>JAVIAB010000001.1:36530275-37245275 GCA_032433765.1 Megaustenia siamemsis | reverse complement strand
GATGACGACTAAGTCTATGACGACTAGGTCTATGACGACTAGGGCTATGACGACTAAGTCTATGACGACTAGGGCGATGACGACTAGGGCTATGACGACTAGGTCTATGACGACTAAGACTATGACGACTAAGTCTATGACGACTAGGGCGATGACGACTAGGGCTATGACGACTAGGGCTATAACGACTAGGGCGATGACAACTAGGGCTATGACGACTAGGGCTATAACGACTAGGGCGATGACGACTAAGTCTATGACGACTAGGGCTATAACGACTAGGGCGATGACAACAACTAGGGCGATGACAACTAGGGCGATGACAACTAGGCGATGACAACTAGGGCGATGAAAACTAGGGCGATGACAACTAGGGCGATGACAACTAGGGCGATGACAACTAGGGCGATGAAAACTAAGGCGATGACAACTAGGGCGATGACAACTAGGGCTATGACAACTAGGGCGATGACAACTAGGGTGATGACGACGACTAAGGTGATGACGACTAAGTCTATGACGACTAGGTCTATGACGACTAGGGCTATGACGACTAGGTCTATGACGACTAGGGCTATAACGACTAGGGCTATAACGACTAGGTCTATGATGACTAGGACGATGACAACTAGGGCTATGACGACTAGGGCTATGACGACTAGGGCTATGACGACTAAGGTGATGACGACTAAGTCTATGACGACTAGGTCTATGACGACTAGGGCTATGACGACTAGGTCTATGACGACTAGGGCTATAACGACTAGGGCTATAACGACTAGGTCTATGATGACTAGGACGATGACAACTAGGGCTATGACGACTAGGCTATAATGACTAGGTCTATGACGTATCACAGCTCATCTGCATATATACGGTATCTACATCCACTTAATATTATTTTGAGGGCTGTAACGACTAGGGTGATGACGACTAGGGCTATGACGACTAAGGTGATGACGACTAAGTCTATGACGACTAGGTCTATGACGACTAGGGCTATGACGACTAAGTCTATGACGACTAGGGCGATGACGACTAGGGCTATGACGACTAGGTCTATGACGACTAAGACTATGACGACTAAGTCTATGACGACTAGGGCGATGACGACTAGGGCTATGACGACTAGGGCTATAACGACTAGGGCGATGACAACTAGGGCTATGACGACTAGGGCTATAACGACTAGGGCGATGACGACTAAGTCTATGACGACTAGGGCTATAACGACTAGGGCGATGACAACAACTAGGGCGATGACAACTAGGGCGATGACAACTAGGCGATGACAACTAGGGCGATGAAAACTAGGGCGATGACAACTAGGGCGATGACAACTAGGGCGATGACAACTAGGGCGATGACAACTAAGGCGATGACAACTAGGGCGATGACAACTAGGGCTATGACAACTAGGGCGATGACAACTAGGGTGATGACGACGACTAAGGTGATGACGACTAAGTCTATGACGACTAGGTCTATGACGACTAGGGCTATGACGACTAGGTCTATGACGACTAGGGCTATAACGACTAGGGCTATAACGACTAGGTCTATGATGACTAGGACGATGACAACTAGGGCTATGACGACTAGGGCTATGACGACTAGGGCTATGACGACTAAGGTGATGACGACTAAGTCTATGACGACTAGGTCTATGACGACTAGGGCTATGACGACTAGGTCTATGACGACTAGGGCTATAACGACTAGGGCTATAACGACTAGGTCTATGATGACTAGGACGATGACAACTAGGGCTATGACGACTAGGGCTATGACGACTAGGGCTATGACGACTAGGTCTATGACAACTAGGGCTATGACGACTAAGGTGATGACGACTAAGTCTATGACGACTAGGTCTATGACGACTAGGGCTATGACGACTAGGTCTATGACGACTAGGGCTATAACGACTAGGGCTATAACGACTAGGTCTATGATGACTAGGACGATGACAACTAGGGCTATGACGACTAGGGCTATAACGACTAGGTCTATGATGACTAGGACGATGACAACTAGGGCTATGACGACTAGGGCTATAACGACTAGGTCTATGATGACTAGGACGATGACAACTAGGGCTATAACGACTAGGGCTATAACGACTAGGTCTATGATGACTAGGACGATGACAACTAGGGCTATGACGACTAGGGCTATAACGACTAGGTCTATGATGACTAGGACGATGACAACTAGGGCTATAACGACTAGGGCTATAACGACTAGGTCTATGATGACTAGGACGATGACAACTAGGGCTATGACGACTAGGGCTATAACGACTAGGGCTATGATGACTAGGACGATGACAACTAGGGCTATGACGACTAGGGCTATAACGACTAGGGCTATAACGACTATGACGACTAGGTCTATGATGACTAGGACGATAACAACTAGGGCTATGACGAATAGGGCTATAACGACTAGGTCTATGATGACTAGGACGATGACAACTAGGGCTATGACGACTAGAGCTATAACGACTAGGTCTATGATGACTAGGACGATGACAACTAGGGCTATGACGACTAGGGCTATAACGACTAGGTCTATGATGACTAGGACGATGACAACTAGGTCTATGACGACTAGGTCTATGACGACTAGGGCGATGATGACTAGGGCTATAACGACTAGGGCGATGACAACTAGGGCGATGACAACTAGGGCGATGACAACTAGGGCGATGACAACTAGGGCGATGACAACTAGGGCGATGACAACTATGGCGATGACAACTAGGGCGATGACAACTAGGGCGATGACAACTATGGCGATGACAACTAGGGCGATGACAACTAGGGCGATGACAACTAGGGCTATGACAACTAGGGCGATGACAACTAGGGCGATGACAACTAGGGCGATGACAACTAGGGCGATGACAACTAGGACGATGACAACTAGGGCTATGACAACTAGGGCTATGACAACTAGGGCTATGACAACTAGGGCGATGACAACTAGGGCGGTGACAACTAGGGCGATGACAACTAGGGTGATGACGACTAGGGCTATGACGACTAAGGTGATGACGACTAAGTCTATTACGACTAGGGCTATGACGAATAGGTCTATGACGACTAGGGTTATAACGACTAGGGCGATGACGACTAGGGCTATGATGACTAGGAAGATGACAACTAGGGCTATGATGACTAGGGCTATAACGACTAGGTCTATGATGACTAGGACGATGACAACTAGGGCGATGACAACTAAGGCGATGACAACTAGGGCGATGACAATTAGGGCTATGACAACTAGGGCTTTGACAACTAGGGCGATGACAACTAGGGCGATGACAACTAGGGTGATGACGACGACTAAGGTGATGACGACTAAGTCTATGACGACTAGGTCTATGACGACTAGGTCTATGACGACTAGGGCTATGACGACTAGGTCTATGACGACTAGGGCTATAGCGACTAGGGCTATAACGTCTAGGTCTATGATGACTAGGACGATGACAACTAGGGCTATGACGACTAGGGCTATGACGACTAAGGTGATGACGACTAAGTCTATGACGACTAGGTCTATGACGACTAGGTCTATGACGACTAGGGCTATGACGACTAGGTCTATGACGACTAGGGCTATAACGACTAGGGCTATAACGACTAGGTCTATGATGACTAGGACGATGACAACTAGGGCTATGACGACTAGGGCTATGACGACTAGGGCTATGACGACTAGGTCTATGACGACTAGGGCTATGACGACTAAGGTGATGACGACTAAGTCTATGACGACTAGGTCTATGACGACTAGGGCTATGACGACTAGGTCTATGACGACTAGGGCTATAACGACTAGGGCTATAACGACTAGGTCTATGATGACTAGGACGATGACAACTAGGGCTATGACGACTAGGGCTATAACGACTAGGTCTATGATGACTAGGACGATGACAACTAGGGCTATGACGACTAGGGCTATAACGACTAGGTCTATGATGACTAGGACGATGACAACTAGGGCTATAACGACTAGGGCTATAACGACTAGGTCTATGATGACTAGGACGATGACAACTAGGGCTATGACGACTAGGGCTATAACGACTAGGTCTATGATGACTAGGACGATGACAACTAGGGCTATAACGACTAGGGCTATAACGACTAGGTCTATGATGACTAGGACGATGACAACTAGGGCTATGACGACTAGGGCTATAACGACTAGGGCTATGATGACTAGGACGATGACAACTAGGGCTATGACGACTAGGGCTATAACGACTAGGGCTATAACGACTAGGGCTATGACGACTAGGTCTATGATGACTAGGACGATAACAACTAGGGCTATGACGAATAGGGCTATAACGACTAGGTCTATGATGACTAGGACGATGACAACTAGGGCTATGACGACTAGAGCTATAACGACTAGGTCTATGATGACTAGGACGATGACAACTAGGGCTATGACGACTAGGGCTATAACGACTAGGTCTATGATGACTAGGACGATGACAACTAGGTCTATGACGACTAGGGCGATGATGACTAGGGCTATAACGACTAGGGCGATGACAACTAGGGCGATGACAACTAGGGCGATGACAACTAGGGCGATGACAACTAGGGCGATGACAACTAGGGCGATGACAACTAGGGCGATGACAACTAGGGCTATGACAACTAGGGCGATGACAACTAGGGCTATGACAACTAGGGCGATGACAACTAGGGCGATGACAACTAGGGCGATGACAACTAGGGCGATGACAACTAGGACGATGACAACTAGGGCTATGACAACTAGGGCTATGACAACTAGGGCTATGACAACTAGGGCGATGACAACTAGGGCGATGACAACTAGGGTGATGACGACTAGGGCTATGACGACTAAGGTGATGACGACTAGGGCTATAACGACTAGGGCTATGACGACTAGGTCTATGATGACTAGGACGATGACAACTAGGGCTATGACGACTAGGGCTATAACGACTAGGTCTATGATGACTAGGACGATGACAACTAGGGCTATGACGACTAGGGCTATGACGACTAGGGCTATAACGACTAGGTCTATGATGACTAGGACGATGATGACTAGGACGATGACAACTAGGGCTATAACGACTAGGGCTATGACGACTAGGGCTATGACGACTTGGGCTATAACGACTAGGGCTATAACGACTAGGTCTATGATGACTAGGACGATGACAACTAGGGCTATGACGACTAGGTCAATGACGACTTGGACGATGACGACTAGGTCTATGATGACTAGGGCTATGATGACTAGGTCTATGATGACTAGGTCTATGACGACTAGGGCTATGACGACTAGGGCTATAACGACTAGGGCTATAACGACTAGGGCTATAACGACTAGGTCTCTGATGACTAGGACGATAACAACTAGGGCTATGACGACTAGGGCTATGACGACTAGGGCTATAACGACTAGGCCTATAACGACTAGGTCTATGATAACTAGGACGATGACAACTAGGGCTATGACGACTAGGTCAATGACGACTTGGACGATGACGACTAGGTCTATGACGACTAGGGCTATAACGACTAGGTCTATGATGACTAGGACGATGACAACTAGGGCTATGACGACTAGGGCTATGACGACTAGGGCTATAACGACTAGGGCTATAACGACTAGGTCTATGATGACTAGGGTTATAACGACTAGGGCTATAACGACTAGGTCTAGGATGACTAGGGCTATAACGACTAGGGCTATAACGACTAGGTCAATGATGACTAGGGCTATAACGACTAGGGCTATAACGACTAGGTCTATGATGACTAGGACGATGACAACTAGGGCTATGACGACTAGATCTATGACGACTAGGGCTATGACGACTAGGGCTATAACGACTAGGGCTATAACGACTAGGTCTATGATGACTAGGACGATGACAACTAGGGCTATGACGACTAGGGCTATAACAACTAGGGCTATAACGACTAGGGCTATGACGACTAGGACGATAACAACTAGGGCTATGACGACTAAGGCTATAACAACTAGGGCTATAACGACTAGGGCTATAACAACTAGGACGATAACAACTAGGGCTATGACGACAAGGACGATAACAACTAGGGCTATAACAACTAGGGCTATAACAACTAGGGCTATAACGACTAGGTCTATGATGACTAGGACGATAACAACTAGGGCTATGACGACTAGGGCTATGACGACTAGGGCTATAACGACTAGGGCTATAACGACTAGGTCTATGATGACTAGGATGATGACAACTAGGGCTATGACGACTAGGTCAATGACGACTTGGACGATGACGACTAGGTCTATGATGACTAGGGCTATGACGACTAGGGCTATAACGACTAGGGCTATAACGACTAGGTCTATGATGACTAGGACGATGAAGACTAGGGCTATGACGACTAGGGCTATGACGACTAGGGCTATAACGACTAGGGCTATAACGACTAGGTCTATGATGACTAGGGCTATAACGACTAGGGCTATAACGACTAGGTCTATGATGACTAGGGCTATGACGACTAGGGCTATAACGACTAGGTTTATGATGACTAGGACGATGACGACTAGGGCTATGACGACTAGGGCTATGACGACAAGGGCTATAACGACTAGGGCTATAACGACTAGGTCAATGATGACTAGGACGATGACAACTAGGGCTATGACGACTAGGTCTATGATGACTAGGACGATGACAACTAGGGCTATGACGACTAGGGCTATGACGACTAGGTCAATGACGACTTGGACGATGACGACTAGGTCTATGATGACTAGGGCTATGACGACTAGGGCTATGACGACTAGGGCTATAACGACTAGGGCTATAATGACTAGGTCTATGATGACTAGGACGATGACAACTAGGGCTATGACGACTAGATCAATGACGACTTGGACGATGACGACTAGGACTATGATGACTAGGTCTATGACGACTAGGGCTATGACGACTAGGGCTATGACGACTAGGGCTATGACGACTAGGGCTATGACGACTAGGGCTATGACGACTAGGGCTATGACGACTAGGGCTATGACGATTAGGTCTATGATGACTAGGGCTATGACGACTAGGGCTATGACGACTAGGTCTATGATGACTAGGTCTATGATGACTAGGGCTATGATGACTAGGTCTATGATTACTAGGTCTATGATGACTAGGGCTATGACGACTAGGGCTATGATGACTAGGTCTATGATTACTAGGTCTATGATGACTAGGTCTATGATGACTAGGGCTATGACGACTAGGTCTATGACGACTAGGTCTATGATGACTAGGGCTATGATGACTAGGTCTATGATTACTAGGTCTATGATGACTAGGGCTATGACGACTAGGGCTATGACGACTAGGTCTATGACGACTAGGTCTATGATGACTAGGTCTATGATGACTAGGGCTATGACGACTAGGGCTATGACGACTAGGACGATGACGAATTGGACGATGACGACTAGGACAATCACGACTAGGACAATGACGTCTAGGACAATGACGACTTGGACGATGACGACTAGAGCTATGACGACTAGGACGATGGCGACTAGGACAAAACGACTAGGACAATGACGACTTGGACGATGACGACTAGGGCTATGACGACTAGGACGATGGCGACTAGGACAATGACGACTAGGACAATGACGACTAGGACAATGACGACTAGGACAATGACGACTAGGTCTATGACGACTAGGTCTATGACGACTAGGACAATGACGACTAGGACAATGACGACTAGGACAATGACGACTAGGTCTATGACGACTAGGTCTATGACGACTAGGACGATGGCGACTAGGACAATGACGTCTAGGACAATGACGACTAGGACAATGACGACTAGGACAATGACGACTAGGTCTATGACGACTAGGACAATGACGACTAGGTCTATGACGACTAGGACGATGGCGACTAGGACAATGACGACTAGGACAATGACGACTAGGACAATGACGACTAGGACAATGACGACTATGTCTATGACGACTAGGTCTATGACGACTAGGACGATGGCGACTAGGACAATGACGACTAGGACAATGACGACTAGGTCTATGACGACTAGGTCTATGCCGACTAGGACAATGACGACTAGGTCTATGACGACTAGGACGATGGCGACTAGGACGATGGCGACTAGGACGATGGCGACTAGGACAATGACGACTAGGACAATGACGACTAGGTCTATGACGACTAGGTCTATGCCGACTAGGACAATGACGACTAGGACAATGACGACTAAGACAATGAAGACTAGGACAATGACGACTTGGACGATGACGACTAAGACAATGACGACTAGGTCAATGACTAGGACAATGACGACTAGGACAATGACGACTAGGACATAACGACTAGGTCAATGACGACTAGGTCAATGACGACTAGGACAATGACGACTTGGACGATGACGACTAAGACAATGACGACTAGGTCAATGACGACTTGGACGATGACGACTAGGTCTATGATGACTAGGGCTATGACGACTAGGTCAATGACGACTTGGACGATGACGACTATCTCTATGATGACTAGGGCTATGACGACTAGGGCTATAACGACTAGGTCTATGATGACTAGGACGATAACAACTAGGGCTATGACGACTAGGACGATAACAACTAGGGCTATAACAACAAGGGCTATAACAACTAGGGCTATAACGACTAGGTCTATGATGACTAGGACGATAACAACTAGGGCTATGACGACTAGGGCTATGACGACTAGGGCTATAACGACCAGGGCTATAACGACTAGGTCTATGATGACTAGGACGATGAAACTAGGGCTATGACGACTAGGTCAATGACGACTTGGACGATGACGACTAGGTCTATGATGACTAGGGCTATGACGACTAGGGCTAAAACGACTAGGGCTATAACGACTAGGTCTATGATGACTAGGACGATGACGACTAGGGCTATGACGACTAGGGCTATGACGACTAGGGCTATAACGACTAGGGCTATGATGACTAGGGCTATAACGACTAGGGCTATAACGACTAGGTCTATGATGACTAGGGCGATAACGACTAGGGCTATAACGACTAGGTCTATGATGACAAGGACGATGACGACTAGGGCTATGATGACTAGGACGATGACAACTAGGGCTATGACGACTAGGGCTATGTCGACTAGGTCAATGACGACTTGGACGATGACGACTAGGTCTATGATGACTAGGGCTATGACGACTAGGGCTATGACGACTAGGGCTATGACGACTAGGTCTATGACGACTAGGGCTATGACGACTAGGGCTATGACGACTAGGTCTATGATGACTAGGTCTATGATGACTAGGGCTATGATGACTAGGTCTATGATTACTAGGTCTATGATGACTAGGGCTATGACGACTAGGGCTATGATGACTAGGTCTATGATTACTAGGTCTATGATGACTAGGGCTATGATGACTAGGTCTATGATTACTAGGTCTATGATGACTAGGGCTATGACGACTTGGTCTATGATGACTAGGTCTACGATGACTAGGGCTATGACGACTAGGGCTATAACGACTAGGTCTATGATGACTAGGACGATGACGACTAGGGCTATGACGACTAGGGCTATGACGACAAGGGCTATAACGACTAGGGCTATAACGACTAGGTCTATGATGACTAGGACGATGACAACTAGGGCTATGACAACTAGGTCTATGATGACTAGGACGATGACAACTAGGGCTATGACGACTAGGGCTATGACGACTAGGTCAATGACGACTTGGACGATGACGACTAGGTCTATGATGACTAGGGCTAAGACGACTAGGGCTATGACGACTAGGGCTATAACGACTAGGTCTATGATGACTAGGACGATGACAACTAGGGCTATGACGACTAGGGCTATGACGACTAGATCAATGACGACTTGGACGATGACGACTAGGTCTATGATGACTAGGTCTATGATGACTAGGGCTATGACGACTAGGGCTATGACGACTAGGGCTATGACGACTAGGGCTATGACGACTAGGGCTATGACGACTAGGGCTATGACGACTAGGGCTATGACGACTAGGGCTATGACGACTAGGTCTATGATGACTAGGGCTATGACGACTAGGGCTATGACGACTAGGTCTATGACGACTAGGTCTATGATGACTAGGGCTATGATGACTAGGTCTATGATTACTAGGTCTATGATGACTAGGGCTATGACGACTAGGGCTATGATGACTAGGTCTATGATTATTAGGTCTATGATGACTAGGTCTATGATGACTAGGGCTATGACGACTAGGGCTATGACGACTAGGCCTATGACGACTAGGTCTATGATGACTAGGGCTATGATGACTAGGTCTATGATTACTAGGTCTATGATGACTAGGGCTATGACGACTAGGGCTATGACGACTAGGTCTATGATGACTAGGGCTATGATGACTAGGTCTATGATTACTAGGTCTATGATGACTAGGGCTATGACGACTAGGGCTATGACGACTAGGTCTATGATGACTAGGGCTATGACGACTAGGGCTATGACGACTAGGACAATGACGACTTGGACGATGACGACTAGGGCTATGACGACTAGGACGATGGCGACTAGGACAAAAACGACTAGGACAATGACGACTTGGACGATGACGACTAGGGCTATGACGACTAGGACGATGGCGACTAGGACAATGACGACTAGGACAATGACGACTAGGACAATGACGACTAGGTCTATGACGACTAGGTCTATGACGACTAGGACAATGACGACTAGGACAATGACGACTAGGACAATGACGACTAGGTCTATGACGACTAGGTCTATGACGACTAGGACGATGGCGACTAGGACAATGACGACTAGGACAATGACGACTAGGACAATGACGACTAGGACAATGACGACCAGGACAATGACGAATAGGACAATGACGACTAGGTCTATGACGACTAGGTCTATGACGACTAGGACGATGGCGACTAGGACGATGGCGACTAGGACGATGGCGACTAGGACAATGACGACTAGGACAATGACGACTAGGTCTATGACGACTAGGTCTATGCCGACTAGGACAATGACGACTAGGACAATGACGACTAAGACAATGACGACTAGGACAATGACGACTTGGACGATGACGACTAAGACAATGACGACTAGGTCAATGACTAGGACAATGACGACTAGGACAATGACGACTAGGACATAACGACTAGGTCAATGACGACTAGGTCAATGACGACTAGGTCAATGACGACTAGGACGATGACGACTTGGACGATGACGACTAAGACAATGACGACTAGGTCAATGACGACTTGGACGATGACGACTAGGTCTATGATGACTAGGGCTATGACGACTAGGTCAATGACGACTTGGACGATGACGACTATCTCTATGATGACTAGGGCTATGACGACTAGGGCTATAACGACTAGGTCTATGATGACTAGGACGATAACAACTAGGGCTATGACGACTAGGACGATAACAACTAGGGCTATAACAACTAGGGCTATAACAACTAGGGCTATAACGACTAGGTCTATGATGACTAGGACGATAACAACTAGGGCTATGACGACTAGGGCTATGACGACTAGGGCTATAACGACTAGGGCTATAACGACTAGGTCTATGATGACTAGGACGATGACAACTAGGGCTATGACGACTAGGTCAATGACGACTTGGACGATGACGACTAGGTCTATGATGACTAGGGCTATGACGACTAGGGCTAAAACGACTAGGGCTATAACGACTAGGTCTATGATGACTAGGACGATGACGACTAGGGCTATGACGACTAGGGCTATGACGACTAGGGCTATAACGACTAGGGCTATAACGACTAGGTCTATGATGACTAGGGCTATAACGACTAGGGCTATAACGACTAGGTCTATGATGACTAGGGCGATAACGACTAGGGCTATAACCACTAGGTCTATGATGACAAGGACGATGACGACTAGGGCTATGATGACTAGGTCTATGATTACTAGGTCTATGATGACTAGGGCTATGACGACTAGGGCTATGATGACTAGGTCTATGATTACTAGGTCTATGATGACTAGGTCTATGATGACTAGGGCTATGACGACTAGGGCTATGACGACTAGGTCTATGATGACTAGGTCTATGATGACTAGGGCTATGATGACTAGGTCTATGATTACTAGGTCTATGATGACTAGGGCTATGACGACTAGGGCTATGACGACTTGGTCTATGATGACTAGGTCTACGATGACTAGGGCTATGACGACTAGGGCTATGACGACTAGGACAATGACGACTTGGACGATGACGACTAGGACAATGACGACTAGGACAATGACGACTAGGACAATGACGACTTGGACGATGACGACTAGGGCTATGACGACTAGGACGATGGCGACTAGGACAATGACGACTAGGACAATGACGACTTGAACGATGACGACTAGGGCTATGACGACTAGGACGATGGCGACTAGGACAATGACGACTAGGACAATGACGACTAGGACAATGACGACTAGGACAATGACGACTAGGACAATGACGACTAGGTCTATGACGACTAGGTCTATGACGACTAGGACGATGGCGACTAGGACAATGACGACTAGGACAATGACGACTAGGACAATGACGACTAGGACAATGACGTCTAGGACAATGACGACTAGGTCTATGACGACTAGGTCTATGACGACTAGGACGATGGCGACTAGGACAATGACGACTAGGACAATGACGACTAGGACAATGACGACTTGGACAATGACGACTAGGACAATGACGACTAGGTCTATGACGACTAGGACGATGGCGACTAGGACAATGACGACTAGGACAATGACGACTAGGACAATGACGACTAGGACAATGACGACTAGGTCTATGACGACTAGGACGATGGCGACTAGGACGATGGCGACTAGGACAATGACGACTAGGACAATGACGACTAGGACAATGACGACTAGGACAATGACGACTAGGTCTATGACGACTAGGTCTATGACGACTAGGACGATGGCGACTAGGACAATGACGACTAGGACGATGACGACTAGGACAATGACGACTAGGACAATGACGACTAAGACAATGACGACTAGGACAATGACGACTTGGACGATGACGACTAAGACAATGACGACTAGGTCAATGACGACTAGGACAATGACGACTAGGACAATGACGACTAGGACATGACGACTAGGTCAATGACGACTAGGTCAATGACGACTAGGACAATGACGACTTGGACGATGACGACTAAGACAATGACGACTAGGTCAATGACGACTCGGACGATGACGACTAGGTCTATGATGACTAGGGCTATGACGACTAGGTCAATGACGACTTGGACGATGACGACTAGGTCTATGATGACTAGGGCTATGACGACTAGGGCTATGACGACTAGGACAATGACGACTTGGACGATGACGACTAGGACAATGACGACTAGGACAATGACGACTTGGACGATGACGACTAGGGCTATGACGACTAAGACGATGGCGACTAGGACAATGACGACTAGGTCTATGACGACTAGGACGATGGCGACTAGGACAAAGACGACTAGGGCTATGACGACTAGGACAATGACGACTAGGTCTATGACGACTAGGACGATGGCGACTAGGACAATGACGACTAGGTCTATGACGACTAGGACGATGGCGACTAGGACAAAAGACGACTAGGACAATGACGACTAGGACAATGACGACTAGGACAAAGACGACTAGGGCAATGACGACTAGGACAATGACGACTAGGACAATGACGACTACGACAATGACGACTAGGACAATAACGACTAAGACAATGACGACTAGGACAATGACGACTAGGACAATGACGACTAGGACAATGACGACTAAGACAATGACGACTAGGTCTATGACGACTAGGACAAAGACGACTAGGATAATGACGACTAGGACAATGACGACTAGGACAATGACGACTAGGGCAATGACGACTAGGACAATGACGACTAGGGCAATGACGACTAGGGCAATGACGACTAGGGCAATGACGACTAGGACAATGACGACTAGGGCAATGACGACTAGGACAATGACGACTAGGACAATAACGACTAGGACAATGACGACTAGGACAATGACGACTAGGACAATGACGACTAGGACAATGACGACTAGGACAATAACGACTAGGACAATGACGACTAAGACAATGACGACTAGGACAATAACGACTAAGACAATGACGACTAGGACAATGACGACTAGGGCAATGACGACTAGGACAATGACGACTAGGGCAATGACGACTAGGACAATGACGACTAGGGCAATGACGACTAGGACAATGACGACTAGGGCAATGATGACTAGGGCTATTAATGTTTTTAGCAATCGTCGTGTGAAAGCCAGAAAGAGAAAAGAAAGAATCACTATCATCATCAAGTGCCGTGTTTTCTGACATAGGTGACCATGTCTCTCCACAACCATGTAACTTTACAGTTTTTTTTATGCGCAAACAAACAAGAAAGTTCTAAATCAACAGAAATTTTTTTTTAAAAAGAACATAACACAAATCGAAAAATACAACTGAAATTTGTTGGACATGTGAAGAGACATAATACCATTCTAAAAGTAATCTTGGAAGGGACGGTACAAGGCATACGAGGCAGAGGCAGACCAAGACTAAAGTGAACTGATAGCATCAAAAGGTGAACCTATGACAACGTGCACCATCAAGACAAGATACAAAGTAAAATGGCGCTCCAATAGTAGCCAACCTTCGATGTGGAGACGGCATCCAATGAATGAATGAGTATGGGCAAATAGACAAGCGTGTAACGGGATGAAAAATACAAATTCAATGGTTAGGTCAAGTTAAGTCAATTTTCTATTGACCTTTCGAGCCGTTGCCGGCCCATAGGGCGTAGACTAAGATACACCTTCTCATATCTGAATTTTTGTTCTAGCAGTTTTCTTTTAAAGATATTTTATCAAATCTCGCCATTTGTTTCTGTTCTGTGCAAGCAGCTCTATCTCATTGAGGGAACCGAATCCTGTTGCTCTTGCCTCTCTCATCAATGTTCTTCTCAGTGTCTCCCTGGGTCTTCCTTTTTTCTCTTACCTGTTGTTTCCCATATGAGGGCCTGCTTTGCTATTCGGTTATTATCTCTTCTCATCACATGTCCAACATAAGTCACATTGATCGAGAAGGGGATTCTATTGACCTTTCGAGCCGTAACCGGCCCATAGGGCTTAGACCAAGATACACCTTCTCCTATATGAATTTTTGTTCTAGCAGTTTTCTTTTAAAGATATTTTATCAAATCTCGCCATCTGTCTCTGTTCTGTGCAAGCAGTTCTATCTCATTGAGGGAGCCGATTCCTGCTGCTCTTGCCTCTCTCATCAATGTTCTTGTCAGTGTCTCCCTGGGTCTTCCTCTTTTTCTTTTACCTGTTGTTTCCCATATGAGGGCTTGCTTTGCTATTCGATTATTATCTCTTCTCATCACATGTCCAACGTATGACCATCGTCTTTTCTTTATTACTGAAGATATTAGTGGTTGATTGGCGATTTCTCTAATTTCCTCGTTTGTTTTGAATTCGTTCCATTCTATACCAAGTATTTTCCTTAGACATTTATTTTCGAATGCGTTCAACTTTGTTTCTATATCTCTTGTTGTTTTCCAGCTTTCACACGCATACGTAAGGGTTGATAGTACATTTGATTTGAATAGCCTAAGTTTGTGTTTGTGCTAATGAGTTTTGATTTCCACAACTTTTCAAGGCTTCTGAAAGACATTGCTGCTTTAGCCAGTCTGATTCTAATTTCTTTGCTCGTATCCCCTTCTCGATCAATGTGACTTCCAAGATAGATGAAGTGATCGATCTCTTCTACTGGTTTGTTTTCCATGTATATTTTGTCACTTGTTGGAATTAAACTTTTCATGACTTTAGTCTTTTCATGATTGACCTCAAGCCCAATTTTGCTGGCTATTGATGAGAAGGGGATACAAGTAAAGAAATTAGAATCAGAATAGCTAAAGCAGCAATGTCTTTCAGAAGCCTTGAAAAGTTGTGGAAATCAAAACTAATCAGCACAAACACAAAACTTAAGCTATTCAAATCAAATGTACTATCAACCCTTACGTATGCGTGTGAAAGCTGGAAAACAACAAGAGATATAGAAACAAAGTTGAACGCATTCGAAAATAAATGTCTAAGGAAAATACTTGGTATAGCGTGGAACGAATTCAAAACAAACAAGGAAATTAGAGAAATCGCCAATCAACCACTAATATCTTCAGTAATAAAGAAAGTCAATTTTAGACGATACTTAATATGAAACGGAACATGAAACGGAAAATATCAAATTAAAATAAAACAGCGTACTAACTAACTATAGTCCGTTCAGAAGTTCATAATCACACCTGAATTAGTTTTGCGTAATATCTATTGACCTTTCGAGCCGTAACCGGCCCATAGGGCGTAGACCAAGATACACCTTCTCCTATATGAATTTTTGTTCTAGCAGTTTTCTTTTAAAGATATTTTATCAAATCTCGCCATCTGTCTCTGTTCTGTGCAAGCAGTTCTATCTCATTGATGGAGCCGATTCCTGCTGCTCTTGCCTCTCTCATCAATGTTCTTGTCAGTGTCTCCCTGGGTCTTCCTCTTTTTCTTTTACCTGTTGTTTCCCATATGAGGGCTTGCTTTGCTATTCGATTATTATCTCTTCTCATCACATGTCCAACGTATGACCATCGTCTTTTCTTTATTACTGAAGATATTAGTGGTTGATTGGCGATTTCTCTAATTTCCTCGTTTGTTTTGAATTCGTTCCATTCTATACCAAGTATTTTCCTTAGACATTTATTTTCGAATGCGTTCAACTTTGTTTCTATATCTCTTGTTGTTTTCCAGCTTTCACACGCATACGTAAGGGTTGATAGTACATTTGATTTGAATAGCCTAAGTTTTGTGTTTGTGCTAAGGAGTTTTGATTTCCACAACTTTTCAAGGCTTCTGAAAGACATTGCTGCTTTAGCCAGTCTGATTCTAATTTCTTTGCTCGTATCCCCTTCTCGATCAATGTGACTTCCAAGATAGATAAAGTGATCGATCTCTTCTACTGGTTTTTGCGTAATAACCGCTGGTTATTTTGTTTTCAAAATTTGCATGCAATCTTAGAATATTGATGACGCAAAGATTTGGTATTTATTATTCCACAAACACAACAGATTTTGCACATCAGCGAATTCCTTTGATCTTTAATGACGATATCACACAAGTTGATTCATATTTTAGAGTTTACAGTAATCGTGTTAAATTTTCCAGTTTACTGCAATTCGTGTCAGAGGCGTATCTACATAGTGCTTAATTGTGGGTGTTGTTCGTTATGTGTATTTGCAAACATGAATTCAATTGGTTACAATTAGTCTTGTCCTTCGGTAACCATTAGACCCCAGGACGTCCTAACTGCAGCTGGAATTTAATCCTTCTTAATTTTAATCATTCCGAATCTGACGATTCCAAGAGGTTGACAATCATTACTGGCTGGACAAATAGTAATCCATCTCGTTTCTAGTACTCATCTTCCACCCGCAGCACATGTTCAACACACTTCTTCCAGAACGGAATGTCTATTTTTGAGAGAGACTCGCGTGTCAGAACTTCAACATCACACATTTTAAACGTCCTGTTCTGTTCTGCAACTTGTCCTTTGACGTGAGCCCAGACAAGTTCGATTAGATTAAGGTGCGCATGATATGCAGGGAGTCGAAGAGAAGTGTGGCCGTATTTCTCAATGATTTTGTCAACATGGTACACCTTTTTCTTATTCGTATTCTTCACAAGTTGTAACAATTCGGGTTTTAAATATGTGTCGTCAAATTTGACTTTTTCATTCGCAAGCCATGTCCTAATTTGCTCTTTTGTATTTGATGCAGTAGGCACTTTGTCTTCCTCTGATACGACATTGTGGTATGATGCATTATCCATGACTATGCATGAAGGTCTCTCCAGGATTGGTAAAAGATCGTTCTCCAACCAGTGCCTGAAAATGTTTCCATTCATTTCAGTATGGTAGTCCCTACCGTCGGTACTTTTTGATTGGAAAATAAGTCCCGTATCATGGACAAGGCCGTTTTCAGTGCTTCCAGCATGCGTTAATATAATGCGCTGGCCTTTGCTGCTCGGAATTGTTCTTTTGAGTTTGCCATTTACTGACTGCCATTCTTTAGCATAGGTGTGGTGTTCGTTGACCCATGATTCGTCCAAATATACAATATCATACCGTTCACTCCGCCGCTCACGGATCTGTCTCAGGTATTTGCTTGGAGCAATGACCAAGTGTGGTTTTTCCTGAGAGTAACAAGTACATTATAAGCAAACATTTTCAATATCTCACGTTTTATGACATCCATGTCAAAGCTGTCGACTTTCCTTTTCCTTCCTTGATTGACATGAGTGCACTCTGAGTCTTGTTTAATCCAACGAGAAAATGACGATCTATTAAGACCAAGCGCGAGTTGCGTTCGTCTCTCTGGGTCATGAATATCACAATATAAATGCCCCATCTTGGATTCCCTAAGGAAGTGCTGATATAGTAAAAAAGTAACCTTTTGCATAGTTATAAATTTGCATTTCAAACTCATTGTAATTTAGATATAAATGTTGGTATTTAAAGTCAACAAATTGTCTACTGAGTCTTCACAAAATTAATAAAGATACGCCTTCCATTCGGTAATTAATGCCAAGGGCGTGGTGCGTCATGTCGTTCAATAACAATTCAGTTTTGTGCACGGGATTTTCCTGAAGTTAGTGTTTCTGCAATAGCCAAACTATTTTACGTGAACGACCGCACCAAATTAATGTATATATCCTAAAATGGTGTCAAATTCGAACAGAGTGAATTTAATATAGCCTTAAGAAGAAAACTTTTTAACTAGATCAAATTTCTCAGAGCAAACAATATTTCTATAACGTCATCAATATTCTAAGATTGCATGCAAATTTTTAAACCAAAATAACAAGCGGTTATCACGCAAAACTAATTCAGGTGTGATTATGAATTTCTGAACGGACTATAACTGACTGACTGACTGACTGACTGCCTGCCTGCCTGCCTGCCTGCCTGCCTGCCTGCCTGCCTGCCTGCCTGCCTGCCAGCCAGCCAGCCAGCCAGCCATCCATCCATCCATCCATCCATCCATCTATCTATCTCTTTCTCTCTCTCTCTATCTATCTGTTTTTTGTGTGTATCTTTGTCGTTAGTGAACTGGACTACCACGGACAAGGGGTAGAGTTCGATCCCAACCGACGGCTTCGGGGTTCACCCAGCCTTAAATGGGTACCGGATTTTTTATGGGAAAGTAAAGCAGCACGGGCGTAATACTGACCACATTACCCCAAAAATCATGTGCTGAAGGTCTGTAAAATATAGGGTCACTAACACCATATTTCCATATACGCCACTTGGCGTGACGGGGGGGGGGGGGGGGGTACTTTACTTTTTTTTATCTTTGTAAGGCGTATTATAACAGAACATAGAAAACGCAATGCACGAAGACAAAATAAAAAATAGCTTGTGTGCAACATTTTACTTGCTGTAACTGGCATGCACTTCAAGCTGTCAGGTTTTTACTGACCCGATAGGTCCTTTAGCAGACAGAGAACAGGGAAGATAAATGCTTTGTGGACTTTGAGACATTTCTTAGACGTTGCTTGCCATAACGAACTGTTCAGAAAATATTAGTTCCTCTGCGTATACTTCTAGACGTCAATCTTAAGTAAAAACTTCAAAGAAAGTTCAAGTTCGGGTTATACCTTCATAAAGCTTGTCCAGGTGTGTCAAATAAGGTGCGTCTTGTGGTGACGGCCACAAGAGATTTACCTGTTCACCATTTATTTGACAAGACTGTAACAGATGCTCGGCAATCATTTGTTTGTGCCACACTCGCATTTATCAGGTGTTATTCATCTAAGAGGGTTGAAAAAATGATGCTAGTACTTCAAGTTGTTACGGACTGTTGAAAGTTGAAAAAAAATATGCTAGTACTTCAAGTTGTTACGAGCTGTTGAAAGTTGAAAAATGATGCTAGTACTTCAAGTTGTTACGGACTGCTGAACGTTGAAAAAATGATGCTAGTACTTCAAGTTGTTACGGACTGTTGAAAGATGAAAAACTATTTCTTGTAAAAAAGATGATACAACTCGGCAACAGTTACAGAATCTGAAAACAGCTGAAGATTCATTTGCACGTGGTTGTTTGCCTAAAGTTCGTGACAATATTTACACACAAGTCCGAATTTGGGAGCAACGTCGTAGCTGTCACGTGCACCTCAGAAAATAAAACCAGGCTACATGTAAGAACGTCATTACTTGAAAGTAAATAGAGCACACGTGAACGCAGGTAATGACTTAAATGTCTGGATAATGCGTCACACAATGCCACTGCTACGACTGTCGCCCAGGACAAAAATGTGTCATCTCGTTTAGACATCGTCACTTCATGACATGCAACCTGTCAGACTACATGAAGTCTGTGTTTAAAAACGTGTTACGCTTTCCCTGAGTAATACCGCGAATTTAATCTGATGGACTCTTGAATGTTAGCGATATGTAAATAAGAGGATTATAATGACACTTTTGTTTGTATACCATCATCAAGTTTCCTGTCCGGATAAAGACGGTGCTTGTGTAACTACGGGTCTGAACGTTTCTCGTTGATTGCATACATTTGCCATCCTTAGTGAGTTTGGTTGCCTGGCGGTACACAAATATCAACAATCCCCACATATATCGAGATTTGCACCCGGTACCTTCATGTCTACAGACCAACGTCTTACCATTGGGCCACCCACCCCCGTAGATGAAAACACGAGATTGTATACACAATCAATTTAATATGCGTACAAACACATATCACTAAAATTCAAAGACAAGAGAATGACTGGACAAATACTTGAACTGTGGGAAGGTCAGGTAGGTACAACCAATTATTTACCAAAGGGCTGAATGTGCTTCTACTTCCGGTAAGGTCAAGACGTTTTCCTTTTCTTCGTTGATGAGTTATTTTTGCAATGTATAAGCCAGCACACAACGTAATGTGAATATGTGGCCAGCACACAACGTAATGTGAATATGTGGATATGTGGCCAGCACACAACGTAATGTGAATATGTGGCCAGCACACAACGTAATGTGAATATGTGGATATGTGGCCAGCACACAACGTAATGTGAATATGAGGCCAGCACACAACGTAATGTGAATATGTGGCCAGCACACAACGTAATGTGAATATGTGGCCAGCACACAACGTAATGTGAATATGTGGCCAGCACACAACGTAATGTGAATATGTGGCCAGCACACAACGTAATGTGAATATGTGGCCAGCACACAACGTAATGTGAATATGTGGCCAGCACACAACGTAATGTGAATATGTGGCCAGCACACAACGTAATGTGAATATGTGGCCAGCACACAACGTAATGTGAATATGAGGATATGTGGCCAGCACACAGCGTAATGTGAATATAAGAATATGTGGCCAGCACACAGCGTAATGTGAGATATGAGGATATGTGGCCAGCACACAACGTAATGTGAATATGTGGCCAGCACACAACGTAATGTGAATATATGGCCAGCACACAACGTAATGTGAATATGTGGCCAGCACACAACGTAATGTGAATATGTGGCCAGCACACAACGTAATGTGAATATGTGGCCAGCACACAACGTAATGTGAATATGAGGATATGTGGCCAGCACACAACGTAATGTGAATATGTGGCCAGCACACAACGTAATGTGGATATGAGGATATGTGGCCAGCACACAACGTAATGTGAATATGTGACCAGCACACAACGTAATGTAAATATGTGGCCAGCACACAACGTAATGTGAATATGTGGCCAGCACACAACGTAATGTGAATATGAGGATATGAGGCCAGCACACAACGTAATGTGAATATGAGGATATGTGGCCAGCACACAACGTAATGTGAATATGTGGCCAGCACACAACGTAATGTGAATATGTGGCCAGCACACAAAGTAATGTGAATATGAGGATATGAGGCCAGCACACAACGTAATGTGAATATGTGGCCAGCACACAACGTAATGTGAATATGTGGCCAGCACACAACGTAATGTGAATATGAGGATATGAGGCCAGCACATAACGTAATGTGAATATGTGGCCAGCACACAACGTAATGTGAATATGTGGCCAGCACACAACGTAATGTGAATATGTGGCCAGCACACAACGTAATGTGAATATGAGGATATGAGGCCAGCACACAACGTAATGTGAATATGAGGATATGAGGCCAGCACACAACGTAATGTGAATATGTGGCCAGCACACAACGTAATGTGAATATGTGGCCAGCACACAACGTAATGTGAATATGTGGATATGAGGCCAGCAGCACACAACGTAATGTGAATATGAGGATATGTGGCCAGCACACAACGTAATGTGAATATGTGGCCAGCACACAACGTAATGTGAATATGTGGATATGAGGCCAGCACACAACGTAATGTGAATATGTGGCCAGCACACAACGTAATGTGAATATGTGGCCAGCACACAACGTAATGTGAATATTAGGATATGAGGCCAGCACATAACGTAATGTGAATATGAGGATATGTGGCCAGCACACAACGTAATGTGAATATGAGGCCAGTACACAACGTAATGTGAATATGAGGATATGAGGCCAGCACACAACGTAATGTGGATATGTGGATATGAGGCCAGCACACAACGTAATGTGAATATGAGGCCAGCACACAACGTAATGTGAATATGAGGATATGAGGCCAGCAAACAACGTAATGTGGATATGAGGATATGTTGCCAGCACACAACGTAATGTGAATATGAGGCCAGCACACAACGTAATGTGAATATGAGGATATGAGGCCAGCACACAAGGTAATGTGAATATGAGGATATGAGGCCAGCACATAACGTAATGTGAATATGAGGATATGTGGCCAGCACACAACGTAATGTGAATATGAGGATATGAGGCCAGCACACAATGTAATGTGAATATGAGGATATGAGGCCAGCACACAACGTAATGTGAATATGAGGATATGAGGCCAGCACACAACGTTATGAGGATATGAGGTCATAGTAAAGGTTCCCTCTCCAGTAGTACTAACTATATGGGGTATACGGTGTTAAGTGACAATATTTTTCCCTGATCACGGCATATTTTTTGGATGATGTGGCCAGTATCACGCCAGGCCGCCTTCACTCCCCATGAAAATCTCTGGTACCAATTTTTAAAGGCCGTCGTCTTGTCGATCCGGAAAAAAAAATCCGCCACTTATCGTAATCGAACCCTTCTGATCAGGAAGCGAGCACACCAACCACTGAGCCACCGTGACAATTGTAATTCGGTCTTTATTTCCAGCCATTCATTTAGCCTCAATTACCTTCTTTTTCCCTCTATCCCCGATGAATGGTAGAGGATGTAAGAGTTGAAGTATAAGCTATGGTTACTGATGTAAATATGTCCCTTTAAGAATGGTAGAGGACGTAAGAGTTGAAGTATAAGCTACGGTGACTGATGTAAATATGTTCCTATATAATCACTCAATGTTGGAGTCTACAGGTGCTATAGTCCTCATTTTCAAACTTTCATGCATTTCGTTTTTGATCGTTCTGCTGAAAGGTGATGTATATCATCATCATCATGTGCCAAGCCTGCTGGCGTGGCGTATAGGGAATATGGTGTTATAGACCATCATTTGTACAGACCTTCGGCACATGATTTTTGGGGTAATGTGGTCGGTATTACGCCCGTGTTGCTTCACTTTCCCAGAAAAAATCCGGTACCCATTTAAGGCTGGGTGAACCCGGATGACGTCGATCAGGATCGAACCCTACCTCTTGTCCTTTGTAGTCCAGTTCACTAACCACCGAGCTATCATGGTTCCCATTAAAGTATAAACTTATTCGCAATTTTCTAGAAATAGGAATATCTCATGACAGCGACTGTAATAATAGTAAAAGTGTTGTATAAAGTTCGTTTAAGGAAACAGTCAGCAAAGCAACAATCCAACACACATGAATCATCTCTCTCTACTGCCCTTACTTCCCAACACTTTATAGATATCTGATGTGCGTCCATAAATTAGGTCATTAGCAGGAGGTCCAGATGAGCTCCCCACTGTTTTTTTTTTTTGGTACTAAAACAAAGATAATGTCTAACCAGTCTACCTGAACAGAGCCAAGGTTGAGTGGAATGTTAAATCTGTTTCATTTTCTAACTTTTTGGCCCTGTCATACCTGACAAAAATTTACCTACTGGAAAATGTTAATTGTTTGTCAGTGACTCATCATGACATAAGGTCAACATTTTTATGTTGTAAAGAAAGTGCACGCTCTTTTGAAAGCGCTAGATGATTATTTTATTATTTTTTATAAGTTGTGTAACTCATGCTTTTTTTAGTTGTTTTGTTTTTTTTAACGTGGCAAATTGTCCGTGGTTTGTGCAACATTTGTCTTGCGATTGCATCATTCCGTAGATCATTTCCCTTTAGATTCGACACATTTGTATGGTTCATAGATCTTGCCATGCAGCAATGATGCCCCAACTATCAAGTATTTGGTAATAGTATTTGTTAGGACCCTTTCTTTCAATCAACACGCGAGCAATGCCATTCATTAGGCAAGGAAAGGTGTCAGCGCGATGAAGGTCATGGACAAAGCAAACGTTACTAGTCCCGCTCATACAGGTTGTGGTGCTCTCAGTACTGGATTCTGGTTTTGGGTATGCTCACTCTTTCATCAACACAGACGGTAAAGTTCAAAATGAAGGCTTTCGGGCAGTTCTCGGATGCACCAGATATTCATCTACCTGTTCAATGGGATACTTACTTGCCCTACCGAGCATTCGAGTGCGGCATAAATCTGCTCAGGTCTGGGGTTATATGAACGTGGTCAGGAATATAAATCAACCCTTGCATTCAGAATTGGGTGCGACAAGATGAGGTGTCTCAGGCAAGGAAAATCCTAGATGGCCGAGGCGGAATAGCCAATAAGGAGAGTATGTGATTTGAATGACATTAGGGCTGGCAAGGATTGGACTGAAGTAACAGGAAAAAAGAGGCTAACAAAAGTAATCATTCAGCACGGCACGGAGTATCGCAACTGGGCCTACAGAGCTACCGAGGTCGTAATACGGGAATCCATCGAAATTGTCGTCACCACAGGACCACATCATCTACACGGATGGTTCTGTCCACTCGTCACCTCAGGACCACATCATCTACACGGATGGTTCTGTCCACTCGTCACCTCAGGACCACATCATCTACACGGATGGTTCTGTCCACTCGTCACCTCAGGACCACATCATCTACACGGATGGTTCTGTCCACTCGTCACCTCAGGACCACATCATCTACACGGATGGTTCTGTCCACTCGTCACCTCAGGACCACATCATCTACACGGATGGTTCTGTCCACTCGTCACCTCAGGACCTCGTCATCTACACGGATGGTTCTGTCCACTCGTCACCTCAGGACCACGTCATCTACACGGATGGTTCTGTCCACTCGTCACCTCAGGACCACGTCATCTACACGGATGGTTCTGTCCACTCGTCACCTCAGGACCACATCATCTACACGGATGGTTCTGTCCACTCGTCACCTCAGGACCACATCATCTACACGGATGGTTCTGTCTCCAGTGGACAGCGCAGCGGTTGGGGTTTGTGGTATACAAACATGGCAGAGAAGTGGCTAGGGAATCTGTCAAGTGTAGCACTGTGGTGTCCAGCAGTAAAATGGAGAGAAAAGCAAAAACAGTGGCAATAACATGGCTGGGTGTACAGAACGTGGTTGACGCAATCTTGGTGACTAACTCGCAAAGTATGCTGCACAAGATTGACAGGCAATGTTTGTGGCAGTAGTGGATGCAGCTTTTGGATGTCTCTATAGTGAGCGCGTTAAGCTGAGTGTACTGTCCAAGGCATGCTGGGGTGCAATTCAATGAAAGAGCCGATAAGCTCACTGGCAGCCCTGGCACTGGATGTGGCCTTACTCTGGACAAAGAGGACATCGTAACGTTTGTTTCTCGCTCCTTAAAGAAGAGACGGAGAAAAGGTGAGACAATGATGTATACATTGAGAGAGTGAGGAAACGGTGAAAAAAGTGGTCTGGTCGATCCAAAGTGCTTGGTGGGAAAAACAGAAATATCTACAATCAAAACCTTACAGGAACAATCATTCCGCATAGCTTCTAGAAAATATGGAACGGTCGGTGGAGCGGATATGGGGATGACCAGACTGCAATGAAACTGCTTGAATGGAATAGAATATAATGATGGTTGTATTCTCCTGTAATTATCTCTTTTTTTGCATTCTAGACTTTCATCATCACTATCAAGTACAAGGCCTGCTGGCATAGGTGATCATGTCTCTCCACAACTTCGATCTCGACAGCTATTTATCATTTCTGTTGTTGACCTTCTGCCAAGCCATTCCCTTAAGATGTCTGCTATTTTTTCTCTTTGCTCCCCTCTATCTCTTCGTCCCTCAATTTTTTACAGTTGTTACAATATATTCAAGCTGTTCTCTTCTCATTACATGGCCAAAAAATGACGATCGTTTCTTCCTAATATTAGAAATTAGCTCTCTTTTTGCTTTGACCTCTTTCAGAAGATTTTCATTACTCTTTTTAGCTGTCCATGGTATTCTCAACATTCTTCTGTAAAACCACACATCTACAGACCCCAGTGATTTTCTTGTCTGTTGTCCTATTGATAATAATTCACATCATTATGTTAAGACTGATTCTACATAACATTTAAGAACTATTTTTCTTGTTTCTATTGTCAAAAATGGATTGCATAATACCTTCCTCACTTTTGGAAAGCTGCTTTTGCCTGAGCCATTCTGTATCTCACCTCTGTCGTACATCTTCCGCCTGAGGTTAACAAAGTTCCCAAATATTTAAATTCATTTACCTGTTTTAATATTGTTCCACTTGTTTTTATTTTGAACTGAGGTGATGTCTTTTTCTTTGTTGTTACCATTACTTCTGTCTTTTTGCTATTAAGGCTGAGTCCTTTATTTTTTGCTTTCTTTCACTATCTAGACTTCTATTTTATTACAGACTTTAATTAATTTATTATATCTTATTATTTCGTTGCAACCTTTGCAAAGGACACGTTCTTATCTCCACTTTGTTTATTTAACTTGAATCAGTCTTACTTGTCCCCATGCTCTATTCCATCGTTTAATTGTGTTCATGTGTCCGCACTGTGACGGTATGATATGGAGACGTCTGTTGGCGATAATCTGCAAGTGTGCTATCCATTTATTCAAAGTAAAATCTGAGTAAACGACTAGGATATTTTACTACATTCTTATTTAAGATCTTACTCTAATTTTCCTGGAAGATATGATTTCTGTAAGAAGAAAAAAAACTATCAGTACGGCATTTTCCAATTACCGGGGTCTGCTGAGGAGACTTATACGACCGGAGAATAAGAGCCGCTTGTCTATGCAGTCACCCGAGGTGTTCGGCTATAAGATTTTATTTATGATCTGTTTGGTTTTATTTATGATTTGTTTGGTTTTATTTATGATTTGTTTGGTTTTATTTATGATATGTTTGGTTTTATAAAATTCTTGGAAAGCATAAATAAACTTTCATAAAAACTTAACCTTTCATTTAGCATAGCTCTTGATCAATAGATATATATCTCAGAGACTAGACTTTCTTCATTAAAACATGGTATCAATGACGTGCTTGACATGAAACCATGCTTGACGTTAAGCTCACGGACAGTCAAAAAAAGCTAACCACCATCCAAATGAAACGTAGTAGACGTGACATGATACAGGCTAAGAAATAAAATCAGAAGGTAACAGATTTAGAAACATGATCAGTTATTGAATACATGAGGGAATATGGATAACATGGTTTCTTATGACAGAAAAACATGACAAAACGAGTCATAAACAAGCTAGATCAATACAATTTACTTCATTAATCATAATGCAAGTTGTAGATCAGTTAACTAATTTAGGTACATTAGAACTATTACTGTCGATTGCTCAATTAACCCATTAAAATTATCGGTGAATAGATCAAGGTTATATTTGAACTATCTCCAACTAAGAATGGAAACAAGCAGTTACTGCCAGCCAGAAGCTGCTGGCTCCTGACACTCTTTTAAGTGTTGATTATTGTGTCTGACTCCCAGTCCACGCTTCGGAGAATCCAGAACTAATGGCTTCGTCACGATTGAATATTTAGTAGCCTTTGGCCTTCAAGTGGTTGTGTAATATAATTCTCTTATACACACTTAAGTCCAACTGTAGTAAAAGAACCAACAGACTGTTCTCAAAGACATCCGTAGTGGCAAATACAGAAAGATGATGCAGAGGAAACTCTTTTATGTTCCGTTGTATAAAAGAAAATGTTAGTGCCCATATATGTAAACCATCAACATATGTGTGGGTACTTGTGGTCATTATTCCGCCGGTGTCCGGCAAATATAAAACCTTACCCATTTTTTTTAATCAGAAGATATATTAAGGTTTATGGATGATGGATTATTTCAGAGTGAGTGGCACGGTGATTGATGCTGATGCCTTTCAGCAGATTCAGCGCGGTACAAGTTTGATGAAGAGAGGACGAATCTGATGTGTATCCAAGCAATATCTATCTATCTATTGTCATTTCGAGCCGAAGACGGCACATAGGGCAGAACCACAATCTTAAAAACAGAAATCTTGCGTGCCAAAATGTCACATACTGCAGGGATTACTGCTTCCAAAATCCAAGCAATAAGCTACCGAATTATCAGCACGTAAACTGTGCATTTTTTAGACAAGAAAAAGAACAGAAAACTGAAGCCTTTGAAATGTGGATATATAAAAGAATATGTAGAATTGGATGGAAATAAAAGAAAACAAACTATGAAGTCTTAAAACAACTAAAAATTAAAAGAGAACTACTAAATACAATTCAAACAAGAGAAATGAGATTTTTGGGGCATGTTAAAAGACACAACAGCCTACTAAAAGTAATTTTGGAAGGAAAATACAAGGTAAAAGAGGCAGACCAAAGCTAACGCAGGCGAGTAACATCAAAAGATGGACCAGTCAGCCTATGACAACCTGCACCATTAAAGCAAGAGACAGATCAGATTGGCGCTCCATGGTGGCCAACCTTCGATGCGGAGACAGCACTCAATGGTGATGACGATGAAACTGCGCATCACGTGTCTGTTGGGAAGAGTCAAGATTGTTTCGACGTTGATCACTGAAGTTCACTTGTAAAATAAGTGATCATTTTTTATCAATCCAGTAGCTGGTGATTTTAGTTTTAAACTAAAGTAAGAAAGATGCCACAATAAAACATAGTGGTAGAAACAAAGATGCGAAACCTTTCTGAAAAATAGCTCACGTCGGATGTTAACTTCATTCCTAAACTCACGACATGATAAGCGCTTTCTTTGACTGATCTCTAGAGTGATGTTCTAAGGTGCCACAATAAAACATAGTGGTAGAAACAAAGATGCGAAACCTTTCTGAGAAATAGCTCACGTCGGATGTTAACTTCATTCCTAAACTCACGACATGACAAGCGCTTTCTTGGACTGATCTCTAGAGTGATGTTCTAAGGTGCCACAATAAAACATAGTGGTAGAAACAAAGATGCGAAACCTTTCTGAGAAATAGCTCACGTCGAATGTTAACTTCATTCCTAAACTCACGACATGACAAGCGCTTTCTTGGACTGATCTCTAGAGTGATGTTCTAAGGTGCCACAATAAAACATAGTGGTAGAAACAAAGATGCGAAACCTTTCTGAGAAATAGCTCACGTCGAATGTTAACTTCATTCCTAAACTCACGACATGACAAGCGCTTTCTTGGACTGATCTCTAGAGTGATGTTCTAAAGTGCCACAATAAAACATGGTGGTAGAAACAAAGATGCGAAACCTTTCTGAGAAATAACTCACGTAATATGTTAACTTCATTCCTAAACTCACGACATGACAAGCGCCTTCTTGGACTGATCTCTAGAGTGATGTTCTAAGGTGCCACAATAAAACATAGTGGTAGAAACAAAGATGCGAAACCTTTCTGAGAAATAACTCACGTCGGATGTTAACTTCATTCCTAAACTCACGACATGACAAGCGCTTTCTTGGACTGATCTCTAGAGTGATGTTCTAAAGTGCCACAATAAAACATGGTGGTAGAAACAAAGATGCGAAACCTTTCTGAGAAATAACTCACGTCGGATGTTAGTTAACTTCATTCCTAAACTCACGACATGACAAGCGCCTTCTTGGACTGATCTCTAGAGTGATGTTCTAAGGTGTCACAATACCAATGTCACTATCAATTAGTGTAATCTAGCATGCCAGTTAGTTTTATGGTAGCGAAGTGGTTAGCAAAGTGGTTAGCGAGATAACTTGGCGATAATGTAATTGCAATTCAATTTAATTGCTACACTCTCTAGTGTCGAATTAGGCTGAATACAGAATGGGTGCTTGGCTCAATAAGTTGAGAAAAGTGGTACAGAAATAGCACTGGCCCCTTCACCTCCAGATGATGTAATTTAGACCGTCTTGTTGAATACTTCACTCCACTACAACATAATTTGTGTTACCAGACAGTCCTTGACCTTTTAGGCTCTAATGTTAAACATTTAAATTTGTTGACCCTGGTTTGTCTTGACAAAAAGGCGAACTGTGTACACGCTCCTAAATAGATAATTGCAACAAGATCGTTCACTAAGCGGTTAATCTCACATAAAGCGCTGTCAAATCTGCTGTACAGCACAACTCCCCGAAGTGTTTAGTCAGTCTTTATACGTATTGTTCCAATAGATTTTTAATTAAGCACATCATTTATGAGCTCCCTCATCAATCCTTATTTACTTGTGCCACGCATGTTCCACAATCATTGTATTTTTCCGAGGTGTAATTTCTTAAAGTAATTCATTCTCAGGTGAAAAAAAAGATTATTGAGTGACGTTGTTAAATTGTCTCCCAGATCATAATAATACATTTAAGACTAACAAAAACATGCTAAGTATCATTTAAAGAAATAGGACCTGCGTTTTATAACAGAAATCCGTGTAAAAGACGGATTTTTAATCTCATGCATAATAACACAGTACAGAGTAATCTGCAAATAAACACACGACGAGGAAAAGGACTACAAGAAAGTGAGCGTGACGTGCGTTATTTAAACCCATAAAACACACTCCGGGTTGTGCAAGATTGACAGTGAAAGAGTTTCTGGTCTGGTAGCTCGACAAGATCTACTGGGAGAAGCTGTGGTGTACAATAAAGTATAATGATGAAATGAACATCTCGATGCCTACAATTCTCGAATAAAACGAAGTATAAAAGAGAACAATAGAAAGTCAATTGACTCAGTTATTTACACTATGCTTGTGCACATTATTTTAATTATAAACAATACATGTATAGATGAATATCGAAATCTGAGAAGAGAGTGGTAAACAATATCCGATTATGTTGTAAATCTTGTAATTAATTACTTATATCACAAGTTATCTTTTATTTGAATTTTGAAATACATGATTGCAGGAGAAGTTGTTGTGATATTGCAATCATTTACATACCCTCTTTTTCTGTTTCCCCTCACAAACCTATTCTCTCTGTCTTTCTTGGATTCTCTTGTCAGCGATGTTTCCTGCTACAACTATATTTTCCGGTTGTTCTCACATATGTATGTGCAATATCAACGTAATATCACACGCCGTTTCAACCCCACCACAACCTCTTTTCCTCAAACCACACAAAGAAGATGCAGCGACACACTAAACTAGTAACAAGAATAAATGAGACAAATATAGCCAAAATACAAACGATTATTTTTTTTATGGTAACAAATAATAATAATGTCAAATAAATATGACATGGTTGTATTTATTTATCTTGACCACATGAAAGTCGCCTTCTTAATTTTATATCACATAACAAAAGGAGGCTTGTTGCAGGAGCTACTGAGTTAAGTGCTCTGTGAACACTGTGAGCCGTGCGTTTCATCTGTTTTGATCGTGTTTCCATATTCCGATTGTTTACGATGAATGATGATATCGTGTGATGGAGTCTAGATGGCTGTATTCACTTTCTGTGCGGTTTCGCCTTATGTCTTTTGGCGTGTGCTGAGACTGCTATGATGCGGACTACAGCTACCTTTTTTGGGGAGTTGAAATAGTAATTACGGGGTAATCCAACATCTAACCAACCTTATTAAAAGCCTCTACGTCAACAGCAGCTGCAGGGTCAGAACAGCAGCAGGCTACACAGGCCACTTCGAAGTTAGATCAGGCGTAAGACAGGGGTGCGTACTATCCCCCCTACTGTTTATTACATACATGGACCATATATGCAAGCTAGCCAACCCATCAGAGACAGAGCAGATCAACGAGCTTCTATTTGCAGACGATCAGGCACTAATACATGAAACAATAGAAGACCTACAAGAACACTTAAACAAACTCAACATCTAAGGCACAAAATACAACATGAAAATCAACATCAACAAAACAGAAGTCATGAATGTCGCCAAAAATAAACAGAACATCAACATAACTATAGAAGGCAGACAACTAAAACAAGTAGAGGAATTCAAATACCTAGGAAGTCTAATGACAAACGATAATTCTCAAACAGCAGCGATAGAATCAAGATGCAACAAAGCTTGTCAAATCATCGGACAGTTATCACCACTATTGTCCAACAAGGACATAACTCTGGAGGCAAAACGAGCACTATACAATATAATCTTCATCCCAACGCTGTGCTACCAATGCCAAACCTGGACCCTAGATGCAAGAACAATAAGAAAAATAACCTCTACAGAGATGAAATGTGTTAGACGAATGACAGGAAACAGTCTGAGAGATAAGATCAGAAATGAAGAACTGATAAAAAAGCTAGGAATAGTCCCCGCCAAAGAATATATAAGGAAACAACAGATAAATTGGTTTGGCCACGTGCCAAGGCAGAAAGAACAAAACACAACGAGACTTCAACAAACGTTGTGAGAACACCAGACCAAAGGTCGACCACGAAAAAGATGGGTCGATGGAATATTAGAAGCACTAGGAAACATAACAGCAGCAGAGGCGAACAGAAGAGCAAAAGACCGCAAATTATATCTCCCCTCGACGCTGAAAGGCAGATGAGGAAGGAAAGAAGAAGAAGAAATAGTAATTTGGATGACTCCACTGGCACGGGAGGTTGAGCAATTATGGATTTAAATTCGTCTGAAGTGATACCGGAGCCTTCCATAACCATAACAAAAGGAGATAATGTAACATTCACAAAATACGTGACTATGTACCTCGCAGCTGATTGTCACAGACTTAAACTTTGTCCTGCTGGTGTACCCATTTCAGAAATGTAACCTGAAATATGATTCTTCTAAAAGAGCTGGTGCAACATTAACACTTTGGATCAGATTTTTAGCAACAGATCAAATGATTTGGACACACAATACGATCACCATTAGAGAGCATTCCTCAGAGAGCCATAACGTAGAAAATGGAAAGAGGGAGAGAGGTAGAGCTTGAAGACGATGGATTAATGAAATAGCAGACATCGCGTTGAAAGCCATGAAGACATCGAGATGAGAGCCATGAAGACATCGAGATGAGAGCAATGAAGACATCGCATTTAGAGCTATGAAGACAACGCTTTGAGAGCCTTTTGAGAGAAAATTGTGAGAGGACAACATCAGAGAAAGGAGAGGATTAATCTCCGTCACATCTCGTCACATTTATCATACCTCGTCATATCTATCGCATGTCGTCACATCTATCACATCTAGTCACATCTAGCACATCTAGTCACATCTATCACATCTCGTCACATCTTACAAAGCAGCACTTAACCGTGAAGGTTGAAAAGAAAATGTAAAAAGGTCGTTAAAAGAGCCCCAACAAAAGCCATGGCTACAGTTATCACAATGATAAATAATAACGATGGTACATTAAGATCATTAGTAGAAGTTATACTTGCAATGTTAATCATGTTCGTGGTTAAACATCTAACACTTTAACTAGAGTGTTTAAATTATCAATCTTTGAAAGGTTTTTAGAAGAAGAAAAAACGCTTGGTTATCACAAGCATTAATCTAGTTAAACATCGCTAATTGAAACAAATAATTACGCTAGAATACTGACATTTGTGTTTGTGTCACAGACCACTTCAATCAAACGTTAGTTTTTAAAATAAGGGAAGTGGAGTAGACAAACGAGGTCTGGTCTTGTGTTAAGTCAAGCTGCAAAACGGTTAGGGTTATGGCTAAAATGTCGCATTTAAGTTCAAAGAAAGCAGCTGTGACCAGTGATACATAAACACATTTGACAGACCTGATTGACGTATGTGGAAAGTGAAGTGGTCACCAAGTCGCACTAACATGTTCCCACGAAATAAAATAAATTTAGTGTCATGAATCGCTATAAATAACAAACTCCAATCACAGGTGTTTGAACCAACACACGGGGAAAATTGTCAACTAAACATTCCCCCTAACCACACAGCAAACCTCTACTTATTCGATTAGTGTACGTCACCAGATTGAAAAAAAAAAAATAATAATCGATATTTGCTACGTACGTGATTACTGGATGAATTTATCTAAGATTGTGTGTGTACAGTTATTTCAGTAACATATTAGGTCGTTTATATGTGTGTGGAATGTGTTCAAACTGCTAGAACTAAACTCAAACATATAGGTCAGTTCAATTCCTCGTTATTACCTTCCTGTGGCTGGGTGGTCTACAGGTAAGACGTCGTCCACTTGACAAGAAGGTACCGGGTTCGAACCTTTCCATATTTTTTCGTGCTTTACCCTCCCCAGCGTTTCTGGATACCGAGATACGCTGTTTCGTCCTCTCAAATAACGGTAAGATCAGGAGACGTCTCGTGTCCACCATACACTCAAAAACATCTTCGCAGTTAAAAGTCGAAAAGAGAAAGACTAAATTACCGCTGCCTGGGCCACATTTTTAAGCACAAAGAAACATCCACACATGCCATGTGTCGGGCCGAGAAGGCGCAACTATCATTGCTTGCCGTAAACTAGCGATTCAACGAATGCACGTCTACTTAACGAGTGGATGCGATGATTATGACCTTCCCAAATACTCCCAGTAAAGAAATAGTGTATTTATAGATGGGATTAAGTGAGCAGTTCTGTAAACGAGAAGCAAGCGAGGGCCCAGTTACAGTGCAACTACTATCTACTCTTAATATAATTTTCAGTGTTCCATAATGTTTAGTTACAGTGTTGTCAAAATTATAGTAATTTTACGCTTACCAGATAGTTTAATAACCTAAATAAAAATATATTACCTCATACAAATTTAACTTTCAGTTCAAAGCTGAAGCATTTAAATAAAAATTTGCACGTAATTATTTTCTTTGACGGAAAAAAATAAATAAACTGAGAAATTGGCTGCGGTCTCCGGCTAGTACAGACACTGCCAAGAAAGAAAGAAATGGCAGACTACCTTGTTATATTGCCAAGTATAATTAAGTCAAAATACAAATAACATCAATTGGAAGAAGCACCACATAAATAAAAAGCTGAATAGCTCAGGCCAAAATAGCATTTCAGAAAATGAAAAACATCTTATGCAACAAATCTATGTCAATAGAAGTGAGAAAGAGAGTTCATCGGTGCTATAGAGTGCCAATTCTGACCTGTGGAAGCGAATCATGGACCGTAAACAAACAAATGATATGACGATTGGAAGCCACAGAGATGGGATTTCTCAGAAGAATGTTGAAAGTTCCCTGGACAGCTAAAAAGACCAACGAGGAAATTCTCAAACAGGCCAACACAAAAAGGGAGCTCCTAAAAAACATCAGAAAGAAACAATAAAAATTTTTGAGAACATCATGAGAAGAGTAAAGTTGTAATACATGGTTACAACTAGCAAAATACAAGGAAAGAGAGATCTCGGACAACAAAGAGAGAAAATACTGGATAAGTTGGTTTCATGGCATGGAAAACAGTCAAGAACAGAACTGATATGATGCACGGTAGATAGAAGATTGTGGAAGGACATGATCGCCCACGCCAATCGTATGCTTCTATATGATGATGATAAATATGAACGAGAAATAACATATAACACCAAGTTCACATAAACAAATTAACACACACAATCACATTTCGGAATATAATCAAACAAAACATTGCTCAAAAGTAAACAGATAGTAAGTAATGAAATTCGAAATCACAATTCTTCGGAGGTCTCTCTATATGTGGGTGCAGTTGCGTTGTATCGCTGGTTTATGTTAAGTGGCGGTATTTGCGCATTTCGGCCCGACACATCAGTCTTAGACACGGGTAGATTGCTAAGTTTTGATATTCAGCGCTAATTTAGCCTATTTTAACTATCTGAATGTTCTTCAACGTGCGCCTCAGACCTCCGCCGTTGTTCGAGAGGGCTAGATACCGGTTGGATCACGCTACATGGATACGGGAAGGGAGGGGGGGGGGGGTAGAGGAGAGATAAAGTGCCTGAAGAAACAACGATTCGAAATGGAAAAACTCCCGCTGCCTATGGTGGGACTCGAACCCTCAAGCCGAGTGTTTCTCAACCGAGGGCCATATGGCAAGATCAAAGGATATCCAGGGATGGGGTGGGGTGGGATGAATTAAATGGTGTAATTGAAGGGGTGGCTCGGCATGAGACTAGGTGGCTCGGCATGAGACTAGGTGGCTCAGCATGAGACTAGGTGGCTCGGCATGAGACTAGGTGGCTCAGCATGAGACTAGGTGGCTCGGCATGAGACTAGGTGGGTAAGGGCATGAGACTAGGTGGCTCGGCATGAGACTAGGTGGGTAAGGGCATGAGACTAGGTGGCTCGGCATGAGACTAGGTGGGTAAGGGCATGAGACTAGGTGGCTCGGCATGAGACTAGGTGGGTAAGGGCATGAGACTAGGTGGCTCGGCATGAGACTAGGTGGGTAAGGGCATGAGACTAGGTAGGTAAGGGCATGAGACTAGGTGGCTCGGCACGAGACTAGGTGGTAAGGGCATGAGACTAGGTGGCTCGGCATGAGACTAGATGGGTAAGGGCATGAGACTAGGTGGCTCGGCATGAGACTAGGTGGGTAATGGCATGAGACTAGGTGGCTCGGCATGAGACTAGGTGGGTAAGGGCATGAGACTAGGTGGCTCGGCATGAGACTAGGTGGGTAAGGGCATGAGACTAGGTGTCTCGGCATGAGACTAGGTGGGTAAGGGCATGAGACTAGGTGGCTCGGCATGAGACTAGGTGGGTAAGGGCATGAGACTAGGTGGCTCGGCATGAGACTAGGTGGGTAAGGGCATGAGACTAGGTGGGTAAGGGCATGAGACTAGGTGGCTCGGCATGAGACTAGGTGGCTCGGCATGAGACTAGGTGGGTAAGGGCATGAGACTAGGTGGGTAAGGGCATGAGACTAGGTGGCTCGGCATGAGACTAGGTGGGTAAGGGCATGAGACTAGGTGGGTAAGGGCATGAGACTAGGTGGCTCGGCATGAGACTAGGTGGCTCGGCATGAGACTAGGTGGGTAAGGGCATGAGACTAGGTGGCTCGGCATGAGACTAGGTGGGTAAGGGCATGAGACTAGGTGGCTCGGCATGAGACTAGGTGGGTAAGGGCATGAGACTAGGTGGCTCGGCATGAGACTAGGTGGGTAAGGGCATGAGACTAGGTGGCTCGGCATGAGACTAGGTGGGTAAGGGCATGAGACTAGGTGGCTCGGCATGAGACTAGATGGGTAAGGGCATGAGACTAGGTGGCTCGGCATGAGACTAGGTGGCTCGGCATGAGACTAGGTGGGTAAGGGCATGAGACTAGGTAGGTAAGGGCATGAGACTAGGTGGCTCGGCATGAGACTAGGTGGCTCGGCATGAGACTAGGTGGCTCGGCATGAGACTAGGTGGCTCGGCATGAGACTAGGTGGGTAAGGGCATGAGACTAGGTGGCTCGGCATGAGACTAGGTGGGTAAGGGCATGAGACTAGGTGGGTAAGGGCATGAGACTAGGTGGCTCGGCATGAGACTAGGTGGGTAAGGGCATGAGACTAGGTGGCTCGGCATGAGACTAGATGGGTAAGGGCATGAGACTAGGTGGCTCGGCATGAGACTAGGTGGGTAAGGGCATGAGACTAGGTGGCTCGGCATGAGACTAGGTGGCTCGGCATGAGACTAGGTGGGTAATGGCATGAGACTAGGTGGCTCGGCATGAGACTAGGTGGGTAAGGGCATGAGACTAGGTGGCTCGGCATGAGACTAGGTGGGTAAGGGCATGAGACTAGGTGTCTCGGCATGAGACTAGGTGGGTAAGGGCATGAGACTAGGTGGGTAAGGGCATGAGACTAGGTGGGTAAGGGCATGAGACTAGGTGGCTCGGCATGAGACTAGGTGGGTAAGGGCATGAGACTAGGTGGGTAAGGGCATGAGACTAGGTGGCTCGGCATGAGACTAGGTGGCTCGGCATGAGACTAGGTGGGTAAGGGCATGAGACTAGGTGGCTCGGCATGAGACTAGGTGGGTAAGGGCATGAGACTAGGTGGCTCGGCATGAGACTAGGTGGGTAAGGGCATGAGACTAGGTGGGTAAGGGCATGAGACTAGGTGGCTCGGCATGAGACTAGGTGGGTAATGGCATGAGACTAGGTGGCTCGGCATGAGACTAGGTGGGTAAGGGCATGAGACTAGGTGGCTCGGCATGAGACTAGGTGGGTAAGGGCATGAGACTAGGTGTCTCGGCATGAGACTAGGTGGGTAAGGGCATGAGACTAGGTGGCTCGGCATGAGACTAGGTGGGTAAGGGCATGAGACTAGGTGGCTCGGCATGAGACTAGGTGGGTAAGGGCATGAGACTAGGTGGGTAAGGGCATGAGACTAGGTGGCTCGGCATGAGACTAGGTGGGTAAGGGCATGAGACTAGGTGGGTAAGGGCATGAGACTAGGTGGCTCGGCATGAGACTAGGTGGCTCGGCATGAGACTAGGTGGGTAAGGGCATGAGACTAGGTGGGTAAGGGCATGAGACTAGGTGGGTAAGGGCATGAGACTAGGTGGCTCGGCATGAGACTAGGTGGGTAAGGGCATGAGACTAGGTGGCTCGGCATGAGACTAGGTGGGTAAGGGCATGAGACTAGGTGGCTCGGCATGAGACTAGGTGGGTAAGGGCATGAGACTAGGTGGCTCGGCATGAGACTAGGTGGGTAAGGGCATGAGACTAGGTGGCTCGGCATGAGACTAGGTGGGTAAGGGCATGAGACTAGGTGGCTCGGCATGAGACTAGATGGGTAAGGGCATGAGACTAGGTGGCTCGGCATGAGACTAGGTGGCTCGGCATGAGACTAGGTGGGTAAGGGCATGAGACTAGGTGGGTAAGGGCATGAGACTAGGTGGCTCGGCATGAGACTAGGTGGGGGCATGAGAAGGCATGAGACTAGGTGGCTAGGCGTGAGACTAGGTGGCTCGGCGTGAGACTAGGTGGCTCGGCATGAGACTAGGTGGCTCGGCATGAGACTAGATGGCTCGGCATGCGACTAGGTGGCTCGGCATGAGACTAGGTGGATAAGGGCATGCTTAGGGATGCATTTGTTTCTAGAATACGGCGCTTAGATATCACTTTCCCACCTCTCCCCCCCCCTCATCCCCTCCCCCCACCCAGTGAATTGTTTCATTAGCGGCACCTAACGACAAGAGCACATCAGAAGTATTTGGCGGACTTAAAAAAGTAGCCATTCATGATGGACGGATCGTCTTTGATCGTTGCAGCAACATTGTTTTCCTTTTCTAATTATCTCTCTCCTCGATCTTTCCTGTCCACTCGACTGTTGCCCAGCCTGCCCGTCCTTTTCTCTTTAGACACATGCAAGACGTGTGGACGAACTTGCAAGAGTATAATTAGACTTACAAGTTCGTCAACTTGAGTATTAAAGAAATAATCTTGTGTCGATCTTTTCACGGTTGCTATGTTTAATTTTTTAACATCGCGATTGTCATACTCATTGACTTGTGAGCAGAAACAAACACGTATCTTTTTTGAAAAGTCCTAACTGTTTTATTTATGAGAGGTGATGACATTTTTTTGTAGTTGTAAGCATTGGTACATTTTTTGGGATTTCCCCTCATCCCCAGTACTCATCATTGCTACTTCCACAAAGCAGAAATGTCGACAATATTGAATCGAGCATCTTGACTATGGATTTATCCGTCACCGCAAGACCACACGAAACTTGTGTGCTTAACTTAACACTAATACACTTTGCAATAAAAGTATGCGACCATGTGAGATGTAGAAGCAGTTTTGAAAGCGCCATAAAGACAAGAAGTAAAAACTAGGAGAATATTGTTCGCTCGATGCGAGATCATTTTGAATCTAGACTCACGGTGACAAAAGTATGTTTGTACATATTTTAAAAATGTAAATAACAAAGGTTTAGTCACTTTTTTTTACGAAATATACGAAATATCAAAACTGATAGCCAAGATGAAAAAACTCACACAATTGGGAAATCCTTGATTTTGCCAGCTGTGTCGATTGTTATTACAATCCTCATATTTTAAGTAGACATTTCTTAACTGTATTAGCACAACATATTTGCAAACATAACGTTTAAATAAATAGTTCTCTTTGTCACGAAACGGAAGGCCGAGAGGGGAGGGTTAGTACAGGATGAAAGCAAGGGCGGGAGGGAGCTGCGATGAGAAATACACTGCTCTATACCATCCCCCCCCCCCGATCCACCCCTGGAGATAGCAGCTAAAATCACACTCCCCCCCCCCCAAACTCTTACTCTGAAACTGTGTATCTGCAAATTCCACTTCTTGTGATTTAATTTCTTTACACAAATCTCACAAGAAGAAAACTAAAAGCGGCAAATAAAAGCATTAGCCCTCTCACAAACACATTATGTAGTAAGTTACAAATCTGGGAGACTTCAATACTTCATGTCCCCTTCTTCATGTCATGTTTACGGTAATGCTCACTGATGTAAAGCTCTCGTACTTGATAACGTGTTTAAAGCCACCACCTGTCTGTAAGTTTTTGTAGCCTGCCTGCTCAGTTATTCAGTTTAATCTACAGCGGGCCGTTTTTCATTTTCCTCACATACAATGTTCATGGTTGAATGCAGGCTCCAGGTGAACAGGCAAAATGTATTCATGTAATCCTTGCTGTTAATGTCCCACCTACTAATTATAGATACAATAGTGACTGAAAATGCACTTTATTTTGCTGATCAGTTACTAGTAAACTCTTTGTAAAATAGACATGTTTGTTTATTAATAAAGAACTAATATACTAGAGGATGAAAGAAAAAGGCTGACCTAGGAAAAAAAACACTAAAAGGAACACTGATGTGAGAAGCAATAACAGCAGATATCAGCTCCCTGGCAGAGATTGAGAGACTAGTTCAGAACAGTGACGTATGGCAAGGTACAATTCGGGTTATGTGCAAGGTCTGATGCTAACAAAGATCGTAGGCCATAGAGAGTCTAGAATTTTTGCACTATGTGCCGTCGTAGGCTCGAAATGACAATAAATCGATAGAAAATACACTGCGCTGATCTATCTATATGAGCCAGGTTGGCTGAGTGGTTAGTGCGCTATCTTCCTGATGTTAAGGGTTCCGGTATGGTTCCCTGAAGTGTCTGAAGGAATTTTTGTTCGGAACTATAATCTCCGGGGTTCACTCAACTCTAAAAATGAGATTTTTCTGGGAAGTAAAGGCGGTCAGGCGTAATACCGACCACATCACCTATATATGCGTCGTGATTATAAAAACACATAGTCACTAACAGCATATTCCCCATACACATAGCATGGAGCGTAGGAAACACTTTTTAAAAAAATTAATATCTCTGTTGTTTAGTCAATCGAGAGTTATATTGATAGTCTTTCTTTGTCTTCTTCTTGCCTTCTTCATTTACCTTTCCGCATTGAGGGGAATGCGATCTTTCGTTCTTTCATTGGCCTCTTCTGCTGTCAAGTTCCGGAATGATTCTAGTGTTCCGTTTATCCATCTCTCCGAGAAGGCCCAGTTTGCAACTTACTTAGAGTTTGGGATAGCTGTATGGAGTGAGCTGACCAATTTCAGTTATACTATCTATCTATCTATTGACCTTTCGAGCCGTAACCGGCCCATAGGGCGTAGACCAAGATACACCTTCTCCTATATGAATTTTTGTTCTAGCAGTTTTCTTTTAAAGATATTTTATCAAATCTCGCCATCTGTCTCTGTTCTGTGCAAGCAGTTCTATCTCATTGAGGGAGCCGATTCCTGCTGCTCTTGCCTCTCTCATCAATGTTCTTCTCAGTGTCTCCCTGGGTCTTCCTCTTTTTCTTTTACCTGTTGTTTCCCATATGAGGGCTTGCTTTGCTATTCGATTATTATCTCTTCTTATCACATGTCCAACGTATGACCATCGTCTTTTCTTTATTACTGAAGATATTAGTGGTTGATTGGCGATTTCTCTAATTTCCTCGTTTGTTTTGAATTCGTTCCATTCTATACCAAGTATTTTCCTTAGACATTTATTTTCGAATGCGTTCAATTTTGTTTCTATATCTCTTGTTGTTTTCCAGCTTTCACACGCATACGTAAGGGTTGATAGTACATTTGATTTGAATAGCCTAAGTTTGTGTTTGTGCTAATGAGTTTTGATTTCCACAACTTTTCAAGGCTTCTGAAAGACATTGCTGCTTTAGCCAGTCTGATTCTAATTTCTTTGCTCGTATCCCCTTCTCGATCAATGTGACTTCCAAGATAGATAAAGTGATCAATCTCTTCTACTGGTTTGTTTTCCATGTATATCAATAGATCTCCTACCTGTTCCAAGCCAGCGCATTTCGCTTAATCCTAAAATATCTAGATCGTATCTGTCCATCTCGCTCGCGACCTGTGCATGTTTTGTCGGAGCGGCCATTGTTCGCACATTCCAGAATCCTATTTTTGTTGTTGTTTTAGGGCCGAAAAACCTATCACTACTATCTACTGCTAATTTACACATTCTGTATCAGGTCTACGTTTCATTAACAACATCGTTTTTACGATAGCGGCTTGTTAAACCTCTGATCAACGGTTCTATACCAAGCCGGAGAAAAATAATTCCTCCATTTTGGAAACAACCGGAAACCAAAAAAAAAAAAAAAAAAAAAAAAAAAAAAAAAAAAAAACTGTACGAATGTTGTTTTGTTATATAAGCTACTGTACGAATGTTGTTTTGTTATATATTCTACTGTGTAAATGTTGTGTGTTGTTTTGTTATATATTCTACTGGACAAATGTTGTTTTGTTATATATTCTACTGTGCTAATGTTGTTTTGTTATATATTCTACTGTACAAATGTTGTTTTGTTATATATTCTACTGTACAAATGTTGTTTTGTTATATATTCTACTGTACAAATGTTGTTTTGTTATATATTCTAATGTACGAATGTTGTTTTGTTATATTTTCTACTGTACAAATGTTGTTTTGTTATATATTCTACTGTACGAATGTTGTTTTGTTATATATTCTAATGTACAAATGTTGTTTTGTTATATTTTCCACTGTACAAATGTTGTTTTGTTAAATATTCTACTGTATAAATGTTGTTTTGTTGTATATTCTACTGTACAAATGTTGTTTTGTTATATATTCTACTGTATAAATGTTGTTTTGTTATATATTCTACTGTACGAATGTTGTTTTGTTATATATTCTACTGTACGAATGTTGTTTTGTTATATATTCTACTGTATAAATGTTTTTTGTCATATATTCTACTGTAAGAATGTTGTTTTGTTATATATTCTACTGTACGAATGTTGTTTTGTTATATATTCTACTGTATAAACGTTGTTTTGTTATATATTCTACTGTACGAATGTTGTTTTGTTATATATTCTACTGTACGAATGTTGTTTTGTTATATATTCTACTGTACGAATGTTGTTTTGTTATATATTCTACTGTACGAATGTTGTTTTGTTATATATTCTACTGTACGAATGTTGTTTTGTTATATATTCTACTGTACAAATGTTGTTTTGTTATATATTCTACTGTATAAATGTTGTTTTGTTATATATTCTACTGTTTAAATGTTGTTTTGTTATATATTCTACTGTATAAATGTTGTTTTGTTATATATTCTACTGTACGAATGTTGTTTTGTTATATATTCTACTGTATAAATGTTGTTTTGTTATATATTCTACTGTACGAATGTTGTTTTGTTATATATTCTACTGTACGAATGTTGTTTTGTTATATATTCTACTGTACGAATGTTGTTTTGTTATATATTCTACTGTATAAATGTTGTTTTGTTATGTATTCTACTGTACGAATGTTGTTTTGTTATATATTCTACTGTACGAATGTTGTTTTGTTGTATATTCTACTGTTTAAATGTTGTTTTGTTATATATTCTACTGTACGAATGTTGTTTTGTTGTATATTCTACTGTATAAATGTTGTTTTGTTATATATTCTACTGTACGAATGTTGTTTTGTTGTATATTCTACTGTATAAATGTTGTTTTGTTATATATTCTACTGTACGAATGTTGTTTTGTTATATATTCTACTGTATAAATGTTGTTTTGTTATATATTCTACTGTATAAATGTTGTTTTGTTGTATACTCTACTGTATAAATGTTGTTTTGTTATATATTCTACTGTACGAATGTTGTTTTGTTGTATATTCTACTGTATAAATGTTGTTTTGTTGTATATTCTACTGTAGAAATGTTGTTTTGTTGTATATTCTACTGTAGAAATGTTGTTTTGTTGTATATTCTACAGTATAAATGTTGTTTTGTTGTATATTCTACTGTATAAATGTTGTTTTGTTGTATATTCTACTGTATAAATGTTGTTTTCGGCTCCCTCAATGAGATAGAGCTGCTTGCACAGAACAGAGACAAATGGCGAGATTTGATAAAATATCTTTAAAAGAATTGAAAACTGCTAGAACAAAAATTCAGATAAGAGAAGGAATATCTTGGTCTACGCCTTATGGGCCGGCTACGGCTCGAAAGGTTAATACGTGGATGGATGGATGGGATGGATTGGATGGATGGATGGATTGATGGGATGGGATGGGATGGGATGGAATGGGATGGATGGGATGGGATGGGATGGGATGGGATGGGATGGATGGATGGATGGATGGATGGATGGATGGATGTATAGATAGATAGAAATGTTGTTTTGTTATATATTCTACTGTACGAATGTTGTTTTGTTATATATTCTACTGGGTAAATGTTGTGTATTGTTTTGTTATATCTTCTACTGTACCAATGTTATGTATTATTTTGTTATATCTTCTACTGTACCAATGTTATGTGTTATTTTGTTATATCTTCTACTGTACCAATGTTAAGTATTATTTTGTTATATCTTCTACTGTACCAATGTTATGTGTTATTTTGTTATATCTTCTACTGTACCAATGTTAAGTATTATTTTGTTATATCTTCTACTGTACCAATGTTATGCGTTATTTGTTTCCGTTTGCCTGTTTTATATCTCCAGCGAAGTCCCGACCTACTGTATTGTGAGTGAATATCGCTTTTCCCTATTTTTCACACTGGAAGGCATGTTCAGGTTCCCCCGTCACACAGGCAGACATTCTCCAACTTCAGATGGTACCCTCATATTTTTATCGTCGAAAATTGTAACATTTTTTGGGGGGGGAGGGGGGGGGCTAATTTTGTTCCACATTAATTTTGCCCTGGAAGCGGCCATTTTTGTACCTACTCTTTCCATTTTCAACTGGTTTTAACGTGCGCAGAATGCACACGGGACCTCCTGTTTTTTCTTAGAAGCCTAGACATCGGATCTCACTACCTAGAGAAGGCTTAGACATCGGATCTCGCTACCTAGAGAAGGCCTAGACATCGGATCTCATTACCCAAAGACGCGTGGAGGGTAAAGCCACGGATTCGATTTTATAAATATTTTTTTTCCCCAAATTTTTCTATGGTGGGAATCGAACCTAGGACTTTTCCAGAAGCGGACGTCTTATCTCTAGACCACTCTGCTACACCTGCTCCCCCTTACTGTGAGAATGCTTCCTAATCCTATCTTCTACGTTTTGATCAAATGTTGTATCCCTACCTGATTGCCTTTATATCATGAAAGAATTTCTGTAGAACAAAGGCAATCATTGTAAGCAAGTCACGCACTGACGTTATTGATAGCAAGAGGGTCAATTGTTTAACCACGTGAGATGAAATAGAGGAAACTAAGACATAAGTCATGTAGAATAATTCAGTCAAGAAGAAACTGACATAAGTCATGTAGGACAACTCATTCAGGAGGTAAGAAACTGACATAAGTCATGTAGGACAACTCATTCAGGAGGTAAGAAACTGACATAAGTCATGTAGGACAACTCAGTCAGGAGATAAGAAACTGACATGTGTCATGTAGGACAACTCATTCAGGAGATAAGAAACTGACATGAGTCATGTAGGACAACTCATTCAGGAGATAAGAACTGACATAAGCCATGTTGGAAAACTCATTCAGGAGATAAGAAACTGACATAAGCCATGTAGGACAACTCATTCAGGAGGTAAGAAACTGACATAAGTCATGTAGAACAACTCATTCAGGAGGTAAGGAACTGACATAAGCCATGTAGGACAACTCAGTCAGGGGATAAGAAACTGACATAAGTCATGTATGACAACTCATTCAGGAGGTAAGAAACTGACATAAGCCATGTAGGACAACTCATTCAGGAGGTAAGAAACTGACATAAGTCATGTAGAACAACTCATTCAGGAGATAAGAAACTGACATAAGCCATGTAGGACAACTCATTCAGGAGGTAAGAAACTGACATAAGCCATGTAGGACAACTCATTCAGGAGATAAGAAACTGACATAAGCCATGTAGGACATAGAAAACTCACGTTATTTTTAGCAAATTAGTCAGTATGACGGTAGGAAACTCAAGCTAAAACATGGACAGAACAAGATTGTTAACCTGAAAGACACCTCTTGGTAAAGGTTAAGTCAAACACAAACCTCCGCTGTCTTGTGAATAATTTATGTTTTGATACAAGTTCGGAAACAAGTTCCTAATTCTAATTTTTTAAGACAGAGGAACGTAGATACTGGCCAGAAAAAAAAAAAAAGTGAAATACTGTTTTCATGTGTAACTGCCGAGTCGAAAATGAAGACAACGGTGCTACTAACTTAGTTGTGTTAGAATGGTTTGCAACATACAAACATTTCTTTTCTTCAACCTACGGCTATCCTACTTCGCAAGATATACACAAATAAATAAATACAAGCTAAACAACACATAATAAATAAATAAAAACTAAACTAAATAAATAAATAAAAACTAAACTAAATAAATAAATAAAAACTAAACTAAATAAATAAATAAAAACTAAACTAAACTAAATAAATAAATAAAAACTAAACTAAATAAATAAATAAAACTAAACTGATAGTACTGCTTTGAGAGTGACAGTACCGCTTTGAGAGTGACAGTACCGCTTTGAGAGTGAAAATACCGCTTTGAGAGTGACAGTATCGCTTTGAGAGTGATAGTACCGCTTTGAGAGTGATAGTACCGCTTTGAGAGTGATAGTACCGCTTTGAGAGTGACAGTACCGCTTTGAGAGTGATAGTACCGCTTTGAGAGTGATAGTACCGCTTTGAGAGTGATAGTACCGCTTTGAGAGTGAAAATACCACTTTGAGAGCGACAGTACCGCTTTGAGAGTGAAAATACCACGTTGAGAGCGACAGTACCGCTTTGAGAGTGATAATACCGCTTTGAGAGTGATAGTACCGCTTTGAGAGTGATAATACCGCTTTGAGAGTGATAGTACCGCTTTGAGAGTGAAAATACCACTTTGAGAGCGACAGTACCGCTTTGAGAGTGAAAATACCACTTTGAGAGCGACAGTACCGCTTTGAGAGTGATAATACCGCTTTGAGAGTGATAGTACCGCTTTGAGAGTGATAATACCGCTTTGAGAGTGATAGTACCGCTTTGAGAGTGATAGTACCGCTTTGAGAGTGACAATACCGCTTTGAGAGTGATAATACCGCTTTGAGAGTGATAGTACCGCTTTGAGAGTGATAATACCGCTTTGAGAGTGATAGTACCGCTTTGAGAGTGATAGTACCGCTTTGAGAGTGATAGTACCGCTTTGAGAGTGATAATACCGCTTTGAGAGTGATAGTACCGCTTTGAGAGTGATAATACCGCTTTGAGAGTGATAGTACCGCTTTGAGAGTGATAATACCACTTTGAGAGCGACAGTACCGCTTTGAGAGTGAAAATACCACTTTGAGAGCGACAGTACCGCTTTGAGAGTGATAATACCGCTTTGAGAGTGATAGTACCGCTTTGAGAGTGATAATACCGCTTTGAGAGTGATAGTACCGCTTTGAGAGTGAAAATACCACTTTGAGAGCGACAGTACCGCTTTGAGAGTGATAATACCGCTTTGAGAGTGATAGTACCGCTTTGAGAGTGAAAATACCACTTTGAGAGCGACAATACCGCTTTGAGAGTGATAGTACCGCTTTGAGAGTGAAAATACCACTTTGAGAGCGACAATACCGCTTTGAGAGTGATAGTACCGCTTTGAGAGTGAAAATACCACTTTGAGAGTGACAGTATCGCGTTGAGAGTGAAAATACCGCTTTGAGAGTGACAGTATCGCGTTGAGAGTCACAGTACCGCTTTGAGAGCGACAGTACCGCTTTGAGAGTGACAATACCGCCTTGAGAGTGGCAGTACCACCTTGAGAGTGACAGTACTGCTTTGAGAGTGATAATACCGCTTTGAGAGTGATAGTACCGCTTTGAGAGTGAAAATATCACTTTGAGAGCGACAATACCGCTTTGAGAGCGACAATACCGCTTTGAGAGTGATAGTACCACCTTGAGAGTGAAAATACCACTTTGAGAGCGACAATACCGCTTTGAGAGCGACAATACCGCTTTGAGAGTGATAGTACCACCTTGAGAGTGAAAATACCACTTTGAGAGTGAAAATACCACTTTGAGAGCGACAATACCGCTTTGAGAGTGATAGTACCGCTTTGAGAGTGAAAATACCACTTTGAGAGCGACAATACCGCTTTGAGAGCGACAATACCGCTTTGAGAGTGATAGTACCACCTTGAGAGTGAAAATACCACTTTGAGAGCGACAATACCGCTTTGAGAGCGACAATACCGCTTTGAGAGTGATAGTACCACCTTGAGAGTGAAAATACCACTTTGAGAGTGAAAATACCACTTTGAGAGCGACAATACCGCTTTGAGAGTGATAGTACCACCTTGAGAGTGAAAATACCACTTTGAGAGCGACAATACCGCTTTGAGAGTGATAGTACCACCTTGAGAGTGAAAATACCACTTTGAGAGCGACAATACCACTTTGAGAGCGACAATACCACTTTGAGAGCGACAATACCACTTTGAGAGCGACAATACCACTTTGAGAGCGACAATACCGCTTTGAGAGTGACAGTACTGCTTTGAGAGTGATAGTACTGCTTTGAGAGTGAAAATACCGCTTTGAGAGTGATAGTACTGCTTTGAGAGTGATAGTACTGCTTTGAGAGTGAAAATACCACTTTGAGAGCGACAATACCGCTTTGAGAGCGACAATACCGCCTTGAGAGTGGCAGTACCACCTTGAGAGTGACAGTACTGCTTTGAGAGTGAAAATACCGCTTTGAGAGTGACAGTGTCGCTTTGAGAGTCACAGTATCGCTTTGAGAGTGGCAGTACCGATTTGAGAGTGACAGTACCGTTCTATTCCTTTTTCTCGCCCGTACCGTCACTTTGATAAAAACGTCAGTTTTGTTGCATTTTAAATGAGAAAAAAATAATAATAAACTATAGGCATAATTGAATGTTTTTATGGAAATGTACAAGTCAAATACCAATGGACAAAGAGATACAGCGAAGTATAGCAGAACGCCTCTTAAATATAACAGAACACTTCTGACTGAGCTGACCTTAAATAGAACTTATGAATGACTTGAACACGCTTGTTCTATAATAATCTTTAAATAGAACTTGGAACGACTGAGCGTTTGACATTCAACGCCTGGAGTTGCTTTGCAGGCACGTAGATTGCCCGGTGGCGTCTTGCACCGGACAGCTCGTCTTGACCCCGGATCAGACTTTGACCGTGTGTGCTGGATTTGACTCGGGATTCTGTAGCCGCTTATCTGCCTTCTGCTTGCCTGCTCAACTCATATAGCCCGGACACCCACTTGTCCGTCTGTCGTGATCGTATATTCTTGTACTTAGCGCTGTTTCGGTGTGGCGACCACCTCTGCGTCTATGGGCCTGTGCTTGACGGCCCCTCCCAGATTCCGTTCTACGCTAGGCACAGACAAATACAGATTGCTTTCTAAGAAGTAGTCAAGGAACACCATGTAAAATACACATTCGGGTTTAATTCTGGAAGACCAACCTCTCACAACAAGTTACACAATTACAACAACAGTATGCTTGTTAGTGGCCTTTTCTCACGTTGCATGTTAATTACGAGGCCTACCCCAACTTGTCTGGGCTGTTATCTAAGGGCCGCAGTAGTACAGAACTGCAATACTCCCTTCAAGCCACCATGCATTTTGGTGACCTCATGTTGGACCGACTCCACTCAGTCGGACTCTCTTGATGACACTGCGCGGAATCTTCCCACTAGCTATCGGCCACTGGTGTGCGCCGATGAATCTCCCATTGTTGTCTGTTCGTGCCTGGAACAGCACCCACGATATCGAGCATGAATTCGGCGATGACTGTCTCGCCTACCTTCACCTGAATGATTCATCTTCTGAATTCCACCCTTAACTCATAATAGTACCTCAATGCTGAGCACATGAGTTGGCGATATCTGACTCGCTCAGTCTCACCTACACTGTTCGTCGGTTCTGAGTTTCATAACTCCTTGGTAGAGCACATTCGTTGTTGAGCATGTCTCAGCAAAAGCTGTCTCGCCCCTTGTCACCCAAATTGTTCGCTGCTTCTAAACTACATTGCAAAATCATACTCCTTATGGAGCATGAACGCTGTGAGACTGTCTCGTTCACTGTCACTTAGATTGTTCGTTGCGTCTAACTTGCACAACTACATTACAATAACCTACTTCTTATTGAGCATGAACGCTGTGAGACTGTCTCGCTCACTGTCACTTAAATTGTTCGTTGCGTCTAACTTGCACAACTACATTATAGAATCAGTCTCCGGATTTAATTTACACTAACACATAACTATATATAGCACTGTTCTAGAAGCAATCTCCGCCTCACGCAACGGCCATACACAACTAAAAACTGGCTCTATTATCCTGTTAGGTACTAAACTAGTTGTGCTCACGGTAACGGTTGCCAACCAAAAAATCTCCTGTCAGCACTGAGCACTCGTTTCATCTCGACTGACTTTCTCACCTATCATTTTCTCTAACGTTTTTCCCTCCAACCAATCATACCCCGTTTTACATTTCTCTCTCGCTCCTAATTGCGCCTTATCTTCCTCGTGAGACTCGATGTTTCTATTATCCTTACTACTTATCACTATCCCCCGTGGACTCGGTGATTCTATTTTAGTTAACCCTTCTCACACTTTCCCCTCGACTTCTCCCACACACTCCCATTTGTCCTCCACCTTATAATCACTGCTTCAGAAGACGGTGGCGCTGAATAGGACACACACTACGGAAGCCAACTAAGAGTATTACACAACAGGCCCTTTTTTGGAATCCCTAGGGGAAAAGATAAAGAGGAAGACCAAGAAATTCTTGGAGAAGACAGACAGAAGCAGAGATGAAGATGATGGGGAAGACATGGAATGATCTTAATAGAATGGCAAGAAACAGAACGACTTGGAACGTGTTTGTTGAAGACCTATGCTCCACAGGGATCTGAAAGGTAGAAGATGAAGAAGATAATTGAATGTTGGTCAGTAAGTAAATAATCTCTAATCTTATATTAACTTTAAGAATACCAGTATCGCATCAGGAAGTTTAGTTGTTCAATGATATTTTTTGGTGGCTTTATTTTGTGGTGGCTATATTGTGGTGAAATACAGACGACTTCTAAGTCTACAAAAACGTATGTATCGATTAAATCACTGAAGTAGTAAGCTCTATACTTGTATGTTTATGTAATTAAACTATTTCTACATTACCTTTTTCATGAACAAATAAAGCTATATAATTCCCCTACATCCCGTTTTTGATATCCCAGTGTTGACTCAAGAAAATATGGTTAGTCGAATAAATACATCACATTAACTAACAACACATGTAACAAATAAAGTTTGTCACTACACATAACAAAATATGAATATTTTACATACTCCGTCACTGTTCCGTCACTTCATCGAATGTTTTAGTGGGAATCACCCATCACACACTGACGCTTAACGCCACACATCTACATGACTACCAACTAGTTAACTGGGACAGAAAATGTGTACGCACCAACAACTCCAGGCGATAAATCAATAAAGAAATATATTTTCGCCCCTGTTACGTCCGTTTACAGTGTGACCTCGTTGATTTGAAATCACTGGCTCGTTTCTTGTTCTAGCTACAAGCGTGACCTCGGAAGAATGTCAATAATTGACGTACGAGAGCGCACCTTTAAAGCTGTGACGGCTGTTGCTGCTGCACTGGAAATTGGAAAGAGACGAGCAACAGGACGAGGCACTGTCGCTGTGTGTGTACAACAGAGTTGACACTGCTGAAGGTAAAGCTGGGGGATCTAAGACTTTCACTAAACGGACAAGGCTGAGGCATGCACGTTTGTTCAAATATATTTCAAAATGTTCTGCGATTTTATTTCAGTTGCTAGATTGTTTATATCGTGCATTGAATGTCTCTTTACCCAGAAAAAAAGGGGGGGGGGGGGGTAGCTATATTATCTTTATCTCATGATTTAAAAAAAAAGATCGTTTGGTCAGTAGACCTATCTATAAATAAAATAATTCCAAGATAAAGAAAAAAAAATGTCACACTAGAGAGGAGGACAATACACAGGATGTGATACAGTCACAGAGAGGAGGACAATACACAGGATGTGAGTGATACAGTCACAGAGAGGAGGACAATACACAGGATGTGATACAGTCACAGAGAGGAGGACAATACACAGGATGTGATACAGTCACAGAGAGGAGGACAGCACACAGGATGTGATACAGTCACAGAGAGGAGGACAATACACAGGATGTGGATACTGTCCTAGACAGGAGGAGGACAACACACATGATGTGATACTGTCCTAGACAGGAGGAGGACAACACACAGGATTTGATACCGTCATAGAGAGGAGGACAACACACAGGATGTGATACCGCCGTAGACAGGAGGAGGACAACACACAGGATGTGATACCGCCGTAGACAGGAGGATGACAACACACAGGATTTGATACCGTCATAGAGAGGAGGACAACACACAGGATGTGATACCGCCGTAGACAGGAGGAGGACAACACACAGGATTTGATACCGTCATAGAGAGGAGGACAACACACAGGATGTGATACCGCCGTAGACAGGAGGAGGACAACACACAGGATGTGATACCGCCGTAGACAGGAGGAGGACAACACACAGGATGTGATACCGTCATAGACAGTAGGTCAACACGCATGATATGATAGCACCACAGAGAGGAGGACAACACACAGGATGTGATACCGTCGTAGACAGGAGGAGGACAACATATATGATTTGATACCGTCATAGAAATGAGGACAACACACAGGATGTGATACCGTCACAGAGAGGAGGACAACACACAGGATGTGATACCATCACAGTGAGGAGGACAACACACATTATGTGATACCGTCACAGAGAGGAGGACAACACACAAGATGTGATACCGTCACAGAGAGGAGGACAACACACAGGATGTGATACCGTCACAGAGAGGAGGACAACACACATTATGTGATACCGTCACAGAGAGGAGGACAACACACATTATGTGATACCGTCACAGAGAGGAGGACAGCACACAGGATGTGATGCCGTCACAGAGAGGAGGACAACACACATTATGTGATACCGTCACAGAGAGGAGGACAACATACATTATGTGATACCGTCACAGAGAGGAGGACAACACACAGGATGTGATACCGTCATAGAGAGTAGGAGGACAACACACAGGATTTGATACCGTCATAGAGAGTAGGAGAACAACACACAGGATTTGATACCGTCATAGAGAGGGGGACAACACACAGGATGTGATACCGTCATAGAGAGGGGGACAACACACAGGATGTGATACCGTCATAGAGAGGAGGACAACACACAGGATTTGATACCGTCATAGAGAGGGGGACAACACACAGGATGTGATACCGTCATAGAGAGGAGGACAACACACAGGATGTGATACCGTCATAGAGAGGAGGACAACACACAGTTTGTGATACCGTCGTAGATAGGAGGACAACACACAGAATGTGATACCGTCCTAGACAGGAGGACAACACACAGGATGTGATACCGTCATAGACAGGAGGACCTTAACTGGCCAACCGATGTGAACAAAACAATCTCACTTGCGTAAAGTTCATGATACAACTGGCCAACCTTAATTGATGTGAACAAAACTATCTCTCTTGCGTAAAGTTCATGATTAACTGGCCAACCTGAACTGATGTGAACAAAACAATCTTTATTGCACAAAGTTCATGATACAACTGACCAACCTGAACTGATGTGAACAAAACTATCTCTCTTGCGTAAAGTTCATGATACAACTGACCAACCTGAACTGATGTGAACAAAACTATCTCTCTTGCACAAAGTTCATGATACAACTGACCAACCTGAACTAATGGGAACAAAACTATCTCTCTCGCACAAAGTTCATGATACAACTGACCAACCTGAACTGATGGGAACAAAACTATCTCTCTTGCGTAAATTTCGTGGTACAGCCAGTAACCAGCCCTTATCGAGACAAAACCAAATCTCGTATGTAAAGTCATTGAAACAACCAGCCATGTAAAGTCATTGAAACAACCAGCCATGTAAAGTCAATGGAACAACCAGCCATGTAAAGTCAATGGAACAACCAGCCATGTAAAGTCATTGAAACAACCAGCCATGTAAAGTCATTTAAACAACCAGTCTTGTAAAGTCAATGGAACAACCAGCCATGTAAAGTCAATGGAACAACCAGCCATGTAATGTCAATGAAACAACCAGTCATGTAAAGTCATTGAAACAACCAGCCATGTAAACTCAATCAAACAACCACTCATGTAAAGTCAATGGAACAACCAGTCAACCAGACCGTGCAGTGCACGTCTATCTCCGTGACCTATCAGATAAGAGAGAAATCACAGCTTTCGCTGATATAGGAAATTATCATTTACGGAGTTTGTGAACTATCTCCATATCCGTGTAAAATGTTACATCTAGAAGCTAAATCAGATATTTTTTTTTTATTTCAGGAAGGATAACTGGCCACTGTTTGAGAACCTGATCAACAAGTGTAATAAATCAATTTTAGAAATGGGTGAGATGGAGAACAAGCAGAGATTGGTCACCCATTGAAGCTGCAAACATTTATGGGATTAGCACTAAAATGCCATTTTGAGATCAAATCAAACAGCCGTGTGCAGTTATCAATTCTACAAGCCACGGGCCAATTCGACTAAAGGTAAGGAATAGACTTTTATAACCATCTCTTTCATATTAATGTGATTTTTTATCCAAAGGTCACAGTCACCAAATATTTCTGTCGGTTAAAATCCATCGCACAGTTTCAGTGTTTATCATGACTCCGTGTCTCCCTAGTTTAAGTTTAATCGACGGAGCATTTTCATTGCACATCGAAACACTCCATAGTTTAAGATCTCCTCCTCAGCACCTTCCATCAGCCTTTCTTCACACACGAGCGAAAGCACTGAAGAGAGTTCAGCTCGGATGCACAAACTCCGTAGCATCAGCGAAGACCTTGAAAATTGAGACAATCATTTTGTATCTCTTAACAATATGTGCCTTGACAATGACCATATTTGGCTTCTCTTTTCGATTTTTAAATTCCTAGGGGTTTTTAACGTACGCAGAGTGTACACAAGACCACCCGTCTTTCGCCTTTATTCTATAGAACTAGATGCCTGATGTTATCTCAGAGACTGGAGATGGATAAGGTGAACAAAAATCGACAGATTTGAACAGAAAAATTTCCACCGAATATGGCGGGATTCAAACGGGGAAACCCTCCTATCTAAAAGCCGATGGTTTACCTCAAGACAACTAAGCAACCTCAAGGTAATATATGTTATTTAAAGTACACTAAATACCGGTCAAAGTAAGTAAGGTCGAATTCCAAAGAATGAGATACAAATATTATGCAGCTCATTGTTTGTCAATGGAAATAAGAAAACGAAATCTTCTATGTTATGTGCAATCTGTCTTAGCACACGGCCGTGAATCCTGGACAATCGGATCAGCAGAAAAAAAAAGGGTTGGAGGCCCTCAAATATGTTGTTTTATAAAACGTGTTGAGAAACTTGGATAGCAAAGAGAGTAATGAAAGTTTTCAGACCAAATCAAGAAGAAAATGTATTTCCAAATATCAGAAGTGAACATTCATAATTATTTGCCGTTTTTATGAGAATGCAACAATTTGATTTTTTTTTTAGGAAAGTAAGGCGTCCTTGTGACTACCTCACCCATAGAATATTTCGTTGGTTATGGAAATGAAATATGTGAGCTCCAACACCATATCCCCCATAAGCCTTTAGTGCGTAGAAAATCTAAATGATAACCCACTTAAGAAACGTAAAGAAATTACGTCTCAATTGACGTGGCTGAGAAAGAGCATTAGTGTCACCAGAATGGACAACATTACAGATATCAGGAACCGAACTTTATGTCAACAACATATGAAAAAAAAATATAAAATTGTTGGAACTACCACGTGCTGCAACAACATATAAAGACAGAAAATAAAATGCGTCAGTCATCTCGAGTGAATGAGAAAGTATCTAATCGACCACTACACATACCGACTCTCTGGCTTTTAGAGGTCAAAGAAAAAACAAACACTAAATAAAGTACTATTCCATAAATAGACAATCACTCATGCTTATAGAAGACAGTTGCCGTTGTTTGTAACTTTAACATAGGTAGAAACTTGCAGCTTGCAAAGCATCACATGAACAAAAAAAAGAAATATAATTTACTTAAATTAAAGACTAAATGCTTAAAAAAGGAAAGTACATATAAATCAAAGTAATAAATATTTGTACGCCTCATTTCGTAGATTTATATTGGGAATTATGATCACATCTAAACTAAGAAGAGCAATTGCTGCACTCTTTGGCATCTTGAAGCAGATCCTTGACCCACATTAAATAGATTGATTGAAACTTGATCCTGAGCTAATTTAAGAACAAAGACTCAAGTTTAGTATAGTAAGCACGACCGTATCTCACTCAACCACACAGTTGCACTTACGCGGCAATTAGCCTACAGCAAAAATAGAAACACTAGACATGTTTGCTTTTGATTAGCCTAGATGGTAAATATGTCTGCTCTAATTATTCTGCTTTGCGCATGCGTGTAAACTATGAGTACAAATGGGGAAAAAACATCTTTACTCTTGCTTGATTCTCTTGTGTCCCGAGATATTTTAATTCTAACAAATATTTCCAATAAGCCTGTCACATGACATGTCACGTGTATTCATTTCCCACTAATTCACAAACATAACTAGTATGTGTTATGTTAAGTCAGGATCATTCTGTTCCGATAATGTCACTATTCATCAGCAGTGTTGATGGTGCAGGTTACAGCAGCTTCGCATTTTTACGCTTTAAACAAACGAACTATGCTACGGCAACATATATTTGAATTATATACATTGAATGTTTCAACAAATAAAACAGGCTGTTAGACAAGGTTGTATGCTGTCACCAGATTTGTTTAATATTTATAGTGAGATTATTTTAAGATCCATAAGGGGCATGCCTGTAATAACAATTGGAGGTCACAATATAAATAATCTAAGGTATGCTGATGATACAGTCTTAATCGCTAAGAGTAAAAACGAGTTACAAGAAATGTTGGACAATGTAGTGAAAGAAAGCAAAAATAAAGGACTCAGCCTTAATATCAGACAAAAAGACAGAAGTAATGGTAACAACAAAGAAAAAGACATCACCTCAATGCAAAATAAAGACAAGTGGAACAATATTAAAACAGGTAAATGAATTTAAATAGTTGGGAACTTTGTTAACCTCAGACGGAAGAAGTACAACAGAGGTGAGATGCAGAATGGCTCAGGCAAAAGCAGCTTTCCAGAAAACAAGGAAGATACTATGCAATCCATTTTTGACAATAGAAACAAGAAAAAGAGTTCTTAAATGTTATGTACAGCCAGTCTTAACATATGGATGTGAATCATGGACAATAGGACAACAGACAAGAAAATCACTGGAGTCTGTAGAAATGTGATTTTACAGAAGAATGTTGAGAATACCATGGACAGCTAAAAGAGTAATGAAAATGTTCTGAAAGAGGTCAAAGCAAAAAGATAGCTAATTTTCAATATTAGGAATAAACAATCATCATGTCTTGTCCATGTAATGAGAAGAGAACAACTGGAATATATTGTAACAACTAGAAAAATTGAGGGACGAAGAGATAGAGGGAAGCAAAGAGAAAAAATACCAGACAGCTTAAGAGAATGGCCTGGCAGAAGTTCAACAACAGAAATGATAAAGAACTGTCGAGATCGAAAGTTGTGGAGAGACATGATCACCTACGCCAGTAGGCACGGTACTTGGACGATGATGACACTATGGCACATCTACCATATACATGTGATGGTGTATGTCGGGGGACTCTCGACGGGACCAGTGAAATAAAGGCCGCTTGGTCAAAGCAGTCGCCACGACGTGTGAGACTGGGGTTTTTATTTCATCCCCGATAGAAAAAATTGTTTCTGTCTACCGCGGGTCTCGAACACCGTACACCCGCTTTTCAGCCAGCGAAACAGTGCATTTCGGTCACGCGCTTCTCTTTTATGCCTTCAATATTCATCCCTAATTCACTCATTCTAGACAGCGACGTAGTTTAACTTCTTCCAAACTCGTTCAGTCTACCCATATATTTGAGGTAGTTAATATCTCTTCAATCCATTGGTTGTCCGTTTGATTTGATCGCCGAGCCGGACTTTAAATCTGCTCTTTTGTTGCCCTTCACGACACCCAAAACGAATAAGTGAGTTAACATTGCAGATCGTTAACTTCTATATGATCCCTGTCATTGCCTGAGGATGGAGTCTTTCTGGACTTTGCGGATTAAGCACATCGAGTCAACTCAGCACACAGGATACAAATGTAATCTTGAGATAGAAGTCCTTGTCACACCCTCAATCTCCATTGTCATACAATGTGACTCATAGACGCCACTATTTTCATGAGAGGCTTGGTGTTTACGTGGTTAGTACGCTCACTTCATGATGTTCATGGCCCGGGTTCAATTCCCAGAAGTGGTGAATTTTTTTTTCGAACCGACAATGTTCTGGGATTCACCCAGCCACTGAAAATTGATACAAGAGATTTCTCTTGGAAGTAAAGGCGGCCTGGCGTGATACCGACAAAAATGTGTTGTGGTCATGGAAAGATCTTGTCACTAACACTATATTCCCCCATACATCTAGCAAGGCAGAGGAGTTAACTTTTTCACTATTATCCGGAATATTTCTGCCACTGAACGTGCTTGTTGCTTGTTTACTAACCTACCTTTCTTCTACTTTCCTACCCACCATCAACACAACCGTCTGTCTGTCTATCCTAAACCCTACCCCTCTCATCCCCCTGGCGGGATCCGTCCATTCATCGATCTATTGATCCATCCATCCATCTATCTATCATTATTTATAGCCGAACATGGCATATAGAGCAGAAATCATAGCCTTCCTATTTCCGACATTCTTTGCTATTAAACATCATACTTTGCCCAGAACCCGCACTGTACCTCGCCACACGTCCCTGTTCTGGGCGAGAATCTCAACCTCGGCAAGGAAGCTAATGTCTGCTGTTATTACTTCTCACGTCATTGTTCTTTTTAATGTTTCTCTAGGTAGACCCCCAATAGAGGACTTACTTTGTGATTCCTTTGTTTTCTCTTCTCATCACATTGTGTGACCACCTCCTGCTACCGTTATGTAAACAAGACTATCCACTAACTTGGGTAGCATTGTTGTGAGAGACAGCAGAAAGACACATACATTTCATAGGAATAGGGGCAATAATATCATATCCCTGTAACATTTCTGTGTAATTTATGTTTTCTCTCTCGCCTTAGAATTTCTAACAATTATAGATATTTAATTATTCATTGTCAATGCCTTCAGCGCCATAAACGGATGTGTCGGGCTGAAATCGGAGATAACTCTAGCGGACTAGCGACACAACGCATCTACAACCACTCAACGTCCTTTTAAGGGCGAATAATTAATAGTAGGTATGGTCAGATGAGTGAAGAAGAAAACGAATGTCTTCAGAAGAAGAACAACTTGGCGTCGGTTACACATTCGGAACTTGGAGCTTACTTGTCTGACAGTGGTTACAGCTAATGGGAAAGTAAAGACAGAAGGAATGATTAGAATGCCTAGACCTGAATCACATTGATGTAGATCGTTACGGTGTGTGAGAAGTGGGAGAACGTTTCTGTTATCCTACAAGAGGTCAATGACCACTGACATGTCTAGCCCCTCTTTTAGAGCGGCGGGAAATAAAGGAGATCTCGTGTGCACTTTGTACACGATAAAGAGTCCCTGGCAGTAAAAAAAGAAAAGATAAAATCATTGCAAATATGGCCGCTGCTCGGTTAGAAATTAAGAGATAAAAATCCACCCAATTACCTCCTTTCGTGTTAAGGTGTTTACGGGTGCCACGGAGTTCGTGCCTATGAGCTAAAACCATCTTCAATGCTTTGACTAGCGTAGGCCCGCGGTGCTGTACGATGCGGGAGGTGCTGAGAGGGGATCTGAGCCTAATGGAATTGTCACGCACATGAAGATAAACACATCAAAAACACTCGTGTCATTGTATATATTTGTGGAGGTCACTAGGTACAACGTTGCTGCCTAGTGCATCTGTCTTTCCATTGTCACTACAGCCACCATAGGAAGGCAGTCGCTAGATGGTAAATATTTGTAAAAGGTTGGATAGTTCTTCTTTGAGTTCACCCGTTAAGTGAGCCTGAAGCGTAGCTAGTTTACGGCAAACCGCGATATGTGTGCCTTTCGACCGATAAGCGTCTTTGTAGCAATGTTTCCAAGGTAGCGGTGATTTTTGGCCTACTCTTTTCGACTTCAAACTGCCAAGAGTTCTTTACCGGGAACGACTGCCTCCCATTTTCACCGCTAACCGAGAGGGCAAGATATCGGACACCCCGAGACCAGGGGAGAGTAAACCATAAATTTAATGTGAAAATTTGCCACCTGGGACCTTCCTGTACGGAGATTGACGTGTTGCCTCTTCATCACCCAGTTCCCCGATGGTTAGCCTTTTCTGTCACTTTTTATGTCCTGGAAAGCATATAATTTTGTGTGTGGCTATTTTGATTGCTATAAGAAACCTCTTTTTAGTGCATTCATCATCATATGTCACAGCAATCACTCATTTGAGTCTTATTTTATTTATAACTAATGAACACATAATGATGAACGCCTAATTGTGAACACCAAATGAGAAGCGAATATCGATGCTTATATCATTCAAGGGCACATTCTCGTGTATTGTCACACTCGACAGGAAATGTAGGGAACAGAACTCAGTTGTGGTCAATGCGGATGTCAACGGTCTCATCTAGGATAACATCGATGAGAAAGATGCAGTCATCTATACAGACGGATCCGTAATACGACACCAAAGGAGTGCATGGGCATTTACAGCACGCTCGGCAGGCAGAATAGTCAAAGAAGACAGTGGTGCAAACGTTATGACCACGAGTAGCATGCCGATGGAGGTGATGGCAGCGCCCAGGACATTCATCTGGTTATAGTCACAAGACTACAGCAACGCCTGCATACTGACTGATTCGATGAGCATGATAAGAAAGTGGAGGCCGGCTCTGTACGAATGCAATGGGTAGAGTCATAGCAGAAGTCAAAAATACGTAAGGTCACCTTTGTCTACATCATTGGGCTTGCAGGAGTACGGGGAAACGAAAGAGCAGACAGGTTGGCTAGCTGCCCTGTCGTTTAAGACGGTAAATCAGGCGGACGTCATCAATGCTCTCCGAGATGAGGGAAAGGCACAAGACTTCGACAACTATGAGTTCACGTCATTTCTTCGGATGAAAATGATGGGAGTTCAGATGGGCACAGCCAGAAACGAGAAGCTTAGTGGGCGTATAAGAAGACTTATCAATCAACACAGAACTGGAGCCGTCAGTCGCTGGACACCCATTGACATGTTCGGAGTGCAAAGATGATGACCCGCTAATAACAAAATAACTCAATGGTCCTGGCGCAGTCGGTCAGCTATGAATCGCTAACTGATTTACTACTGACAGACGTCTTTGTTCTATTTTTCCTCGAATCTCAACTTATGCACACATTTTGTTCAAGTAAATTAATATTCGTCAAAGTGTCAATCAAATTAATGATTGAAGAACATAATAAACATTGACAACATAGATATAAATTAATTAGGAAACTTAGTCTAATATTTCATCATCATGTGCTATATCGGTTGGCGTAGACGATAATGTCCTACAATCCTCTATCCGCAGTTTATTATATCAGTTCTGTTGGCGACTGTTTACTGTGCGACGAAACCAAGCTATCTAGTATCGTTTCCTTTGTCGACAACAATCTCTCTTTCCTTGCATTTTGCCAGTTGTAACAAAGTATTCCAAATTTCATATTCTCATGATGTGCCCGAAAAATTGTTGATTGTTTCTTTCTGATGTTCTTATTAGCTACTCTTTGTTATAGCATCTTTGAGAATTTCCTCTTCGATATTTTAGTTGCCAGGGAACTTTCAATCCCCTCCAACCCTACCCCCGTCACGCCAAGTGGAGTATAGGGAATATGGTGTTAGTGACCATAAATTTTACAGACCTTAAGACATGATTTTTTGGGGTAATGTGGTCGGTATTGCACCCGTGCCGCTTTACTTTCACAGGAAAAAAAATCCGGTACCCATTTAAGGCTGGGTGAACTCGAAAGCCGTCGGTTGGGATTGAACCCTACCTCTTGTCCTTTGTAGTCCAGTTCACTAACCACTGAGCTCAACTTTCAATATTCTTTTGAAAAATCCCATCTTTGTGGACTCTAACCGTCTTCTCATTAGTTTGTCTACTGTCTACGATTCGTTCCATATGTCAACATTGGCTCTATATACTTATATAGCATCGATACACTCTTTCTCACTTCTATTTACATATGATTGTTTTCACAAGATCTTTTTTTTTATTTTCTAAAATGCTACTTTGGCTTGTGGCGTTCTGTTTTTTTTTTTTTTTTTTTCCTGTGGCTCATCTTCTGTCTGATGTCATTAAATGGCTAATTCTTTAGTTGGCACAGCATTTTCGAATAACAAGAGGCGAACAGCGTTGTCACGGAGTTTATACAAAGTTATCAAAAACATAACCGTAATAATCTAATCTAATCTAAATAATCTAAAACCGTAATAAAATAAAAGCGTAATCACACTCCCCAAAAAATATTAGTCCAGAAAATAAAGGTATGTCCGATTTGCGATTGAAAACTGACGACAACAGGTCAACATCAAATAATAATTTAGCAGTTCTTACAAAATAACTTACATTGATTGATTGATGTCCAGTCCATTTGTGAGTTCTAACTAACCACTTCCATCTGCAATTTTCAATCCAGCTCTTCGCATGCTCACAAGAATAAAGAACTATACTATACACATAAACCACAGCACTCATAATAAAAATAACAAAGCAATTGAGTGTTTATGAAAACTATGACATTCCTCGGTCAGTTGCTTATTAAACCGATCACACTTGTTCACAATCGGAAAGTAATCCATTTTCTTACAATTTGTCCAGCCAAGCAGAAAATGGGCGTGTGCATATTTCCCGAGATTTGTCTCTGACAATCACCTAATGTGTGATTAGCTGCGGGATTTTACTGGTCAGCGAATGTTGCCGCAAACACGAAAAACCCGGAAATGGAGGTTAAACAAACAGTTCAAATACACTAAGATGTTCGGATTTCTGCCAAAAACGTTCTCGGTTGATTTAACGTGAACGAAAACAATGTTTACAAATTTCAAATAAACACGTTACTAACACAGGGCTCTTCATGCTTTTTCATGTCGCGTACCCCCTTTCATAATAAACTCAATTAAATCCTCTTACAACAGACCGATAACCCCTGGTCACTTCTTATAATAGCTGATTTATTTTTGTTGAAATCTTTCAATTCGTTGTGAAAATATTTATAACTAATGTATACATTGTCATTCATTATTGTATTTTAAAATAAATTTAGTGTCTCCCCAACCTCACCCCCTTTTTTTCAAAACACTAAAAAAAAATCTGGTGACATCATCAGGGGTTGTGAGCCTCAGTTTGGGTAATGTGACACTAAAATACTCAGCTGACATGTTTACCTAAGAAACTGGTTCAAGAACGTAATAAACAAAAACATAACCACCAGTAGCATTATACTATGTTCTGTTAAAAAGTAAAGGTACTCATAACAAATGCAAGGTTAGTTAGGAAATGCAATACAGAGCCACCACTTCTCTGATACACCTCTTAAGGAAACGCTGTCTATTTGTGACAGGTTTTGTTTAAGTAGGTTTGAAATTAGATGTTTGGGACTAGAAGGACCTTGTAGATTGTAAGATATAGGAATAGTTATCAGAGATTAATTGAAGGTCGTGTCGCGGAAGTCATGGTCCATGCTTGGTCACGTGATTATACTGAAAGCCAGTTTTCGTTGTTAGATATTTGGAGAAGACGCCGACATAGAAGTGAGAGACGCATTTAGAGAGATAGGAGAATTCACTGGCCAGAATAGGATAACATATTGAACGGCTGTCAACATCTAGGTCTATATAATATTAGTTGAGATAGACTTAAGTATATTACAGCAGCCATGATGCAGGGAATATGTCGGTTAGGACAGAATAAGTATACTACAAATTATTGGTCCCTCATGGACAGTGTTAAAATCTTAATTAAGAGGTTCGTTAAGAAAATTTAGGGAGAGACTGATTAGCAGTTTTTTTATATGGATCATCTTTATCATCATTAAGTACCATGCCTGCTGGCGTAGGTGATCATGTTTCTCCACAACTTTCGATCTCGACAGTTGTTTAACATTTATATTGTTGACCTTCTGCCAAACCATTCTCTTTATCTGTCTGGTATCTTTTCTCTTTGCTTTCCTCTATCTCTTTGTTCCTCAACTTTTCCAGTTGTCATAATATATTCCAGCTGTTCTATTCTCATTACATGGACAAAAAATGATTATTGTGTTATCTTAATATTGGAAAATTTCTATAATTGTGGCAACCCCATGATTATACAAAGAAGTTATGACGGTGGTTTTCTGTTGCCTTCCGTGAGTTTGTTTACGGTTAACTCAGCTAGCTTTTGACTAAAAAGTCTCACCCACAAGGCAGTAGGTTTTTTTTTTTTTACTTTAGTGTACCCTCCCTTAGCCTTTTACTCTCCCGAGCATACCTGCAAGGCAGCGGGGAGGGGGGGTGCAAGTTGTACTGTCTACTGTATACAGTAGCAGGTAAAATTACCTGACCTGGCATGTTTTAGGGATAGTAATTTCAAAATACAAGAGTAAGTGTATTTTTTAATGCCGATAATTTGATATTGCTGTTTGTTAAGACATCACGTTAAAAAACTCCCTGAGAGCTGGACGGTTTGAACCAGCCTCCAGACATCTGATTACCCACGAGTAACTGTGTTTTGTTGTCTCTATGGAATCAAGTCCTGTCGATGTCCAGAACAGTCTAAGTCCAACAGATCACGGGCCACCCACAATGACCCAGTCTAACATAAAACTCAAGAACGGCGATGATATAAGACCAAGGGTCAATCTGGAGAAGTTGTAGCTGTCATCATACTTTGGAGTGTTTAGCACACCCCACCACTGGCTCCTCAATCTGGAGAAGTTGAAGCTGTCATCATACTTTGGAGTGTTTAGCACACCCCACCACTGGCTCCTCAATCTGGAGAAGTTGTAGCTGTCATCATACTTTGGAGTGTTTAGCACACCCCACCACTGGCTCCTCAATCTGGAGAAGTTGTAGCTGTCATCATACTTTGGAGTGTTTAGCACACCCCACCACTGGCTCCTCAATCTGGAGAAGTTGTAGCTGTCATCATACTTTGGAGTGTTTAGCACACCCCACCACTGGCTCCTCAATCTGGAGAAGTTGTAGCTGTCATCATACTTTGGAGTGTTTAGCACACCCCACCACTGGCTCCTCAATCTGGAGAAGTTGAAGCTGTCATCATACTTTGGAGTGTTTAGCACACCCCACCACTGGCTCCTCAATCTGGAGAAGTTGAAGCTGTCATCATACTTTGGAGTGTTTACACACCCCACCACTGGCTCCTCAATCTGGAGAAGTTGTAGCTGTCATCATACTTTGGAGTGTTTAGCACACCCCACCACTGGCTCCTCAATCTGGAGAAGTTGAAGCTGTCATCATACTTTGGAGTGTTTAGCACACCCCACCACTGGCTCCTCAATCTGGAGAAGTTGTAGCTGTCATCATACTTTGGAGTGTTTAGCACACCCCACCACTGGCTCCTCAATCTGGAGAAGTTGAAGCTGTCATCATACTTTGGAGTGTTTAGCACACCCCACCACTGGCTCCTCAATCTGGAGAAGTTGAAGCTGTCATCATACTTTGGAGTGTTTAGCACACCCCACCACTGGCTCCTCAATCTGGAGAAGTTGAAGCTGTCATCATACTTTGGAGTGTTTAGCACACCCCACCACTGGCTCCTCAATCTGGAGAAGTTGAAGCTGTCATCATACTTTGGAGTGTTTAGCACACCCCACCACTGGCTCCTCAATCTGGAGAAGTTGAAGCTGTCATCATACTTTGGAGTGTTTAGCACACCCCACCACTGGCTCCTCAATCTGGAGAAGTTGAAGCTGTCATCATACTTTGGAGTGTTTAGCACACCCCACCACTGGCTCCTCAATCTGGAGAAGTTGAAGCTGTCATCATACTTTGGAGTGTTTAGCACACCCCACCACTGGCTCCTCAATCTGGAGAAGTTGTAGCTGTCATCATACTTTGGAGTGTTTAGCACACCCCACCACTGGCTCCTCAATCTGGAGAAGTTGAAGCTGTCATCATACTTTGGAGTGTTTAGCACACCCCACCACTGGCTCCTCAATCTGGAGAAGTTGAAGCTGTCATCATACTTTGGAGTGTTTAGCACACCCCACCACTGGCTCCTCAATCTGGAGAAGTTGAAGCTGTCATCATACTTTGGAGTGTTTAGCACACCCCACCACTGGCTCCTCAATCTGGAGAAGTTGAAGCTGTCATCATACTTTGGAGTGTTTAGCACACCCCACCACTGGCTCCTCAATCTGGAGAAGTTGAAGCTGTCATCATACTTTGGAGTGTTTAGCACACCCCACCACTGGCTCCTCAATCTGGAGAAGTTGAAGCTGTCATCATACTTTGGAGTGTTTAGCACACCCCACCACTGGCTCCTCAATCTGGAGAAGTTGAAGCAGTGTACGGATTTCACGTCACGCTGGTACAAGTGTGCAGTATACGTCAGATATCTCCTCTCTCGCCTCATGAATAATACGACTCTGTTACAGATAGTGCGTGACATTAAAATAAACAGCTCTGTTATATATTACACTCTTCTCAGATGCATTTCATTTCGTGATCGAGGCACCAGGTAGCTTTTTCTTCGGATGGATTGACGAAGAGAATTACCATTTCATTTTCAACTGCATTACTTCTTCAATCCTTCCTCATTTGCCTTTCAATGGGAAATATAGTTTGTGGTCTTTCGCTCTTCAGTTGGCCTCTGCCGTTGTTATGATTCCTACTGTTTCTAACATTCCATCAATGCATCTTTTTCGGGATCGGCCTTTGGATATAGTGTGTTTTCAAAACGTTTAGTAAAGGCCCATTGTGCAGTATATTTGTCTTTCTGTCTCATTACGTGGTCAAACAATTTTATCTGTTGTTTCTTTATGTATTCAATGGCTAGATTTATTTCAAACTTCCTTCAGTTGGTTATGTCATGTCATGTTATTATCCGCTCGGTGTTATGTCATATTTTGTCTAAAATTATCACATCTCCTTGCCTGTATCAAGTTCTTCATTTTGGATCTTATCTCTTAGGCTATCTTGCCCAATCGTCCACTTCATAAAAATAACCTGCGCATGATTTTTCTACGGAACATTCGCATTTATTAGAAGTTTGGACCGACCACATTACCCCAAAAGTCATGTGCTGAAGGTCTGTAAAATTTATGGTCACTAACACCATATTTTAACTATTAACAATTGTGGTTAAACATTCAATATCTCACGAAGTGATACATTTGCTTCCTGAAATAAACAGCATCGCAAGAATTAATCTATTGAAGTATCAATAAACACCGTCAACAATGCTAGAACATTCACATTTGTTTTACTGTTTTTTTTACTTTCTGACTTTCCTTCGCCTCTGCTATCTTTCAGCATAGATAGAAAATGGACAAGGAATGTTAGGGGCTATGCTTTGTTGTGTGTTTCCGGCATGATTTTCATGGCCATGTCTCTTATTTAATTAATCATAAAGCTTCTACGTCTACCTTTTAATCTTTTCTCATTGTGTCGAAGCGTTCAAGCTCAGGGTTGCTGTATGGTCACATTTGTGTATTGCGTATGAAAGGTCGATGCTAAAACCACAAATCATGCATCTGTCATCTTTGTTAAGAATGGGGAAACGTAGCAAACCAGTATAGTCAACAAGAATAGCCGCAACATGGTTATTGAGTCACAGAGTTATTATCGGATCATCATCATTGCACTCTAAAGATGTCCATAGGTGCTCAGATCCCCTCCTCATCAAGTTCCGCAGTGCCAGCGACTGACGACCCCAGTTCTGTGTTGGTTGATAAGTCTTCTTATACGCCCACTAAGTTTCTCGTTTCTGGCTGCGCCCATCTGAACTCCCATCTCTATAATCCGAAGGAGTGATGCAGACTCATGGTTGTCCTTTCCCACATCTCGGAGGACATTGTTGATGTCTGCCTGATCCATTGGTTGGCCGTCTTCAACGACAGTGAAGCTAGCCAACCTGTCCGCTCTTTCATTTCCCCGTACTTCCGCATGTCCAGGGACGTAGACAAAGGTGACATTACGTATTTTTGACTTCTGCTATGACTCTACCCATTTCCTGTATACAGAGACCGCCTCCACTTTTTTTGTATTATAATTGTCATCGAATCACTAAATATGCAGGCGTTGGTGTAGTCTTACGACTGTAACCAGTTGAATGCCCCGGTCACTGCCATCATCTCCATGCTACTCGTGGTCATAAAGTATGCGCCATTGTCTTTTTTTACTATTCTGCCTGCCGAGCCTGCTGTAAAAGCCCATGGACTCCTTTGTTGTCGTATTACAGATCCGTCTGTATAGATGACTGCATCTTTCTCATCGGTGTTATCCCAGATGAGACCGTTGTCCTCCGCATTGACCACAACTGAGTTATGTTCCCTACATTTCCTGTCGAGTGTGACAATACACGAGAATGTGCCACTGAATGACGTTGGCACCGGTATCCACTCCTAGCTAGTGTTGATATTGGTAAGGCCTATAGAACTATATAATGACTTTTCTTTTCGACCTACTCACGGTTTGCCTCTTTTTAGCCGGACACCCTTCCCTGTGTTGAGCTCGTGATGCAATGGATGCTCTTTATCTTACATTTATCTTTAGGTATGCTTGTGTCCTCCAGATCTTGATCCTGTCATCCATGGTTGGAAAGTCAAGAAGACGCCTCATTGCAACACAGGGAGTGTCTCTTGTACACCCTAAGATAATGCGCATAGCTTCATTCTGTATTTTCTCCAACCTGTCATTTGCGTCATACTGACAGTAAGAATTGTCAGGGCATACTCGATTGGTGCGAGGACTAGTCCCTGGAACAGTAGGGCAAGTAGCCTCTGCTTAATGTTGGCAGCTGCCATGACCTTCAAGGCGGCTAATCCTTTGCGGGATTTTGTTATCACATGGTCGACGTGGTCTCGAAAACACAGGCTGCGATCAAACTTAACTCCGAGATACGTCATCACACTGTCCCTGGTCACCTCATCAGCTTCCAATCGTACCACTGGTATCCACACCAGGAAGAGATGTGATCGAGCTCGTTTTTCAGTGTGGAGGCGGTTTCCGGTCTGTCTCTTCCCGGTCGATATGCCAGAATATCATCAGCAAAAGTCATAGTTCCCCCCCCCCCCCTTCCCATTCAGCTGCTGTTCCGTGATCGTTATTGTGTACACGTTAAATAGAACTGGTGACAATGGTGAGCCTTGTGGCATCCCTGGATAAATAAATGTTGGCTCAGATGACCAACTTCCACATCTGAGTATCACCTTCCTTTGAAACAGTGCTGCAGTGATCCATCAAGTGAGGAAAGGGTGCACCGCCAGTTTGAGGAGTATATGCATGTGGTATTCAAATGGTACGCTGTTGTATGCATCCTCCAAATCTATACACAGGTGCCAACACACTTTGTGGGTGATTAGGGCATACATGGAGATTGATTTTGTCACAGAATTTGCTAATGGTGCCAACACACTTTGTGGGTGATTAGGGCATACATGGAGATTGACTTTGTCACAGAATTTGCTAAAGGTGCCAACACACTTTGTGGGTGATTAGGGCATACATGGAGATTGATTTTGCCACAGAATTTGCTAATGGTGCCAACACACTTTGGGGGTTATTAGGACATACATGGAGAATGACTTTGTCACAGAATTTGCTAATGGCACCAACACACTTTGGGGGATGATGTTACATACGGTGGAGCGGATATGAGGAATTCCCTGCTGCAATAAAACTACTTTAATGGATAGACTGGAAAAGAATCTTTTCTCTGTTGTTTTCCATAAGATGCTGCTTTGGGATTCTCTGTTTACTTGTTTTAATTAGCAAATGCCCATGTTCTCTTCCTGATTATCAATGATACTGTTGGTCATATGGCCATACTTCTTATTTCTGCACTGGTCTTGAAGCCATTTCATTATTCTTACAAAGAATTTACTTTAAACACTTGTTTAACATATCCTCTTTCACTGATTTCCAGCATTCACATGAAAGTTGGCCCCGTGACAAGGCAGAAAGATCAAAACACAACACAACGAGTCTTCAACAAACGTTGTGAGAACACCTGATCCAAGGGTCGACCACGAAAAAGATAGATCGATGGAATCTATCTTCGATAGAAGAAGCACTAGGAAACATAACAGCAGCAGAGGTAAACAGAAGAGCAAAAGGCCGCAAATTATATCTCTCATCAACGCTGAAAGGCAGATAAGGAAGGAAAGAAGAAGAAGAAGAAATGAAAGTCATTTTATGGCTGCAAAGAAAGGAAGGAGAACGAGACAGAGAAAAAGATGGAAATATAACTCAAAGAATGAACAAGCCTGAGTCCCAGAAAATGTTTAAAGATAAAGGGAAACAGAGAAGGTTGATGAAGTCTGTCAGCAGTGCCCCAACAGCCCTCAAGGCTATAGGATGAAGAAGGAAATCTTATGATTTCAGGGTAACTGAGTGCCTAGTCTTATAGGAAATGGATGGTAAAACATAATGAACATGTTCAAGGGTTAAATGTTTGTCTACAACACAAGTATTCAGCCCTACTGGGAGATACTTGCATTAATAGGAAAGTACAAATATACAATTTATTTCCGGTCTGTGATCGTTACCCTATGCTATAGTCATTGAGAACGCCTTTCGTGCAAGACACTGCTGCAATAGCCAATTTTTAAGTTGGCTGCGTGGCAGTGTGTCAAGCGTTCGGCTTCTCGTGGCAAGGCGCGGTGCCACTGAGTACGGGTTCGATCCCACTTCGGACCATGTATTGTTCTTCGTTTTTTTCTATTGTTGTTTGTCTGTCAATTTTTCCGAGTGCTAACATATACTTCTTTGTTCTATTATTTCCCATGAACATGTTCAAGCCATTTGTACAAAAGAATTCTTGGCAAATGAAAATTGAAAGGAGCAGGCTGTGTAGCATTGCCCAGATAAGAAAGCAAAAGAGATCTACTATAATTTACAAATAATATTAATTAGCTTTTTGCAACTGGTCCAGATATTCTAGTCAATGTTATATGATTGTGATGGCATTTTATATTTGATCTGACTAAGGAAATAGTCAATGAACACTGACCAAGAGCAAAGTTGATGATTCTGTATACAAGAACAAGATATTGAAAGCCTCTTTTGAGCATATACTACAAACATAATACTTCTCTGTTTCAAAGTAGTTCATGTTAATATAACATTTTATATTTTTGACTGCAAATTAATGGTTAAAGTAAAAAAAAAAAAAACTTTTCATGGTAATGATGAAATTTATCATAAAATAATACCATTTTCCATTGTGAGGAAATTGATTCTAAAATAAAGCCACTTATCACTATCATCGAAGATTTCATCTGAAAGAAAATCAATGCAATGATCTTTGTGAAGGCTGAGTGGTCTAGAGGTCAAATGTTGGCCTCTAGACAAAAAGATCCCGGGGTTTGAATCCTACCTCAGGCAATAGCAATTTTTTATCTTTTTAAATTCATGATTTCTTTACCTTCCTCGTAGATTTCAGGTAGTGAGACCTGACATTGTCTTGGATAATGGTAAAAAACAGGAAGTCCTGTGTGCATTCTGGTCATGTTAAAAGGAACCCTTGGCAGTTGAAAATCAGAAAGATTAGACCAAATATGGCCGCTGCCGCAGGAAAAATTGGTAGGAAAAATCTACTAAAAAAAAGTCAAAACTCTCAATAAAAAAAATGAGAGTATCTTTAAAGCGGGAGAATATCTGTTTGTATAGTGTGGAAAAACCTGAGCTGCTGGTATAAACAAAATAGAAAAAAGTGAAATAGTGCAAAATGGAGTCCTTTGGGACCATGCTAGAGATATAAAGCTGGGGTATGCAAACAAACAATGCAGTGGTGTACTGGTAAAATAGAATGTTTCATAGTGTTTAGAGTTCTCCTTTGATTTTCTTGAGGAGGATTACTAGAGTATTCATCTAGTATACAGTAAAGGTGTCATGGCATGGAAAACAGTCAACAACAGAACTGATACGATGCACTGTATATAGAAGATTGTGGAGGGACATGATCACCTATGCCAACTGGTATGGCACATGATGATGATACAGTAAAGATGATCCTAACACAAACAAACATTTTTTGGGAAGTCAGTGTTCTTTCTTCTTCTATATTCCTGAATCTTGCTACCAAGACTGGTGGCTCTGTGGTTGGTACACTTTCCTGCAGACCTAAAGGTTCTGAGTTCAAATGCCAGATGAAGTAAATATTTTTTTTTAGCCGAAAAAGGACCTCTGAGTTCACCGAGGCTCTTTAAATGGGAACCAGACATAAGCTCCAGGAAAGAAAGGCAGTGAGGAAGAGGATTGTCCACTGAAAACTTCTTGAAGCTGAGGTTCAGTACAATGAAGTCACAAAATTCATTACCCACTAACAATTGCTGTGGGACTACCTTCACCTTGCTGCTGTTTATTGCGGGGATGCTTGTTTGATGGCAGCTAGTCATTTTGATGGCAGCTAGCTATTTTCCATCCATTTTTCCAGTTGCTTTTATATATGTCAGACGCTCCCTTCTCATTACATGGCCAAATAAATTATGATTGTTTTAACTGATGTTAGTGATAAAGCTATTTTTTTTTTTATTTTGACCTCTTTTAAAACATCCTCATTGCTCACTTTAATTATCCATGGTATCTTAACAAATATTTATATAAAATTACACTTCTAAAGCTTCCAAAAGTTTCTGTTGTCTGATTGTCTATGATTCACTGACATACAGTGATGTAGGGGCTCAAAGTGCCTTATGGCACAAAATTTAAAAAGAAAAAAAAAATTATTAATAATAAATGAACAAAAATAAAGCAACTGAGGGGTGCAAAACTTGACTTGCCCAAAAGTGTTTGCAACCAGCGTACTTGCCCTAGGTGCTGGTAACACACATATGCTTGCCTTGTTCTTGGCTCTGGCAAACCTTGCCCCAGGTATAGACAACCAGCATACTTGCCCTAGGTGCTGGTAACACACATATGCTTGCCTTGTTCTTGGCTCAGGCAAACCTTGCCCCAGGCATTGACAACCAACACATACATGTTTAGTCCCAAGCGCTAGCAACCCATGCTGTATCACTGTTGCCATATGTCATAATTGGATCTGCATGCACTAGAGAGTCTCTTCTCTTTGCTTCCAATGACAAAGATGAAAAATGTTCTATTTTTCCTTCAGAGAGATGTTGCCTTAGCCAGAGCTACTCCTCAACTCACTGTTGCTGTATATCTACCATCTAATTTGGATTGGAACTCATTTACAAATTCTTTTGGCAATGATAATGAAAGCCTGTGTTTAGTATAGACCATGATACTGATCACTGAAGAGCCACTGTTTATATCTTCTCATGGCATGAATGCCATAAAACCAATTATATTTGATACAAAACCAGATTACAGATACAAAAGCAATTAAACTATTTTGAGTTTTATTTATTTATTTTAAGATAAATGTACTGAGGATGTATAAATGCAGCTTGCTGAAAAAGTAACAGCACATAATCAAAATATAGTCTACATCAACTAAGAAAAGATGCCTGAGAGAGTGCGTCAACAGAAGCAACTTTGGGAGACACTAAAAAAGTATAAATCAACACTTAATTAATGTAAACAAAAGCCCCTACAACAACAACAGCAGGATACACAGAATACTTCAAGTTAAGAGTGGACTCAAACAGGAATGTGTACCAGTGTCCATGCCAAAAGGACCACATCAAACAAAAAACTTAACGGATACTGAGAAAACAATGCACCTGCAGGTAACCTGCAGGTAACCAAGCATTAATTCATTTTTTAAAAAAAAACAAAGAAAAACTATAAGGACACCTGAATAAATTACACTATACCGACAGACAATTTGACAAGAAACTTAGCACTAATAAATATAACTAATTATATTTCTAGAGAAAGACAGAAGATCAACATAATCATAGGTGATAAAGAAATAAAACAAGCAAGTGAATTCAAATACCTAGTCAGTATATATAGAAACAAGCAGCAGAAATAGACACATGATGACATGTCAGGCTATTGGTCAAATGGCATCATTACAGCCTAACAAAGGAATACAAAAAGATGCATTTCTATTAACAGTCTCCATACCAAGTTTGTATTGTACGAGAAAGTCAACCTTGGATGTTAGATTCAAGATAAATGCTGCAGAAATGAAATGTGCCAAGTGTATGAAAAGAACCAGCCAAAAAGACAAAATAATAAGTTAAATCTCCTCCTGCCCCATAAATAAATAAAAAATTTAATGGTTTGGCCTGGCCCAATTGGCAAAACAAAAACAATCAAACACAATCCACACAGATAGCAACAAATGTTATGAAAACATAAGACCACAAGAACATCCATTTCAAAGATAGACATAAGAAATACTAGAAACACTCAGCAATGTGGCGGCAGAAGAAGCTGGCCAAGAAGCAAAAGGATTGAAACTATCTCTCTCAAACGACGAGGAAGGAAGAAATGTATGCTTAATGGTCTGGTATATCTTGGTTATTTTATCTATCTTGGAAGTAACATTGATTGGGAAGGGGCTACAAGTAAAGAAATTAGAATCAGAATAGCTAAAGCAGCAATGTCTTTCATAAGCCTTGAAAAGTTGTGGAAATCAAAACTCATCAGGACAAACACAAAACTTAGACTATTCAAATCAAATGTACTATCAACCCTTACGTATGCATGTGAAAGCAGGAAAACAACAAGAGACATAGAAACAAAGTTGAACGCATTTGAAAATAAATATCTAAGGAAAATACTTGGTAAAGCGTGGAACGAATTCAAAACAAATGAGGAAATTAGAGAAATTGTCAATCAAACACTAACATCTTCAGTAATCAAGAAAAGACGATGGTCATATGTTGGACATGTGATTAGGAGAGATAATAACCGAATAACAAAGCAAGCCCTCATGTGGGAAACAACAGGTAAAGGGAAAAGAGGAAGACCCAGAGAGACACTGAGAAGAACATTGATCAGAGAGGCAAGAGCAGCAGGAATCAACTCACTCAATGAGATAGAGCTGCAGAACAGAGATAATGACAAGATTTGATAAAAGAACTTTACAAGGATTGAAAACTGTTAAAATAAAAATTTAGATAAAGAGAAAGAGTATCTGGGTCTATGCTCTATGGACCTGCTATGGCTCAAAAGGTCAATAGATAGATATATAGCTTGGTTGTTCTGTCTTGTCAAATTCTTTTCAGGCCTCTTGGTTCCATCATAATCAGCTTTATTCTAGATTTGATTTTGAAACCATTATTATAAGTCCAGGGTCTAGAGTTAAATACAAGAATCCTTATTGATAGAATGGAATTCATACATTATGCTGAGATTTTCCTGTGCGATCAAACAAGAGATTGCAGAATTGATGGGCACAATCTGAGATTGGAGTACTAACATACATTATCTAAGATTGGGATACTAATGGGCACAATCTGAGATTGGAGTAGTAATCATTTTATTCAAGATTGGAGTACTGATGTACACTATCTGAATACAGTGATTTAAGATTCTCCTATACACAAGAACAAGAAAAATGAAACACAAAAATCAAACTAATTTCAATATCTGACACAACCAGATAAAGTTGCACTTACATGAAATGTACTGTATCCTCTAAATATATTTGTAATATTATGGCAGTTTCCACATTAATGTTCAAGCATTCCTCTTCTCCTAAATATCATCTCAACTATTTGCATCCATTTTACAATCATAATATATATATAAATATTATAGTTAAATGTAAAGAATAACAAGCGGTGATCAAAAGTTAGGAAAGAAGTAAAAGAACAAAGAATTCCACCAAGAATCATGGCACAAAAGGAATATTGTATAGATGCCAACAATTTTGTTTTTATGATCAACCTATTTCTCGGTCATATAGTCAGTTTTGTGGAAGTATAGTTTTTCATTCTCAGAAAAATTCTAGATGTCATCAATCAGGACTGACCCTACCCTAAAGGACCTCTTATGTCTAATTCCCAAGAACAGCACAAAATAGTAATCAGTTTAGACAGGAAACAAAAATAACAAAACAATATTCTTTGGAATATCAGAAGAAAGCATAACGTCTAACTTATCCCAATCCATATACACATTATTCACACAACAAATAAATAATATGCTAAAAACATACAAGTTATCAAACAACACCATTTGTACAACTCAAGAAACAAATTGAAGCAGAAACATCACATTGGTAATTTAATCATGAAGTGAACTTTGGGTTTGCTTCACTGGAGAGACAAAATGAAACACAACCATAAGACATCCATTAAAAAAAGTATAGAGGTTCCCTCTATGACATGTATGAAGAATACAGTGTTTGTGACCATATTTTTTCTTGACCAACAACATATTTTTTTATGACTCCTAATCAATTTAAACTGACATTCTCATAAGATGACAGCTGGGCACCATGACCAGAACAACTTACTATGGATTCAATGACTACTTGGTGGAGATGTTAAAATTGGCAATTGTACAAAAGATAACTAGATCCTGAGTAAAATGAAGACTTTATTGCAATATGGTCTCTGGATATTATGGTCCCTCTCAGCTTCAAAAGGCAGCAATTAAAGAACAAGGAACAAAAAACACTAAGCAGCACAGCTGACTGTTAATTCTGCTGCTTTCACAGAATTCAATAAAAAGTTATAGAATATGAAATGTTACTATAGTCTAAACTACTTGAAATTGACAATAATATTGAATAATGAAGAAATCAAGTATAATTGTGATGCCTTATTTCCAAATTGACAGTACAACAGAATTATGAATAAAAATCACACTGAAAAAATCATGTTAAATAAAATACTTCTTTAAAATAAATATATCTATCTATTGTCCTTTAGAGCCGAAGACAGCACTTAGGCCAGAAATTGAAAACTCTCTAACAATCATTGTTATTAAGTGTCAATCATTGTTATTAAGTGTCAATCATTGTTATAATAGGTCAATCATTGCACAGGACCCGTATTGTGTCTTCCCACACATTCCTGTTCTGGATGAGGATTTCAACCTCAGAAAGGAGTTGATGCACACTGCTGTTGCCTCTTGCCTAAGTGTTCCTCAAGGTCAGCCTCTTTTTCTTTTATCCTCTGTTTTCCAGTTGAGGGGGAGCCACGATAGCTCAGTGGTTAGTGGACTGGACTACAAAGGACAAGGGGTAGGGTTCGATCCCAAATGACGGCTTCCGGGTTCACCCAGCCTTAAATGGGTACCGGATTTTTTTTCTCGGAAAGTAAAGCAGCACAGGCGTAATACCGACCACATTACCCCAAAAATCATGTGCTGAAGGTCTGTAAAATATAGGATCTATCTATCTATCTATCTATCTATTGACCTTTCGAGCCGTAACCGGCCCATAGGGCGTAGACCAAGATACACCTTCTCCTATATGAATTTTTGTTCTAGCAGTTTTCTTTTAAAGATATTTTATCAAATCTCGCCATCTGTCTCTGTTCTGTGCAAGCAGTTCTATCTCATTGAGGGAGCCGATTCCTGCTGCTCTTGCCTCTCTCATCAATGTTCTTCTCAGTGTCTCCCTGGGTCTTCCTCTTTTTCTTTTACCTGTTGTTTCCCATATGAGGGCTTGCTTTGCTATTCGATTATTATCTCTTCTCATCACATGTCCAACGTATGACCATCGTCTTTTCTTTATTACTGAAGATATTAGTGGTTGATTGGCGATTTCTCTAATTTCCTCGTTTGTTTTGAATTCGTTCCATTCTATACCAAGTATTTTCCTTAGACATTTATTTTCGAATGCGTTCAACTTTGTTTCTATATCTCTTGTTGTTTTCCAGCTTTCACACGCATATGTAAGGGTTGATAGTACATTTGATTTGAATAGCCTAAGTTTTGTGTTTGTGCTAATGAGTTTTGATTTCCACAACTTTTCAAGGCTTCTGAAAGACATTGCTGCTTTAGCCAGTCTGATTCTAATTTCTTTGCTCGTATCCCCTTCTCGATCAATGTGACTTCCAAGATAGATGAAGTGATCGATCTCTTCTACTGGTTTGTTTTCCATGTATATTTTGTCACTTGTTGGAATTAAACTTTTCATGACTTTAGTCTTTTCATGATTGACCTCAAGCCCAATTTTGCTGGCTATTGATGATAGTTCATTTGTGTTTTCCTGCATCGTTTTTATCTGATTGCTGATGAGAACTATGTCATCAGCAAAGTCCAGGTCCTCCAAATGGTCTCCTTGTATCCATTCGATGCCTTTATTACCAGTGCAGCATTTCTTCATTATGAAGTCCATAACAATTCCAAATAACAAGGGCGATAAAATACATCCTTGTTTAACCCCAGTTTCTATTGGGAAACATTCGCTCAGTCCTTCCTCTGTTCGAACTGCACATGTGTAACCATCATACATGTCTGATGTAGGATAAAATATAGGATCACTAACACCATATTTCCCTATACGCCACTTGGCATGACGGGGGTACTTTACTACAGTTGAGGGCTTGCTCTGTGATTGTTATCTCTTCTCATTACCTGGCCAACATATTCTAACCTTCTTTTCTTAATTGTAGATAATATTTTTGGATGCATGACCATTGTTCTTACTACTGCACCAGTCTTGAATTCATTCCATGGTATACAAAGTATTTTAAAATAAATATACAACAACCTGATAAAACAGTTAATGTATGTCTGCAAACATCCTGGGAAAACAATACACTTTGAAAGATCATTTATTTTGTGTTTATTATTCAAGGATGACTTTGGTGCAATTTTCACTAAAGTTCAGATCATGTAAATATAGGAGCCAGTCATAAAATGTTTATTCATAAATTATATTCTTATTTCTCAAAATAAACTCATCTTCATCAGCTAGTCTGACCTGTTGAGAAAATGACTCTTTTAACAGCCAGCCTGAAAACATCCCATTTTTTTTCCTCCCTAATTTGCTTCAGTGAGCACAGTCTGGAAGGAGCCCTTGATGTTTTGCACCCATTATCTTATAGATAGCTTCTTTCTCCATCGTCAAGAAACTATCATCATCATCAAGTGCCGGGCCTGCTGGCATAGGTGATCATGTCTCTCCACAATTTTCGATTGCGACAGTTATTTATCATTTCTGTTGTTGACCTTCTGCCAAGCCATTCCCTTAAGCTGTCTGGTATTTTTTCTCTTTCTCTTCGTCCCTCAATTTTCCCAGTAGTTACAATATATTCAAGTTCTTCTCTTCTCATTACATAGCCAAAAAATGATGGTTGTTTCTTCCTAATATTGGAAATTAGCTCTCTTTTTGCTTTGGCCTCTTTCAGAACATTTTCATTACTCTTCTTAGCTGTCCATGGTATTCTCAATATTCTTCTGTAAAACCACATTTCTACAGACTCCAGTGATTTTCTTGTTTGTTGTCCTATTGTCCATGATTAACATCCATATGTTAAGAAACTATACCTCCATTGTTAATAATTCAAAGTCATTGTGATATTTGATGTGGAGAAAGTGTAAAGTTATCAGCCCAGAAAAATATAATTATCATTGCCTCAACTGTAAATGCTCACATTACTACATGTGCTTTCTCCTTTTCTTGGCCACAAAACTACCAAAAACATCAATGACTGGTAATGTTTTGTGACATCTTGTAGGGCAACAACAAAGTTCCCCCACTTCTTGTTTGTTCATCAACACTTTTCAGTGTGCCCTGAGTCTGACCCCCACAGTTCATAGTTTCCACTGTTCTCCACCAGGTTATCCGTTGTCTGCCTCTGTCACCTTTCAAAGTTTGCTTCACTTTCAGACATACTAAGATTATATTATGCAGTATCCTGGCAGAGAGCATAGCATCAAAGAATGAACAGACCTCTACTGAGCCTCCCAAAGAATGACTGAAGATGGAGATACAGTGAGAAGGTTACAGAAGGTATAGCATTTTCTGATATCTTCTTTTGCCAGTGTTCTGAATGTGGTACTTTAAAACATATTCCTATGCAGAACATCAATCATCTGGTGCACTTTTGGTGAGGAACACTCACTGATAACAGAGTTTATACACTGTGATGAGATCTATCTGTGTACTTAAGATCAGAGTTCTAATGAACACTGTTCGTGTGCAGTAAAATGGTTCCTTATACAAGAACAATAACTCTTGTGTCACACAAGCTTAACATACAGCTAAATATTTTCTCTGAATATCTTTTAACTACATGAGCTCTTTAAAAACCTATAGAAAATGTTTTCTCCACATGTATGTTATACACATAAATTATTTTCTTTCATGGTTTTAACCTTTAAGAGATGCTTTCGTCTGGCCACATAATTTTAACCACCCAAAAATGCCATGACACATAGTTTTAACTTTTGGAAACCATAAGGTCACATATTTTAGTCAGAAAAAAATTCTCTGATCACAATTTTAACAAGAATTGTTGGGTCACACAGTTTTAATCTTATGAATTGTTCTGGTTAAATAAATTTTCACCTGTAGAAACTGTTAGGCGAGACGGTTGTTAACCAGCAAGAACTGTTATCATAATATAGTTGAATCTGCAAAAACTGTTCTGGTCATACAGTTTTAGCCTTCTGCATTATCCTGTAGTTTTAACTTACAAAAGTCATTCTGGTCACACATTTGTAACTTACATCAGCCCTTTAGGTTATGCTCAAGTCTGCTACAAAAGAGCTATTTTTTCCAGCTGAATTAGTTGAAGACTTACTCCTCCACAAAAACTCACAACATCACTCAGCCTGTTTCCACAGTGCTCACCAACAAAAGTGATATGATGAAGCTGTCTTTGAGCATTTACACAAGTTTATTCTTGTTGTAGGTGTCCATAATTGTGAAGCAAGCAGCCAACAAATGAGATCATCACACAGAGTGAACTGGCCAATGGATTTACAGCACAATGTAGCACAATGTACACTAATAAGTGAGAAAGCACAACCAACAATCAAAAGCAACCATCTCTCCAGTTTTCTTCTCCTCCACCCGATGAGGTTGGTTTTGGGGATGGAATATTTGTCCTGTAAAATAACCACACACATAAAAAACAATGAAAATTGACAATTTAGTTTTAAATAATGTTAGTTATACTTTTAATTTTTTTAAAAATGCTTTACTTTAACAAATTAATACTTTAAAAATTAATTAATACTTATTTTAATAATTAACACTTATCTCAATTATTAATTCATTTTCCTCTCTGGCTGAAGATGCACAAAGGGCATATTCCACAGTTCTCCTGCTAGTCCTTGTTTTCTTAGTCCCATGGTTGAGCTTTCCCCAGTAATTGGAGCAATAGGAACTCTCTGAGTCTACTTTGTTTTATTTTACCAGATGGGATATTCCACATCTGGTAATACTGGGCATCATCCATTTTCAGCACATGACCAATGTATTTGTAACACCTTCTTCCTATCGCGTTCGACACGTATTCTTGTTTAGATTTGTCTCTTATCTGTTCATTTGAAATGTATTCTTTCCAGCTTATGTTTGAGATCCTATGAACATATTTGTTTTCAAAGGCATTTCATTTCCTATCCAGAGTGTAGGTGGATTTCCAACTTTCACATCCACATGTTAGCACTGGCCTCACACAGGAGTTGAACAGTCTAAGTTTTGTTTGTTTACTGAACACTTTGGATCTCAGATGTTTGTCAGTTTGTTGAAAGCATTGACAAGGGTGTAGAATTTTTACTCCATGTGTTGTCTTTTGTTCAATTGATAGATATGCCTTATTCGCTTGAGAATAGTCAATAAGTAAATACTGCCATTTCTTGTGGGCATTGGGTTGGTCTAATTAACTATAAAACTTGTTTGATGGCAAGGCACTGTGAAACAGGTCCAATTTCTATTATTCTTTTTGTGTTTTTAGATCACTAATTAAGGTGCTAAAGGAACAAATACTGAAAGACAGGGAACGAAGTAAAAATTTTAAACAGACGAAGCATGTTAGTACACCCCATTTGAAACAACCCATGGTAGAAAAGACCTGTTAAACTAGAAATTTTGTTTCCCTAAGAGAGACAAGACTACAATCAGTGGAAGTCTTGCTACAGCTGCTTGTTTAAATATCAAAGTGGCTTTTTAGTTCTAATACTAGAAATTTTGTGACATTTAACTCTTTCCATTCCTGATTATTTTACTTCCCTTCCTGATTATTTTACTTCCATTCCTGATTATTTTACTTCCATTCCTGATTATTTTACTTCCCTTCCTGATTATTTTTCTGGTTTGACCTGAATTATCAGACTTGGATTTGTGAAAACCTGAAGTCACCAATGTCCTGGACCCTAGATACAAGAACAATAAGAAAAATAACCTCTTCTGAGAAGAAATGTGTTAGATGAATGACAGGAAACAGTCTGAGAGATAAGATCAGAAATTAAGAACTGAGAAAAAAGTTAGGAATAACACCCGCCATAGAATATATAAAGAAACAACAGATAAAATGGTTCGCCACATGACAAGGCAGAGTGATCAAAACAAACACGAGCCCTCAAAAACGTTGCAAGAATACCAGACCCAAGGGTCGACCACGAAAAAGATGGATTGATGGAATATTAGAAGCACTAGGAAACATAACAGCAGCAGAAGAGCAAAATTCTGCAAATTATATCTTCCTTCAACGCTGAAAGGCAAATGAGAAGAAAAGAAAGAAGAAAAATAAGATATATCACATTAAAGAAGGAATATTGCACACCATGGAAATACTATTTTTATGACTTAAAATCATCAGGGTAAGTATTAAAATGCGAAGAAAGAGGAAAATGAAAGTTGAAAAATGTTTATGTTACTCAATACAATATAATAATATAAACATACTATTTCTTACGGATATTTAGTGTACTTACTTTTTACGGCTGTTGTAGTCTTTTAGATAATCCATAGGGAACTAAGGTTTCGCCCATTTTCTGTTGGAATTAATGATTATATGACCAAAAAACACGCACAATCCAAGATAGAATTTATAAATAGAATGTATTCCCAACAAGAGCTAAATCAAAGCTTTCAGAATTGGGTATGTAGAAGGGGAAACCTCACTTCTATACAATTAAGTACTGTAAAACTTAGAAAAAGAGATACTAGAAAAAGAGATACGGAAGAATTTAACGAGACATTTCTTTTAGGTTATATAGACCATAATGGCCATCAAAAAATGAAAGTGAAAATCAAAATGAGTTAAAGAGATAACATATTCCTGAAACTGTGCCCAAAAACCTGAACTAAAAATTTGTATCAAGAAAAAACCATGAACAATAAACAAACCTGCGAAGCATAGGCAGAGAGGATCGGGAAGCTGAGGAAGGTCTCATCAACTGTCTCTTAGGAGTTGGCAGCCCACTTGACCGCTGGGGTGATAACCCACGCTGCTGCGGCTGCTGTGCAAGACCAGGTGCTATGCCCAGAGGCAAACTCTGTTTTTGTGAAGAATAGTAGTTTGACTGCTGCAGTCGTGATGTAGGAGCTCTGGAGGCTTCCGGCGCCAGGTTGATATCATCACTATTGTTACTATGTCTTTCCAAGCTTGAGTCACTTGAATTGTGGGACTGATACTGTAAACCTGGTGTTGACGGCAGACTACGGCGTCCTCGAGAATCTACAATTAAAAAAACATTATGAACAAAGAATAAATGAACTAGTCAGCTGACTCACTGTTCTGTGGGAAGACTTTGGCATGTTTCTTTTTGTTTGCATACACCAGCTTTATACCTCTAGCAAAGTTCACGGGGACTGAATTTTGTGTGAGCATCACTTTTTTCACATTTTTCAAACCGACAACCATGTGCTGGAAGTCCCTCATCATACAAGCTCAGACTTCAGAGGTACTCTCATTTTTATTATCAAGAGGTTCAACGTCTTTTTTTTTGAGTAGAATTTTTTCCTCTAAATTTTGCTCAGGCAGCAACTATTTTTGACTACTTTCATTGAATTTCACTGATCAGGGGAGGATAAAGCCATGAGAAATTTATAGATTCAATATTTGAAAAGAAACCACCACCTGTGATGAAAATTGAATCCAGAACTTTCTTGTGGCCAACCTCTAAACTACTCCTTTTGGCATGTTCAAAATAATCAATCCAGATAGATAATTTATTAGTAAAAATGAATAAAGATAAACAAATTAATTTGAATGTGTCACTTCTGTGAAGATTGGGTTTGACTCTACTCGTATACTTTTGAACATTGTCACCACATTAGTTTTTACATATTTTGCTTTTACAAATGACATACAAGTTGATAAATATTAATTAGTGAGAATGGCATTTCAAAGTTATGACAATCAATTAAAACTGTGAACGTGAGTCTGCAATATGTGGGAGTTTCTGTTGAAATCATCCAACTTTCCTTTTTCTGTGCTCCCAAATTGCAGAGACGTCTAATTAGTTTGTTTCTAAGGCGCCAAAAACTGATGAAGAAGTATCTTGATCAGTTCTGGTTTATGGCTGTTGAAGTATGACCTTGACACCAAAAGTCTGCCACTAATCACTAACTCCTACCTGCTCATTCACTGCTTTCGGTTCCAAGATTGTGGAATAGATTTTGTGGTTCCAATGACTGCTGCAGGATTAGCATTTGGAGACTGATTAATTTAAGCTCTCCAATGTATATTGCTGTGTTAATGTCAACCAGTTGTTCCACTTTACAGATTCACACCAGTGCTACAGTGTTCATGCACCTGGTAGCGGTCCTTTTCGGTGAATCAGGTGATGTGAATACGAATTTCCTCTGTCATGAAGTCGCTATACATATGTCATAACAATGAGAGCTGTTCAATAACAGCCGCTGGATTTGTTTAGCACCAATTACTTTCTGCTCCTTCATGTATATTGCTGTGCAAAGTCAACCTAAGATTCCACTTTAAGGATTTTGTAACAGTGCTACAGTGTTTGTGCAACTGGCTGTAGTCTTTAAAGTGAATCAAACACTGTGAATACATCCATTGTTTAAAAATGTGTGTGTTACGCCATAATGATGGGCAACTATACATCCATAAACTTGAAAAGGAAAGCTACGAAAAGAATGGAGGACTTGTGAAACAGTTTAGCGTTTTCACACTGGGATTTACTGGGAGGAGATCTGAATGTTTAAGGGCTGTTGTTCAATATGCAATGAGGATAATCCAACAGCAAACAACTGCTTGCACCTTACAGTTCACATATAATTTAAAAATATGTAAATAAACAAATAAACAGTTCAGTGATATATAAAACATATATTTGCACCTTACCTATAGAATTGTTGAGGTTAAAATACTGATTACTGTTATGTGGACTATTTGGTGGCAGGCCTTGATCTGAACCTAGACTACCTCGATGATTTGATAGATATGTGCCCTCCACTGAAATTGTACAAATAAAATAGAATTATACTAATAAAGCAATAAAGTTAAAATTTTAATTAAAAGCAGATATATTAAAGAATGGATAACAAGAACAAATAGTTGATACCCAAGATTCCATTCTTCACATGAAAAGAAAACAACAAATCATAATTATCAAGCTCTAAGTGGAATTTACTGCAAGCAACCCAGACAATGTATCATACATGCCAAGCCAGTCTTAAAACACCTCAGCAGACGTGTATTGTACATGGAGTGAAGAACAAAAATCTTGCTCTGTGAAATACAAGTGACAGACAAGCTTTGAGACACTCATGAAGGTCTCATGCTAATAGTTTGACTTATGGAGGCTAAGTAGAAAACTAACAGCAGAAGAAAAATAATTTCCTCTTTTGTGTACTTATACCAACTTGTATTTTTTTTTTTTTTTTTTTTTTTTTTTTTTTTTTTTTTTTTTATTGAAACCAGCAATTCCTTGAGGTTCAACAGAACTTTATCAGAAATGGCATAGGGATGAATGCTTTGCTATTCATCAAGTTGGTAATTATATTACAAATCTTCTTTAATCTTTTACCATTTTCCTGATCCATTAGTTACCACCCTACAAGTCCAGTGTGCACAAACAAGATGAGCTTTCCACAACCTTTCTCAATTCTTCCCTTTTACATACCAGTTTCTGTGTTTGATCTAATGAAGTGTTGCATGTGCCAGATGTATTGGTAGCAGTTGCTAAGTCCATGAAAAAGTAAACAAAAAAGGTTCCCTCCACCTTTGATAGGTTTACAAAGATACTGTGATCCATTTTTCCTTGACAAGCAGCACATTTGTTGTTGATGTGATTAAACCAAGCTACCCTTACAAGGGGTGTCCGGTTAGCGCAATCGATAGGCGGTTGGCTTACCACGGCAACAGCCGGGGTTCGTACCCTGGCGAGGACACCTGGGTTTTACTAATTCCCTGAAAATTAGTGGGAGCCGCGATAGCTCAGTGGTTAGTGAACTGGACTACTACGGACAAGGGGTAGGGTTCGATCCCAACCGACGGCTCCGGGTTCACCCAGCCTTAAATGGGTACCGGATTTTTTCTGGGAAAGTAAAGCAGCACGGGCGTAATACCGACCACATTACCCCAAAAATCATGTGCTGAAGGTCTGTAAAATATAGGGTCACTAACACCATATTTCCCTATACGCCACTTGGCGTGACGGGGGGTACTTTACTTTACTTTACCCTTACAAGGGCTATTCAAAAAGTAAACAAACTTTGGGCAGGAAAGATATATTTTCTCACCTTGGGACTGCACACACTCCTGCTATTGTTTGAAGCTTTCCGGAAGACGTCTCTGGGAATGAAGTATAGCTGGGCTGTCACTCTCCAAATTTCTTCTAACGATTCAAAACAGGTACCTTTCAATTTCAGGAACAGCCAAAAATCACAAAGAGCCACTTCAGTGAAATTGGAAGCCTAATGGATGTTGTGTTTGGCCATGAAAGTCTGAATCAGATGTGAAGAATTGGCAGGTGTTTGTCATGATGGAGCTGCCAAGTTCCTGTTTTCTACAAATCTGGTTGTTTGCATCACAGGGCATCACAAAGGTGATGGATAACCTCCAGGTAGTACTGTTTGGTAATATTTTAGTTTTGTGAGGCATCCTTGTGATACACCAACTCATGGAAGTCAAAGAAAATAGTCAAGATGACTTTGATACTGTGCACCTGCCTTGCTTTATCTGGTCTCAGGGATGATGAATGTCTCCACTGTGACAACTACAACTAGGTTTCTAGGTCATGCCTTCTCACAACTCATCATCGGTGATCTCAGTGTTCAGGAAGTCAGGAGTGCCATTTGCAGGCAGGTACAAATTCATGACCAATAATAAAGCTCAATGCATCTTCATGCTGGTGGGAAACTCCCATGCTTTATTTGTTTTCACATGTAAATTAAGGAATCTTAATGACACTTCATAGTAAATGGAAATTTTGACAAACATCATCAACAGGTAAAAGTCAATGTCTAAAGAGAACAGAAGAAATATATTCTCTGATATCAGAAAACACAAAGCACCAAATAATAAAAACTTCACAACAAATTTACAAGATGAAAAAGCAATATTTGAAGGCAAACTTCCAGAAGTAAAAAAATGAATTTGCAAGCACATTGAGACACATTGTACTCACAATCAAATCGACTGGGACTAAGCCGAGCTCCATTGTCCCCTTCCATTAATGAATGCTTTGCTCTCATTGCTAGCAGAAAAAATATTATACAGTGATTCAGATGCACATATAATGTAGCAGATAATTATACAAACAAAATCTATGCAACAGTAAACAAACAATATGAGTAATTATAACAACATAATAGCATTAAAGATATCAAGTTCCAAAATTTAACATACAAACTCTAAAGACAAGTAACAATTGTTAAAATTCAATTACATCATTATTTCTAACAATAATCTAAAGATTGATACTTATAATAACTATAAAATTATGTAAGATTCAATATAATTCCATGTAAAAATCTTTAAATATGAATAATATATTATTATATTTACTAAAATTTGCCCTTTCTGTCATGCATTTTGTAAAATAATAGACATCTACATCTCAAGTCCACATTTGAAGAAGTTCACAAAATTGCCAGAATCTTAACAATTCTAAGGGGTGTCTTCCTTGGTTGTTTAATTATCCACAATAGCAATCCCGTATTAGATCAGGTGTACAGAGGAAAGATAACTCAATAATAAACCATCACATCTACATTACACACTATCAGACATTGATTTATTGTCACTTAACTCTAAAATTGATGATCAAATCAAAAACAAAAATCAACCCGTGAAGAAGGACAGCCAATAACAAATATTTTTAAACAATAATAAAACCAAATGTCAAGGTTGAAACCCACAAAGAGAAGAGTAGCAGACTAACAAATTACATGGTAGGATCAATAACAGCCACAATTGGGATTTTCAAGATTATGAAAATTAGAAATAAAGTTATAAATGACAGGATTAGCACAGGATCAACCCTGAACTACATTAAAAAAACAAAATAAATAAACTATCTTTACAACACATTGCATCCGCCCTTACAAGGACGTAGTGGGCGTGTCTGAGTTGCTTGCTTTATACTGCAAACAAGACAACAGGTTTGCAGTATAACTGTTATATTTGCACCTTTCGGCCCAACACATCCGACTTCAGCACAACATTTTTGTGTACCGGGTTGTCTTCCCTCTTCGATCCCTGCACGCTTGGCCAGACTAGACAGGTTAGTCTGTTACTGGAGGCACCATGGAGAGGTGGAGCAAGGTCTGGATGGTTTTGGTTCACTGATCTTGGTGCAAGCCATCAGCTGTGGGTCGCTGACAACTTCCAGCTCTGGTGCTGGGAGGTGCGCCTTCACCTGATGATGAAGAGGAATAAACTGACCTACCAAGATACTCTAGAATATTTTAGTCATCTGGCGAACGCAACCAACCAACACATTGCTGGTTTATGTCAGGGTGCTCACGACAAGACCAGAGGAATAAAGACCGCTTGGTCAAAGCATTTGCCACGACGTGTGAGACTCTGGGTTTTTATTTCACCCTCGATAGAAAAAATCCTTTTTGTCTATAGCGGCTTTCGAACACCACATGCCAGCTTTTTAGCCAGCCGAAACAGTGGATTTTGCTGCATGGCCACTCCTTTCTACATTCAAAGACAACAAAAATAATGATTTGGCCACCTGTTTGTAATGCTCTGTGACTTCATAGCCTACAAGGATTTTATGAGGAGAAGAGGCACAACCCAAAGTAATATGAAGTAACAGCATTAAGGAAACTACAACAGCATTAAGAGACAATGGCTGATTCTGCTAGAAGAACGAGACTGGAGCTTTGTTTCTCTCTAGACACCCGAGGAAAATAATAGGAATTGAAAGAGACTCAATTTTAAATGACTGGTAGGTGGTAGTTGCTGGTAAGTGGTAGTTGCTGTATTATACTTTAATAAAAAGTACAACTATTGACAAAACATTCATCTGACAATCAGAATAGCTAAGATGATCAGGCACCTTTCGAACATTAGTTTTAAAATGCAACCAGCTCACAACTGAGAGGAAATATGACAAGATTTTTTTTTTATATAAGTAAAAATTTACATAATATTCAAGTAATTGTATCTATATTGATTAGTTATTGATTAGACAGCAGAATGAACATAACTGCATTTGAAGAAGTCACAATTGTTCATACATTTGAAAAAAATGGCAAAGAGTGGTTCATTAGCTTGATGGTCAAATAAACATATTATTCATCCCTCTTCAATATCTCCTTTCACTCAAAAGCCACTGAAATAACAATTTAAATGGTTTGGCCACTTACAAAGGTTGCTTCAAAATGTCTTACCATTCAGGGAATAGAACAAGATATAATAAGTGGATATGTATCACAAGGAAGCCCTAGAAAAAGATAGTGGAATGATATTAAAGATACTTTGCAACAACACAGGTTGACTACCCAAGATGCCACAAGACAAGCCAGAGCAAGAATCTTCAAGCTAACTTGACAGTGCAGAAGAAAGGACAAAAGGACCCCCCCACCAAATGCATTATAATGATTGAAGGAACTACTGCCACTTGATTTAAAATTCAATAAATGATGTTTAAATGTCTAATTTTCCACAATTAATGTTAACTAGAAATCAACAACAACAAAACAGAAGCCACAAATATCACAAAAGAGAAACAGAACATCAACAAAACTATAAGAATTTAAATACTTAGGAAGTCTAATAACAATCGACAATTTACAAACAGCAAAAATAGACTCAAGATGCAACAAAGCTTATCAAATTGTTGGACAGCTATCATCATTATCACTAATATCTTCAGTAATAAAGAAAAGACGATGGTCATACGTTGGACATGTGATGAGAAGAGATAATAATCGAATAGCAAAGCAAGCCCTCATATGGGAAACAACAGGTAAAAGAAAAAGAGGAAGACCCAGGGAGACACTGAGAAGAACATTGATGAGAGAGGCAAGAGCAGCAGGAATCGGCTCCCTCAATGAGATAGAACTGCTTGCACAGAACAGAGACAGATGGCGAGATTTGATAAAATATCTTTAAAAGAAAACTGCTAGAACAAAAATTCATATAGGAGAAGGTGTATCTTGGTCTACGCCCTATGGGCCGGTTACGGCTCGAAAGGTCAATAGATAGATAGATATCATCATTATTGTACAACAAGGAAATAACTCTAGAGGCAAAATGGGCACTCCACAATACATCCCAATGCTGTGCTACCAAAGTCAGACCTGGAACCTAGATGCAAGAACAATAAGAAAAATAACCTCTAACCGAGATAAAATGTGTTAGATGAATGATAGGAAATAGCCTGAGAGATAAGATTGAAAATGAAGAACTGAGAAAAAAGCTAGGAATAACCCCTGCCATAGAATATATAAAGAAACAACAGATAAAATGGTTTGGCCACGTAACAATGCAGAAAGATCAAAACACAACACAAATAGCTTTCAATAAAAGTTGTGAGAACACCAGACCCAAGGGCCGACCATGAAAATGATAGATTGACAGAATATTAGAAACACTAGAAAACATAACAACAGCAGAGGTGAACAAAGAGCCGAAGACTGCAAATTGTATCTCCCCTTGACGCTGAAAGGAAAATGAAGAAGGAAAGAAGAAGAAGAAAGTTAACTAGTTAATTTTAGCTTCAAATCTTACTAGAGAAAATATTTTTAAAACTAGCTCTCCATTAATTTAATATGGAACATTACCTTTTCTGTTTGTTGGGGTAATACTCTGTCGCAAATCTGTGAGAGTAGACAGAATGAAAAGATTCACACTTTGGAAATCCTGAACTTCATTTCCATTTTTCCTCTCAACATATAATGTTTATCACAGTTGAAATATTGCTATAGTTTTCTATAATTCAAAAAAAGGTAATCTTAAATTATTATTTTCTTTTCATCTGGAAACTTTATTTGTTATGATCTTCTTCTTTTTTTTTCTGATTTTGCCTAAAGGTTATGCTTCACATCAGCCCTTAAAAAGGATGCTATGTGGGTGTAGGTGTGCTGTGGTGGCTTACAGCAAGCTGTGATATCTGCCCCATTTGGCCCTAAACACCTGACTTCAGCACGATAGTTCTGGGCATCTGGTTGCCTTCACACTTCAATCCACTTTAGCCATACTGAATAGTCTTTTACAATAGCCACCAGATCAAGGTGGGGGTAGAGGAATTTGATAAAACTATTGATCACTGACCCTGGAGCAAGCACTCAACTCAGCAATGAGTTACTGACTGCTTACAGCTCAGCTGCTGTATGGCATCTTGACTCCTTATTTTCAACATGATTTAAGTTACATATAAAGAATACATCTTTCTTCCTGCCTCCCTCTCTTTCTCTTTTTTTTTAAAAGCAGTGTGGGTGGAGTGAAAGAGAGAAAGAAAGTCACACAAGGTTGAAGAAGTTAAAAGAAATAGTAACTTAACACATAGAGTCTGGTAAATGAGATTGAATAAATGCTTCTTGTGGATAATAACATTTCATGTTGAAGGAAAATAAAATATTGCAAAAATAAAGAAAATGCACAAGGAATCGCAATACCTAGTTATTTCTTAATTGACACATTGGTAATTGCTTTTACAGTATTGTTAACACATATGGCCCTTTTCGTCTTGTCAGACAGTCTAGTGGAGGCTATTGTGTATTTATTTGAAGTTTTGTTTTTGTCTAACAGCTTCTCTCGTGGCTAATTCTACCAATGTTTGACAAACACACACGGCCACAGAATGAACAAGTCAGGCCCACTGTTGCACAGGGTTTTCCATCCTTTTTCATGAGTCTTTTCTCTTCTAAGTTTTGCCTTAGCACAGTCTCAAATGATGTTATACCATTCCTTATACATGCTCTCCATGATGTGCGATCACTTGCCAGAAGTTCCCGTCATTTTCACGGATGGAGAAATAAAGAAATGTTAACACTGCATACCATGCAAACTCACAGGTACTCAGTCACTTTCAGATGGTGACAACTTAAGTGCATGCAGATTTGAGTGTTCACTTGTTGACTGTGCACACATTTAGCTTGGCCTTGTAGATTGCCACTCCAACAAGTTTAACACTGTATTCCAAAATGATGCAGTCTCAAGACTAACTGCTTCATTATTGATAGCTGGTCATATCTATCTATTGACCTTTCGAGCCGTAACCGGCCCATAGGGCGTAGACCAAGATACACCTTCTCCTATATGAATTTTTGTTCTAGCAGTTTTCTTTTAAAGATATTTTATTAAATCTCGCCATCTGTCTCTGTTCTGTGCAAGCAGTTCTATCTATATATATCAAGCAGTCATATCAATCAACATAAAAAATACAATAGTTGAAGATCTTCAAGATGTTGCCCTCATACATGTCCTTCATCCTTTATTACATACACACCAGAGGCCTGCCATTAAACTCTGCATGATCAGGGCAGTACATCAATATGAAATCTGTCAAGGTTTGAGTCTTATTCAATCATGTTAGAGAGATTGCTTGTGAGCCCTTCAAATCACTGACAGTGAGTCCCACTAAATACACTATGTAATTGTATCACCAAAACATTTGAGAGCAAATAACTACTTCAATCTCGATCCAAGAAACCCCACCCAGACTTCTTGCCTCACAACATAGTCTCTTCAGTGTGAGCAACAAATCCACCTCTTTAGAATTGTCAGTTAATAACTGTTTAACTTTAATGTATGTATGTCCAGTGCACCAGTTTCTGTAATTATGACATTTTGATCATGATCCATCTCCTTGGGGATGACCTTCCTTAGAGTATTGCTTCAACAATTGCTACCTGTCTAATCATCTTTATTACTTTATTTCCCATGTTTTGTTCAGTTCATGCCTTTTGTCATCAGTAACTTTCATACATGCTCGATATCACTGCAAACAAATTAAAATCCATAATTGCTCAATCCCATTGCATTTGAAGGATCCTAACAAGGACGGCAGCTATAGTCCCCATCATAGCAGCTACAGCACATGCCAAAAGACATAAGGTGTAACTGCACCAAAAGTGAACGTGTCCAAACTGTCCTTCATCATGCAATATCATCATTCATCGTAAGCAACTGGAATATCAAAACACGGTCCAGATAAAAAACACAGCTCACAGTGCGCACAGAGCACTAAACTCAGTGGCTCCGGCAGCAAGCCGGACTTGGAATATGAGGCAACTGCAACAAGGAACACTTTTCATACAGAGCTTGAATGGTTCTTTTCATCCATCTGCCATTGACCTGAAGTCTGTAAAAATTACAGCATCAAAACACAAATTCTTTAAAAATGTGACAGTTTGCTGTGGTCAAACATTCTTTTTCTTTGTGTACCTTCCTAATTACTATTTCCGGTGACCCCTGACTGAAAGTTGGATTTGTTTCCTTTGGTGTTTGACCTCCCTTGACACCCCCCCCCCCCATGTGACAACCCCCACCCCTCCAACACATTTTCAAGAAATTGGTCGTATTTTGTTTCCCTTTTTTGCTGTGACCAGGGAAATTTCCTCAGTTGCCAGCTGACATCAAACATCCCTTTGCAACTCTGGAAACACAGCAAGTAACACTTTGAGGTAGCCGAACATACTGACAGACTAATGGCATCCGTATCAATAGACAATGTAACTCGTCTGGTCCAAGTGGTCAAATTTAGGTCATAAAGTGAACCTGAGCCAGGAAATCCGACTCCCCATGTCTCTCCTAGTGTAAACACACAGCTGTTTGTCAAAAGTTCAAAGAAAACACTATTTTTAGAACTCCTAATATTACAATTAAGTGGTAGTAATTTTTACTACAGTATTGTAAACATGTGAGTCACAGATAGGAAATCTAGGGTTAAGCAATTGAGAACAGAAAACCCAGCATAAATCTCATTTGCCATCGTTGCTTTGAGAGTTCCAATGTCCTTTCTTACATCATTCTAACATGTACTCCAGATGGATATTAAATGAAAGACTATTGTCAAAATGTGGGCCTCCAAGATTAATTTCTTGCTTCAATGGTCTGACTATTGAATGAATCATTATTTACTACACTATCTTTACTATACGTAGTACCATTGCTGGTGTATGCCGGGGGGCTCACGATAGAACCAGAGGGATAAAGGCCACTTTGTCAAAGCAGTCGCCATGATGTGTGAGATTCAGGATTTTTATTTCACCCCTGATAGAAAAAATCATTTCTGTCTACGGCAGGTTTCAAACACTGTACGCCAGCTTTTAAGCCAATGAAAAAAATGGTTTCAGCCACACAGCCACGCACACCTCAATAAAACATTAGGGAGAACAATTTGTTTAATTTTGTTATTTAAACAGAACAACTCACACAGATTTTGTTGGCATTCATCTGTGAGCTAGAGTAGTAACACCACTATGCGATTGACCCTGATGTCCTTTGAATGTCACAGGCAATTTCTCTAAATTTACACAATTTACCATGGCCAACTATCACATTCGACACTGCAAACTGTTAAAAGGTGCATGCTGTGTAGATAGAACTTACTCTCTTCTTGCATTTTGGCAAGATTTTCAATATCACTAATGTCTGTAGCAGTATGCATGTATGGAACATCCTGAGGCTGGTCACCCTCTCCCTGCAGTGGGGCTGGCCCCCTTTTTGGTCTGGTGAAAGTACTGGCATCAAAAGTTCCTTTTGTTGACCCTTTGGACAATAGAATAAACATTATTGCAACTTGCATCAGGTTGATATATTTTGTTATTGCTAATGACTACAGTTTATATAGAAATTTTACAAATTTGTTTGTCTCATCGAAGTTGGATGGTCTAACTTGATGCGGGTCATCTTTAAGGGATCAGCAATGACTTTTGAAATGGGAATACCACTCAAATATCTTAGATTAACTTCAGCAAACTTTTGAAATGGGAATACCACTCAAATATCTTAGATTAACTTCAGCAGACTTTTGAAATGGGAATACCACTCAAATATCTTAGATTAACTTCAGCAAACTTTTGAAATGGGAATACCACTCAAATATCTTAGATTAACTTCAGCAAACTTTTGAAATGGGAATACCACTCAAATATCTTAGATTAACTTCAGCAGACTTTTGAAATGGGAATACCACTCAAATATCTTAGATTAACTTCAGCAGACTTTTGAAATGGGAATACCACTCAAATATCTTAGATTAACTTCAGCAAACTTTTGAAATGGGAATACCACTCAAATATCTTAGATTAACTTCAGCAAACTTTTGAAATGGGAATACCACTCAAATATCTTAGATTAACTTCAGCAGACTTTTGAAATGGGAATACCACTCAAATATCTTAGATTAACTTCAGCAGACTTTTGAAATGGGAATACCACTCAAATATCTTAGATTAACTTCAGCAGACTTTTGAAATGAGAATACCACACAAAAAGATTAACTTCAGCAGGACTCTCCAAAAGCTAACTAAGGCATTTCAAAGTTTCAGAGCCAGTTTTTAGGAGAAAACACAGAAATCAATGTTGACATGTTGCTGAATAATAACTTCCATTTTTAAAACCTGACTAAATGCTGCAGGTGTGTTTTCATTTAAAGCTTCCACGTAGTGCATGTTTGGAGATATCGGGATCTAATAAGGTACACATAAGGGTACACAGTACTCATGTGCACTGTCTTAATGCTAATTTCCTCCATATAATAGGTTGGTTTTTTTTTTAAAATCAGTTCCATACATTTCTGAACAGTCTCTGTTATACATGACATCTCCATATTAAGAATTACATTGCACTGTTACATTAGGTACAGAGCCCAGAGCATCAGATTTCAACATGTTTGTGTCTCTCTTTGTAAATTACTGTCGAGATTTAAAGTTGTGGAGAGACATGATCACCTACGCCAGCAGGCAGGGTACTTAATGATGATGATCTAGCTATTACCTGTTTCTTCTCATCCGTACCACAGCTTCATCATTTACCTTCCTCTCTTGCACTGTGGCTCATTTCTCTCCTTACTTTTTCTCTCATTTACATCTGACGACTAGTTGAGTGCGGATTGAAACCATAGACTTCTAGCTAAGCATTTTTTATTCTTACATTTCATTTAATTCCTATTTTTAATTAATGATTTTTTTGTAATATAGTACTTTATCTTCCCTTTTCATTTCACTCTCTGAAGTGAGTCAAATAACTTCGACTTCGAAGGTACTCATATTTTCTCCATTAATGAGTAACTGACATTTCAAGCCGGACTTCGCTGTTGAGACAAGGGTGGTTGCCGCAGAGAGAAATCACAAATAAAAATTCCAACTGATGAAGCCAAGATTAGAACTCACAACTTCTCTTTCTCGAGACCGACATCTCGTTTCAAGACCAACCAGCCTACAAACATTTCAATTTTGTTAAATTTGCATTCAAAATTGAGATATATTTTTGTGCTTGCGCACTGGTAAAATCAAAAATCATAAACGCTGGGCTTTTAGGTGACAATTAATTTAGCAAATGTGTGAGATGAACTGAAACAAAAGGCACGACAATGTCAGCAGCATTATATAAACAATAATTGTATTTATAGCGGGAATGTGGGAAAATATAATGAAAGTTGTTTCGACAGCAGTCCTGAATGTTGGTTAGAAACACTGACATTTTTGTCAGGAGACGGGGCACATTTGCATCATATTAGGGCCTAAGTTGTGTCAAGATAACTTAGGTCATTTCAGCTAAGGAATTTGCCCCAAACAGAAGTGGCAAATGGTTCCGATATTTGGAATACATAAACCTCACCATGGCAAAATTAAGTACAGCGCAGCATTATTTCAATTCCTCACTTTGCCTGATACAATTAAAGAAGATGCAAACATGGGAAAATGATCAAGCAAAAGAATAACCAAGGTAACCAAATACAATTACCTTCATCCAAACAAATAGAAGTTGGAAAAGAGAGCTCCCAATGGTTACATTTATTCATCACTCTCAAATTTTGAACACCAGGTTGAAGAGAGAATCAATGCCCTTGAAATGTGGGCACACAGAGAAATAGAACACATTTCAATTAAATTAAAACAAATAAATAAAGGTGTTTAATGAAAGTGAAAACAAAATGAGAAATTCTGAGAAATGAAATGAGATAAAAGTTCTGAGCATATATAAAGACATATTATGTTTGAAAGCCATACCCCAGAGGACAAGGCTGAAAGAAAATATACAAGAAGATCATAGCACCATATATAGAAATGTAACATTTTGAGATTGACCAATAGCAACAAGTAGGAATGTACCAACCAAGGAGCAAAAAGAAGTTGCAGGAGATCAAATACAATGCTTACTGCTCATGACATGATTGTTACTGTTCATGACATGATTAATTGCAGCGAACAGCTACTACATACCTGGAGGAACTAATCCTGACTTTCTATGTGAATATCTTGAGGGTGTGTGATTGCTTTCTTCGGTGGATCGACTTAAAGCTCCAGCTGACCGACTGGCAAAGGGCTGGCTACTAATCACAGGTGAGCTAGAACTATGTCGCACTAAAACAAAAATATATGCCAATAATTTGTTAATATAACAATATACTGTTTAAAAAGTATCTGACATTTGGGTAGGAGAAAAAATATATTTTCAGTTAGATGTCTGAAACCCTAATCCATTTGAAAGTATTCTCCTTGGGACTGCACAAATTTCTCCCAGTGTTCCGGTTAATGCTGCAAGCATTTCCAAAAGCAATCTTTGGGAATGGAGTATAGCTGGGCCATTGCGCTCTGCATAATGTCTTTATTGTGACTCATAATGGGGCACAACCAAAAATCACAAGGTGTTTGACAAACCAGAGTAATGTTGTGTTTGCCCAAAAAAGTCTAAATCAAGCGTGAAGAATGGGCAGGTACATTGTCATGACAGAGCTGCCAGGTTCTCATTGCCCACAGGTCCAGTTATTAGCATTATAAAGAATTATGAAAGTGATGGATGACCTCCCATAAAAATCTATCTATTGTCCTTTCGAGCCGAAGACGGCACATAGGGCAGAACCACAATCTCAAAAACAGAAACCTTGCGTGCCAGAATGGCACTTATTGCAGAGATCACTGCTTCTAAAATCTATGGCTCTGTTTCCATAACAATACTTTTTACAATGACAGCTTGTCAAGCCATCGATCAACCTCCTTAGTCGCCTCTTATGACATGCCTGGAAGGTCACAGTGTCACTATTCTTTACTTCCTTCATAATGAGGCCCCGGTAACACACAGGAGCCATAAAAATGGCTATATGAAAACTATCCTACTTTAGCTTTTACTGCCTTGGTGATGTTGTGCAAGACAAGCATCTGGACTAGTGGGTAAAACAGAAACCTGCCAGCTCCATCATTACACTATGTCTGTCCACTCTACATATTATATTCAGACTTTCTTAGCCAAACTCAATATTCTTTTTGTTTGTCAGTGTCCCTACTCTCCTGACATGGCTCCTTGTGATTTCTGGCTTTTCCCCAGGGTCAAAATGTTACAGTCATGTTTTGAGTAATAAGATGACCCTATGTGAAGTGCAATGGCCCAACAATACTTCACTCAGAGGCCTCCTAGAAGTGCTTCCAACAATGGCGGTACTGTAGGGAAAAGTGTGTATAGTCTCAAAGAGAGTACTTTGAAGGGGACTTGGGTTTCGAACATTTAGGTCAGAAATTGTATTCCCCTCCCCCAAGTTCTAATACTTTTGTAACAGTCCTTGTTTAGAAATCAATTTTGTAATTGTCAACACATTTTGTCAATTAAAGATGAAAAAAATATATTTTATACTTGTAAAATTAACATCAAATAGCTTACTTGTTACCTTCTCAGTTGTACCACCAATTACTGAAGTTTGTCAGAAGGGTATCAGACTATACTTTCCACTGTTACCCTTCTGATTTAATTTCAGGTCTTTTCTAATCTCTCAGGTGCTGAGTAATATTCTCTTTTTGTTTCCTTCTGCTTCAATCTTTGCCCTGAAATGGACACTGTACTCAGGTTTCCCGCAAAGCTTCAATATATGTGCTTTTTGGCCCAACACAATTCATGTCATAATAGCATATTTTGGGAATAGGGTTTGGTTTCCCCTCTCTGGAGTCAGACACAGAAAGCAATAGAGATAGTTTTTTCATTTCCTTTTGAGTAATCTTATTTCATATGTTTTATTGTTTCTTGACTTTCTAAGTGTTATTTGTTTGGTGGTTGATTTACTTTCATTTACAGACAGACCAAATCATATTTATTCTAACTATTGCACTTGTGTTTGAAGATGCTATTTTACTCCAAAGACATAAAGTGTCATTTGGTTATGCTTCTTCCATACTGTTGACACAAAGATTACCTTTCATTCTTTTACCTCGTGAGTGAGACTTGGAGTTTCCTATTTTGAATTGTTGTCTTTGCTAATCCCTCAAACACACATTTACACAGATCATATCAACACTGATGATAAACTAGTAAGTGAATGGGATATTTCAAAGATGGTGCATGAAAGTAATGATGAAGTTATGTATTCTTATGAGATAATACTTGATTGTGTCAATACATATGACAATACATTACAATAAATGATGCATACAGTAACAAATCTCTATGTAGATGAGAGTGAAGAATTTACTTACTGCGAGCCACCTCATCCAGTCTGCATATAAGAGCTCTTCTTGATGATTCCACTTCTGGACTTGGATGGTCAAAATCTTGCCGCACCCACGATAACAATGTTTCTCTAGACAGCTGGGGTGTAACAGATTTCGGAGAGGTGTACAACCTATTAAAAACAAGCAGAGTGTAATTTTATGTTTAGATTATTCTACATTGATGATTCAAGTAATTTGTTTACACTGAAGTCTCTTGAAACCTATTTGTTGAATCATCATCATCATGTACCATACCAGTTGGCATAGGCGATCATGTCCTTCCACAATCTTGTCTACTATACAGTATATCGATTCTGTTGTTGACTGTTTTCCATGCCATGACACCAAGCTATCCAGTATTTTCTCTTTTTGTCATCTGCAATCTCTCTTTCCCTAAATTTTGCCAGTTGTAACCAAGTATTCCAACTTTCCTCTTCTCATGATGCGCCCAAAAAAATGTTGATTGTGTCTTTCTGATGTTTTTTAGGAGCTCCCCTTTTTGTGTTGGCCTCTTTGAGAATTTCATCGTTGGTCTTTTTTGCTATCCAGGGAACTTTCTACATTCTTCTAAGAAATCCCACCTCTATGGCCTCTAATCCTCTTTTCATTTATTTGTTTACTGTCCATGATTCACTTCCACAGGTCAGAATTGACTCGATATAGCACTGATTACCATCACCCAAAACAAAATCTACCTTTGTCAGAAAATAGATGTGTGTCAAGTAGTAGAAATAGAGAGAGACAATGACAGAAAATGCTTAACAGTTTAGCACTCTGGCATGAAAAGAGATCAACAGCAGAACTCATTTTTAAAACTCTAGGTAACAGACAGAAGTTGTCATTATTTTATTCTTTTTACATGTGCACATAGCAATTCAATTTTCTATGATGACCAGTAGTCTAAAGTAAAGTAACTACATGTAACTCAAGCTTGACTTGAGTGTTTCAGCGGCAGGAGTGGATGCAGCTCTTGGATGAATCTAAAGTGAGCATGTTAACATATATGTACTGTCCAGGACAAAGAAATAGTCGACAAGCTTGCAGGCAACTCTGGCACTGAGTGTGGCCTTAATCTGAACCAAAAGGGCGTCACCAAGTTTGCTCTTCATTCCTTAAGAGAAGAAATGAGAAGGAGAATTGATGGGACAATGATGTAGATATTGAGAGACTGAAGAGTCTGAAGGTGGAAAAGGGTCCTAGTTGATCCGGAGCACTTAGTGAGTAAAGCAGTTGTATCTATGATTTATAACAACACCTTAAAGGAACAATCAGTCTGCATATTTTTCGAGAAATACTGGGACAGTTTGTGGAGTGGATATGGGGATGTCCCTACTGCAGTGAAATTGATTTCATGAATAGAATAGATGTAAGTGTAGGCAATAATCATTATTATATTAATGTTTCTACTGTTAGATGTATTTAGTATCAGTACTATCACTATCAGTGTCAATATTTCATTCATTACTTACTATTAAAATTACTGGCGGTGCCATTTATTATGATTTATAATTTATATAATGCTGTTAGTGTCCAGTGTCATTAACTTTAATTTTTATTAATTACAGTACAGTACAGATTACAACTACAATAAAATTACTAATAATACTATAATTTAATTTTTTTATATGATTATGATGATAGTATTATTAGAGATTGATTATCATCAAAACACAATACAACGAACGAGCAGCCTTCAACAAACGTTGCGAGAACACCAGACTCAAGGGTTTACAGTTTACCACGACGGAAAAGGACGGTTGTTTAACGAATAGAAACACTATGAAATAAACAGCAGCAGAGGCGAACAGCAGAGCTAAACACCGCAAATTACATCTCCCCTCAACGCTGAAAAGTAAATGAGTAAGGAAAGAAGTACATTATCATTATCATCATCAGTTCAGTTAATTATCATAATTATAATAATAATGATATAATGAATGATTTTATAATTTTATATTAATAATTTTGTGCCCTAAACCTAAACTTATTTTATTATATATAATAATTATTATAATATAATAGATAGTCATACTACTATAACTATACTATACTCATAGTGTACTGTACACTTAACAACTTACCAGCTATCGTCGTCAACAGACAAGTCGGAGAAATTAACGTCCTCAAAATCATCCAAGGCAAATGCACCCTTTAACTTTATTTTACTTATATCTGCTGGGTGATCATTGCCATTCACATTATTCTGGTTCACTTGTTCTAAATCTCCATTTCCTAAGCTACGGACTTGTTTACTTCTGAGAACCTCATTCTGGCGCTCTAGTTTCTTAACAAGCTCCTGAAGCTTCCGCACTTCACTGTGGGGGTCAGCGATGGTTTCAGGGCTGTCCATTTTATCAAGAAAATATGTACATTAAGAAAACAACAAATACTGTTGAAGTTAAATTAGGCGGCTATTGAGAAATGTATCATGTCATTAGTTACAGAAGCGAGTGGCCATTTTAGAAATTGATATAGCGCATGCGTAGATGGTACAAAATAGCAGGAAACGGATCTGAGGCCATAAATGACTTGAAAATGTACTCCCAGGTAAAAAAGATACACCTACACATTTCGAACATCAGTGGGAGAAAGACAATAAACAGCATAAAGAAAACAACAGGCAGCCACAACTTGAATCATAACGAGTACCTTAGGTGTACAACCCAAACAATAAGCATGCTAACGAACATTGTAAAAAATAGTGCACCAGTATCGTCATTCTTTCTCAAAATAAAAATATAATAATAATAAATTCTTAACACATTTTTCCCTAGATTAAAAAAAAAAATAATTTCATTTCTGGTTCTGTATGTTGTTGGTGATTAAATATAGGTCGGCTCTTTATCTTATTGCGTCATTTTTAATAGTGTCTTTTTTTGGTCACTTTCGCTTGATCTTTTAAACATTCCATTGATGTTAACATGCTTGGTGTCATGGCATGGAAAACAGTCAACAACAGAACTGATACGATGCACTGTAGATAGAAGATTGTGGAGGGATATGATCGCCTACGCCAACCGGTATGGCACATAATGATGATGACTGATGTCATAACTAAAGTCGAATACAGCGGAGCTTCATATTTCGAAAGACTAAATTTCGGACGTTTCAGAGTTCCCAAAATTGTGCTGTTGGACAAGAATAAATATACCCATTAACACCATATTCATCTTACGCCTATAGCAAGGCGCGAAGGGAACTATTTTGTTTTAATTTCTGGCTGGACTGATAATGCTGCACGTTAATGTTGTTATATACTAGAACATATGATAGACCCGCTCCAGATTACTCCAGAACCTTAAAAAGGATATTTCTCAAACCAAGTTAGATGTACGCCATCCATTTTATATTTACGCCATGATGTCTACGTGGCTGAACAGTAAAGTCCACAATGCCAGTGCAGTCGCCGCATGTGCGCATGTTATGATTTATTTGGCCACCACCACTACGATAGAAAATGGTTTACCAAGAACATAACGTTCATTTGATTGCACACGGTCTATTTGATTGGAAAACCACCGGTCTGTTATATTGTACTGAAGTCTCTGTTATATTGTACTGAAGTCTCTGTTATATTGTACTGAAGTCACTGCTATATTGTACTGAAGTCTCTGTTAAATTGTACTGAAGTCTCTGTTATATTGTACTGAAGTCTCTGTTAAATTGTACTGAAGTTTCTGCTATATTGTACTGACGTCTCTGTTATATTGTACTGAAGTCTCTGTTAAATTGTACTGAAGTCTCTGTTATATTGTACTGAAGTCTCTGTTAAATTGTACTGAAGTCTCTGTTATATTGTACTGAAGTCTCTGTTATATTGTACTGAAGCCTCTGTTATATTGTACTGAAGCCTCTGTTAAATTGTACTGAAGCCTCTGTTAAATTGTACTGAAGCCTCTGTTATATTGTACTGTAACCTCTGTTATATTGTACTGAAGCCTCTGTTAAATTGTACTGAAACCTCTGTTAAATTGTACTGAAGCCTCTGTTACATTGTACTGAAGCCTCTGTTATATTGTACTGAAGTCTCTGTTATATTGTACTGAAGCCTCTGTTAAATTGTACTGAAGCCTCTGTTAAATTGTACTGGAGCCTCTGTTGTATTGTACTGAAGTCTCTGTTATATTGTACTGAAGTCTCTGTTATATTGTACTGAAGTCTCTGTTATATTGTACTGAAGTATCTGTTATATTGTACTGAAGTCTCTGTTATATTGTACTGAAGTCTCTGTTATATTGTACGGAAGTCTCTGTTATATTGTACTGAAGTCTCTGTTAAATTGTACTTAAGTATCTGTTATATTGTACTGAAGTCTCTGTTATATTGTACTGAAGTCTCTGTTATATTGTACTGAAGTCTCTGTTATATTGTACTGAAGTCTCTGTTATATTGTAATGAAGCCTGTGTTAAATTGTACTTAAGTCTCTGTTATATTGTACTGAAGTCTCTGTTATATTGTACTGAAGTCTCTGTTATATTGTACTGAAGTCTCTGTTATATTGTACTGAAGCCTCTGTTAAATTGTACTGAAGCCTCTGTTAAATTGTACTTAAGTCTCTGTTATTTTGTACTGAAGTCTCTGTTAAATTGTACTGAAGTCTCTGTTATATTGTACTGAAGCCTCTGTTAAATTGTACTGAAGCCTCTGTTAAATTGTACTTAAGTCTCTGTTATTTTGTACTGAAGTCTCTGTTAAATTGTACTGAAGTCTCTGTTATATTGTACTGAAGTCTTTGTTATATTGTACTGAAGCCTCTGTTATATTGTACTTAAGTCTCTGTTATATTGTACGGAAGTCTCTGTTATATTGTACGGAAGTCTCTGTTATATTGTACTGAAGTCTCTGTTATATTGTACTGAAGTCTCTGTTATATTGTACTGAAGTCTCTGTTATATTGTACTGAAGCCTCTGTTATATTGTACTAAATCCTCTGTTAAATTGTACTGAAGTCTCTGTTATATTGTACTGAAGTCTCTGTTATATTGTACTGAAGCCTCTTTTATATAGTGGAGTGAAGACTCCGTTATATTGTACTGAAACCTGTATTATATTGTATTGAAGCATCCGTTATATTGTACTGAAGCATCCGTTATATTGTAGATTTAAAAATAAGTAAAGTACCTGTCACGCCAAGTGGCGTATAGGGAATATGGTGTTAGTGACCATAAATTTTACATACCTTCGGCACATGATTTTTGGGTAATGTGGTCGGTATTACGCCCGTGCCGCTTTACTCCCCCCCCCCCTAAAAAAAGTCTTACGAACCCTACCTCTTGTCCTTTGTAGTCCAGTAACCACTGAGCTATCGCGGCTCCCTATATTGTAGATATAGAAGATACGAATCTTCTATGAACAAACATTGTAAAAAGTCAAAGCTTCTCTCAGTGAGCTGCTTTACGAAGGAATGATTGCCGTTTCTGTTGCGATATAATTGTAGTTTTCGTTTGATATTTGTTAGACGTGTTAGAAAATACGTTATTGCAGGATAATCCACACCTATGATTTTGTCAAGTTAAGTGCGCATTTAACTCAACGTAAACAATATCACGTCGTCTTTGCAACCGGATTTAGCAGAACTCAGATGTGTTCCGCATCTACTACGGAAAACAAACAACATAAAGCTGCACGTTTACAGACTACGGGAGACAGTAACACGGAAGTGTTTGTATTAATGTGTAGGAATATCCTCGTCAAATATGGAAGTCCCCAACAAAACGGTATGTTAAAATGTATTACTTATTTCAAACTTATTAATGTCGTTAAATAATTCTCTCTCTGCGATCAAGACTCAAGCAGAGTAGGACCGTACTTTAATTTATATGGCTAAACAATCACAATGTTGCGAGACAGGGATTCAGCTATTGTCGGTCTCTTAATCCTTTCAGTTACCTCACAGTACATCATCATCAAGTACCGTTCCTGCTGCCGTAGGTGATCATGTCTCTCCACAACCTCACAGTACATCATCATCAAGTACCGTTCCTGCTGCCGTATGTGATCATGTCTCTCCACAACCTCACAGTACATCATCATCAAGTACCGTTCCTGCTGCCGTAGGTGATCATGTCTCTCCACAACCTCACAGTACATCATCATCAAGTACCGTTCCTGCTGCCGTAGGTGATCATGTCTCTCCACAACCTCACAGTACATCATCATCAAGTACCGTTCCTGCTGCCGTAGGTGATCATGTCTCTCCACAACCTCACAGTACGCATTGACTTTTTCAACCACTTTTTCACACCAATCCCAAAACATTCCTCTAGCCGTTGTCAGCTTTCCTTCCTCTCGATCTTATTATATAATTTCAATAAAATAATAATAATAGAGTATCATTGCACTGAAATGTGCTTGTTACATTTATTTTCGTCCTATCATAGTTCATTTTGTTTCTTCTTCTTCTTCTTTTCCATCGTTTCAATGGCTACGGACTGGCAAAGTAGTCATCGGCCTTTAGGGCCTTTTTTAGGAAAACAGTGCCGTTCCTCAATTTAGCCGTGTCCTTGATCATCCTTCACAGGCTGCCGCCAGTTTGGTCCACCCTGTACACCTTGTTTTAACTGTTCTTTGTCCGATTGTCCTTGGTCTGCCTTTCCTCGGTCCTTCATCCGAATTGCTTAGTAATTCTTGTAATTGTTTCTAGATCACTTCTGAGTACGCAGTGTATCTAGTACCAGCAGCTGACTGCTATACTTAGTCTCAATCTCCTACCCACTAATTCTTCTATTCTATTCTCTATTCTTGTCTTCATTTTTGTTAGAATAGGCCATCAAAAAGCCCTTTCTCTATTTCTACCCTAAACTGTCTCCTCTTTTTCTACCCTAAGCTGTCTTCTCTATTTCTACCCTAAGCTGTCTCCTCTATTTCTACCCTAAGCTGTCTCCTCTATTTCTACCCTAAGCTGTCTCCTCTATTTCTACCCTAAGCTGTCTTCTCTATTTCTACCCTAAGCTGTCTCCTCTCTTTCTACCCTAAGCTGTCTTCTCTATTTCTACCCTAAACTGTCTCCTCTATTTCTACCCTAAGCTGTCTTCTCTATTTCTACCCTAAGCTGTCTTCTCTATTTCTACCCTAAGCGGTATTCTCTATTTCTACCCTAAACTGTCTCCTCTATTTCTACCCTAAGCTGTCTTTTCTATTTCTACCCTAAGCTGTCTCCTCTATTTCTACCATAAGCTGTCTCCTCTATTTCTACCCTAAGCTGTCTCCTCTATTTCTACCCTAAGCTGTCTCCTCTATTTCTACCCTAAGCTGTCTCCTCTATTTCTACCCTAAGCTGTCTCCTCTATTTCTACCCTAAGCTGTCTTCTCTATTTCTACCCTAAGCTGTCTCCTCTATTTCTACCCTAAGCTGTCTCCTCTATTTCTACCCTAAGCTGTCTTCTCTATTTCTACCCTAAGCTGTATTCTCTATTTCTACCCTAAACTGTCTCCTCTATTTCTACCCTAAGCTGTCTTTTCTATTTCTACCCTAAGCTGTCTCCTCTATTTCTACCCTAAGCTGTCTCCTCTATTTCTACCCTAAGCTGTCTCCTCTATTTCTACCCTAAGCTGTCTCCTCTATTTCTACCCTAAGCTGTCTCCTCTATTTCTACCCTAAGCTGTCTCCTCTATTTCTACCCTAAGCTGTCTCCTCTATTTCTACCCTAAGCTGTCTCCTCTATTTCTACGCTAAGCTGTTTCCTCTATTTCTACCCTAAGCTGTCTCCTCTATTTCTACCCTAAGCTGTCTCCTCTATTTCTACCCTAAGCTGTCTCCTCTATTTCTACCCTAAGCTGTCTCCTCTATTTCTACCTTCTCTGTCACCTTCCTAGATCTTATTGTTTCTTTGGGTACTTCTGGCCTCCACACCTCGGTTTTCTATAAACCCACAGACGCCCACTGCTACCTTCTCTATACTTCATCCCATTCACCTTCTTGTCGCGACTCTATTCCATTCTCACAGTTATTGCGTCTCCGTCGCATCTGCCAGGATGACCAAGATTTCCTCCGACAGGCTCACCTCATGTTAGGTCTCTTCAGCCGCCGGCTTTATCCAGACTCGATCCTCCAGTCTGCCCTCAAGCGGGTCCTCCTTATCTCTCGTCCCGAGGCACTCACCCCTTCCAACCGCCCCCCTTCTGAGAGAACTATACTCACCCTCACATATCATCCTCACAACTTAGCAGCTGTGAAGATACTCAACCGCTACCGTTCCATTCTCCTCTCTGATCCCACTACCCGTCTACTTTTTAGTGATCCCCCGATGATCGCCTTCAAGCGCGACAGGAATTTGGGTGACATTCTGGTTAGGAGCCGTCTCCCTCGCTCCTACCCTCAACACTTCGGTACGGCCCCTTGTGGTCGTAACTGTATCACCTGTGCCTATGTGCTCCCTACTGACTCGGTCTTATTCCCCAATGGACGGTTCGAGATCAAGCATGGGTTCACATGTGTGTCCCGCAACATCATTTATGCCATTATATGCCAACGATGCCACAAGGGAGCGCGTGGCCGTGCGGCTAAAACCACTGTTCCGCTAGCTGAAAAGCCGACGTTCGGTGTTCGAAGCCCGCGGTAGACAGAAAGGATTTTTTCTATTGGGGGTGAAATAAAAATCCTGAGTCTCACACGTCGTGGCGACTGCTTGACCAAGCGGCCTTTATTTCTCTGGTCGAGGTTGCCCCTCGTCATACACCAGCAATGGTACTATATGACGTAATGATAGTTTTTTTTTTTTTTTTTTTTTTTTTTTTTTTTTAAAGATAGATGCCACATGACCTATATTGGCGAGTCTGGTAGAAGATTAGCGGAAAGATTTTGTGAACATCTACGTGATGTCCAACAGAATACTGGCACTCCAGTGTCTTCCCATTTCAACTCCCCAGATCACAAGGGCAAAGACGACATCTGTGTCACTGGTATTGTCCTCTGTCACTCTGGCGACCGCAGCCGATATACTTTGGAAAATCGCCTCATAGTCCAGTATGGTTCGCTGACCCCACGAGGCATGAATGTATCACACTCATACACATAGTTTCCTTTCGGCTGCTCCTTCCCTCTTGCATAGCCCTCTCTACCACCCATGTGGTGGCTCTTTAGCCTATCTACTATGCCACGCTATTCTTAGTTCTTCTCCACTAGTCCCGTTGAGGCACTTCGGTGTTCTCCTATATACCTTTTTTCTGCGCTACTTACCCCTCATATGTTTTTATTGCACCCCGCCCTCATACATCTCACTCTTTCCGCCTTTTGAGTATATGTCATTCTACTGTTCTATTCTTTCTCCTTCGAGTGTGCACACTGGCCCCGGTGTGAACCCTTCCACACATATGATTGTCCCCGTATGGATGTGCACATGCATGTATGTGTCCATAGGCACGGGTATTGGTATATATATGTATACGCATATACATGCATGTATATGTGCTCTTGCTTGTATGCATACACATGTATGTGTGTGTATATGTATGTGAATGTTGATATGTATTAGTATGTGCACTTCTTCTTGCACGTGTACATATGTATACACGCATCTGTGTGTGTGTATACATGTATTTATGGGCCCTTAGATACTTTCAGATATGGCCTGTGCCTTTGTAGTCGACGTACCTAGATAGCGTTCCCCCCACTCGTGTATTTTTAGAACCTTCACCTCTGACCACAGGGTATAAATTACAGCTACACCCGTGAGAAATTCCTTTTCCTAGCCTGACCACAGTCCACGACACACAGGGAAGTCAACATATTTCGATTATTTTGTTTTTGATGTTTCATTACTAGTTAGCTATGTAGGATTAGTTTTATTTATTCACATATCTGTGTGTGTATGTTGTTTGTTTGTTCCTGCTGAAGGCCTATTGAGCCGAAACGTCGTTCGAATCTGTGTCGTCTACTAATCACGTAAAGCTTCTAACATACCATTTTTTATTTTTTTTTTTCAATTTTTCCTCTATTTCTACCCTAAGCTGTATTCTCTATTTCTACCCTAAGCTGTCTTCTCTATTTCTACCCTAAGCTGTCTCCTCTATTTCTACCCTAAGCTGTCTTCTCTATTCATTTCCAGGTGTAATTTATCTGTTGCACTTTCAGGCTCAAGGTTTAGTCTTCGTCTGATTTTATGTCTTTCCCGTTTCATTCCTTCTTGTGGATACAAGGTGAAAGCTTGTTTGATAACGTTTGTATATGACATGCACAGTGTTTGCCTTTATCCATCCCCGTCATCTTTTTCTTATATTTCTTCAATTGTGGATTGATTTGTTCTTTGCCACAGTTCATCATTCTTAGCGGTGTCTGATTATCTCTTCTGTGGTATCATCATTAAGCAAATACTAAGAAATGTCTGCAGTCCCCTCATATTTTAACTTTGTGTTGTCAATATTTCTGATCGATATAAGAGGACCAATTTGATGTTTGTATTTAACAATGTAAGTTGAATTGGTAAAGATAGTCCCTTAGTTTTCAAGACACTCTTCAACTATACAAAAACTACTAAGCCTTCGTTATTCTTGTTACAACGTTTCCTTCCTTACCTTCTATATCCGTGATGCTACCAAAATAAGAGATTGCATTCACGTCTTCCAGTTTCTCGTCCTCTAACGTAAATAAATTAGTGTAAACTTTGTTTACTCTGAACTTTAGTTTTTTTTTCCTTGTTAGCAAAGCCCAGCCTGTGCTGATATTTCTGATAACCCATTGGTCTTTTCTTGTATCTGTCGTTAGTTGTGCGCTAGCAGTACTAAATCGTCTGCCAAATCTAGGTCTTCTAGTTGTGTCCATGGAGTTCACTGAATTATATTCCTACAATGTCCTATTGCTGTTTTAACAATCCAGTGCCAACAGGAATAGAACTGCTGCGGTAGGCATTCATGTCTAACCCTGGTCTTCACCTCAAACTGTTTTGTTAGTTGTCCTCCCTTAACTATTTTGCGTATCTCCCTTTATCATCATCAAGTCGCACATGGTTTGCAGAAAATTACATTCATCACAACCCGTCTATAAGAATCCCTGTCTCTAGCCAGATTTCCCACATAATGTTACATTCACCACATCCCGTCTATAAGAATCCCTGTCTCTAGCCAGATCTCCCACAGAATGTTACATTCATCACAGCCCGTCTATAAGAATCCCTGTCTCTAGCCAGATCTCCCACAGAACGTTACATTCACCACAGCCCGTCTATAAGAATCCCTCTCTCTAGCCAGATCTCCCACAGAGCGTTCCATTCACCACAGCCCGTCTATAAGAATCGCTGTCTCTAGCCAGATCTCCCACAGAACGTTCCATTCACCACAGCCCGTCTATAAGAATCCCTGTCTCTAGCCAGATCTCCCACAGAACGTTACATTCATCACAGCCCGTCTATAAGAATCCCTGTCTCTAGCCAGATCTCCCACAGAACGTTCCATTCACACAGCCCGTCTATAAGAATCCCTGTCTCTAGCCAGATCTCCCACACAACGTTCCATTCACACAGCCCGTCTATAAGAATCCCTGTCTCTAGCCAGATCTCCCACAGAACGTTCCATTCACACAGCCCGTCTATAAGAATCCTTGTCTCTAGCCAGATCTCTCACAGTACGTCCACAGCCCGTCTATAAGAATCGCTGTCTCTAGCCAGATCTCCCACAAAACGTTCCATTCACCACAGCCCGTCTATAAGAATCCTTGTCTCTAGCCAGATCTCTCACAGAACGTTCCATTCACCACAGCCCGCCTATAAGAATCCCTGTCTCTAGCCAGATCTCCCACAGAACGTTCCATTCACCACAGCCCGTCTATAAGAATCGCTGTCTCTAGCCAGATCTCCTACTTCCTCTGTTGTCAGGCTCAAGTCTCTTTGATGGCTTGAATTCATTTATATTAATTTTACTGATGTTGAACAGCTTGACTCGTATTCAATAACGTCTTAGTAGTTTCCAGAGAATATTTCTGGCTACGCTGTCAAAAACCATTTCGTAATTAATGAAGTTAACTTGTAGTGGGAGATCCATCGTTTCTTAGTTGCTGAATTTGTTTAGCTAAAAAGTATCATCATCATGTGTCGTGTTTTCAGAGAAGTTTGGCTACCACAGAGTGCAAGCCATAACGACAAGCCTGGTAGCACTGGAGAGATTTATAAAGGCGGTGTAGATAGAGATTCTATAACCCCGCATATCCTGGTGACGCACTCCCCCCCCACCCCCACAACGTAATGTTGTTATGCTTCCCAAATAAGCTAACGTGTTTGGTTGGTTGGTTGCGTTCGCCCGATGACTAAAGTATTCTAGAGTATCGTGGTAGATCAGAATATTCCTCTTCATCATCCGCCCTTACAAGGACGTAGTGGACGAGTCTGCGTTGTGTTGTGGTTTGCAGTATAACTGTTATATTTGCGCCTTTCGGCCCAACACAATGACTTCAGCACGACATTTTTTAGTACCGGGTTGTCTTCCCTCTTCGATCCCTGCACTAGGCCAGACTAGACAGGTTAGTCTGTTACTGGAGACACCACGGAGAGGTGGAGCAGGGTCTGGATGGTTTTGGTTCACCGATCCTGGCGCAAGCCATCAGCTGTGGGTCGCTGACAACTTCCAGCTCTGGTGCTGGGAGGCGCGCCTTCGCCTCCGCAAACGAGTTTGACGGATCTCTTGTTTAAATGGAGCTGGGTTTATCAAACTTAACACCGTCACTCCTGTCCTCTTCGTGTTTATATTAAAACAAAGGTCAAGGGTCCAATCATGTCAAGTGGAGTATAGGGGTAAGATAGTGTTAGTGCCAATCCTTTTCATATATCTCCGGTACATTATTTTTGGGTTAGTGAGGTCAGTATTACGACCATGGTGCTTTACTTTCCCAGAAAAAAAAAAAATCCGGTATCGATTTAGACTGTATCAACATGGAAGCCGTCGATCAGGATCGAAACCACCTCTTGTCATTAGTAGTCCAGCAGTTCACTATCTATCTCTCTATTCTCCTTTCGAGCCGAAGACGGCACATAGGCAGAACCACAATCTTAAAAACAGAAACCTTGCATGCCAAAATGGCATATATTGCAGAGATCGCTGCTTCCAAAATCTATGGCTCTGTTTCCATAACAATTCGTCTTTCTTCTATGCTTTTTGTTTCCAGATTTTAACATCATCTCTTTCTAGAATGTTGCTGTGCCGTGTTTTAATTCGTGTTTATCGCCTGTTGCGATCTGACGGCAGATTTTCCGTTTCCTTAGCTAATAGAGAATTCTCTCACAGAGGCCGTGCAAACACTTGTCACTTGTAGTGTGTTGAGTTTGTCGTTCAGTCTAGTAATGTCTGCACAACTAGTGTGTAGAGGTTGTCGTTCGGTCTAGCAATGTTCGGCTCAACTAGTGTGTAGAGGTTGTCGTTCGGTCTAGAAATGTTCTGCTCAACTACTCTGTAGAGGTTGTCGTTTAGTCTAGCAATGTTCGGCTCAACTAGTGTGTTGAGGTTGTCGTTTAGTCTAGCAATGTTCGGCTCAACTAGTGTGTTGAGGTTGTCGTTCAGTCTAGCAATGTTCGGCTCAACTAGTGTGTTGAGGTTGTCGTTTAGTCTAGCAATGTTCGGCTCAACTAGTGTGTTGAGATTGTCGTTTAGACTAGCAATGTTCGGCTCAACTAGTGTTGAGGTTGTCGTTTAGTCTAGTAATGTTCGGCTCAACTAGTGTTGAGGTTGTCGTTTAGTCTAGCAATGTTCGGCTCAACTAGTGTTGAGGTTGTCGTTTAGTCTAGCAATGATCGGCTCAACTAGTGTTGAGGTTGTCGTTTAGTCTAGCAATGTTCGGCTCAACTAGTGTGTTGAGGTTGTCGTTTAGTCTAGCAATGATCGGCTCAACTAGTGTTGAGGTTGTCGTTTAGTCTAGCAATGATCGGCTCAACTAGTGTTGAGGTTGTCGTTCAGTCTAGCAATGTTCGGCTCAACTAGTGTTGAGGTTGTCGTTCAGTCTAGCAATGATCGGCTCAACTAGTGTTGAGGTTGTCGTTCAGTCTAGCAATGATCGGCTCAACTAGTGTTGAGGTTGTCGTTCAGTCTAGCAATGTTCGGCTCAACTAGTGTTGAGGTTGTCGTTCAGTCTAGCAATGTTCGGCTCAACTAGTGTTGAGGTTGTCGTTCAGTCTAGCAATGTTCGGCTCAACTAGTGTTGAGGTTGTCGTTTAGTCTAGCAATGATCGGCTCAACTAGTGTTGAGGTTGTCGTTCAGTCTAGCAATGTTCGGCTCAACTAGTGTTGAGGTTGTCGTTCAGTCTAGCAATGATCGGCTCAACTAGTGTTGAGGTTGTCGTTCAGTCTAGCAATGATCGGCTCAACTAGTGTGTTGAGGTTGTCGTTCAGTCTAGCAATGATCGGCTCAACTAGTGTGTTGAGGTTGTCGTTTAGTCTAGCAATGATCGGCTCAACTAGTGTGTTGAGGTTGTCGTTCAGTCTAGCAATGTTCGGCTCAACTAGTGTTGAGGTTGTCGTTTAGTCTAGCAGTGTTCGGCTCAACTTGTGTTGAGGTTGTCGTTTAGTCTAGCAGTGTTCGGCTCAACTTGTGTTGAGGTTGTCGTTTAGTCTAGCAATGTTCGGCTCAACTTGTGTTGAGGTTGTCGTTTAGTCTAGCAGTGTTCGGCTCAACTTGTGTTGAGGTTGTCGTTTAGTCTAGCAGTGTTCGGCTCAACTTGTGTTGAGGTTGTCGTTTAGTCTAGCAATGTTCGGCTCAACTTGTGTTGAGGTTGTCGTTTAGTCTAGCAGTGTTCGGCTCAACTTGTGTTGAGGTTGTCGTTAGTCTAGCAATGTTCGGCTCAACTTGTGTTGAGGTTGTCGTTTAGTCTAGCAGTGTTCGGCTCAACTAGTGTTGAGGTTGTCGTTTAGTCTAGCAATGCTCGCTCAACTAGTGTTTTGAGGTTGTCGTTTAGTCTAGCAATGCTCGGCTCAACAATTGTTGAGGTTGTTGTTCAGTCTAGCATTGCTCGGCTCAACTAGTGTGTTGAGGTTGTCGTTCAGTCTAGCAATGATCGGCTCAACTAGTGTTGAGGTTGTCCTTCAGTCTAGCAATGATCGGCTCAACTTGTGTTGAGGTTGTCGTTCAGTCTAGCAATGATCGGCTCAACTAGTGTTGAGGTTGTCGTTCAGTCTAGCAATGATCGGCTCAACTAGTGTTGAGGTTGTCGTTTAGTCTAGCAATGATCGGCTCAACTAGTGTTGAGGTTGTCGTTTAGTCTAGCAATGCTCGGCTCAACTAGTGTTGAGGTTGTCGTTTAGTCTAGCAATGTTCGGCTCAACTAGTGTTGAGGTTGTCGTTTAGTCTAGCAATGTTCGGCTCAACTAGTGTTGAGGTTGTCGTTCAGTCTAGCAATGCTCGGCTCAACTAGTGTTGAGGTTGTCGTTTAGTCTAGCAATGTTCGGCTCAACTAGTGTTGAGGTTGTCGTTCAGTCTAGCAATGCTCGGCTCAACTAGTGTTGAGGTTGTCGTTTAGTCTAGCAATGCTCGGCTCAACTAGTGTTGAGGTTGTCGTTTAGTCTAGCAATGCTCGGCTCAACTAGTGTTGAGGTTGTCGTTCAGTCTAGCAATGCTCGGCTCAACTAGTGTTGAGGTTGTCGTTTAGTCTAGCAATGTTCGGCTCAACTAGTGTGAGGTTGTCGTTTAGTCTAGCAATGCTCGGCTCAACTAGTGTTGAGGTTGTCGTTCAGTCTAGCAATGATCGGCTCAACTAGTGTTGAGGTTGTCGTTTAGTCTAGCAATGCTCGGCTCAACTAGTGTAGAGGTTGTCGTTCAGTCTAGCAATGATCGGCTCAACTAGTGTTGAGGTTGTCGTTCAGTCTAGCAATGATCGGCTCAACTAGTGTAGAGGTTGTCGTTTAGTCTAGCAATGATCGGCTCAACTAGTGTTGAGGTTGTCGTTTAGTCTAGCAATGCTCGGCTCAACTAGTGTTGAGGTTGTCGTTTAGTCTAGCAATGTTCGGCTCAACTAGTGTAGAGGTTGTCGTTCAGTCTAGCAATGATCGGCTCAACTAGTGTAGAGGTTGTCGTTCAGTCTAGCAATGATCGGCTCAACTAGTGTAGAGGTTGTCGTTTAGTCTAGCAATGATCGGCTCAACTAGTGTTGAGGTTGTCGTTTAGTCTAGCAATGTTCGGCTCAACTAGTGTTGAGGTTGTCGTTCAGTCTAGCAATGATCGGCTCAACTAGTGTTGAGGTTGTCGTTCAGTCTAGCAATGTTCGGCTCAACTAGTGTTGAGGTTGTCGTTCAGTCTAGCAATGATCGGCTCAACTGTCAGAACATAGTCTGCTGCATTCCCTTTATGCTCATGATAGTCTTGAATAAATTTGCAAATGGTTCATATTCCCACTTAATTTCTGTATTTTCATTTGAAATTATCTAGATTATTGTTAACAAATTGTATGCTTTTTGAAGAAAAACATTTTTTTTTTAAATTTAGAAACATGCAGAATATAAACCTTATTAAAAAGAGTGAAGTTTGAAGCAAACCTTGAATTTTATTAAACAAACCAATCTTGTATATTAGTGAAAAATGAGATATAAAGATGAAAAGAGAGTTGAATTACACACAGAGACAATAAATATGGTCAGCCACCAGGAAGAAAATGTCTCGTGACTCACCAAACCACACAAGTGCTATAAAAAAAAAAGAAGAAGAAGAGAGCACAGCTGAAAGTAGACTGAAAGTTAGATTAAGATGAAGAACAGTATCCACAACAGCGTCATTGAGTGACATTCTTCATACTCTACTGTTCAGCTCCCTGTGGAGCATAGGTCTTGAACAAACACTTTCCAAGCCGTTCTTTAACTTGCTATTCTTTAAAGATCATATCATGTCTCCCCCATCATCTTCATCTCTGCGTTCATCTGTCGTTTCCAAGAATATTTTGGTCTTCCACTTTGTCTTTTTCCTTGGGGATTTCAAAAAGGGCCTGTTGTGTAATACTCTCAGTTGACTTCCGCAATGTGTGTCCTATTCAGCGCCGTCGTCTTCGCTGTATCTCTTTATCCACTGGTATCTGACTGATACTTTTGCCAAGGCGTGACATTGGCTGAGGCTAACTGGAGAGTAAGAGCTAGAACTCTGTATCTCCCTGGAGACCTGAAGTGTGTATAAGAGAAAGTGAAGTAAGAAAAGTAGAGGGGAAGAAATAATGACGAACACCTTGACTGTGTCAATAAGCGTGTTTTAGAGTATTGTACATAAATTAGAATATGTCAAATTAGAACATTTCTCTTTCAGTTTTCCGATGCAGAAGCCCCACCTCAGTACAGTGCACAACCTACTGCCACTGCAGGTACGTACTTTGTTACTCATTAACTAGACGTTTGCTGTTTTCATTTTGCTGCGATTAAAATGAATCTTGTAATCTTTATTTGTTGCTTCCAGTTACACAATTTCATGATTCGTTATTTATTCTTTAACTTGTTCATGCCCAGAATATTACAATGCTAAAGTATATGTTAGCTCTCCACTAGTACAAACAGATAAACCAGAGAAATTGATTGAAGATTCAGAGAAATTCATTTAATGATTTTGTTCATAGAGCAGAGTTCAGTGAAATGTTAGCTTGCAAGTGTAATTTTACTGCATATATGTATGTATGTATGTGTGTATGTGCGCGTGTGTGTGTGTGTATGCGTGCGTGCGTGTGTATGTGTGTATGTGTGTATGTATGTATGTATGTATGTATGTATGTATGTATGTATGTATGTATGTATGTATGTATGTATGTATGTATGTATGTATGTATGTATGTATGTATGTATGTATGTATGTATGTATGTATGTATGTATGTATGTATGTATGTATGTATGTATGTATGTAATGTATGTATGTAATGTATGTATGTATGTATGTATGTATGTATGTATGTATGTATGTATGTATGTATGTATGTATGTATGTGTGTAATATACAGCAAAATTACACTTGCAACCTAAAATTTTGCTGAACTCTGCACACAAACACAAACACACACACACACACACGCACACGCACACGCACACACACACACACACACACACATATATATATATATATATATATATATATATATATATGCCTGCAAAACATGGTTCTTAATTGCAGAATTTGAAAAGAAAATACAAGCTCCGGATACATGAGGGACAATAATACAGTAGTATCATAGACTTCTCATACAAAGACAACACTTTGAACGAGAAAGTTGGTAAAATCGTCACTAACATCATAGACCATAGTGAAGAGTTTCTAATATCACAAGAAAAGTGAAATTATGTTGGTACAACGGAATGTCACAAGATTTAACGGTCTGTCCTAAAGCACATTCGAAAGAATAGTGTCAAGTAGAAGGCAGAGAGGTAGATACAAGAGAAAAGAGATGACGTCAAAGACTGAATGGGAAGCACATTCAGACGTATTTTTAAAATTGCGCGCAAAAGGGAAGTGTTGAGAAAATATGTAAACAACTCACATATTTAACACGAAAGGGCTAAAAAGGGACCTAAGGTATCAGGCAAGCCGTTGCCACTGATATGTCCAAGTCTGACGGCTGAGGGGGAGACCGACCAATAGGTTTGACGTGTTCAGCATTGTATGTAAAATGAGGTCAGCCGTCTATATCTCGCATAACTCGAGACGTCACAAGCATTGGGGTGTTTTCAGGAAAGCTGTCTCAGCAGGCAGGCTGAGAGATATCGGTGGCGACGGGTAGGCACACAAACACAGTTTCACACACACACACACACACACACACACACACACACACACACAACACACACGCACACGCACGCACACACACACACACACACTCACACACTCACACACACACACACAATGTTGTGGTTAAGTAAATATATTTATATGATTTATAACATGAGTTTGAAAGTTATATAAACAGAAATAAACAAAATATCACCTTTAATATTGAAGAAAAAAAATATGGCATAGACATTTTTTTTTGTTACCAAAGGATTGGAACGATTTAAAAAAAAATAATGGAAGTCGTGCAGACTCAGACCCGTATGTATGTGTTTGGACCTAAAGATTAATTTAGAAAGACATAATATCTCTACTAGTTCTCTGTTTGATTTGTAAGATTTCTAGAATTTGTATAACTCCGTAAAGATTATTTCATTAAAGAAATTGAAGCTTATCAATACAGGTAGGAACTGCTAAACAGTGGACTGAAAGAAACACAAGAGAGGCACCCTTGGGACAACTTGGGGGATATAAGCGAAAACATGAAAGTCTGCTTTAGACAATAGTGCACTCTGGGAAGGATGGCCACGGATCATGGTGAATAAAAAAAAAAAATTCGTATTTGCGTTCGCCAGCTTTCACCTCTGACGATGTCCCTAGACTAGGAACTGAATTTTGCGTATTAAACCGTTTTTCCTTGGCAGCTGTGTGCATAGTGGTCCTTCGCCGCACAGGCAGATATTTCCGTCTTCGGTACTCATATTTTTTTTCCGTCCATGAGTAATTTACGTTTTAAGCCGGGCCTCGCTGCTGAGACCAGGGGTGGTTACCGTAGAGAAAAATCACAAATAAAAATCCTAACTGGGGCAGCCAGGATTCGAACCCACAACCTCTCTGGTTGTCCACCAACCATGGTGAATGACGAAAAACCTTGACCTTATGTTGTTGTGCAAGATGTCAAAAGATGTACAAGCCACTAAAAGAGTTGTCGGTCTTTTTGTCGGGGGAAAACAGAAGGTATAATATGTAAATCTCAACAATTCCTTTTTGAAGAATGCTTCTAAGCCTGTCTTAGTACAACTAAATCTACAACTTAAAAACTGCTAGACAGGAACGACCATAAGGAATGAACATAGGGAAAGTAGGGAGAGGCTGGAGCTGGATAGGCAACCAAGTTAAAAGAGATCCAGAAACCATTACAAGAACTGCCAGACAATTAACTCTAACGTTGAGGCAAGAGAAGCAAACCGGATATTACACCTGGTTGAGATAAGTGAAAGAAAAGAGTCATCATCATCAAGTACGGGCCTGCTGGCGTAGGTGATCATGTCTCTCTACAACTTTCGATCTCGACAGTTCTTTATCATTTCTGTTGTTGACCTTCTGCCAAGCCATCCTCTTAAGCTGTCTGGTATTTTTTCTCTTTGCTTCCCTCTATCTCTTCGTCCCTCAATTTAAAGAGACACTGTGTCAGCAATACATTTGACACTATTCATGATCATGGGTCAAGTGAGGCTGAAAGATGTTGTTGTAGCCCCTTAATATTCCTAGAGGTCTGTTGGCCACCGATCTTGCTATCAGTTCATATCCACATACAAAAATTGTTCTATTGAATACGAGTAAGAGTATGTATGACCGAAAAGAAACACTTTGTAAGAACATCAGTCAATCAATTGGACCATTTTGAGAGTCTAGGTTCAAAGCAAGACTTCTTATGTTCTTATAATCCCAAGACTTATTCTTATATTATTAAAGAAGGGTCCGGGTTTGATCCCCAGTAGTGACGAATTTTTTTTCGACTGACAAGGCTCCGGGATTCACTCAGCCTCTAAAAATGGGTACCAGAGATTTTTTTGGGAAGTAAAGGCGGCATGTCGTGATACCGACCACATCACCTAAAAATGTGCCGTGATCATAGAAAAATATGGTCACTAACACCATATTCCCCATACTCCTAGCAAGGTGTGGAGGGAACCTATACTTATTTTTTTAAAGACTTTTTTCAGTGGGGATATTGGTAATACAGCTTTTATTTGACTTTGACTGTTTGACGTAATAAAGAGTCCCTCCAATTTTAATATTTGGGCTCCTGGTCTACATTTAAGTAACTTGTGGAGTTCTTCACCGAGGCGTGGTGGTCTAGGTGGAGGATATTGGCCTCAAGACAAGAAGGTCCCTAATTCGAATCCCACCACAGGCGGTGTGAATTGTTCTCTCCTAATCCGTGGTTACACTGTTCCACTGGGAAACATCTGGAAGTCCAAAGAAATTAGGTTAAATACTAACATAAACATTTTCTACTCCAATGGTAAGTCAGTCTTATTATATGGCTGTGAAAAATGGAGAACAACTAAAATGACAATCATGAAGATACAGACTTTCATTAATGGATGCCTACGCAGAATAAATGGATGGAAATGGCAGGACAAAATCACTAACAAAGAATTACGGAAACGTACCAGTCAAATACCAGTGGATAAAGAGATACAGCGACGATGATGGCGCTGGATAGGATACACACTACGGAAGCCAAATGAGAGTATTACACAACAGGTCCTTTTTTGGAAGCCCAGGGAAAAAGGCAAAGAGGAAGACCAATGAATTCTTGGAGAAGTTAGAAGCAGAGATGAAGATGATTGGGAATACATGGAACGATCTTAAAAGAATGGTAAGAAACAGAACGGCTTGGAAAGTGTTTGTTGAAGACCTATGCTCCACAGGGAGCTGAAAAGTAGAAGTAGAAGAAGAAGAAGAAGAAGTAGAAGAAGAATCCGTGGTTACTTTGTCACTTTCTGTGATAGAATGCTCAATACTTACACATTAAAAAGGATATGCTAAACTGACTGCTGTCCGGGAAATATTTGTATGCATTTTATAATCATAACCACCACGTAAAAAAACCTTGTGTAGGACCGAACGGTGCAGAGATCGCGGTATGCCGAGATATCACGGTGTTGTCGTAAGCAAGTGACACAACCCATTAAGCAAGTGACACAACCCATTAAGACCACTTAAGGAATGAACGCTGAGTGTCGAGCTGACATTCCCTTATCTTTGCTCATCCTGGGCAGAAGATGTAGAGATGACGCAGTGCTTATGTTGAGACTCCACTTTCCAAAGGAAATCAATGAAAACGAAACTGAATTGCAGCGAATGCCTTAGGATTGATGAGACACACTCACCTCCATCTGCCTTTGGAATTTTACACAGGGGTCTACTCCAGTAGACTTCGACCCTCCCGTTTCACTCTCACAACGCAATAATAATTAACTAATTAAAGATCAAACAATAATTATCTAATTAATAAATGAAGAGTAAGAAAAAAATATTTAATTTATTTAAAAACAGAACCTGCACCATCATATGCATCTCTCTATGGACGGATCAAGGCAGCAAAGAATGAATCTGCTGGAGTGCCCAGCTTCCTCAAGACTCTCTGCTCCATCATTTTCTCAACAGGTAGGCGCACGCGCGTGGCTTTCTGATACGATATGTGAATTATGGATTTCTTGTCTTGGTGCCAGGTGTTAAATCAGAATCGATTATTTTCTATCGCAAATATAGTCTCAATTTGCATATATAGGAAAATGGCACAAAAGGAATATGTATTTAAGAACAGTATTTCCTAAGGGAAAATACCCTATTTACAAATTATATATGTGTATGTGTGCATGTATGTATATTCTATTCTATTCTATTCTATCCATGGAACCAGTTTCATTGCTGTCATGAATATTCCCCATATCCACCCTACCACTTGTCACTGCATTATCCAAAATGTGTCGGTAAATTCCGTTACAAGGTCGCTCCGTGCACGTCTACTCGACTGTATGTATATATGTATGTATGCATATATGTATGTATATATGTGTGTACACATACAAACCTTAATACGTATGGAAATATATATAAGGAAATATATATATATACATCAGAACTAGTCTGTTCTCGACGGGATCTCGAGCAAATAAAACATAAGGTAAGATCTGGAATTGCGCTGGTGGGACGGACACAATTCTTGAGAATGGCTGACATCAGAATAGTGAAGGGTAAATAGCTAGAAATCAAGTAGAAAAATCAACCAACAAGTTGAAAAACAAGAATGAAGTTTAGATAGACATAGATGATTGAGAAGCTTGGGTCCATCCTGGACAGTTTTTAAAGAACTTAGAAGTTCTGTTGGAAATACATGGATAGATACAGTAGTAGATGTAGATTTGTATATTCCACTATGGAGTGCGTGATCATGATGTGATTGCAGGTCTTTGCAATTGTTGGCCTACGATGTTACATGCCATGAAACTGGTTGGAGTACTGGCCAGTGGAGCCAGTGGAGCGAGTCTATAGAAATGGTACTTGAAATTGCTGTCCACGAATGTGTGTGTGTGTGTGTGCGTGCGTGCGTGCGTGTGTGTGTGTGTGTATATATATATACATACACACATACACACACACATAATTATTATTTCAGTGCCGTCAAACGTCACACAAGACTCTCTGTGTATCTCTCCCTGTTGTGAACGAGCTTCACAGTTTCATTAAGGTGGTCGATGCTTACCATCTTCTATCCTGTCAGTATTTTTTCCTTTTTTTTCAATTGTCTTTCCAGATCTATCTATTTTTCTTCCTTTTTTTTTTGTTGTTTCAAGTTTGAGTACTTGGTTTTTGTATCGTGCTCACATTGTCACTAACAAGATCTTTGTCACACCAAAATCAAGGGCCTCGTAATTGAGACCTATGTATCTATTCAATACATGTGTTATCTGTACAACGATTCCGCATGATGACGTCTGTGGTAATTCCAAACAATAAGGGAGACAAAATGTGCTTTATCTCCTTGCTATCCTTTTGAACCGCAAATGAGTAGCTGCTTTGTAAATCTGCTGTGATGTTAATGACTTTTGGTGGCATTGAATATTGCCTCAGAATATTCCACATGGATTCTCTGTGTATACTGTCGAAAGCCTTACTGTCGCTGAGGTCAATGAAGTTTAGAACAAACAGCTTTTGTTTCTCGAATGTTCCTCTAGTATAATTTTTTTAGAGTGCAAATTGTATAGGCTGTTCCCTTTTCTAAATCTTGTTTACTGTTCTTGTGTAAACGTGCCAAACACATCTTTGATTTTGTTAGTGATTAATATTTTCCTGCCAATTCCGCTCAACTTTTTGCAGTCATTTTAAGATTGCCCCTTTTAAAGGCATTTGCAATTGTAATTAATTTGTAATAATATTCCAGTTTTTTTTTTCAATTCATAGTGCTTTTTTCTTGTTTTCAGATTTTGTTGAATATTCTGTGCATGATTTTTCAACCATGGCGTTCAACTGCTTTTAGATCCCGGTTGTTATACCATTTTCACCTGTTGTTAGCTATTATCTTAGCGCAGCCTAAAATTTATATAAGATTACAATTAGAAACAAACAGGTGAGAATATATATTGACCACTTTCTTTCTTTCTTCTTCCTTTCTTTCTTTCTTTATTTCTTTCTTTCTTTCTTTCTTTCTTTCTTTCTTTATTTCTTTCTTTCTTTCTTCCTTTCTTTCTTTCTTTCTTTCTTCCTTTCTTTCTTTCTTTCTTTCTTTCTTTCTTTCTTTCTTTCTTTCTTTCTTTCTTTCTTTCTTTTTTTCTTTCTTTCTTCTTTCCTCATTTGCTTTTCGGCATCGAGGTGGTTCGCGGTCTTTTTCTTTTCTAGTGCCCTAGTAAAGATATATATATATATATATATACTGTTGTTATCCGCTATTATATCTCCGAGAGCTTTTAGTATTCCGTTTATCCACCTTTTTCTTTGTCATCTTCTTCATCTGACGTTCTTGTATCTTTTGTTGGTAAAAAAAGTAAAGTACCCCCGTCACGCCAAGTGGCGTATAGGGAAATATGGTGTTAGTGACCCTATATTTTACAGACCTTCAGCACATGATTTTTTGGGGTAATGTGGTCGGTATTACGCCCGTGCTGCTTTTACTTTCCCAGAAAAAATCCGGTACCCATTTAAGGCTGGGTGAACCCGGAGCCGTCGGTTGGGATCGAACCCTACCCCTTGTCCGTAGTAGTCCAGTTCACTAACCACTGAGCTATCGCGGCTCCTACTAATTTTTATCTTTTGTTGGTAACTCGTTGTATTAGATTTAGTCCTTTATATCTTATCACATGCCCGAACTACCTGATCTGTTTTACCTGCGCTTTATATAATCAATAGCTGTTTCGTTCCCAGTTTTTTCGTAACACTTCATTTCTGATCTTATCTGTCAGGGTTTCCTGCCATGCGTCTGGCGCACTTCATTTTTGTGATGGTTATTTTTCCAATAGTTTTTGGATCGAAAGTTCACTGGAAGCACAACGTTGGGATAAAGATAGTCTAATAAATAGCTGGCTTCGCTTCTATAGTTACTTTGTTGTTAGACAGTAGTGGTGAAGTTTGTTCAACAATTTAACACGCTTTGTTATATCTTGAGTCTTTTTCAGTTGCGTGCATGTTTTTATGTGTCAGGGTACTGCTCCAGTATTTGAATTCCTTCACTTGTTTAGGAATTTTCCATCTATCGCTATGCTGGTGTGTTGTGCTTCTATTGGTGTCGTCATTACCTCTGCCTTGTTCATGTTGATTTTCATATTATGTTGTTTTCCGACTCTGTTAAGTCGGTCTATGTTTTCTTGCATATCTTCTCATTTCGTGGGTATCATTACTTGGTGGATTGAGCACTCAATAAAGAATAATTACACATGTAACACGCTTCTTAAATCACCCAACTCCCCACTTTTGTGGACACGCAAATTAAAAGCACAAAAACTATTTTTCTTTGGCCATAGACAAACAAAGCTTGGCTGTTTCACCATATGGCATCTTTTAGAATTACACAGTTCCTTCACTTTTCACGATCTTTAAAACAATTTGTCACCATTTCATCCTATTTCCACTGTTCTCTAACAGATTCTCCTTGGTCTGCTCTTTTTCTCGTTCCCTCTCTAGCCTTTTACACGATAGTTCATGTGATTGTTTCTGGATCTCTTCTACACACATGACCTGTCCAGATCAAGCAATGCCTTCAATTATGGATTATATCTTCCTTTGGTTGACCTCGACACTAGTTCTTGGTTATTTATTACACATTTCTGAAGATGTTTTTCAGGCAGGTTGTATGAAATGTTGACAGATTTGACATCGTTACATTGATGTTGCTCTACAACATACAGATTCGGACAAAAACACTTGAAGTACACAACTCCTTCAATTAAATTAGTAATTTTGTATTTGTGTGGTGGAGGGTGAAAATTCAATCTTCAAATGATTGTTTAGATTGCCAAACAAAGTTCTGGCTTTATTTATCCCAGAAATCGGAGGTCATGATAATTCTTTTCTAGTTTAAAATGGGTATCTCCTTTTTTTTTTCTTTTGCATGTATCTGTAATTTTAATTTTAAACATCTATATGAAGTATTTAGAGAGACAATTAAATGCCCTTTAAAACAAATGTGTACGCGTAAGATCTCAATCATAAGATGGAAAGAATACATTTCAAAAGAACTGATAAGTGATGAATCGAGGTTTATAAGAAGAAGGTGTTGGAGATACATAGGTCATGTGCTGAGAATGAATGAAGAAATACATAAGTCATGTGCTGAGAATGAATGAAGAAATACATAGGTCATGTGCTGAGAATGAATGAAGAAATACATAAGTCATGTGCTGAGAATGAATGAATAAAGAAAGACTTCCCCGTCAGGCATTCATGAGGACGTCATCTGGTAAAAGAAAACAAGGTAGACCAAGAGAACCGCTACACAGAACAATGACTAGGGAAGACTCGATCATGGACCTAGAAGCAACCAAGAGAATCGCTACACAGAACAATGACTAGGGAAGACTCGATCATGGGACACAAACAAGAGAATCGCTACACAGAACAATGACTAGGGAAGGCTCGATCATGGGACCTAGAAACAACCAAGAGAATCGCTACACAGAACAATGACTAGGGAAGACTCGATCATGGGACCTAGAAACAACCAAGAGAATCGCTACACAGAACAATGACTAGGGAAGACTCGATCATGGGACCTAGAAACAACCAAGAGAATCGCTACACAGAACAATGACTAGGGAAGACTCGATCATGGGACCTAGAAACAACCAAGAGAATCGCTACACAGAACAATGACTAGGGAAGACTCGATCATGGGACCTAGAAACAACCAAGAGAATCGCTACACAGAACAATGACTAGGGAAGACTCGATCATGGGACCTAGAAACAACCAAGAGTTGCAAGAACTAGCAGCAATCGTGGAGAACTCTGACTTCCGCTCTATGTGCCCTCTTTGGTCTGAGTGGAAAATGAAGGAAGGAAAATGAAGGAATGAAAATGAAGGTTCATTACTGAATTAACATATTTGTTGAATGAAATGCTTATATAGAGAGTGTTTCAGTAGTGCAGTAGTTATCTCGGATGTTTGCCATTAACGTTTTAGTTATCTAACTATATCATTTTTAAGTTGATGATATATAAGATATAGTTTACACAAGATATACTTTACATTTTGATAACATTTGTGGTTAAACATTTAAAATATAACACAGAGAACTTGTCAAATTAGTTAATGTTTATTATTTTTCTTCTCATTGGCATTAATCTAGTAAATTCCACTAAATTATCAGTCAAGCTATATACTTTTGTTATAAAAAATATATACTTTTTTCCCGGGGTCACAAACTACACTCATTCCCATGAAATGGGAGCCGCGATAGCTCAGTGGTTAGTGAACTGGACTACAAAGGACAAAAGTTAGGGTTCGATACCAACCAACAACTTCCGAGTTCACCCAGCCTTAAATGGGTACCGGATTTTTTATGGGAAAGTAAAGCGGCACGGGCGTAATACCGACCACATTACCCCAAAAACCATGTGCCGAAGGTCTGTAAAATTTATGGTCACTAACACCATATTCCCTAAACGCCACTTGGCGTGACGGTGGCTCTTTACTTTTATTCTTACCCATGAAATGTTAGTTTTAGGAATAAGCAGAATATAGAAGATTACGGGACGTGTTCATCATGCAATTCATTGACATTGAAATTGGTAGGGTTTTGATAGAACTGAAAAGCCATCATGAAATTAAAGCAAGGAACTGTGTAAAGCGTTTCATACCGATACAGAGAAAATGGGTTTGGTCACAGCATAACACTATACAATCAATCAACAGAAAAATAATAAATATTTAGCTCACCGAATTAAAGAAGGTAATAAAAGCGAGAAAAATAACCATCTCGCGTTGAAATACTGCCGCCAGGCATGGTGAAATTAAATCTTTCCGTACCCTACAACTTTACATCTTAAAGGGCATTCTTAACCTTTTACGTGTATGTGCAATATGCAACTGTTTTAACCATAACTAATGATTATTTTCAGTTGGCTGTACAATCGTGATTGCAATATTCATAGCTATTCCTGTGGCAAAGATTATTATGGGTAAGAAATTAAGTCTTTGTTATGGTAGTAATAAGTGAAACCATTTCCTGGTTTGAATTAACATTAAAATGGCCTAGCCCGGGTTGCCAGTCCCTTCCATCAGTCCAGTATGGGACCCTTTATGATTAACTCACAAGCATATGGAGTGTATTTTAAGAAATACGGATGTTATTAAAGTCAACTGGATTCAATGATAGTAGAGTTACGTTTATTTGAAATCGCCTGATTTCATCTTGTATACATTTTTCAGTAACAATGTCAACAAGAGGTTTGTCAGTAACAAATACATGAACAAGTGGAATACAGAGCACCATGTCTGCCAGATAAATGAAACCCACTACCAGCTCAACAGACAGGAACAAGTAACAGTTTGTAGACCCCGAACAGGCTACGACAGATTGAAGTACAACCTTTTGAACACTCTAAGGATAGGAACATTCGATGTATGTGATTGTGGCATAGGCAAACTCTCCGGTGAACGGCTGCTACAATCATGCTCAACAAATGAACATATGAGACCCTTGTGGCCATCACCGGTACCATACCAGGACAAGCTGTATGGTGGTGGCACCAGCCTTAAATTGACGGTGGCTTTCTTCATACTTATTGACATCTAGGGGTTACGCAGAAGACGAAGAGGAAGAAATGTATATTGAGATCACGCACAGTTAACAACATGGCTAGTAGGTTACTTAATAGTTCGTGTCAAAACTGTAGATCTCTTACACGTTTTTATTAATTTAAGTTTTAAGAAACTTCTTTAACAATAAACAGTTGAAACAGCTACAGTTTCTTAATGTGGCAACAAAATGAGTCAAACTCTCAGCCTTCACTTGTACATTCACCGAAGCAAATGTAGAGCTGGCCAGCTAACAGTCTACTCATTTTGATGGACTTCTCCATGGAAGACAATACGGAACTGTAGACGATTTATTTCTGCGACAACAGCTGCAACATCCAACTCTCAGCAATCTTAACATGTTTACTGAATTTGTTCATTAATACATTTTTTTCCCCAGTAATCAACAATGTTTGGATCTGTCGTAAAGCAAATCTCTGTTGAAGCATGTTTACTTTATTCCGATTGTCTTGTAACTTCCGTCTTATTTGATCACGTGATTCCATGGAGTTTCTTCATTCTCCCTTGTACTAAGGTCAAGTCAAGGATCACAACTCTGCTCAACAGAAATTTTCTGATGTCTCCCATTTATTCTCTCTGTAGAAATATGTTTCGTTGATAAACATCTGCAGAGCTTTCTCTGTTGCTTTTGACGATCTTAGCCTGGTACTAGATCCAATGCTTTCAACTCTTTCACGCATTGATCTAACGCATGCATTTTCTGCAGTAGGTAAATTATTGCATTATTCATTTCGGTTAGAGCTTGACTAAAACAATGCGTGAATGTTAAAAAATGATAGACCATACTGCAGACTTCTTGCAACTCCGTTGGTTTGAAAGGTTTATTCATGCCCATCTCTCAAACCTTTCAATGTTTCTGTTACACTCTCTGTATGATTAGCGTGTACACGCGCAGTTTTACGTTCTGAACTTCAGGCTGTGGGACACGATCTATTTAAATGAATTGGTGCACGTTCCTTAAAGCATCCACGAATGAATGGAGCTTGACAAAAGTGTGCACACATTTTCAATAGCTGCAAAGATTGTCAGAGACTTGTGACACGAACTACATGCACAAGATTACCAGGAAGACTGAGCAAATGATTGTTACACGATAAGTACAGAGGCAAAAATTCAACTGACTCTCGAAACTGATAGGAGCCTATTACATTCTCAACTACCACTACTGCTACAAGGGAGCCGCGATAGCTCAGTGGTTAGTGAACTAGAGTACAAAGGACGAGAGGTAGGGTTTGATCCCAACCGACGGCTCCGGTTCACCCAGCCTTTAATGGGTACCGGATTTTTTTCTGGGAAAGTAAAGCGGCACGGGCGTAATACCGACCACATTACCCCAAAAACCATGTGCCGAAGATCTGTAAAATGTATGGTCACTAACACCATATTCCCTATACGCCACTTGGCGTGACGGGGGTACTTTACTTTTTACTTTTACTACTGCTACAACTACTGCTATTGTTACCATTATTACTACCACCACTACTACTACCGGTACTACTATTATCACTACCACTACCATTACTACCACCACTATTACCACTACTACGACATCCACTTCTACTATTATGACTGCTACCACAACCACTACTACTGCTACATGACCCAAACACAACCACTACTACTACAGTTACATGATACAAATGCAAAAACTTAATTAGGACCCATAATCCTGACTATACTTCTGTCTAATATGTCCTGCCATGTGGCATGATAATGTCCTTGGCCGTAGCAGTGCTTCAGTTTAATGTGACAACTTGCCACATAAAACGTGTGTAATGACAGCAGATTTCCCAAGTTACTGAACAAAGTCAACTATATACTCTTATCACGCCGACATCTGTATCATCAATGTGCACATATCGGATCCCTTGGGAACATTGGATCATTTTTTTTAAACGAAAGGAAGTGTCATCGATCATGTAGCAAAATACTTAATCATTTTTATATATATATATATATATTTTTAGTATTGCTGTTCTGATGTGATCTCTGAGCAGATTGATGAACTCATTCTGGTTCTGCTATGAGATATAGGACACGTCGTAGCCATCTGTCAGCTCAACTAAACCACAGCGATTAAATCACTTCACACTGATAACAGTTATAGCCACCATCTGTCAGCTCAACTAAACCACAGTGATTAAATCACTTCACACTGATAACAGTTATAGCCACCATCTGTCAGCTCAACTAAACCACAGTGATTAAATCACTTCACACTGATAACAGTTATAGCCACCATCTGTCAGCTCAACTAAACCACAGCGATTAAATCACTTCACACTGATAACAGTTATAGCCACCATCTGTCAGCTCAACTAAACCACAGTGATTAAATCACTTCACACTGATAACAGTTATAGCCACCATCTGTCAGCTCAACTAAACCACAGTGATTAAATCACTTCACACTGATAACAGTTATAGCCACCATCTGTTAGCTCAACTTAACCACAGTGATTAAATCACTTCACACTGATAACAGTTATAGCCACCATCTGTCAGCTCAACTTAACCACAGCGATTAAATCACTTCACACTGATAACAGTTATAGCCACCATCTGTCAGCTCAACTAAACCACAGCGATTAAATCACTTCACACTGATAACAGTTATAGCCACCATCTGTCAGCTCAACTAAACCACAGCGATTAAATCACTTCACACTGATAACAGTTATACCCACCATCGATACCTTCAAATATGACATTATCTGACTGTCTAGTGCTGTTGCTTTCGGAAAGAACATTTTTTTCTGAGAATTGTGCCTTCTGCCAACCAGCTGACGTAAAACTGTAACCAAACACACACACACACACATGGCACAACAAAACGGATAATATGCGATGGTGCCTCGTACTTCGAATTCAATCACTTTGATATGGCCGCTCGAATTGAATTGTTCACAGTATAAATACATATATTTCTTTGTAAATAGTAGAAAATAGATTAATCCGTTCCTAGATACTAAACAATAATAATGTTTTATAAACTTAAGCAGCAAGTAAACATGGTTATAGTTAGTCTAAGGCCCCAGTATCACTGCAAAAGAAATAAAATCCATAATTGTTCAACCGCCAGTGCAAGTGGAATCATCCGAATTAAAACATATCTCATTAAAGGATCCAAACAAAGAAAAACAGCTGCAGTCCCCATCATAGCAGCTACATCACACACCAAAAGTCATAAAGCAAAGCGGCACCGAACGTGAACGCAGCTGAACTGTCCTTCGTCATACGATATCATCATTCATTGTAAGCAATCGGAATATCGAAACACGATCTGGATGAAAAAAAACAGTTCACGGTGTACACAGAGCACTAGACTCAGTGGCTCCGGCAGCAAGCCGGACTTGGAATATGAGGAATCTGCAACAAGGAACACTTTTAACACTGAGTCTCAATGGTTCTTGCCGCCTATCTGCCATATTTACCGGTATATAATAAACATAATTTAAAGTAAATATCATCAGCATCATCAAGTACCGTGTCTGTTGGCGTACGTGATCATGTCTCTCCACAACATTTGATCTCGACATTTATTTATCATTTCTGTTGTTGACCTTCTGCCAAGCCATTCTCTTAAGTTGTGTGGTAGCATTTCTCTTTGCTTTCCTCTATCTCTTCATCCCTCAATTTTCCCAGTTGTTACAATATATTCCAGCTGCTCCCGCCTCATAACAGGGCCAAAAAATGATGATTGTTTCTTCCGAAAATTGGAAATTAGCTCTCTTTAGCTTTGGCCTCTTTCAGAACGTTTTCATTACTCTTCTTAGCTGCCAATTGTATTCTCAACATTCTTCTGTAAAATCGCATTTATTTATTAGTAAATAAATAAATTAAATATAACATATTTAAATGTCTAAAAATATAATACGTTAAAACGTATAAATATTAAATACCAAACGGAAATATTAAAGTAAAGTAAAGTAAAGAGAAATTCTTAAATGTTATGTAGAGCCAGTCTTAACATGTGGATGTGAATCATGGACAATAGGACAACAGACAAGAAAATCACTGGAGGCTGCAGAAATGCAGTTTTACAGAAGAATGTTGAGAATACCATGGACAGCTAAGAAGAGTAATGAAAACGTTCTGAAAGAGGCCAAAGCAAAAAGAGGGCAAATATCCGATATTAGGAAGAAACAAGCATTATTTTTTGGCCATGTAATGAGAAGGGACTAACTAGAATATATTCTGACAACTGGGAATGTTGAGGGATGAAGAGATAGTGGGAAGTAAAGAGAAAAGATACCAGACAGTTTAAGCGAATGGCTTGGCGGAAGATCAACAACAGAAATTATAAATAAATGTCGAGATCGAATGTTGTGGAGAGACATGATCACCTACGCCATCAGGCATGGTCTTGATGATGATAATGAACGATTAAAAACCACTGTTACATGGGTAATTTTAGAGTATTCTTCCTTTGTTTGATCGGCATGTATGCATAGATCTATGTTACTGGTTGATAGTTCATACAATAATGTTTCTTGTTACTATTTTTATATATTAAAATTAAGGTCATAAAAATGTATAAAATGCTTATTTCAAGAAGAAGGTGTTTTCAAAACATCAAGAACATGACAACAGAAGAAGCGAGACATCTGGTTAAAGACATAAATTCCTTCAGGTAGGTTATGATGAGTGTATCGTTCTGGAAAGGACACTCAACCCGATAATGATGAAAATTATAATAATTATTTCAGGAGCTATCTATTTGAAAGACTGCAGTGCCGAACGCATGATTCCTATCTACCTAATTGTGGCTGGATGTTTTGGTACTGTCTTCTTCTTGTACACCCTTCTCCTGATATGCCGCAGGACAGAAGAGGACAGACAGAAAGGAGTATATAATGCTGATCCAATTTGGTGTCTGGTGTTCTGCTTCCTTTTTGCCTGGTTTATAACAGGTTGGTTCTTGAATATGTTGTGTAATTATGACACGTTGTGTTTAGTAACTATGACACTGAATGTTATACAGTAGCGTACCGTTCTTGTGTGCTATGCTTACGGCGCATGGTATATTGAAGCCACTAACATTTATTTATGATAGTATATTATTAGAGTCAAATTTAAACCACTGCATTGCATCTTATTGCATAATTACTGATGATTGACTGTTGGTATAAACAAGCTTTCATTAACAACCAAATGCAATTACAGAAGAGATAGAGCAAAACCGCCCAGTAGAAGCATAAGAGTAATACCTGAACCCAAACAAAGCAGCACGTGTAATGCGAGCTTAAGAGCGCTGTCAAGAACAATTCATCTTCTCTCGGCTCTGTAAGGCAAAAAAAAAAAAAAAAGGATAGAGTTGCAGTCATTCATATAAATCCCATGGTAGTAGGATGGAAATTGAGATTGATCACCAAAATAGGAAAGTAATGAAATATGTTTCAATAAAGAACGTATTCGCACCGCCTGATTCCTGAAATAACCTCAACCAGGTGCATGAACTTCAGAATCAGAATCAGAATCCTCAAAGTGGGACCTCCGGTTGACTTTAGCACAGCGGTCTACTACAAAGAGCTCACAAACTGCTGGAAACTACTATTCGTGCTGTTTCCTCCTAAAACTGTTTGTCTGCAACGTAAGTAGCAGCCCTACCTTGTCGGGGAGATACCCGTCTTAATAGGAAAATACAGCTATACAATTTCTTCGTTGAAGAGTTGTGTGCATAACCATATGCTATAGTCATGAGTACTCATGCCGGAAAGACATCGCCAATGATATATATCTTTTTAGGTAGTTGTGTTGGCCGTTATCAACATTTTACGGGCACATCATGAGAAGAAGAAAGTTGGAATACTTGGTTACAACAGGCAAAATACGGGGAAAGAGATCGCGGACGACAAAGAGATAAAATACTGGATAGCTTGGTGTCATGGCATGGAAAACAGTCAACAACAGAACTGATACGATGCGCGGTAAATAGAAGATCGCCTTGTGGAAACATGATCGTCGATTATTTGTGATTTTTTCCCCAGTGTTGTAATCATACCTGTTCCCCTGAAATGATTCGTAGTTTTATTTTACGGTCGTTTGAAGCTGTCAGATTTTCTGATATCTGAGCACTTAAGGACAGTTGGTCGATGTGCATTGGGCAAATTATGTGTTAACTCATAAGTTGCTATGAAATAATGCAAGATAACCAATTAGCTAAACCCTAAACGTTGAGGGATGCACTTCGGGGAGATCTTATGGACTTGTCCGATGTACAATGACGATGACCTGTTCACTAAACTAGATCAATAATCTACAATCTTCCTGCAAAGAAGGATCTGCAGTGAATTTGTTTTTATTTATTAAAGCACAGAAATTATTATAGTTATTTTGATGTAAAATTCTGAATACTTCATCATCATCATTTTACACAATGTCTGCTGCCAAAGATGATCATAGGAGCCGCGATAGCTCAGTGGTTAGTGAACAGGACTACAAAGGACAAGGGGTAGGGTTCGGTCCCAACCGACGGCTTTCGGGTTCACCCAGCCTTTAATGGGTACCGGATTTTTTTCTGGGAAAGTGAAGCGGCACGGGCGTAATACCGACCACATTACCCTAAAAATCATGTGCCGAAGGTCTGTAAAATGTATGGTCACTAACACCATATTCCCTATACGCGACTTGGCGTGACGGGGGTACTGAAGGACTGAAAGATGAACATGTATCTCCACAACTTTTTATTTGTACAGGTGTTTATCAATTCTACTGTTAATTTCTTACCTCCTAAGCTAACTGATAACTTTTCTCTCTGTCTTCCCCTCTTTCTTCTCCCTTCGATTTTTTCAAGTTGTCACAATATGATCCGGCTGCTCCGTTCTCAACAGGTGGCCAAAATCGGTGATTGTTTCCTACTGCTGATGTTAATAAGATTCATATTTGCATTGGCCTCGTGCAGAATTTGTCATTAAAAAAAAGTCCATGGCATTCTCAACACTGTCCATGACATTCTCAACAAGTGTCCATAACTTTCTCAACACTGTCCATGACATTCTCAAAAAGTGTCCATGACATTCTCAATACTGTCCATGACATTCTCAACAATGTCCATGCCATTCTCAACACTGTCAATGACATCCTCAACACTGTCCATGACATTCTCAACAAGTGTTCATGACATCCTCAAAAAGTGCCCATAACATTCTCAACAAGTGTCCATGGCATTCTCAAAAAGTGTCCATGACATTCTCAACAAGTATTCATGACATTCTCTTCAAGTATGCATGCCATTTTCAACAAGTGTCCATAACATTCTCAAAAAGTGTCCATGACATTCGCAACACTGTCTATGACATTCTCAACACTGTCCATGACATTTTCAACACTGTCCATGACATTCTCAACACTGTCCGTGACATTCTCAACAAGTGTTCATGACATTCTCAACACTGTCCATGACATTCTCAAAAAGTGTCCATGACATTCTCAACAAGTATTCGTGACATTCTCTACAAGTATCCATGACATTTTCAACAAGTGTCCATAACATTCTCAAAAAGTGTCCATGACATTCTAAACACTGTCCATGACATTCTCAACACTGTCCATGACATTTTCAACACTGTCCATGACATTCTCAACACTGTCCGTGACATTCTCAACAAGTGTTCATGACATTTTCAGCACTGTCCATGACATTCTCAACACTGTCCCTGACATTCTCAACACTGTCCATGACATTCTCAACAAGTGTCCATAACATCCTCAACACTGTCCGTGACATTCTCAACACTGTCCATGACATTCTCAACAAGTGTCAATGACATTTTCAACACTGTCCATGACATTCTCAACACTGTCCATGGCATTCTCAACAAGTGTCCATGACATCACCAACACTGTCCATGAAATTTTCAACACTGTCCATGACATTCTAAAAACTGTCCATGACTCTCAACAAGTGTCAATGACATTCTCAACAAGTGTCGATGACATTCTCAACAAGTGTCCATAATATTCTCAACAAGTGTCCATGACATTCTCAACACTGTCCATGACATCCTCAACACTGTCCACGACATTCTAAACACTGTCCATGACATTCTCAACACTGGCCATGACATCCTCAACACTGTACATGAGATTCTCAACAAGTGTTCATGACATCCTCAACAAGTGTCAATAACATTCTCAACAAGTGTCCATGGCATTCTCAAAAAGTGTCCATGACATTCTCAACAAATATCCATGACATTTTCAACAAGTGTCCATAACATTCTCAAAAAGTGTCCATGACATTCTCAACACTGTCCATGATATTCTCAACACTGTCCATGACATTTCCAACACTATCCATGACATTCCCAACACTGTCCACGACATTCTCAACAAGTGTTCATGCCATTTTCAACACTGTCCATGACATTCTCAACAAGTGTCCATGACATTCTCAACAAGTGTCCATGACATTTTCAACACTGTCCATGGCATTCTCAACAAGTGTCCATAACATCTTCAACACTGTCCATGACATTCTCAACAAGTGTCCATGACATTTTCAACACCGTCCATAACATTCTCAACACTGTCCATGACATTCTCAACAAGTGTCCATGACGTTTTCAACACTGTCCATGACATTCTCAACACTGTCCATGACATTCTCAACGGGAGTCCATGACATTCACAACAAGTATCCATGACATTCACAACAAGTGTCCATGGCATTCTCAACAAGTGTCGATGACATTCTCAATAAGTGTCCATGACATTCTCAACAAGTGCCCATAACATTCTCAACAAGTGTCCATGACATTCTCAACAAGTGTCCATGACATTCTCAACAAGTGTCCTTAACATTCTCAACAAGTGTCCATGACATTCTCAAAACTGTCCATGACATTCTCAACATGACATTCTCAACACTGTCCATGACATTCTCAACACTGTCCATGACATTCTCAACCTTGTCCATTACATTCTCAACACTGTCCATGACATCCTCAACACTGTCAATGACATTCTTAACACTGTCCATGACATTCTCAACACTGTCCATGACATCCTCAACACTGCCCATGAGATTCTCAACAAGTGTTCATGACATCCTCAACAAGTGTCCATAACATTCTCAACAAGTGTCCATGACAATCTCAAAAAGTGTTCATGACATTCTCAACAAGTATCCATGACATTATCAACAAGTATCCATGCCATTTTCAACAAGTGTCCATGACATTTTCAACACTGTCCATGACATTCTCAACACTGTCCACGACATTCTCAACAAGTGTTCATGGCATTTTCTACACTGTTCAGGACATTCTCAACACTGTCCATGACATTCTCAACAAGTGTCCATAACATCTTCAACACTGTCCATGAAATTTTCAACACTGTCCATGACATTCTGAAAACTGTCCATGACTCTCAACAAGTGTCAATGACATTCTCAACACTGTCCATGACATTCTCAACGAGAGTCGATGACATTCACAACAAGTATCCATGACATTCACAAAAAGTGTCCATGGCATTCTCAACAAGTGTCGATGACATTCTCAACAAGTGTCCATAATATTCTCAACAAGTATCCATGACATTCACAAAAAGTGTCCATGGCATTCTCAACAAGTGTCGATGACATTCTCAACAAGTGTCCATAATATTCTCAACAAGTGTCCATGACATTCTCAACACTGTCCATGACATCCTCAACACTGTCCATGACATTCTCAACGAGAGTCCATGACATTCACAACAAGTTTCCATGACATTCTCAACACTGTCGATTGCATTCTCAACAAGTGTCGTTGACATTCTCAACAAGTGTCCATGACATTTTCAACAAGTGTCCATAACATTCTCAACAAGTGTTCATGACATTTTCAACACTGTCCATGACATTCTCAACACTGTCCATGACATTCTCAACAAGTGTCCATGACATTTTCAACACTGTCCATGGCATTCTCAACAAGTGTCCATAACATCTTCAACACTGTCCATGACATCCTCAACACTGTCCATGACATTCTCAACACTGTCCATGACATTCTCAACACTGTCCATGACATCCTCAACACTGCCCATGAGATTCTCAACAAGTGTTCATGACATCCTCAACAAGTGTCCATAACATTCTCAACAAGTGTCCATGACAATCTCAAAAAGTGTTCATGACATCTCAACAAGTGTTCATGACATTTTCTACACTGTTCCGGACATTCTCAACACTGTCCATGATATTCTCAACACTGTCCATGACATTCTCAACAAGTGTCCATGACATTTTCAACACTGTCCATGGCATTCTCAACAAGTGTCCATAACATCTTCAACACTGTCCATGACATTCTCAAACTGCTCATGACATTCTCAACAAGTGTCCATGACATTCTCAACAAGTATCCATAACATTCTCAACAAGTGCCCATGACATTCTCAACACTGTCCATGACATTCTCAACACAGTCCATGGCATTCTCAACAAGTATCCATGACATTCACAAATGACCATGGCATTCTCAACAAGTGTCCATGAGATTCTCAACAAGTGTCCATGACATTCTCAATACTGTCCATGACATTCTCAACACTGTTGTTGACATCCTCAACACTGTCCATAACATTCTAAAAACTGTCCATGACATTTTTAACAAGTCTCCTTGGCATTCTCAACAAGTGTCCATGACATTCTCAACAAGTGTCCATGACATTCTCAACAAGTGTCTATAACATTCTCAACAAGTGTCCGTGACATCCTCAAAAAGTGTCCATGACATTCTTAACAAGTGTCCATAACTTTCTCAACACTGTCCATGACATTCTCAACAAGTCTCCATGGCATTCTCAATTTTGTTCACGACATTCTCAACACTGTCCATGACATTCTCAACACTGTCCATAGCATTTTCAACAATGTCCATGACATTGTCAACGCCGTCCATGGCATTCAAAACACTGTCCATGGCATTCTCAACACTGTCCATGACATTCTCAACAAGTGTCAATGACATTCTCAACAACGTCCATGACATTTTCAACAAGTGTCCATGACATTCTCAACACTGTCAATGGCATTCTCCACAAGTGTCCATGACATTATCAACAAGTATCCATGGCATTCTCAATTCTATTCACGGCATTCTCAACACTGTCCATGACATTCTCAGCACTGCCCATGACATTCTCAACACTGTCCATGACATTCTCAACACTGTCTATGACATTCTCAACAAGTGTCCATGGCATTCTCAACACTGTCCATGAGATTCTCAGCACTGCCCATGACATTCTCAACACTGCCCATGACATTCTCAGCACTGCCCATGACATTCTCAACTCTGTCCATGACATTTGTATAATCCCATTTATGGCCTATAAAGATAACATTGTCTGTTGCCCAGTTATTGAGGAACCCACATGACGAGATGACTCGACATAACATTAAACTGCTGATTTACATATATGAAATGTTAAAGATGGTTCTCATAATATATGTATCAAATCTTTATAATGCAGTATTTGACTAATCATAGAAACAAGAAAAAGAGTTCTATGTTATGTAGAGCCAGTCTTAACATATGGATGTGAATCATGGACAATAGGACAACAGACAAAAAAATCACTGGAGTCTGTAGAAATGTGGTTTTACAGAAGAATGTTGAGAATACCATAGACAGCTAAGAAGAGTAATGAATATGTTCTGAAAGATGCCAAAGCAAAAATAGAGCTAATTTCCAATATTAGGAAGAAACAATCATCATTTTTGGACATGTAATGAGAAGAGAACAACTGGAATATATTGTAACAACTGGAAAAATTGAGGGACGAAGAGATAGAGGAAAGCAAAGAGAAAAAATACCAGACAGCTTAAAAGAATGGCTTGGCAGAAGGTCAACAACAGAAATGATGAAAATGAAGATATCCCCGATGGAAGAATAAATTGTACTATTAATCCCACAAATGATTCGCTTCCAGAGGTTTATGATGTAAACAAAGCAGTTTTGTCATTGCAAGTTAATAATGTCCACACCTATAATTGGTCAGGATTTTGTAGCAGCAGCAGCTTTATAGCGAACACAGAAAACATCACAGGATTGTGCTGTTCTGAAACAGCTATGCCATGCTACCCTAGAATTGCCTTTAATGGGATTAAAGTGACCACAAACCACTCTCCATGTGTGTGCCACATATTTACACCCCAGAAAGAAATTCTGAATATAACAACATCATGTGCCGTCTGTGATATTAATGACCACAGACCAGGAGCCTCCAGTATGATTGATACAACTGTTGCACCAAGCATTTCATCAGCAGAGCCAGATCTATGGAATGTTAATCTGACATTGTTCTTGAATGATGTCCAAGTTAATGAGACATCAGAATCGTGTGGCGGCAGGTACAAGAAGGGAGCGGATAACATCAAGTTCTGCTGCTATAAAGGAGACTTGCCTTGCTATCCCACAATTGCCTTAAATGGGATCACTGTAGTTGAAAACTTCTCCTCTTGTGTAAACTACACATTCACATCTAAGAGTGAATCAGTGAAGGTCACAAAATTATATTCTCTCTGTGGTTTTACTAACTACAGGTCATGTGGATTCTGTTGGATTGGAAATGGTAACTTACCACCACTGTGTGTCTATATGTTTGGAATTGGAGTCATCAATGATGGCCTAACATCATCAAGTGCTATGACGATCATCATTTTCGGGAGGACGTGAACTCCCATGGTATATGGTGGATAGGCGGTAGGAACCATTGAAGGCTATGTCTGAAAAGTGTTCCTTCTTGCAGTTTCCTCATATTTCAAGTCCGGCTTGTTGCAGGAGCTACTGAGTTAAGTGCTCTGTGCACACCGTGAGCTGTGTGTCTCATCCGTTTTGATCCTGCTTCGATATCCGCTTGTTTACGATGAATGATGATATCGTATGACAGGGAACAGTGGCTGTGTTCACTTTCTGCGCGGTTTCGCCTTATGTCTTTTGGCGTGTGCTGAGACTGCTACGATGGGGACTACAGTTACCTTTCTTTGTTTGGGAGATCAGTTAGTAATTCGGATGATTTCACTGGCACGGGCGGTTGAGCAATTATGGATTTTAATTCGTTTGCTGTGATACCGAGGCCTTCCATAACCAATAACCAATAACAGAAATAATAAATAACTGTCGAGATCGAAAGTTGTGGAGAGACATGATCACCTACGCCAGCAGGTCCGGTACTTGATGATGATGATTTGACTAAACAATTCTGTACTTCTTTCCCTACTGTACATCTGTCATCTGAATTCCCCACGGTGTGTGCTGTGAACGACGCACGGCGTTACTTGAAACTTTACGATGTGGTTTCTCCTTTTCGCCCGACAGTCGTCGGACCGAATGAAAGAATTGATCATTCTTTAACCTTTCATCATCATCATGTGCCATATCTGTTGGCGTAGGCGATCATGTCCTTCAACAATCGTCTATCTATAGTGCATCGTATCAGTTCTGTTGTTGACTTTTTTTTCTGTTGCTTTAACTTTTAGAGTATACAAATAAATGAGACTGGTAATAATATAAATTATGAACATTTTATTGTATCCTCTTGTATCATTCAGTTATTGCTCTTTTCATCCAGGGAATGTTTACATCTATCGGACCATAGACGTATTTCAGTCAACAAACCCAAACCTGTCCAATTATTGCGACTACAACCTCTACTGGTTCGCCTTCTGGGTCACCACAGTTGTCTACATTATATTGGGCACATTCTGCATTGCTGCCTGTATTGTCGGCAGTTTGGCTGCCTTTTGTATATTTATGTAAGAATAATCAAGAGAATTGTATTTATATTTTTTCGGGGAAAGGGTGGGGGGGGGGGAGCGCTCGTATTAATTAATTAATTTCTTTGTGTGATATTCTTTACCATAGTTTGTTCTGTATACATGTGGGCACTTTTTTAAATAAAATATTTCGCTTCGTTGTTTAGCAATATTCAAATATATTTAAATATTTTTTAAAATAAATTATTTATCATGGAAATGTTCTTAAGCTTTCTAAAAGTCTTTTTTTAGATGTTTATGTTTTTTTTTCTGAGGATTGCCATAACATATTGCCAAAATAAATATTTTTTTTTTCGTTTTTTTTTAAAGGGCCCTTCAATGTTTTATGCAGTCAGTTATTAGCTGCTAGTTTGAAGTTAAGCAACACATCAATGCAAACATATACACTGTATCTGGAATCTGTCATAAGCTACACAATAGCAATACGGAATATATATTGACAACAGCAATATAGAAAATAAAAAACATGAAGAACATGTGGCACAATACCGGTAAAACAGTCGAAATAAAACTACTGAGATTATGTAGGCTGCGAATCATGGATACTCACGCAAGCAATAAAGAAAAACGTAGAATCCTTTCATCCCATCATCATCATCATCATCATGTACCCTGCCGTTGGCGTAGGCGATCATGTCCCTCCACAATCTTCTATCTACAGTGCATCGTATCAGTTCTGTTGTTGACTGTTTTCCATGCCATGACACCAAGCTATCCAGTATTATCTCTCTTTGTCGTCCGCGATCTCTCTTTCCTTTTATTTTGCCAGTTGTAACCAAGTATTCCGACTTTCCTCTTCTCATGATGTGCCCGAAAAATGTTGATTATTTCTTTCTGATGTTTTTTATGAGCTCCCTTTTTGTGTTGGCCTCTTTGAGAACTTCCTCATTGGTCTTTTTATCTGTCCAGGGAACTTTCAACATTCTTCTGAGAAATCCCATCTCTGTGGGATCTAATCGTCTTTTCATTTGTTTTACTGTCCATGATTCGCTTCCATAGGTCAGAATTGGTTCTATATAGCACCGATGAACTCTCTTTCTCATTTTTATTGACATAGATTTGTTGCATAAGATATTTTTCATTTTCTGAAATGCTATTTTGGCCTGAGCTATTCTGCTTTTTATTTCTGTGGTGCATCTCCCATCTGATGTTATTATTGTGCCCAAGTATTTGAAACGTTGTACTTGTTTCAGATTTGTCTCGTTTATTTTTATTCTGCATGATGGTGATGATTGTTTCTTCGATATAACCATTACTTCTGTTTTCTTACTATTCAGACTGAGACCTTTCTTGTTACTTTCTTCTACTATTATGTCTATCATTTCTTGTAGTTCGTTCTCTGTCTCTGCTATTAAGACTGTGTCATCCGCACATCGCAAATTATTTATGTTGTGACCGTTGACTTCAATTCCTTTTTTGTCTACTATTGATCTCATAATATATTCGCTGTAAAGTGAAAACAAATCCGGTGACAGAACACAGCCTTGTCTGACTCCTTGTTTTATATATTGGAATTGTCCTGTTTGGTTGTTAATTCGTATAGCTGCTGTTTGTTGCCAGTACATGTTTTTTATGATTCGCAGATCCTTGCCATCAATGTTTAATTTCTCCAGCATATTTATTATTTCCACATGCTTTACTTTGTCAAATGCTTTCGTGTAGTCTATAAAGCACATATAGATCTTTCTTTACCTCTATAGATCTTTCTATCAATGTCCTTAAGATGTATATTGCATTATTGGTGCCCTTTCCTTCCACAAATCCACATTGTTCCTCACTTATTTCTGGTTTTATTTTGTTCCTCACACGTCTCATGATTATTCTTAGTAATATTTTAGTCATATGACTTATGAGACTAATAGTGCGATGGTCTTCACAATCAGTGGCGCCTGACTTCTTCTGTATGGCTATAAAGATAGATTTTAGTAGATCTTCGGGTATGTGTCCAGTGTTATATATGTCATTGAGTAATTTTGTTATGACTTGTACTCCCAACTCTCCTAATGCATTTATCTCTTCGATTGTTATATTGTCAGGACCTGGAGCTTTGCCTCTTTTCATGTGTTGAATTGCGTCCTCCACTTCACTCTGCATTATTGGTGGTCCTGTGTCTTCATTTGAATTGTTTAATTCTGGTCTTTCATCATCATAGAGTTGACTGATATATTCTGTCCATCTTTCCATTGTCTTCTCCAGCCCCATTTTTATATTCCCTTCCTTTGATTTCACACATCCTGAAACTTTGACTTCTTTTCTTCCTGTTAATTCACTTAACTGATTGTGCATAAATTTTTGGGTCTTTCTTTTGTTGTTTTTCCATTTCTTCACATTTCTGTTTTAACCATCCTTCCTTTGCTTCTCTGCACTTGTTTTGGATCTCTTTGTGCAGTATTTTGTATGCTCGTTCTTCTTTCTTATGTTTTCTTCTTTCGTCCATTAGTTGTAATATTTCTTCTGTCATCCATTTCTTTTTGTTGATTCTTTTAGTCACTGGTATTACTTCTTTTGATGTTTGCTGAATCGATTGTTTGAGCATTTCCCACTGCTCCTGGATGTCCTGTATTTTCTCAATAGCATTATATCTATTTGGTACTATCATGCTGTACTTATCCATTTATTAATCCGTATGGTCTCATTTAAAAGACACGACAAACAGCACTTAGTATATTCGGTATAAGAAGACAAGGGTAATGATGAAGACTGGTAGAAAACCAATCAAAATCTTGACAAAATGAAGAACAGCGCTACAGAAATACAAGGAATTCCCAAAAATGATAACTTTAACTTCAACCGAACTTAGAACAGAAAGAAGGTCATTAACTCGTCTTTGTTACATGTTTGGCGCCAATACTACCTGGTAATTATCATAACAATAGTTGCTGGGCCGTACAGTGCGATTCCAGCAACCCTAGTTTGGATTTATTTTTAAAATATGTATATTGACACCATTAAAGTAATAAAATTCGCATATATACATATATATATATATATATACACACACACACAGATATTGCGATATTTGTATATATATATATATATACATTATATAGTACACACACACACACATAACACAATATTGCGATTTTTGTTATATGTGTTCTGTTAACATTGAATATAGTAGTAAATACTATTTTAAAAATATTGTGTATCCTCTATTTCAGATTATCCATGTCAATAATTGATGACTGAGATCTGCTGCATGATATGACATTGTGTCCAATTTGTCAGCCACGGAGATGGTGCTGTACAAGAATGTATGACTTGATTTCATGAAATGACACTGTGTCCAATGAATGTTATTCCTTTGAAAAGAACTGACCGATATCAACTCACTACTTGTCCATGCGCCATATTGATCTAGTGGCAAACATGTAATCGTTACAAATATTAAAACATGTACATCAGATGCATTCTCAACTACAAATTTTGATTTAGCTAATTTGAGTGACGGGATTATTAAAGATTCCATTTATAAAAGCTATCTGGTCCAATGGCCAATTTGAATGAAGATAGATGACAGAAATAAATGGAATTTCCTTAAGGATACATTGAAGAATGCTGCAGTTAACACAGCGGGCTACACACAAAATCAAAGAAAAGTGGTTAAGTGAGACTACAAGGCAACAGATCCAAGATAGGATTAAAGTCAAGCTAAATCCCATACAACAAAAACACGTCTTTGTATAACCCCAATAAACAAGCATATAGTCAGCTAGACACAGAAATAAAGGCCTTTGCACGAAAGCACAAACATAATTTTATTAACGATCCAGCCTCACAAGCTGAAAAAGGCAGCAAGAACAGGGAACAACAAAGCTCTGCACTCTATAATGAAACAATTGTGAAACCATTCACCTCCAAGTAACGTACCTATCAAAGACAAGAAATGTGAAATCTTGCTCTCTCTCTGAGAGCAGAAATAAAGATGGGTAGAACATTCAAAGAAATATTAAATAGAGACCACAACCATTAAACGTCCCGCGTCTCGATGAGGAAGTTGTTTTATCTACGTTAGATTTGTCGTGCGAAGAATGTTCACTTGATGAAATCACAATCCATCAAGAAACTCAAAAATAACAAGACATCAGAAGATGATGAATTCTCAGGAGAAATGATAAAAGCGGCAGATGACAACTCCTTAAATCATCTCTAACACTGTTCTATGACGCAATGAATACCCACTACAACAATGGAAATATGACGTGATTGTAGAGCTCCATAACAGAGGGGATCTGTCAGAATGTTTAAACTGGTGAGGAATCATATCAATATCTATGCCTTGTCAATTCATAAGAAGCATGATACTAGAAAGATTGAAGAAGTCAGTGGATAAACAAATTTAGAGAAGAAAAAGCGGGATTTACTCAACATCGGTCATGTATTGATCACATTTTCACTCTCAGAATCATCACTAAGGGATCATTAGAATTCCAATCTTCGCACATTATTAACTTTGTGGATTTCCAAAAGGCATTTTATAGTTTACACTGACCTAAACTGTGGATAATCCTTAACATCTGTGGAATTCCAGCAAAATATGTGAATATTATACAAAGCCTTTTATTCGGATTCAGTTTGTTGTGTGAGGACAGAATTTGGCAACACTGACTGGTTCCCAGTGGAAACAAGTTGTGAAACAAGGATACGACATGTCACCATCTTTATTTGCAATTGATTGGATCATGTGAAGATCAATAGAAGACAGACAATTAGGCATTAAGTGGATTGATAATAAACTCCTGGAAGATCTCGAATTTGCAGACTTTTTGGCACTTTTGAACTCTACACACACTGATGCTCAAGAAAAGATAGACCGACTTCACAATAGTGTTGATCAAATAGGCCTCCAGATCAACACGACCAAAACGAAAGTCCTGGATATTACCAACATAGCCTCTGATATAACAATTAACAATGACGTTTTACAAAAAGTTACAAATTTTACCTACCTAGGCAGCAAAATGTTCAGAGATGGAGACATAACATCAGAAGTCATGACACGATCGCACAAGCATCAAATGCATTCAAGATACTGACGAAATTCTGAAGATCCAAAGTATCCAGTAAAGGAACAAAACTTAGATTGTTGAGTTCCTGTGTGATACCAGTGCTAACATACGGATGTGAAAGTTGGAAATCCACAAAAACTTTAGATAGGAAATGAAATGTCTTTGAAAACAAATATCTTCGTCGGATCTCAAACATAAACTGGAAAGAATACATTTCAATCGAACAAGTAAGTGATGAATCTAAACAAGAATATGCGTCAAGTTTTATAAGAAGAAGATGTTGGAGATACATAGGTCATGTGCTGAGAATGAATGAAGAAAGACTTCGCCATCATTTATATATTTTGGAAACCATCTAGTAAAAGAAAACAAAGCAGACCAAACGAATCGTCACTCAGAACAATTGCTAGGGAAGGATCATCCATAGGACAAAGAAACAACCACGAACTACAAGAACTAGCAGCAAATTGTCATTCATGGAGAACTATGACTTCCGCCCTATATGCCATCTTCGGTCCAAATGAATGAATGAATTCTTAAAGATTTCAGACACATTCTACCGATGACATAGTTAGAACATTTGTAATGTGAAATTTCATCATTTCTTGTGAAACTTCAAGGCAACAGCCGATGGACTAATGAACAAAAATGTGAAATTTGGATGTGTTAGAATGTACAATAAAACAAATATGTTGTTGAAGACGTGAGAAAGTATGTTTATGCTAACATTTTAATATTTTTCTTGATGTTCTCAAATTACTGACAAGCATTTGGTTTGAAGTTTGCCTGACAAAACTGTTGAAAATAAGTACAAGTATTTCAATATTGCACCCAGTCATAATTTTAGAGATTGTACTTTTTGTACCTTGTGTAAGGCCTTCGAATAATGTTAAACTAAATGCCAGTGAAATGTTAATTTATTTGAAAGCTATGAATTGAATATGAAGTGATCGGTCTAAATGTAAAAGGTACAACAAAGAAAATTATATAAACACATATTTCAAACATTTTAACTACAAAAAAAATTAAATTAAGATAAATCACACACAAAATATTTAACTGCATGACAAATTGGCTAAAAAGCCTAAGAAATAAATGATTAGATGAATCTAACATTATAACATTAGAAAATGTCTCTGCCTGAAAAGTGTTCCTTGTTGCAGTTTTTTCATATTCCAAGTCTGGCTTGCTGCAGGAGCTACTGAGTTAAGTGCTCTGTGCACACCGTGAGCTGTGTGTTTCATCCGTTTTTATCGTGTTTCGATATTCCGATTGCTTACAATGAATGATGACATAGTATGACGGGGAACAGTCGGCTGTGTTCACTTTCTGTGCGGTTTCGCCTTATGTCTTTTGGCGTGTGCCGAGATTGCTATGATGGAGACCTCAGCTACCTTTCTTTGTTTGGGAGATGAGATATTACTTTGGATGATTCCACTGGCACGGGCGGTTGAACAATTATGGATTTTAATTCGTTTGCAGTGATACTGGGGCCTTCATTAACCGTAACCATAACCATTAGAAAATGGCGAAAATTGCCAGTAGACTGCAGTTTATATGTGTTGTTGTTGTTAAACTTTACATAAATTAACAGTTGTTGGGGGTAAGTAACAATAAACGATATGCAATGGCTTTTAAATGTTTTCAAGACATTAATAAAAGATCACAATGTATGCCCATAAAAATGTATCTATTCCTTTCTGAGTCTCGATAATGTACTTGAAGGTGAAGATATGTAATCTATGCCTGCCTACTTCTTCCTTGACTTCTCAGGTCTACCTCTACTGAATGTCTTAATATGATGCCTCTGCAGATACGGGCACTGAAAGTATTTTCTCCTCAACTGTCACATCTACTTGTTGGCAGTTTTTCAATTTGTCATTTGTTCCACTTTAATGATTATGTAACCTGTTTCAATCTGTTAACAAGTTTTTAAGAAAATTTATTTCACCGAGCCCCCACCATAACCCCCACAGAGAGGGGAGAAAAGAATAAAGCTATTGTTACCTGCCACGGATGCCGTAATGAGGTTTTACAATCGTATCCTGTGCAGTCGAGTAGGACGTGCACGGAAAGACCTTGTCGGTGGAATTTACCGATGCATTTTGGGAAATGCCGTGACAAGTGGTGGAACGGATATGGGGAATTCCTGATTGCAATGAAACTAGCTCTATGAATAGAATAGAAAATAATAAAATAAAACAATAGTAGTAGTGGTGGTGGTGGCGGCGGCGGCATCGGTAGCAGTAGCGGTAGTAGTAGTAGTAGTAGTAGTAGTAGTAGTAGTAGTAATAGTAGTAGTAGTAGTAGTAGTAGTAGTAGTAGTAGTAGTAGTAGTAGTAGTAGTAGTAGTAGCCTCGTCAGTCATAGTTGACTGGATTTTTAAGCGCCCCTAGAAATGTTATTTTTTTTCTTTTCTTTCGCCGCGTATTCTCTTTTTCTATGAATCTGTCAGTTTCTAGTTTGAGTTGAAACTTTAGAGTGTTTCCAAAGATTGCGGTCTGCAGCTATTTCTTCCCAAGCTGCAGGGTTTATGCTCAGAGTCTTCATGTCACGTTTACACACATCTACAAATCGAAGTTTTGGGCACACCCTTGTCCTTTTGCCAACTGCTAGTTGTCCATAGAGTATATCTTTTGGTGTGTGACCATCTTTCATACGGTGTACGTGGCCAGGCCAGCGTGACCTACGTTGTTTGAGCAGCGTGTAGATGTTCGGGAGGTCTGTGCGAGTGATGACCTCCACGTTTGTCACTTGGTCCTTCCAAGTGATACCAAAAATTAGGGGGCCTCGGTAGCCGAGTTGGGAAAACCAACCGCCTGGACTCGACGTTCGGACAACCCGTGTTCGATTCCCGCTGGGAGCAGTGTGAATTGTACTTGTGGTTGGAAAAAAAAATACCCCCACGGTCGACCCAGCCGTTGGCAGAAATGGGTACCAGGGTATTACCCTGCGGAGGTGAGGAATGTTGCTTCGCATCTGAGTTTCGATGCTTGAGGCGACACTATACAGAAATCGCCGAACATTTCTGGATAGGCGGCCGAGCACATATGGGTGGAAACTCGCGTGCTGAGACGCCGGTTCAAGTCTTGTACTTTTACCTTTACCTTTACCAAAAATACAGCGCAGACATCACGTATGAAATGCATTTAGCCTTCTCTCCTGCTTTGCATATGTTGTCCATGACTTGCTTCCATACAGGATACTAATGATGCAGGCATTGTAAACTGTGGCCTTTGTTTTAATTGTCAGTTTGCTGTTGTGCCAAGCACGCCTAGAAAGACGAGGGAAGGTGGTAGCAGCACCAAAATATAATACATTTCACAATTTTAACTGCAATGACTTGTTTGCTTTAAATAAAATCTGTATAAATGACGCCATTCCCATTCTTCAATATTTTGATGGTTTCTAATCATTTCTTTCTGTATGTGTGTGCGTTTGTGCGTTGAATGATAGGCCTGTGGATCTACACAATTTCTTCCAGGTTAAAGGCCTTCAAATACTAAGCACACTCATGTCGAAGGCACCAAACCGTCATAGACCAAGGAGAGCAGTCAGAACAAGTATATCCTGATGGTGATAGACTTAACTGTAAGGTGCAATCCATCATGCAACAAAGTTGCTAACAAGAGAAAGAAGAAATCATTCAGTAAAAGTATAGATATAGTAGGTGTGTACTAATAGCTGACGTGAGAAATTGTTTATAATCGCTGATGTTACACTTAGGCCTCTTATATATGCTCACGTTGTTTGTTTCAAAACGGTCATCTTTTAAATCGACAATTACAGTATATCATTATATTTGTAGGGAGCCGCGATAGCTCAGCGGTTAGTGAACTGGACTACAAAGGACAAGAGGTAGGGTTCGATCCCAATCGACGGCTTCCGGGTTCACCCAGCCTTTAATGGGTATCGGATTTTTTTCTGGAAAAGTAAAGCAGCACTGGCGTAATACCGACCATTTTACCCCAAAAATCATGTGCTGAAGGTCTGTAAAATTTATGGTGACTAAAATTTATGGTCACCATATTCCCTATACGCCACTTGGCGTGACGAGGGTACTTTACTTTATTATATTTGTAGCCAACGTTGGTGTACTTCTGAATTACCAAATTGTGTACTTATTAATAAACGTATGGTTGAAGTAACGTCAATATGCGTAGGTAAAGTTCAGTGGTATTTTGGTTGGAGAAACAAGTCCTATAGCAACGATACTATATAATCTTATAAACTATAACTAACCCTTGAAATTGTTTAAAAAAATTGGCTTAAGAGATCCATTTGATAAGATTCGAGCACTAGTTTGGGCGGCATTGCATTTCAACGTGGCACATCTTGGCAACATTCGTATGCAGCCTTTGTACTGGTGGCCCACTTTGACGATTTTCGTTACAAGAAAAAATCACGTAGTATAATTTTACAGGGAGCATCGGTGTATGTGTGGTTAGTGTGCTCGCTACTGTTTAGAAGAAACCATGTACTTTTGTAGGGAAGGGTGGCCTGACGTGATACCGACCACATCATCTAAAAATGGGCCATTGGTCATAGAAAAATGTGGTCTTCTTTTCTTTATCTGTTACCGCTTCGAGGTTTCGAGAGGGATATATAGTTCTGGTCCTTGCTCTTCTAGCCGCCTCAATCGTTGATGCTTGTTGTTGTTGTAGAGTTTCTCTGATTTTGTCACTCTAACGTAGGCTACCTCCAGCTTTTTATCTTTCTCCTCATTTTGTATATACCTTGTATCTATCTATCTATTGTCCTTTCGAGCCGAAGACGGCACATAGGGAAGAACCACAATCCCAAAAACAGAAACCTTGCGTGCCAAAATGGCACATATTGCAGAGATCACTGCTTCTAAAATCGTTGGTTCTGTTTCCATAACAATACTTTTTACAATGACAGCTTGTCAAGCCATCGATCATTTTCCTTAGTCGCCTCTTACGACATGCCTGGAAGGTCACAGTGTCACTATTCTTTACTTCCCACATAATGAGGCACCGGTAACACACGGGAGATACCTTATATAATATAGCATCAATAAACATCCCCTCTAGTTGAGTAAACCATTGTATTTGTTATCTTTGTATATAATTCAAACCTGGATATATGTCAACTCTTTCACTTATAACCTCTTTTTTTATTGTGCTTGTTCTTGTCACTCCTACAGATTTTCACAAACTCCTCATCTCTGTATTGACTAACTTTCTTTACTGACTCATCATCATCATCATCATCATCAAGTACCAAGCCTGCTGGCGTAGGTGATCATGTCTCTCCGAAACTTTCGATCACGACAGTTATTTATCATTTCTGTTGTTGACCTTCTGCCAAGCCATTCTCTTAAGCTGTCTGGTATCTTTTCTCTTTGCTTCCCACTATCTCTTCATCTCTCAATTTTCCCAGTTGTTACAACATATTCCAGCTGTTCTCATCTCATTACATAGCCACAAAAATTATGATTGTTTCTTCCTAATATTGGAAATTAGTTCTCTTTTTAACTAACTAGCTGTGAATAATATACTGGGTACAATAATAATACATAAATATTATTATATGGGGAACTTCCGAGGCGATAATAGGGAATAATAGAACAAGATGTGTTAGCACTCTTGACAGACAAACAACATAGCGAAGAACAATATATGGTCCGAAGTATCGAACCCGTACAGTCACCGCGCCTTGCCACGAGAGCCGAACGCTTGGCACACTACCACGCAGCCAACTAAAAAATTGGCTATTGCGTAGTGTCTTACACGATGGCTGCGTGGTAGTGTGCCAAGCGTTCGGCTTCTCGTGGCAAGGCGCGGTGCCACTGAGTACGGGTTCGATACTTCGACCATATTGTTCTTCGTTTTTTCTAGTTGTCTGTCTGTGTGCTAACACATACTTCTTTGTTCTATTATTCCCTAGCTGTGAATAACCAAGTTTGACACTGGTAACGCAGACTGCGATAGCGTGCTTGCGATCACCCGATGACTAAAGGAATACACATCTTCCCCATCCGCCCAGAACGTTAAGTGGGTGTGTATGCCTTGTGCTGTGGTTTACAGTGGAACTATATTTGCGCCTTTCGGCTCAACACATTCCAATTCACCACGGCATCTTTGAGTACCAGATCGTATTCCTTCTCTATCACTATTCACTTTGCGATTGCGTGCTCGTTACTAGAGGCACCAAAGAAGATATGGAGTAGGACCTGTATGGTTCCCTGGCATAATCAATCAGCTATGATTCTCTGGCAACTTCATCTCTGCTGATGCCATGCGCCTTGGCCTCCGGAGTGGGACAAATATGCCATGTGTCAAGTTGTCTTCCCAGAGATTGCCATGTCTTGTGTTGTAAAAGTCGGCCTATCTCTCCTGATATGGTCGTTAACACCATAGTTTCCAAACGCATGTGAAGACGAAGAAGAAGCATTTACTTTATATATTTACAATTTTGGATTTCGACAGATAAATTAATGTAAGTTCTAAAGTTTCCGTTAGACAATACAAAGTAGTATTTTTTATTTCTAGAGAGAACAAAACTTGCGACATATCTATACAAAACAGAAAACGGAGTCGATACCACTTTATATTCTTCCAAAAACGTTTTTATATTTAAATTAGATGTTCTTCTAATGCTGGTTATCGTATTAAGTTGACCATGCTTATCATTGCAGTTAAAAATCGTGCATAATAAAAAAAAAAAAACGTTTACAGAAGAGAGACAACAGTTCCAGTCTAAGCGGTAAGACTACGGTTTTTTGTTTGTTAACATAACAGTAAATCGCAATGTTTTGTTTCCTAATTGTATGTGTTTCACAAGAGAACGCGTGCGTGGGGCACTTAACTGGCCTGTATAAATCAAAATATTATAACTATCAAGGAGCTTCACCGCACCGGGACAGGGCCCGAAAGAGTCTAAGTAATGTATGAAGCAATCCGAAGAAAGTCGCAAGGATTCCGGGTCTCCGATTCACCTTTTGTCTACCAGGAAATCCCCCAGAGTTGGCCCCTGAATGTATGTACTATAAATGAGTAAGGAAAAGCTGCACAAGTAGCAGCAGAAATGACAGACTACAAAACAGATATTCTAGGAATGTGCGAAACAAGATGGTTATGAGCAGAGAGGATAAAACTAAACACAGGAGAGATGATTTTATCATGACACCAGGAACCTGGAGTGAAGGGACAGCTATAATGTTATCAAGGGAAGCACAGAAAACACTGATAGGATGGGATTTAGACAAGAGCACAGAATATTATTCAGCTATTTATTTTTGTCACTTCAATAAACTCTTAATTTCAAATTCACTAGAAACTCTTAATTCAATTTGTAAATCTACACAAATATAAAGGTGCATATTTAACGCATTGAAAGGTTTCAGAGAAAGCCTTGGGGAATGCTCTGACATTGCAACAAGTGAAGCTAAAAGCAATGGACTTTAAGTAGAACTTGTTAAAGATATAAATTGTTTGTTCTCTTTCATTACAATCATCATCGAGTGCCTTCTCCGCAACGAAGGTTGGCTACCATGGATCGCCATTCTACTCTGTTTCTTGCTTTGATGGTGCATGCTGACATAGATTGACTTGTCTATCTTTTGATGTTACTCATCCATGTTAGTGTTGGTCTGCCTCTGCCTATTTTACCTTGTATTTTCCCATCCAATATTACTTTTAGTAGGCTGTTGTGTCTTTTAACATACCCCCAAAATTTCATTTGTCTTGTCTTAATTGTATTTAGTAGTTCTCTTTTTATTTTCAGTTGTTTTAAAACTTCATCGTTTGTTTTCTTTTCTTTCCATCCAATTCTACATATTCTTCTATAAATCCACATTTCAAAGGCTTCAATTTTCTGTTCTGTTTTCTTGTCTAATGTCCATGTTTCTGCACCATACGGGAATACTGAGAAAATGTAACATTTTGCCATTCTTAGTTTCAGCCCTGCTGATATTTGTTTTGTTGTTAGTGTATTTTTCATGGCATTAAAATTACTTATTGCCATACCTATTCTTTTGTTTATTTCAATTTTACATTTTCCATCATTGGTTATAGTATGTCCCAGGTAGTTGTAGCTCTGGACTGTCTCTAGATGTATTCCCTCCACTGTGATATTTAATTGTAGGTCTTGAGAATTTTCTTTGTTTATGATCATAGTTTTAGTCTTTTTGATATTCATATCTAGTCCATATTTTTTGCTTGTTATGTTTATCACATTAATCAATTGTTGTAGGTCTTTACGATTTTCTGCTAGTAGAACAGTATCATCAGCATATCTCAGGTTATTGATTATATTTCCATTAATGTTTAGGCCTGCTGAGATGTTTTTAAAGATTTGCTCAGTGTATAGATTGAATTACAATATCCATCAGGAAATCAGAATATCTGATCTGAATAGTTTCACCCTTTAGCCCTGACTTTTTGTTGCGATGTTTACAATAGTTTACGTGACTAGATTACAGTAGTGCCCCCTAACAAATATACAAAAGTACCTGGACACAATTATAAACAATTTTTAAAAAATATAAAGTGGGACTCGGACGTCTCGACAGGCTTTCATTATCTTATATAAATGTATAAAATGATGAAACACAAGCCAGCTCGACAATTTGAAAACAAAAGTAAACGAACCTTTTCGGGAGGTCACGCTACCAACACTTCCTCCTATTGGCGATTCCCTGTGATATAGTCTGCTGGACCTGTCAGTCCAGCCTGGAAACAAAGCTTTTAACTGAGATTATGTAGCAAAAATGAAATGCGACTTTTAGGTCCCACCAAGGCTGAAAGGGTTTTAAACATGAGATTGTAAAGAAGAAAATATCTCTCATGCTCAGCTTTTGGACGTATTGAAGGACTTCACAGGAAAAATGTATTTGTCAGGCAAAATGTGTTTTAAAAAAAAATTATACAGTACGTACTTCTTTTCTTGCAAGCAGTAGAAGAGAATGAAGCAAATTCCAGTCAGTTTTACAGAATAATATGTGGTATGATGCAGGAGGTTTTCCAGTAAAGATCAAATCATATTATGATGCACTGAAAACAAGACCTTCATTGTTTTATCAACTATATGAAATCTGAAGTTAGCCAGCAACCCTTTGACTTTTAAGAAAATATTATGATCTTCATTCAGATCTATTCAGCCAGAAAGTATTCATAAGGTACTCTGCAGACTCTTAAGGAAAAACAATTCTGTTTTTTTGTTTTTTTTTTAAGATTTCATAATAAATTTAAAATTGAAATAATATCTTTATTAGGCAGTGCATATTGTATGAACGTTCTATTTCATAGCTAAAGGTTATTACTGAACAAAATTGTACCACTGAGAGTGATTCACTTGAATTGTTTCTGAAAATTTCCTTTGACAGAACAGAAGGCATCGAGAAACTTGTTTTAGAAAATCAATGTATCCTCATATCAATTTTCTTAATTACTATGATGCACACGATTAGTCAATCTTTTGATGATTGTTTCCAATTAAATTACTTCTATTTATGAACTTGTGTATTGTATCGATATATATATATATATATATATATATAGAGAGAGAGAGAGAGAGAGAAAGAGAGAGTGTGAAAAAGAGAGAAAAGATTCTTTTCTCTTTGATGTTTTGCCATAGTACAGCCTCAACTGATGTTATCCATTTTTTATGCATGCTCTCCACGATGTGCGATATCTTGTATAAGATAACAAGTTCTTTTATCGTTGCTTTCAGCTACGACCTAAACATAGATCATAAAGTAACTCTTCAATGATGTCATTTCTATGTTTTATTCATATACCAGGAAGTGCTTCCATTATATTCTCCAGACATCATAACTTGGCATTCTCAATCATGGAGAAGAGTAACGCAGCGGTATGTATACATTACAGATCGTTACAAAGTTAGTAATATTGTTTGCCCACCTCACTTGTCTATGTTTCCGTTCACACATCGTTGAATACAAATAAAGTGCTCTTGACCGAGCTCCGTTACTTGCTTGAAGCAAAGTAAATTCCGAAGCTGTGGCATTTCGCTAGATTCCAACCCGTGAGTGTCGAGCCTCAAAAGGTTCACCAAATGTTTCTGTAGGTTTATTATTATATAATTTTTTAAATTTCAATTATTTTTGCTACACAATTTCACCACACATTTTGTCAACACATTTTAAACAAAGCTAACTTTCTATTATAAATGGGGGGTTGAAGATTACTTCATTACTTTTTTGGATATTATAAAAGTTTTGCAGTTAGCAGTGGCGTAGCATAGATTGCTAACATCATGGGCAAACCAACGTAGATTATTATGCCTTTTACCCTTATTTATTTAAAATATATCATTGTTATTTTTTTATATTTAAATTCTGAGCCTTTAGAAATTTTGCGCTAGTGCCAACTGTTCCCCAGGCCCCACACACTATGCAGATTATTACAAACATCTAATTTCTCATTCTCTTATTCAATGGTCTCATCAATTTAAATTTAAATTAGTTCTATTAATTTGGTTGCTCTTGTTAGGAATACACCGTTTACTGCTTATTTTAAATATTAGTTGGCAGCAAAGAAATTTTATTTTTACTATCACGAAAGTGGACGCCAGCTGTGTAAAAATATTAAAGAGCACATTACATATTTGGTATGAGTCTGTAAACTGTAAAGAAAAGAGGATGTAGATCATGCTTTGTACTGTATACAAAATATTAAGTGTAAATATTTTACTACCTTCAAACATTTATGGCTGTTATTGCCAGTATTGGGAGCCGCGATAGCTCAGTGGTTAGTGAACTGGACTACAAAGGACAAGGGGTAGAGTTCGATCCCAACTGACGGCTTCCGGGTTCACCCAGCCTTAAATGGGTACCGATTTTTTTCTGGGAAAGTAAATCGGGGCGGGCGTAATACCAACTACATTACCCCGAAAATCACGTGCTGAAGGTGTGTAAAATTTATGGTCACTAACACCATATTCCCTATCCGCCACTTGGCGTGACGGGGCTCTTTACTTTTGCTGCCAGTATTACATAGGATCGCCCTATTTCTCCAGAAAAATAGTGTCCATTTTCGAAGCAAGATCAACTCTGATGGGGGGAAAAAGAATGGCTCTAACATCTGTACATCCAGTGGGGTAGCGTCAGTGTATGATTTAGACGTGGTGAGGTCCTAATGTTAAATGAAACTTTAAGCCCCTACCCCCTTTACATCATTAAAAATTAACACCAGAAGGTCTCGCAATACTTGAAATGATACATTGGCATGAATAAAGTATAGTCGAAATGTGCGGCCCTAAGCTATATCATATTTAGCTTATAGGCAAATTCGGCCTTGTTTAGTGTCGGTTGCCAGCGTCCGAGGTAAGGTGTAAATTGTAAGGGGTAAATATTAGTCTATGGGCAGCCAGAGGAAATGTAAGTATATGGGCTGCCAGCGCTCGGGGCAAGGCATATATTGCGCCAATTAATTGCTATTTTTATATATTATAATTGTTTTTTTTTATTTTTGAGATTTTAACGTTGCTCCCGAGACAGTCTCTCCATACCGCACTCTCCCCCACCCTCTCTCTCTCTCATGTTATGCCACTGGATATATCTTCACAATTTTCATCTACACAATGAACTGGTATGCAACAATTACATTTTTCGTTAATAATCCGTTCTTCAATTATATTCTAAAAAAAAAAAATTCACTTCCTTGAAAAAACGTTCTACATTAAAAAAAAAAAAAAAAAAAACCATGCAGTAGGTCATAATGAATATGATAATTTGTCTTGTAGGTCTGTTACTTACTAGATGAACTTAAGTAGATGTACACGAGTTAAAACACTAGTAAATGCGATCAGCATTTTTTAAAGGCGATTTCAAGCAGAATGTGCTTTGTCTTGAGAACTTTTGACGAATATAGATCTCCTATATACGGGGATGCTTGAGTCCAAATGTTATAAGGGTCGAGTGTTTGGTCATCAGTTACCAGAAAGGGCGATTTCCAAGAAGTCAACGGTAAAACCCTGGAAATTTCCGGTAGTATGAAGTGTTGCCGTATTGATAGTCTCTGTGTAGCTCAGTCTGACTCTGGTGCTGCTGGTCGAGCTGAAGTGCTTTGTTACAATTAGAACGGATCCTATGTTTAGCGATCAGACTTGTTGTTGTTATTCTTCATATCACGGTCGGTTAATCTGATTTATGCTGAAAGGGTCAAAGCCTGTTGAATCATTACATTTCGTCAAACAAAAACGTAAACAACAGCAACCAAAATAAATATCAGGCCACAACAAATATGGCGACACCGAACGCAGAGAAAAACTCGGCGGTAAGAGTCAATATAAGTCTTAGACATTTATTGTTATTTAAATCGAAGCGTGTAAATAATTGGCTAATAAACCATGCTATATTTCATTTTCTAAACTCGGACACATTCTCATTGTTTATTCAGTTAAATACACATTTGACGTAAATTCGTAAATAATATTAATAATTATTAATAATATTATTATTTAAATTTAATTATTTAACAATACATTACAATCAATCAAATCAATGTTATTATTAACGACGTTGTAGTAGAGTAGTCAGAGTAGTGTAGACCACTGTGTTAGTGAAGAAGAGAGCAGATCAGAGAGTGTAAATATAAAACACTGAATTTACTAAACAAACACATAGTCTACAGAATGTTGAGAATGATATCAATTTTAAATTACTTTTTATATTAATAGATAAATAATACTACAACATTTCTATAACTGGTATAACTATAGTATAATACTTAGTAGTAACTTACTAGATGATAGTGTCGTTCTTGCATGGTCAAAAGTGTGTAAGGTTTTATTTTGTTTTGGGTGGACGTGAGCACTGGTCACATCATGATGGAGTCTTAAGAATTGTATCAAGAAATGACATCGTAGGCCTATATTTTATTTTTGGGTAATTTCCTAGTTTGATCAGATATATTATTTCAGTTTGGAAGAGTGATGTCCCCTAAAATATGTCTGCCAAAATACAGTGGTTCTACGCATTCTTGGCGTTGGGGTCATTACGCTGGCATGTGTCACTCACACTGGCGTTTGGGTCAGCGTGGCGTTCGGGTCAGTGTCTGCGTCCAAATCGAGATGTTAATTAATAATTGGCTGAACCCCTATCCTTTCTTATGCTTCTTCTTACTAATTATCCGCCTATATATATAGGCTAGTTTGTCTAATATTTAAAAACCAGCTAAGCAGTTCTGAGTTCACTTACTTGAATTTGGTACTACTGTATTTGCAAAATGACCGGGCGACCTAGAGCCCCAACTGAAGTTGTGAATGTTGGGCAGATCATGACTTTTCATGACATCATTGCAGAGGATAGATGGAATTTGCTAACTCTGATTCCCGAGATTGCCACTAATAAATTGTGTATTCAGTGGTTAGCTAAGCGTAGACTAATAATAAATACGTGTCTATGCAACATTTGTCATATGCCTGCGCGTTTAGTAGCCTACAGCAGAGGAGTAGATGGCTATCAGTGGTCATGTCAGGGGTGCAGTTTTGGAAAGTCCGTTCGTGATGGATCATTTTTCACAAAGAGCCATCTATCACTAAAACAAATTTTAATTATGATCTACTGTTGGAGCAGCGATTTTCCACAGAGCTTGATCCAGCATGAGGCAGGCGTCAATAAAAATACTGTAGTGGATTGGTGTAATTTTTTACGCGAGGAATGTGAGAAATACATGGTCAGACACTTCAGTCAAATTGGTGGTATGGACATTCTAGGCCAACCAATCGTTGTGGAAATTGACGAGTCCAAATATTTTCACCGAAAATATCACAGGGGACAATGGAATGAGGGTCACTGGGTGTTCGGTGGAATAGAAAGGATTTCAGGAAAATGCTTTCTAGTAGAAGTACCAGATCGCTCCGAGGCTACTTTAACAAAAGAGATAGTTGCCCATATTTTACCTGGAAGCCACATTATTTCTGACGGCTAGTCTGCATATGCCAATATCAGTCGAATTGCAAATGGTATTTATACCCATTGTTCAGTCATCCATCAAGAGAATTTTGTCGACCCAGATGATCCCGAAATTCACACACAGAATATTGAAAATATGTGGATGCGGGCCAAAAGGAAATTGAAGAGACAGTTCGGCACTAGGCGTACATTGTTCCCATCGTTTCTACACGAGTTCGCCTTCAGAAATGAAATCAGACAAGGAAACGTCCTAGGGACGCTAATTACAGGAATTGCAGAGAGTTATCCTGTGTAAAATCATCACATCCCTGCAAACTACTGTCCTTTTCAGGACAACATAAGATTGCTCCAAACCTGCCCACTTCACAACTGCCTTTTTCAGGACAACCAAACATTCACAATTAACTATTTTAGATTGCCTAGAGTTTTCACTATGGTCCTTTTGAGGACTTTCATCACACTCGTTGTTATTCTCAAGCTCCGCACCAGATTGCTAATCGCTGACAGGTAATTTGAGGTAATACATACGTTGCATTGTGTTTCGTAAAGCTATTTCTAGATATTTTTTGTATTTATGTGTGTGTATGTGCATTTTAATTAATAGCCAAAGTTTGACAATCTTCCAACATTTGGCAGTAAATTACGGCGATTGGTAATCAACCGCACAATTCCCTTCGATCAGAAGATCATAATTAGGTCGAGTGGCGTCGTTTTTGTCACGCGTTATAATATATTTATAAATATTTAACACTAAAGCTAAACCTAACCCCTGGACCCAACGCCCAATCAACAGATACTCCGAAATGATTACATGCCAGCGTAATGACCCCAACGCCAAGAATGCGTAGAACCACTGTATTTTGGCAGACATATTTTAGGGGACATCACTCTTCCAACTGAAATAATATATCTGATCAAACTAGGAAATTACCTATTTTTGTAACATTAAAAAAATAACCTATCTTTACGACACATACTCATAGTTCCATTGCTGGTGTATGTCGAGGGGCAACCATAGAACCAGAGATATCTCTCTCTCTCTCTGCGATCAAGACTCAATCAGAGTAGGATTCCAGACTCTCTCATGAAGGCAGCTGTCTGTTTAAGCGAATCAATTGCCCCATATAGTTTTTCTTCCAGGGAGGTGGACGTGGACCACATTGCTCTTACCAGGTCTGTGTACTGGGGCAATCCTGTAGAACATGTTTTGTAGTCATATTGTCCAGCGTTCAGTGGCATAGGCTGGTTCTACCTATTTTGAATTTGGTGAACATGTGATTTCTCATTCTATTGTGGCCAGTGCGTAGGCGAAGTATGATGACTTGATCCCACCTTGATAGTTGGTGGTATTCGTCACTCACGTTATGCTGTGGGTGTTCTCGTTTCCATTTTTCATGGAACTGACCCTTGATGATGGATTTGGCTTCATCATAACTGAGCGGATAGTTCTCTTATGGTAATCTCCCTCCCTCTTTAGCTAATTTGTCTGCATGTGGTTCCTGTATATATTACAGTGTGATGGTATCCACTGAATGACTACTCTCTGGAAGTTATTGCATAGTTGGTCCAGGGTTGTTCTCAAGTTCTCTAGTTCATTGTTCTTGGGGCTTTTTAGAGCTGATAATACTGACAGTGCATCAGTCAGAATCACCAATTTATTGTGCATGTTATTTTTGTGTTGAGTAGCCAGTGTTGCAGCATATCTGATGGCCTCAGTTTCTGCTTTAAAGTTGTTTGAGAATTTTCCAGTAGCTATTGACTTGGTGATCTTGTCCTGATTATTCAGCGTCAAGAACACACCTCCCCTCCATTTCTGGTGGCATTTGTTGCAGAGCCATCATGGGTAGGTATCATGTATGTATTTTTCTGCTACATGTTTTCTTTCTATGTCTGATTGGGTGCCTTTTTTCATGATTCCTGTTATATTTTCCTTAAGTTCTGGTATTTTATGCTTTCCATGAGGAGACATATCAGATGGACCCAAGGGTTTCTATATTGTTTGAGAAAGTACTGGGTCTCCAGCAGTTAGTTCATTGGCAATTGCAGCGAAGTTGCTCCTTTTTAGTCGTACAATTCCGGAACCAGATATTCTTTGGTGCATGGGGTGGCTAAGGAGCCTTCTATATTTCTCTGCTTGTTGCAATACTTTAGTGACCCGTCTGTCATCTAAGGGTTGTAAACCTGTTACTGTTTCTAGAGTCTTGATAGGTGTAGATTTCATAGCACCAGTGATGATACGGGCAGCTTGGTTCTGTGTTCTGTTAATTTTGCTAAAATATGATTTGGAAGCCATAGCCCAGGCTTACCCTCCATACTCTAGAACTGGTCTGACTCTTCCTACATCTCTATAGTCTTTTCAAAATATTGCTGTCTGCCCCCCAGTCCGTTCCTGCCAGTTTCTTCATAATATTTGTTCATTTTCTGGCTTTTTTCCTCGCTCTGTCTATCTGATTTTTCCAAGTCATTCTGCGATTCATGGTGACGCCAAGATATGTTGGGTTTTGGTCAATAGGGAGTGTATGGTCTTTTATCTTCAAGTTTGCAGAGAGTGTGTTTCTTGATAGGCTGAAAATTTATGTGTAGTTTTTTTTCATTGATTGGTAAGAACCAGGTGTTCGTCCATTTTTCAAGTTTACCTAGGGCATCTTGCATCCTGGGTCCAGCCACTGACATACTTTCCTCACGAGCCCATAACGCCAGATCATCTGCGTATATTGCTGAGTGTATTCTGAGTGGAATATCCATTACGATGTCATTTATGAAAATTAAAAAGAGTGTTGGGGACAAGACTCCGCCTTGTGTGACACCTTGTTCGATAGAGACCTTCTTACTTAGTTGACCTTGAACTTGTACTCTGGCCTTTCTATCCTGAGGGTATTGAGAGACCCAATTGAATAAACGACCCTGGATGCCAAGTCTAAAAATCTTGTTCTTTAAACCCTCTCGCCAAACCCTATCAAAAGCCTTCTCCATGTCGACCCACACTGCCAGTGTGTGTTTCTTTTCTTGTAGAGCATCCTCTATTTCCTGTGCAATGTAGGTGACCAAGTCTTCAGTTGATCTGTGCTGACGGAAGCCACTTTGTTGTGGTACGATTTGTTGTTTTGTCTCCAAATGCCACATAATTCTTCTGTTAACCAGCCTTTCCATGAGTTTACTCAGGCAGCTCAGTAGGCTAATTGGTCTATAGCTAAGGCCGCTTGGTCAAGCAGGTCATGATGTGTGAGATTGAAGATTTTTATTTCACCCCTGATAGAAAAAATCCTTTCTGTCTACCGCGGCTTCGAACACCGTACGCCAGCTTTTCAGCCAGCGGAACAGTGGTTTTAGTCGCATGCCACGCGCACTTTAAATATAACATTTCCCAAATTATACTCTATCTTACTTTCCTGACTTGATTTTTTTTTGTCTTACATCTGAACAAGATTAATTTTCAGTTTCTTAAAATGTCACCAGGTGCCTTTTCATTTTACAATTTCACACTTTAATATAGATTAGGTAAATATTATATATAATTTCACTGGAATAAAAAATAAATACAATAACAGAAAATATCACTAAATTGTTGATATTTTATTATTTGGAGTATAAAAATGAGTAGATAATTTTCAGTTCAGAATATTGTAACAGTAACTTAACACTTTCTTTCATGGTTAGATGTGTTTCTATCCATTTTTCTTCAAATTTTACACAAAAGTATCTGAAGCCATTTAACCCTACATTGCGAAAGCATCGTAAAAATTACCAACTCAAAATACAAATTCTTTAAATGTGACATTTTGCTGCGGGCAAACATCCTCTCCCTCCCTATACTTTCCTAACTACTTCTAGTGACCTCTGAGTGTTGCATTTGTTTTCTTTGATATTAAATTAAATTTTTTGTTATGTGTCATAAAAAGTATAATGGTATTATAGAAAAGGGGCTGTTTTTTTTAAAATAAATTTCACAAATTTTCAAGAAATTATTTTTTTTTTTCTGATAACGGGGGAAGTCTCCTCAGCCATCGCCGAGACATCAAATAGACCTTTGTAACATGGGATAGACAGGGAACAATGCTTAGAGGGATCCGAACATATGACTGGATTGACAGCTGCCGTGTAAATAGACAACGTAACACATCTGGTAGCCACAATGCTATGGGGTACAATTTCAGGCCTTAGATCTAATATAACCAGGAAATATTGCAGTATCCAATTTGTATGGTGTAAACACACAGCTGTGTCGCAAAAGTTCAAAGAAAATTTTGTTTTCCAAACTCCAAATGTAGCAATTAAGTGGTATACTTTTTACAACGGTATTGTGAAAACGTGACCGCCAGATAAGTAAAATCTAGGGTTAAAATTCAGTTTATTTTATTCATTAATTTTTTTAAAGACTTATTTTATAGACATTTTTGTCAGTGACTTCAGAATTAAAGAAAACATGAATAATTAATGGAGTAGAAAATGCACATCGATCATTATCAGTAATAAGGGCCGTGTCAACAGGAAAGACTAATGAGATTTATTCTAAGTTTAGCATTAAAGTATTGGTATAAAACCCAAAGCATTGCTTTATGGAACAAAAATTCAATAGTATCTCTCAGATTCAATGTGTCTGATAATGATCAGATAGGGTTTCATTAGTCATCCAATGTATGAAATAATGGTTTGGAACGATTTAAAATCTTCTATTTAAATAAGATGCAATACAATAGGAAAGTGAACAAGAGGCTGAACTGGAAGGACTCTAAGAAGAACACAAATAAGAAAGGTCAAAAATGGCATGCTTTGACTACCTTACTTGAGAAACTTGCTAAAAAAAGGGTCTTATGGTGAGGTACACTGTAAGGCCTATGTGACATATGACAGCATAAGAATGATGACAATTTAAATAAAATAAAGTTATTAATTTTAATGGCCTAATGAGAAGGTTAGAGATGCTGCCGTAAATTTAAAACCAAAAAATTTCTTGGTTATATTGAAATATATATTTTAAAAAACATTTTCTCTTTTTTTAAAAATTAGTTTGTGATGTGAAGGTTTCCTCCACATCTCACTAGATATATGGAAAATACAGCATTAGTGATAATAATTTTTTCCTTGCTATGTTTTTAGAAACTTTTTATGGAGTATTGGAAACATAACAGCAGAAGAGCAAAAGACAGCACATTATATCTCCCCTCTGAAAGGCAAATGAGGAAGGAAAAAAGATGTATCATTTGTCTATAATGAGAACTAGCCATGGACAGCTAAGAAGAGTAATGAAAATGTTCTGAAAGAGGCCAAAGCAAAAAGAGAGCTAATTTCCAATATTAGGAAGAAACAATCATAATTTTTTGGCCATGTAATGAGAAGAGAACAGCTGGAATATATTGTAACAACTGGGAAAATTGATGGACGAAGAGATAGAGGGAAGCAAAGAGAAAAGATACCAGACAACTTAAGAGAATGGCTTGGCAGAAGGTCAACAACAGAAATGAAAAATAACTGTCGAGATCAAAAGTTGTGGAGAGACATGATCACCTACGCCAGCAAGCCCGGTATTTGATGATGATGATGATGATAATGAGAACTGAGTGCATCAATAACGAAGCATAGCAGTAGTGGTCATCATTTACAGTCTGTAGAAGTAGGCTTTCAGGTTCAGTATAGATATTGAGGTAGAGTTTGCCAATTGATTATGTTTTCTGTTTATTTAAGATATTTCCATTAATTTTTCTTAATATATGGTGTATAAATATGTGTTTAGAAAAGAAAAACAATGATATTCTGATGTTTAGAAATGCTCAAAAACTATTGAAATGGAACAAAGATTTAACTTTAATCATGATAAGTCAGTAATTTGGTAAACTATTAGTATATTATGCTGGATGTTTTGCTGAACAGATTCTCTCATGACTGAATCTACCAATATTGGATAGACAGATCCGTTCGCGGGAGCCGCGATAGCTCAGTGGTTAGTGAACTGGACTACAAAGGACAAGAGGTAGGGTTCGATTCCAACTGATGGCTTCCAGGTTCACCCAGCCTTTAATGGGTACCAGATATTTTTCTGGGAAAGTAAAGCGGCACGGGCGTAGTACCGACCACATTATCCCACAAATCATGTGCTGAAGGTCTGTAAAATTTATGGTCACTAATGTGATAGTGTGACTCAGTCATGGACGATAATGGAAGAATAGAGAGAATAGAACGAACGTCAGAGAAAGAATAAAGGAATGCAAGAACGAAAATGAGAGGAAGGATAAGCCGAGGTCGATATAGAATGAAAAGGAGACTTAAAGAAATTAACCAGCATAAGTCGGGTCAACAAAGCCAGGTGCCGAAGACGTAACCGTCAACAAGAGATGACAGGTGTCTAAACTGAGCAGGGGAATCAAAACAAATGTCGCCCCGGACCAAAAGAAGTTACGTAACGCAACAAAGGAGCGTTAGACCCGTACAAACGAATGTCTGACACTTGTTGATATAAGGTAGCTCTCACGGATAAACAATAGAAACATTCGAAGTTAGTCGCATAAAGGCGTCAATAATAATCAAAGAAGTCACCAACGCCAAGACCTCTTTATGTTCAGCGGTGAGTAACGCTTTGAGTCTCTCTGACTAGGGGAGCAAAGAATCGCTGTAAGTTTTAATTGTGAGGTGAGGGGAGAGACTTAGGAAGATTGACAGGTTTCGACGGGACTTCTATAGCTATAAGACCATGGACATACTTAAAAAGGTGGAGCTAACAAAATACTGATGGTAGACAGAGGAATGATAAGACATGTATAGATAGATTCCCATGATGCCTTTTTAGCCAGGTGGGTGTGGCTAGACGGACATTAAAAAGCCATGACTTGACTTGAAATGGGTACTCAGCTACACTCAGCCAGTACTCAGGGAGACTTTACTGAACTGGAAACAACAACACGAGAAAGCAACAAACAGATACCTGCTTCAAGGCAGAAGATAGAGTTAGGACTTAGACAAATGATATAGTTCGTCAGAGGTTTTTTTGACACGTTTTGGACTCTAAAGTATAATAGTTGAAAGAAGTCCAACTGTGTAATTAGAGATCGAGTCAGGATACTAGCAAGTTACTCAGAATCATCAGATAGAATTATACATATGTTACAAAGAACACTATACGATCACGAAGTTTACTGACAAATAATTATCACCTGTCGGCTATGTCCAGTAACACAGTTTTTATAAGAGAATATATGAAACATGTTGAGTGAATCAGGGACATTGTAAGACCATTGTAAAACAGTTAGAAATATCATCAATAAAGACTTTGTTTATCTTGTTCGAAAACTATGATTTGAGTTGTGTGTGTCACTATAGATAGAATTTATGAAACAACAAGATAACGAAGCATCAGAAGCCTGTCCGATTCACAACCACCAACAACAACAACAATAACAAACACTGCTATACTAACACCGTATTCCCTATACGCCAATTGGCGTGACGGAGGCTCTTCACTTTACTTACTAGATCCGTTCGCAGAATGAACAAGATGTATTTGTGGTACATGGCCTCCTCTACTTTCTCTTGCGCCTCTTATCTTCTGAATTTGATATCAGCGCTGCCTTAAAAGTTGCTGTGCCATTTTTATTTCTGTTCTCCATGTGCTACGATTTGCAGCCAAATTTTCCCAGTTTCTTTCACTGATAGAGAATTTGTTCAAGGAAGCCCTGCAAATATCCTTATATCTCAGCACTGACCTGCCATTTTGATCTCTTTCCTTCCCTTAGTTCGCCATATATCCTTTTGGTAAAAAAAAAAAAAAAAAAAAAAAGTAAAGTACCCCTGTCACGCCAAGTGGCGTATAGGGAATATGGTGGTTAGTGACCATAAATTTTACAGACCTTCAGCACATGATTTTTGGGGTAATGTAGTCGGTATTATGCCCGTGCCGCTTTACTTTCCCAGAAAAATATCTGGTACCCATTAAAGGCTGGGTGAACCCGGAAGCCATTGGTTGGAATCGAACCCTACCCCTTGTCCTTTGTAGTCCAGTTCACTAACCACTGAGCTATTGCGGCTCATATATCCTTTTGGTGGTTACTTTATTTATGACAAGTGTGTGGTCTGTGTCACAGTCTGTGCTATGGTATGCTTGGGTTATTCTAACATAATTTAAGTGTTGTCTGCGAACTAGGACAAAGTCCAGCTGGTACCAATGCCCAGACCTTCTTCTGCTTTCCTTCTGTTTTGTGGTTAGAGATGACATTAGTTAGATTAACAATATACAATAGAGTGATTAACCATAGTAGTAAGGAGAAAAATCTGAAAAGGATGCAAAGTTGCATTATGAGTGCAAGTTGTTGATGAATGGAGACAAGTTGTTGATGAATGGAGACAAGTTGTTGATGAATGGAGACAAGTTGTTGATGAATGGAGACAAATTGTTGATGAATGGAGACAAGTTGTTGATGAATGGAGACAAGTTGTTGATGAATGGAGAGAAGTTGTTGGTGAATGGAGACAAGTTGTTGATGAATGGAGACAAGTTGTTGATGAATGGAGACAAGTTGTTGATGAATGGAGACAAGTTGTTGATGAATGGAGACAAGTTGTTGATGAATGGAGACAAGTTGTTGATGAATGGAGAGAAGTTGTTGGTGAATGGAGACAAGTTGTTAATGAATGGAGACAAGTTGTTGATGAATGGAGACAAGTTGTTGATGAATGGAGACAAGTTGTTGATGAATGGAGACAAGTTGTTGATGAATGGAGAGAAAGGAAGCTTCTGCCTTATTTGGAAAGTTGACATTTAAAGATGGAACATGCAGTTTTCAATACTACATAGTAGAAGTAAATAATATTAGTGAGAGAGATGTGCTTATTAGTTGAACAAATGAGTATCCAACATGTGTCATAGAATGAATCTTCCTTAAATTAAGGCTGATAAACTCTGTGTCATCCTGAAGTCATGGTAAGTTGATCACACTGGACAAACGCGTTAGTACCTATACAATCATACAGTGGACAATTTTTAATACAGAGACTGAGAAGCGACATTTGTGTGGTGTTGTAATAGCTGAACACTATCAAAGTTATGACATTTTTTATGTGGCTTTTTTGTGTTTTAACAATTGAAGTATAGCAAGTAAGCTATACTGGGACGCAATATTTCCGTTGTTGCAACCCAGGACCATGATATTTTTGCTGCCGTGACAAACCAGCAAATGGAAGAATAAGAAGTTTTAACCATTCCAGTTGAACCAGTCCAAAGAGATGACACTTCCTCATTTGTCTTTCAGCATCAAGGGGACATATGCTAAGTTCTTCATTTCTGGTCTCAACTCTCAGGATGTTTCCTGTTATTCATCTTACACATTTAATCTTGCTATGGGTTATTTTTCTTATTGTTCTTTAGTCCAGGTCAGGCATTGGTAAATACAATGTTGAGATGAAGATTGTATTGTAGAGTGCCTGTTTTGCCTCTAAGGTCATTTCTATTTCTGTTGCTTGTGAATTGTCATTTGTCACTAGATTTCCTAGATATTTAAATTACTGAACTTGTTTTAATTAGCTGCTGCCTAGTTATGCTACATAAAATTGTTTGCCTACCTGTAGAGCATTTCTTGTGGTTCTTCATGTCATAGAAGATGTATCAAAATAGAGTAGAGGGGTACAAAGCTCAGTGAAGACCCAGAGTAAGATGGAGGGACAGTATCATGGAAACTCTACAACAGCATCGCATGAGAATGGTTGCCGGAAGAGAGAGAGTCAGAACTTTGTATTCCCACAACACCTGGAAATGTATAAGAGGACGTGAAGAAGAAGCAGTAATTGCACTTGCATTGTGTCCTTAATAAGAGTTCTGTCAACTCTGATGTAGTGTGCTACATAACTGGAATATGCCTAATTATGGTTTTTCTTTCTCAGTATTCCTATGATGCAGAGGCACCACCACCTCAATACACTGAACAAGCTAATATTTCCAATAGAGATAATCTGCCTTCCTATGAGAGTTCTACAGCTCAGGGTATTTACTGATTAGAACACTTTACTATTATGAATGTTGCACAGATTAAAATTATTGCTATCTTTATTTGTTATTGGTTATGACAAGCTTTCATGATTTGTTATTTATTCTTTACATTTTTCTATTCTTTGCATTTTTCATGACCATAATATTACAATGGTTATAATATATAATTTCCCAACTTGCATGAACAGATAGAAACCAGATAATTAAACAAAAAATTAATTTGTCTATAAAGCAAAGTTTAATGTGTTTAACTTGCTGATGCTTTATGTCTACACTATTCTCTCCCTCTCTCTCTCTCTCTCTCTCTCTCTCTCTCTCCTCTCTATTAAAAAAGAAAACATTAGGACATTAATCAATAAAGTAAAAAGCCCTTAAATTTTGGAGTACATGGTCAAAGTATCTCATCATTTCTTACTCCTGGAATATTCTCAATTCTTATTTCAGTCTACATCATTTATCTTACTTTAATAGGTTGACTTAATACTCTTTGTACAAATTAGTTATAAATTGTTTCTCAGTTATTTTTGTAATTTGTTTGGAATTTATCTCTTTAGTTGCCCCATAGAACATAGCAAAAATAATTACTAATTAATAATAGACATACATACTATGTAACTGAAATGTTTCAATACAGAACCTCCACCATCATATGAATCTCTCTATGGACGGATCAAGGCAGCAAAGCATGAATCATCTGGAGTGCTCAATTTCCTAAAAGTATTCTTAGTCATCATTTTGTCAACAGGTAGGTACATTTCCTTTTACCTGTCTTTCTTGTGTGATCTGTGAATTATGGGATTTTTATCTTGTTGTTAAAGTTGGTAAAGGATGGAGTGATATTTTTTTGCTCTATTGCAAATTTAGTCTTGATTGCTTTCAATATGAGGACACAAGTAGATTGGAATTAGAGAACAGATCAAGTAAAAATCAGCACCAGCTACTAAAAAGTTTCAATCATCAGATCCAGAGCAAAATAGGGATGGGTATTATCACCCCTGTTATTTATCACATTCATAGATCACAAATAAAGATAAAACTATGAAAGAAAGCACCTGTAGTAACTATAGGAATTAACCTAAAATAATGTTTAAATGGTTTGAATAAAACATGCTCAATATGAAAATGAAAATTAGCATAGAGAAAACAGAATTCATTATTTTGTCAAAAGAAAAATAGGATGTGCAAATTTTTATCGAAAGCAGACAGCTGAAGCAAGCAACAAACTGCAATACTTTGGAAGCTTTTTGTCAACCAGTGGGAAATTCTGTATTTGCTTGAGGTCCATGTCATTCACTGCACCATTGTATTGATCACTCATTTGTGACCATTGATCATTAATTTGGTTGTTTGGAGAAACAGAATATCAACATAATGATGGATGGCAGACAAGTAAAACAAGTGGAGAAAGCCTGTTATCACTCTGTCTCTCTCTCTCTCTCTCTCTGTGTGTGTGTGTGTGTGTGTGTGCGTGTGTGCGTGCGTGCGTGTGCGCGCGTGCGTGCGTGCACGCGCACGCGCGCGCGCTCTATGCATGCATGTTTTTTTTTTCTTAGTTGGTCTCTTCATAAAATCTTGAAGGTAATTTTGTTTGGCCAGAATTTTTTGATAATATTCCTCAAAAAGATTTTATGAAATGTGACAGTTTTTACATTTACGTGTGTGTGTGTGTGTGTGTACATTTACGTGTGTGTGTGTGTGTGTGTGTGCGTGCGTGCGTGCGTGCGTGTGTGTGTGTGTGTGTGCGCGCGCCATGCATGCATGTTTTTTTTTTCTTAGTTGGTCTCTTCATCAAATCTTGAAGGTAATTTGTTTGGCCAGAATTTTTTGATAATATTCCTCAAAAAGATTTTATGAAATGTGACAGTTTTTACATTTACATTTATGTTGCTCTCCAGCATTCAGATTCATGCAAAGACAGTGGGCGTGCACAACTCCCATAAATCCTTAGTTTGGTTTTTGTGTTGTACTGGAGGAGTGAGAGAATCTCCAATTGTTGTTTAGATTGACAAATGCAGTTCTGGCTTTATTTATCCCAGAATTAGATGACACAACAGATTTTACAAAAAAAAATTAATGTGTAGATACATGTTATGAACAGATAGATGTTCTTGATAAAATGCTTTGAAACTGCTAGGATTATAGCTAAATGGACACTCTGAGATTAAAGCAAGCACCATGTAATTAGTGCTATCCAGACAAAGTGATGTGGCCTTGTATGGTGAAATTTAATTCTTCCCTCCCCTACAACACTATATGTTATGGGGCATCTTTGATCATCACTGGCTTTATATCTATCTATCTGTTGACATTTCAAGTCATGGCCAGCCCATAGGGCATATACCCAGATACTCTTCCTCTTTTTTTTCTAGCAGTCTCAATCCTTGCAAAGATCTTTTATCAAATCTTACCATTTGTCTCTGTTCTGTGCAAAGAGCTGAATCTCATTGAGGGAACTGTTTTATGCTGCTTTTGCCTCTCTGATTCATGTTCTCAGTGTCTCTCTGGTTTAGTCTCTTTTTCTCCTACCTGTTGTTTCTCACATGAGGGCCTGCTTTGCTATTTGATTATTATCTCTTATTATCATATGTCCAACATATATCTAATGTCTTTTCTTGATTACTGATGATACTAGTGATTGATTGGCGATTACTCTAATTTCCTCATTTGTTTTGAATTCATTCCACGCTATGCCAAGTATTTTCCTTTGACATTTATTTTCAAATGCATTTAACTTTATTTCTATATCTCTTGTTGTTTTCCAGCTCTCACATGCATATGTAAAGATTGATAGTACGTTTTATTTGAATAAATTTGAATTTATATACATACAATTATTATTACCATTGGTCTCTTGCTTCTTTTTCAGTTGGCTTTACAATTTTGATTGGATTATTCATGGCCATACCTCTGGCAATGCTTATTATGGGTAAGAAATGGTGTCTTTTTTTATGGTAGCTCTAAATAAATACTACAATTCTCTAGATAGATGATATATTAAAATGTGTTATTGTAATTAGGTATATGACCTTCTTAAAAAGTGATATCTGCGTTGTGTACTTTAAGACACCTCATTGAACGTGCTTAAATCTGAGTGATAGGGTCTTTGACTCTTTAGAGAAGTTAAACCACTGTGAAATATATCAGCAACAGCAGGGAAGAAAGAAGAGGAAATGCATTTAAAGACAGCAGGGATCATTGGTATTTTTAAAATCATAAATAAAATTATTTCAATTGTTGTTACAGTTGACATCACAATATTCTATACAACCAAAGATAATTTCAATTATTTCCAGCAGATAATAAGTTTATAAGTAAACAAAAAAGTAAAGTACCCCCGTCACGCCAAGTGGCGTATAGGGAATATGGTGTTAGTGACCATAAATTTTACAGACCTTCAGCACATGATTTTTGGGGTAATGTGGTCGGTATTACGCCTGTGCCGCTTCACTTTCCCAGAAAAAAATCTGGTACCCATTTAAGGCTGGGTGAACCCGGAAGCCGTCGGTTGGGATCGAACCCTACCCCTTGTCCTTTGTAGTCCAGTTCACTAACCACTGAGCTATCGCGGCTCCCTTAATAAGTTTATAATTACAGTAAAGTAAAAGGAAAGCTTCTCTCTATGTCTTAATAGGTATCTAGAGAATATGGTGGTAGTGACTACGACCACAGTATATTTTTGAGTGTGTGGTTCGAATTACACTATGCTACCTCTTTATTTCTAAGAAAAATCTCTGGTGAGTATCATTAGAGACAGAATGAATCTCTGAGACTTGTTAGTCTGAACATAAAATGTCATCACCATTGTGAATTGTACCTCAACTCATCTGATCAGGAAGTGAGTACACAAATTGCACATCCACCAGTGCTGAGTATAACTACAGTGATCTCAATTTTAATAATAGTTGAATTAATTAATTTATTTCTTATTAGTTTATCACTGATCCCTGCTTCCTGTAAATTGTTAATTTATTTCCTCTTGTAATGTTTGAATGTCTATATCTGTGTGCTGTTTACCTGATTCTGTTCTTTCCTCACAATTATTGGTTGTATGTTATTTCTATTGTCATTTTTGTCTTCTTCTCTTCTTTCGTTATTTGGCTTTCAGCATCAAGAGGAAATATATTTTTCAGTCTTTTGCTCTTTTGTTGATCTCTGCCGCTATAATGTTTTCTAGTATTTCTAATATTCCATCAGTACACATTTTTCGTCATCAGTTCTTGAGTCTCATGTCACTTTATTATTGATAATTTGTATTAGTTGTCCAACTATATGAAATTATATACTTACTAGCTTATCAAGTATGGCATGCATGCTCTTAAGTTATATTTGAAGTGATTGGGAACAGCATATCTTGCAGCAGTTCACTAAATATCACCTGGGACAAGAGAGTCTATACAAGTGTAATAATGTTTTATTAATTAATAGTATTCTTTTTTATTCATAGAATTAGTATTATTGCAGTCAGGGCATCCCTATATCTGCTCTACTGCCCATCTCAGAATTTCTGGAAGTGTGTTCAGACTGACTGATTTCCTGTAAGGTGATGATTGTAGACGCATCTACTTTTTCCATTAAGCATCTTTGATTGGCCAGACACCTTTTCACCCTTTTCCACCTTTAGAGTCATCAGTCTCCCACTATATACTTCCTTGTCCCACCCATCTTCCACTTCTTTTAACCCTAGGTTACGATACTGTCGTAAAAATTACCGCATCAAAACACAAATTCTTCCAAATTTGACATTTTGCCATGGTCAAACACCCCCCTCCCCACCAACCCCTGTATACCTTCCTAATTACTACTTTTTGTGACCCCTGAATGTTGAATTTATTTCTATTGTAGGATTTTTTTCCCCATTCGTGAGATGCAATTTGTATAATACAATCAAAATTACCCTTTGTAAACCAGGACACAGCCAATAACACTATAAGGTGGCCGAACTTACTGATAGACTTATGTCGACCATACCGATAGCCACTGTGACATGTCTGATCCATGGGGGTCAAGCTCAAGTTATAAATCAACCTGAGCAAGGAATTCGAAGTCCCTGTGTCTCATCTAGTGTGAACACACAGCTGTGTGTCAAAAGTTCTCAGAATACTATTTTTAGAGCACCTAATGTTACATACATTTCAGTGGTAGTAATTTTTATTTTTACTACAGTATTATAAACACATCAGTCACAGATAGGTATCGTAATTAAGGGTTAAGAAATGTAGAATTAAGTTAAAATTAATTATAATTACACTGGTAATAACCTATCATCAAACGACAAACGTTTATTAAAAGCTGTGGGCTTTGAACTCTTTCTAAATCAAGTATTTCTCTAGTCAAACATAAGATATGAAGACAATGTAAGAATTTTTGTTAAGAAAAAATAACCTGCCAGTTTGGGCTAGGTTTGTGCACATACAGCAGGCTACTGAAGTAGTGTACATACATTTAGTTATGTGTTGAAAGTATCCAACATACATAACACAGCAAGAACTGTTGTTAAATTATAATAAATGGTATTAGTAAAAAGCCAACCCAAAATCACCATCAACAGTGAAGAACTTGAAACTGTAACAATGAATATCTGGGATCTGTAGTAACTGACAATGGAGACTGCCAGAAGGAGATCAAAAGAAGATTAGCAATATGTACACAAAAATTAAAAGCCATGCAGAACATGTGGCACAACACCAGCAAGGCCGTAAAATTTAAATTACTGAGGGCATGTATTCACAACATATGGCTGTGAATCATGGACTATCTCACACAAAAAAAAAACGAGGAAGAAAATTGATTCATTCGAAACAAAATGCTACAGAAAAATCCTTAAGATACCTTGGATAATGAGAAAGAACAATGAAGCCATACTAAAAGATTGAAACAATAAAAAGAACTGACTTAAGCACTATTCTACTATTAGGGAGGAAATTAAAATGCCATGTCAAAGACACAGTGGGCTGGAAAGAACAATAATAGAAGGCATGGTTCCTGGGTGACGCATCAGAAGTAGACCAAAAAGAATGTGGTTTCAAGACACTATGGAGACCTTGAACATGACAACAGAAGAAGTGGGAGATCTGGCTAGAGACAGAGATTTTTTCAGACGGGCTGTGGTAAATGCAGTGTTCTGTGGGAGATCTGGCTAGAGACAGAGATTCTTTCAGATGGGCTATGGTTAATGCAACGTTTTGTGGGAGATTTGGCTAGAGACAGAGATTCTTTCACATGGGCTACGGTTAATGCAACGTTCTATGGGAGATCTGGCTAGAGACAGAGATTCTTTCAGATGGGCTGTGGTGAATGCAGCATTCTGTGGGAGATCTGGCCAGAGACAGAGATTCTTTCAGATGGGCTGTGGTGAATGCAATGTTCTGTGGGAGATCTGGCTAGAGACAGAGATTTTTTTCAGATGGGCTGTGATGAATGCAATGTTCTGTGGGAGATCTGGCTAGAGACAGAGATTCTTTCAGATGGGCTGTGATGAATGCAGCATTCTGTGGGAGATCTGGCTAGAGACAGAGATTCTTTCCGATGGGCTGCGGTGAATGCAACGTTCTGTAAAGGACACGTGACCAGATAATGATAGTATTAGTAATAATTTATAATATCAAATATAAATATAAAAATATATTTTTTAAATATTAAAATCATAATAACATTATCAGGAGCTGTCCATTTGGATGACTGCAGTGCTGAACGCATGATTCCTATCTACCTTATTGTGGCTGGATGCTTTGGTGTTGTCAAGAACTTGTACAGCCTTATCCAAAGATGCCGCAAAACTGAACAAGAGAGAGAGGAAGACCAAAAGAAAGTCAATCCAATTGAGTCGCTGGTCAGCTGCTTTCTGCTTGCCTGGTTTATAGCAGGTTGGTTCTTGAATATGTTGAGTGTTTGTGACATGTCATATTTTAGTGATTGTGACTTCTGACACACATTGTTTTAGTAATTGTGATACATTGTGTTTAGTAGTTTGGGACATGTCATGTTTTAGTAGTTGTGGCATATTATGTTTAGTTGTTGTGATTTCTTGAGTTTAGTATTTGTGACATATCATGTTTTAGTGAATGTGACACATTGTATTTAGTACTTGTAACATGTTGTGTTTAGTAATTATGATGTTTTGCATTTAGTAATTGTGACATGTTGTGTTTAGTAATTGTGACATGTTGTGTTTAGTAATTGTGACATGTTGTGTTTAGTAATTGTGACATGTTGTGTTTAGTAATTGTGACATATTGTGTTTAGTAATTGTGACACCTTGTGTTTAGTAATTGTGACATGTTGTGTTTAGTAATTGTGACACCTTATGTTTAGTAATTGTGGTTTATTGTGTTTTGTAAGTGTAGCACATTGTGTGTAATAATTGTGATATGTTGTAATAAGTAATTGTAGTACAATTTGTTTAGTAATTATGACACATCATGTGTAGTAATTGTAGTAATTTTTATTTGTTAATTGTGACAGATCAATTTTAGTAGTTATAGCACATTATGTTTAGTAATTGTGATCATCATCATCGAGTGCCGTCTCCGCAACGAAGGTTGACTACCATTGAGCGCCATTCTGCTCTGTTTCTTGCTTTGATGATAAATTTTTTTTTTTTAAATACCACCTTTAGAATATTATCTTGTCTTTGTGGTCTACTGGGGGAATTTGTGAGGAGGAGATTAAAGGCAGCATGACCTGGAACTTTCATCATATGGCGTACGGGCTAGAACTTTTATTTCAACGGAAATCTAAACTATTGACCTGATTGGAAAATAACAGGTCTAATTCAGTTGACTACCTCTTCCCCAAAAACATTAAGATAGTAATTTTTTTTTTCACTATAATAAACTTTTTCCTTCTTGGGAAATTATAATTAGTGATTCATTTATTGAAGCTGTAATGTGGTCTTTGAATCAAGGTTTTAATCGATTTATTAAATATCTTAATCTTCAATTGAGTTTGTAACTCATGGAGCTGGAATGTGATTGTGTTAAGTGGTATTCTGATAAAATATTAGAGGAGTTGTGGCCTCCGGTGTCTCCTCTAATATCTGCTGTTGCTTAACACTGGAAAACTCTTTTTTCTTACTTCCATTGTCAAAGATAGGTTGCATAATATTTGTTTCACTCTATAATTCTGTCTTTGTCTAAACTGTTCTACAACTCATCTTTGCTGTACATTACCAGGTTTGAAGTTGTGAAGACACACATAACAACATTACAATGGTGGTTTATTTATGGTTTCCCAAATAATTAACTACTTGAGTATAGGAAGAAATAAGAGTGGTTATGACATAAAATTGTGAATGACATTTTGTTTTGTACTCTTGTATCATTGAGTTATTGCTCCTTTCATTCAGGGAATGTTTACATCTACCGGACCAAGGATGAGTTTCAGTCAACTAACCCAAGCCTGCCAAATTATTGTGACTACAGTCTCTACTGGTTTGCTTTTTGGATCACCACATCTGTCTATATTATCATGGCTGCCTCTTGCTGTTGTGTCTGTTTTGTGGGCTGTTTGTCTGCCTGTTTTGAGAAGTCCTAATAAACTAACATGTTTTCTTATTAAATTTGAGGAGAATATAGTAATTTAAATATTTCTCTTGTGTGATTTTTTATAAATCACATAAAATAACTGAAAAAGTATTAGCAAATAAAAAAAGAATGATGGATGGTTTGGTGGCTGTTAACATTTAATCTGTGTATACACTTGTACACTTTTTATATAATGCTTGGCTTAATTATTTTGCAGTATTCAAATATTTAAATATTTTCATAGAGGGGTTGTCATGGAAATATTCTTAAACCTTCAAAAATCCCATATTGATTTGTTGTGTGTTCATTTTTAATGAGGCTTGAAATACATGTGCCACAGTAAGTTTTTATGGGTTTTTTTTTTTTTTAAGATTTAAGACATTTATGATGTTATGAATTTACTTATTAGCTTCTAGAAAACAAACATTTAGAAAGAAAATATAACAGTGAATAAGTAGTTGTTATGGGAATAAATATAATAATAGTTCACTTCTAGTTGGAAATTGACAAGATATTTCTTTTTTAAATAAAGAAGATAATTTATGACAAAGATAGCATTACCTGAAATTTTGAAGATTGTTCTAAAAAAGTGTTTTTTAAACTGCAGAGGTTATGCCTTTCAACAGTTTCTTGATTTGTTCACTCATAAATATTTTCAGACTTTTGAGATATCTTTTCATTAATTTTTTTCAACCGAGATAAGAATAATGTAAGACAAAATACTCTATCCTTGGGTGTAAACTTTTTTAAAAAAAGGTGTGATGTGGATTATTTTGTTTTATCAAGTATAATGTAAATATATCAGGCACATACACATACTTCAAGACTGTACTGAATATAGGATACTGAGAAAAATCCATTGGCCATAACTACAAACAAAATTATATGAGCTACTGCAAAAACTACAAAAAACAGTAAAATGTATACAAGAAATGACATTGCAATAGACAATACTTCAGGCAAAAGAGAGATAGATAAATAGATCAGTTATAAAAGTAAAAAAAAGTAAAGAGCCCCCGTCACGCCAAGTAAAATCTGTTACCCACTTAAGGCTGGGTGAACCTGGCAGCCGTCAGTCAGGATCAAACCTTGCCTCTTGTAGTACAGTTCACTAACCACTGAGCTATCGCAGCTCCCAGATCAGTTATAACTAGTTCAATATTTTTGTTTTTGTAACTATTCTTCCATTTGGAAAGTTTTGAAAAATATTGTTAAAGAATGCAGTTTGTCTTCTTTAGTCATATTATGAAAATGAGGAAGTTTTGAAAATATTGTAGTTCATGGCAAGGAAAAAAATGGAGAAAGAAATGACAGGGAAAGATAATGACAGAAATATACTTGACAAATTAATCTGTTGACTTGGAAATACATTCCTTACATACATTTACATTCTCTCTCAATCTCTCTCTCTCTCTCTCTCTCTCCCTCTCGCTCTCTAGAATTGCTGTGATGGTGTTGTTTGTTAGAAGTATCATTAAATACTGAAAAGTCAGTGGTCTCTATGATAGTCTTAGTCTATGGTGGTAAATGAGACTAATTCTGAGCTTTGCAGCTGCAGTGAGGGCATTGATGCATTGGCCTTTGACCAGCCAAGGAAGATGATGTTCTACTAGAATTAATGAGTCAGTTTTATTGATAAAACATCATGCCCATTAGTTTTATTTCATTTAAAAAACTGTCAAACATCAGTCTCACTCACTTGTCCATGCTTCTATACATTTAATGATTAAGGAATATTAAAACATATACTCCCAATAAATATTTAAGCAACAATTGTTTCATTTAGATAACTTGGGTGAAGAGATCCTTATAGGTTACTGACAAATTCAGAAAAATGACATTGTTATAATATTTGTGATGTGCAATTTTGTGTGTGTTAAAATTTATACTAAAACAAACTTGCTATTAAAGATGTAAAAATTATGTTTTAACACTTTAACTTGTGAATTCTTTTTCTGGTTTGTATGGAATTATCTGACTAATTTGTGAACGACCCAAGCCACAAAATTAAAACTTCTGTACAACTTTTGTTTTTAAATAAAGCATATCATATTGCGCTACACGGAAATAATATTTGCATATCATAAAATTGCTAGAGTAAGTATTTAAAAAGTAAAGAAAAAGTAAAATAAAAGCTAAAAACATGTAACTCACCAAATGGGAGATCAAGATAAGTTCTGATGCAAACTTTTTTTCTTGTGTGATTTTTTTTCAAAGCATATCCATTTATGACTTTGTTCAGTTTAATAGTGGGATTAACACTTGATGTAGACACAGTTTAAAGTGTGTAGAAACATTTCATATCTTATCTTTATCTTTTGACAGGCTCTACACTCACAAAGAAAAATATATATAGAGCTTACAAACTCTGTTTTCAGCATTTACACAAATTTAGTATATTTTAATATATACAAACTATATTTTTACTTTTAAAAGCTGTAATAGTCTTTGAGATAATCCAAATAGAGACAAGGGGTTTCCCTCAGAGGCCATTTTCTATATTAGAAATTTTTTTTTTAATATGTCACTTTGGAAAACAAATATAGTAATCCCTCAGTTATCGCGGTTAATAGGGACCAGAAGCGGCCACGATAAGTGAAAAACCGCGAAGTAGTGTCACCCTCTCATTTTTAACATACGTACATTTTTGTGTATGTATAATATCAATAAGTGTATATGAAACCATATACATGCATATGTTATCATTAGAACATTAAAGAATAGTTTCAAACATGTAAATAAAATAATAACAGTATAAATAACATACATAAATAATGTATAAATGATATAAATATGCCATAATTCCTCAATTTTGAATTTTGGAACAATCCGCGATGTACTGAGGCCACGATAAATGAACCGTGAAAGTAGCGAAGGATGACTGTAAAAGAATCAGATATCTGGAAGGGGAAATAACTCTAATAAATTTAGCGAGTAAAGCCTACATTTCTAAATGAATGAAAAAAATTTACAAACTTTATTGTTGGCGACAAAGTATTTCCGTCATTTTAGAGTAAGAAACTGTAATGCTAGTAGCATCACTTCGGGATTAAAGAGTTGAAATGCAATACATTTATAATAACATTTGTTTTTATCTTCTGAAATTATTGCTTAAGTTTTAATTCACAAAACTGTTTTTATAATTAATTAATGAGAAAGTGATAATTAATGAGAAAGTGATACAATGTTATAGTCAGTCATACTTTATTTATTTTATTTTGAATTTCTTCACATTTAATATGCTTTTATATCTCACATGTGTGCCTTTCAAATGTTGTTTTCCAAATGTTAAAAAAAAATGCCATTAATTAATTTTTTTTTATTTAAAAGTATGAAAATTATGAAAAAAGCATGAAAGTATTTAGTAGTAAAAACTGTCATTGTAGAAAATGACTGAAGACAAATTTTAATAGATGCTAATATTGGTTTTATAATGTGTACCACAAAAGCATACTTTCCATCTTGTAAGAATTTCCTTAATTTGTAAGAATTTTTTCTGAAAAATGGAATTGTAATTCCTTACTTGAGAGCATTAGTTGCATAGTAGTAACATGGTTGTTTGGCAATTTAATGACCTTGGGTTCGAACGCAGTTTGACATTCATTCTCTTCATTCATCCAAACAGAATATGAAATTGGTGACTGTCTCATGTAGTTAAGACAACAAGGAAGAGCACTGGCACCACACCTCAGTATGCTACAGACCAATATTGTCACTTTGTGAAATATTAATTCTATTGACCTTTCGAGCAGCAACCGGCCCATAGGGCATAGACAAGATACTCCTTCTCTTTTCTAAATTTTTATTCTAGCAGTTTTCAATTCTTTTAAAGATATTTTATCAAATCTCGCTATTTGTCTCTGTTCTGTGCAAGCAGCTCTATCTTATTGAGGGAGCAGATTCCTGCTGCTCTTGCCTCTCTCATCAATGTTCTTCTCAGTGTCTCTCTGGGTCTTCCTCTTATCTGTTGTTTCCCACATGAGGGCTTGCTTTGTTATTCGGTTATTATCTCTCCTCATCACGTGTCCAACATATGACCATAGTCTTTACTTGATTACTGAAGATATTAGTGGTTGATTGGCGATTTAATATTAATTCACTCTCCTAAAATATGTTTATTATAGGACATTACTTTCCTCAGAGAAACACCTGCAATCTTTATCGTGAACTACAAACTTGATCTCTTGCAGCAGATAGCTCTCTGGGGTCCATCATCAATGACAAACTATCTTTATATACAGAAATTGACACCCGCATTGGTAAAGCTGCTACCACCTTTGCCCATCTTTCTAGGCATGTTTGGCAAAACAGCAAACTGACAATTAAAACAAAGGGCACAGTTTACAATGCCTGCATCAATAGTATCCTCTATGGTAGCAAATCTTGGACAACTTATGCAAAGCAGGAGAAGCCTAAATGCATTCCATATGCAATATCTGCACCGTATTCTTGGCATCACCTGGATATATGGGGCAATCGAATCGCTTAAACAGACAGCTGACTTCATAAGAGAGTCAGGAATCCTACTCTGATTGAATCTTGATCAGAGAGAGAGAGAGAGAGAGAGAGAGTATCACCTGGAAGGATAAAGTGATAAACGTGGAGGTCATGACTCACACAGGCCTCCTGAATATCTACACAATGTTTCAAACAACGTAAATTAAGCTGGCTTGGTCACATACACCGTATGAAATGTGGCCCCATACCAAAAAATATACTCTATGGACAACTAGCAGATGGCAAAAGGACTAGGGAGTGCCCAAAACTTTGATTTGTAGACGCGTGTAAACGTGACATGACGAATCTGAACATAAACCCTGCAGCCTGGGAAGAAACAGCTACAGACTACAATCTTTGGAAACACACTCTAAAGTTCCAACTCAAACAAGAAGCAGATAGATTCATAAAACAAGAGAATATGCTGTGAAAGAAAAGAAAAATAACATTTCTAGAGGCGCTGGAAAATCCTTAGTCAACTATGACTGACGGAGGCAACTACTTTCCTCAGATATTACATATATTATGGGACATTACTGATTTTCTACAAGGCATTTGTGAGAAAACTACAAAACTATCAAACTACTTTTGGCAAATTTTTAATTAAAAAAAAAATAATAATAATAAAATCTACAACTCATTTACAAAATTTAGCAAAAATAACTTTTATGCAGTTTATATATATATATATATATATATATATATATATATATATATATATATATATCCATATATGTAATGTCCATGTATGTAATGAACAATAAGGAGGATAGTACACAAGCCTCTGTCTTGCACCTGATCTAACTTCGAAGTGGTATGTGTAACCTGCTGCTGTTCTGAGTGTAAGCCTCTTGATTTGGAAACTTTTAATTGGGTTGTTAGATGTTGGCTTACTCTGTACGTTGTTAGTATCTCCCATAGTTGTTCTCTGTTTACCCAGTCCAATGTTTTTTCCTGGTCAATGAAGCCATGTACAAATTTTGATTGTATTCTGTTGCCTTTTCTGCTAGTTGTTTTAGGGTGAATAGAGCATCAGTACACGCTCTGTTCTTTTTTTTTTATCCCCATTTCAGGATTGCTTAACTATAAATCTTTTATTGGTCTCACAGCCTTTTTTACATAATTTTGGCGTATAACTTTCCCACATGGCTGAGAAACAATATACCTCTATATTGATTCCCGTCTCTCTTGCTACCTTTTTTTTTCCGTATTGGTATGATGATTGCCTGTTGGCAGTCTTCTGGGGCTTTTTGTTGGAGCATTCCTGCTTTGAATATTCTGTGCAGTCATGTAACTCCTGTTTCTCCTGCTGTTATATTTCTATTGGTATGTTATCTATACCCAGTGCTTTATTTCATGGTGCATATTTGATTACTTGTTCAATTTCCTTTTTCATTATTTTGGGTTCAGTGTTTGTGCATTCTTGTGTGGTCTTTGTTGTGTTATTGGTAGTTGGTGCCATGTTTAATAGGTCTTTGAAATATTCTTCCTATTTCTGTTGCTTATGTTGTATATTTGATATTGGTTGTCCATCTTTGTCATGAGTTAGTGGGATCATGTTTTTTTTTCCTCGCTCTTGCTGCCTTTACTGCTTTGTAGAAGTTTCTTGTGGCTGTCTTGCAGTCCCTGCTCATCTTTAGCCCATATTCTGACCAGGTGTTTTGCTTAGATTCTTTGATCAAAATTTTCATTTTTTTCCAGACTAAGGCCTAATTTTCATTTTCTTCTTGGTTCTTCTTCTCAATTTTTAAATAGTTTTTTTGTATGTTTGATTGTGAAAATATTATGTTATGATTTCTTCAATATGGCTATGGTTTATTCTGTTTCTGTAATGACATTCATTTTTACATTCTTGTATATACAATATAAGCATTATTAATTACTGATATTCATTTTGTTGAAATTATTAGTGTTTAGTTTATTTATATTCATAGTCTTTTTTTTTTTCAATTTTCTTGTTTGCTGATGATCTGTTATTTGAACTCTGGACAGTTACAAGATAACTTTATATAAGAATAACATCCATTGAATTGGAATGCACCTTTATACATCTTTGGTATGTCCTATAAAGACCATATCTCTGAAAAGCCTGTATGCACACATTGTCTACAAAATTGATCAACACATTTACCTACTTACTAACCATTGTAAAGAAACACAAAACTAGATGGTTTATGCACACATGATTAATGGGCCTAATGAGGATGATTCTCTAGGATATAGTCAACAGTCAGAGAAGGATAAGCAGAACAAGAAAAGAGATATGAAGACAAATAGAAGAAAGAATCAACAGGTTTTGACTTGAATATCACACAAAGATCTGTACCAGACAGGAAAGATGTAAGAAAATTGTAACCAACATTAACACTGACCTATTAACCAAGAAGATTAAGATTTAAAGCAAATAGTAAGCTTATCAAATCACCCAACAGTGTTCCGGGGTATGGAAAATATTGAATTATTTGCAGGTCATCATCATTGCACTACGAACATGTCCATAGGTGCTCAGATCCCCTCCTCAACAAGTCTCGCAGTGTCCAGCGACTGATGACTCCAGTTCTGTGTTGGTTAAGTCTTCTTACACGCCCACTAAGTTTCTCGTTTCTGGCTGTGCCCATCTTAACTCCCATCTTTTTCAGCAATCACCCCTGGTGATCAGCAGCAAGGCCAGCTTGAAACGTCAATTACTCATCAACGGAAAAAATATTAGTACCTCCGAAGGTGGAGTTGACTGCCAGGGAAAAATGGATTAACATGCAAATACAGTTCCTAGTGTCTAGGGACTTTGCCAGAGGTGAAAGCTGATGAACGAAAAAATAAAAATAAATAAAAATTGCCTCAATCTGATATAAGTTATAACTATCACAGATAAAGAACATGCTTATGAACTTTGGTTGTAATATCAGAATAAAGAACATTATTTTGCACATTAATATTTGTTCAAAGCCAAAATAAAATATTTGCATATTAGTGATATCTCCTGGAAGTGGAGCTAACTCACTGTAAAGAATATACATGTGATCATTTGTAATATAAAATGAAAAATAGAACTAATTCAGAGTAAAGAACATATATGTGATCCATAGTAATGTCAGATAGACGATCGAGCTAGCTATTCTATTCATGAATTATTTTAATTGCAGCTGGGGTATCCCCATTTCCACTCCACCGCCCATCCATGAATTAAATCTGGCTATTACAGCATTATGGTATCTAGCATGAGAATGGCAATAGAAGTGGCAATAGCATAGTTATACAGACTGCTGATCACACAGTCTTGGTGACAGACTCATCAAGTATGCTATGGAAGGTTGACAGACAATATCTGTGGCAAGAATAGATGCAGCTTTTGAATTACTCTAAAGTGAGCTCGTTGACCTGTGTGTTTTGTCCAGGACACACTGGTGTGCATGTTAATATAATGTCATCATCATGTACCCTGCCGGTTGGCGTAGGCGATCATGTCCCTCCACAATCTTCTATCCACAGTGCATCGTATCAGTTCTGTTGTTAACTGTTTTCCATGCCATGACACCAAGCTATCCAGTATTTTCTCTCTTTGTCGTCCGCGATCTCTCTTTCCTTTTATTTTGCCAGTTGTAACCAAGTATTCCAACTTTCCTCTTCTCATGATGTGCCCAAAAAATATTGATCTTTCTTATGTTTTTTAAGAGCTCCCTTTTTGTGTTGGCCTCTTTGAGAACTTCCTCATTGGTCTTTTTATCTGTCCAGGGAACTGTATATAATGTAGCAAGCTCAAAATATAGAATACAACTCATGAAAGCAATACAAACAGATTATATTATTTGATGATTTTGTTCATGCATGTTGAATTTTTAAGTTTATGTTTGCTATTTAAATTTGTTAACTTTTATTATATTATTATGTTTTACATATTGATCAGATACTGAGTTCAACTTCTTGCCAGTTTTATTAATCATATTCCACTTTTTACCTTTTCTTAATTTTAAAATCAGTTTTTTTAAATATTGATTTTATGAAGTTATGGTCCTATCCAAACAAATTTGGGGGTTGCTATAGTGTGGTTGGCATGCTTGCTTCAGATTAAACATACCACATTTGTATCTCCTGTAGCAGAATCAAGCTCTTTTTTTAAAGCCAGTAATCCCTGATAGTATGTGAGAATGAGTGCCTAGTTCTGATGGAGACGAATAATGAGTCAAGGGTCCCATGTTCAGTTTGAACACATAAAAGAGCTCCTGGTAATTGGAAATAGCTTATGGTTGCCGCTGCCAAGTCAGAATTTTCAAAAACATTAAAATTCTAACCATCATTTGAAAAAACTGATACTAACCTGCTTTGTGAAATTGTCGTAGGTGATCTTAGTGATGCTGCAGAGTCCATGCACTGTATTGAGGTGCTTCTGTACAATGTGGTTGAGAGGTTGTGCTGATGGACACTATCTGGGTGCAGTGATAATCTACCTTTCATTTGTCTGTATTTCCTATATCTGTAATGTCATTTCTTGCATGCATTTTATTGTGTATAGTCTTGCATGTAGTGTTGTATCTATGGACTAATGGGTTTTCCTCTGTGTACTATATTCAATATATTCTTGAAGTATGTGTTCAGCAGTCTGGGGCACTTGTCTCTGTACATGTAGCTGAGGTGTCATTTGAATTGTGTACTTATATTACACTGGAGCCGATTGTGTTGTCCTGTTCTGAGGTGTATAATAAACATGTTCCCATCTATTCTTCCATTCATGGTAGGCACCTCGATTTGGAGTTTGTAGTCTTTTGATTGATTTGATTATCTGATTCTTCAGATGGTATGTAATTGGTGCATTTGGTTGTTTGCCAGCTTGTAATTTTCTGGATTGTAATGCATGGAATGCTGATCTTGCATCTGTTAGAAAAACTAGAGGCTGTGGGACCAAGATTACTGTTCATCAGTTTTTCTGTTGCCAACTTTATTGCTTGGATTTCTGCATCGTAGTTGTGACAGTATTTCCCTGTTGCTATTCCATTCACATCCCTAGTGTTATTTGGGTACTCTATGTATGCTACTGCTTCCTCATTCTTATCTGCAATCTGTGCTGATCTATCTGTGTATACATGAAGCTAGAGATCTTGTCAGTATTCTTCATCCAGGAAATTGAGAGTGGTTGTTTTACTGCATTGTTTCCAAGAATAGAAACAAGAAGACACTTTTTCTCTAAATTAATTTCACTGTTAGATAAATATGTTACTAGTCAAGACAAATAAATATATATTGACACTTAAAGGTGCTCAAAAAAAAAAAAAAGAACAGAGTAGTCATGCCAAAATGACATCAAATGGACTCCACCTTTATAAGTTTGCACCTACAAAAGTGGTAATAATACTTTCCACTGCTGTTATTCTGTGTGGGTGCGAGCAAGCGAGTGATAACATTTTTCTCTGCTGCTATTCAATATCAGTGCTGATATGAGGAAATGGTTTTCACATTTTCCACTGCTTCTTTTCAGTATGAGTACTTTTACATGAAAGTGTTAACAACATATCTCATTACTGCTATTAAATATTGTTGCTGACATATGGAATATAAAGAAGTGATAACAAAGTGTTTACTGTATGGTCTTATATTTTTTCTTTAAACTTGCATCTACTATTATTGTATTAATACCATATTTTATATTTCAATAAGATAGGTCACTAAAACAAATGTAAAATGTTTAATTATTTTATAGCTTGTATCAGGATGCAAGTTTGTACATAATTTCACAGCAAGCAAACTGAGCCATGGAGCAGCATGTCAACTTATGTTCATAAATATATCATCATCATCATTGAGTGCCGTCTCTGCAACAAAGGTTGGCTACCATGGAGTGCCATTCTGCTCTGTCTCTTGTTTTGATGGTACAGGTTGTCATAGGCTGATTTGTCCATCTTTTGATGTTACTCGTCCATGTTAGTCTTGGTCTGCCTCTGCCTCTTTTACCTTGTATTTTCCCCTCCAGGATTACTTTTAGTAGGCTGTTGTGTCTTTTAACATGGCCCAAAAATCGCATTTGTCTTGTTTGAATTGTGCTTAGTAGTTCTCTTTTCATTTTAGTTGTTTTAAGACTTCATTATTTATTTTCTTTTCCTTCCATCCAATTCTACCTATTCTTCTATAATCCACATTTCAAAGGCTTCAATTCTCTGTTCTGTTTTCTTGTCTAATGTCCATGTTTCTGCACCATTTAGGAATATTGAGAAGATGTAACATTTTGCTATTCTTAGTTTTAGCCCTGGTGTTATTTGTTTTGATGTTAGTATGTTCTTCATGACATTAAAATTACTTTTTGCCATACCTATTCTTTTGTTTATTTCAGTTGTACATTTTCCATCACTGGTTATAGTATGTCCAAGGTAGTTGTAGTTCTGAACTGTCTCCAGGTCTATTCCTTCAATTTTGATATCCACTTGTGGGTTTTGAGTATTTTCTTTGTTTATGATCATAGTTTTAGTCTTTTTGATATTCATTTCTAGTCCATATTTTTTGCTTGTCATGTTTATTTCATTAAGTAATTGTTGTAGATCGTTAGGATTTTCTGCTAGTAGTACAATATCGTCAGCATATCTTAGGTTATTGATTATTTTTTCATTAATTTGTAGGCCTGACATCTCTATGATGTTTTTAAAGATTTGCTCAGTGTATAGATTGAACAAGCTTGGTGATAGGATGCATCCCTGTCTTACTCCTCTTTTTATATCAATGGGTGTAGAGTTCTCTTTGTTATATTTTATTATTGCTGTTTGCTCCCAGTATAGATTACATATTAGTCGTATGTCCATGTCATCTAGATGTCATAAATATATAGCATGCTTATAAAGAAAATCACAAATTAACTATTCAATTCCTAAATTTTCAAAACTGATTGATAATGGTTGTGGCTGGTAAATTTATCACATTTAGACAGAAAAACTTATGTAAAAATAATATTATAAGTTAACATTAGGGACATTTATACAGATTTTCTTATATATTTACAAGATATTTAATTCTGAACCAATACTTCTAAAAATAACTATCTTTACTTCATTTTCCCATTGCTGCTGGGGGGTGGGGGGAAGAGACTTATAGGTCTGAAAAATAAAGATAGCTTGACCAAGTACAGCTGCCACAAGGTGTTTGGATCTGAGTTTTTATTTCACCGCCAAAAGGACCCTAACGGGATTCAAATTTACGTTCTCCTGATTTGGAGCCAGACAAGTTATCAATTTAGGCCAATACTTCTGATGATACAGATTCATTATGTCCAAATATTATTATTCTTTATTATCAGTGTTTGCATGTACAACAACGTGATCTAAATCTCATTTATACATTAACAAGGTTTCATTAGAAATGAAAGTTAAACACAAGTTTGTACTTTTTTACATCAGGTACTTCATAATTTTAAGTTAGATAGTTCTGGCCAAACAGTCAGCATAATTTTGGCATTGTTGACTAATGCGAGCTGCAGTGGTTGAGTTGTTAGTGTGTTCACTTTCTGATCAGAAGAGTTCTGGTTCAATTCCCAAACATATCAAATTTATTTTGTTTTTTACTAAGAAGGTTCTGGTGCTTACCCAACTTCTAAAATTGGGTATCAGAGATATTTCTGTGAAGTGAAAGTGGCCTGGTGTGGTTATGACCACATTTTTTTGTTATGTGCCATGGTCGTGGAATAATATGGTCACCATCACCATATGCCTAGCATGGTGTAAAGAGAACCTTTACTTTTACTTTCTAATATCATGAGGTCAAGCTTTTGGTTTTCAGATCAGGAAGGTGATGTAAAAAAAAGTAAAGTGCCCCCTTCACGCCAAGTGGCGTATACGGAATATGGTGTAAATACCATAAATTTTACAGATTTTTGGGGTAATGTGGTCGGTATTACGCCCGTGCCTCTTTACTTTCCCAGAATAAAATCCGGTACCCATTAAAGGCTGGGTGAACGCCGGAAGCCATCGGTTGGGATCAAACCCTACCTCTTGTCCTTTGTAGTCCAGTTCACTAACCATTGAGCTATCACGGCTCCAGGAAGGTGATGTGGGAGACAGCAATGACTTTCTGATTTCATAAGTTCTGTTGGGAATTTGTATCTTATCCATCCTAGAGGTGTTGCACTGCCAGGTCTTTATCAACAGTCCTTACCACTGCAGAGAATTTTAGAATTAAAGAGTTAGGAAGGAATATGTACAGAGGTATTGGTATTGTCCAGCTTCTCAAATACATTTTACACATTCTTCTGTTTTAACTGACATTGCAGATTAGGTGATTTTAAACTGTATGAAGCATCTCAACACAACATTATGACAGTATCATACAAAATTAAGATCTCAGAATACTAATTCTTAGAATTGAACAGTTTGCCATGCCCAGCCGTATTTATGTACCTTCATAATTGTTCATGCCAGTGATATGAGTTGTGTCATTGTGACCACACTTTTCTTTAAACACACAATAATATTATAATAATTTTGGTTGTTTAAAGATAAATGGAAGTGATTTTGTTTTATTTTTGTGTATTTTAACCCTAGATTACGACACCTGTCTGTGACTCACGTGTTTATGTTACAATAGTAAAAATTACTACCACTTAATTGTAACAATAGGGGCTCTGAAAATAGTGTTTTGTTTAAACTTTTGATGCACAGCTTACATCAGGAGACACACGGAAAGATTTCCTTGCTCAGGTTAATTTATGACATGAAATTAGACCACATGGACTGCATGTGTTACATTGTTTATTCATACGCACAGTGAGTCTGTCAGTATCTTCGGCTACCTCATAGTGTCATTGTGCAAATGACACTTCCTGAGTTACAATGGGATGTTTGATGTCAGCCAATGACTGAGGAAATTTCCCTGGTCACAGCAAAACAAAAAAATAGGAAAAAAATGACCAATTTCTTGAAAACTGGCAAATTGTTGTTATGTCACATTACAATGAGAAGAAAAAATGCAACATTAAAGGATGCAAATTCAACACTAAGGGATCACCAGAAGTAATAAGTAGGAAGGTACATGGAGGGGGGAAATGTTTGACCACGGCAAACTTTCAAATTTTGAATAATTTTTATTTTGATGCTATAATTTTTATGACAGTGTTGTAATCTAGGGTTAATAATGTTGGAAATGAGATTATTGGGTTGTTTTGGTCCCTCTCAAAAATGATATGCTCTATGTTCCTCAAATCAAGAAAAATGACAACAATTTGTTTGTTGTTTAATTTTTCTTTTTGTAAAAAATCTGTGTTAATGTTATTGTTTGTCCTTGTTGTGCTCTTTAATTGTTTCTATTTTTTTTACACTGTTTTTTTTTTTCAAAGTGCAATTATTCCAAAGATTTGTACCCAAAAAAATCAATAAAAATATTATTTCTCCAAATTACAAAGGATATTCTTTGGATAGTAAATTTTGCAAAAGTTTTGTAATAACATAATTCACAGTGAAGTAATCACCTTAATCAAGGCTTAAATACAATGACTTATGACTGATTAATCATGGGTTCTGCTGATTACAAGTAGGGTAATATATTTATATTACTCAGCTGTGATAAGTGAGTACAAATCAAAGATGGAAACAAATTTCTGCTCTAAAGTTAAGTGTGTTTTGGCTGAATGTGCAAATGCTTTGCTGCATTTTGTAACACATCACAGTAAACATCACTTATAGAGCACAATGCTAGGAATAAGCTGGAGCCAATGATTCAACATGTATTGTGATGCTGCTTGCTGTTCATCCATTATCATCACACCAAAAGTACCAACAGTTTTTGGATCCTCCATTGAGCTTCTTGTGCCACAAGTGCACATCTAGCTTTACCTCACTAGATTACACCTTACTTTTAATGTGGGAGATGTACAACTTATGTATTACAAGAAGTGGGGATATATTTTTATGAGCAATGGTTGTTTGTCTGTTTCACCAGTTTTTGACACTTTTCTATTATTCAAGTGTCATGTAGACTTCAATTTCTTTAACAAATCCACTCTTGATGCCAAAAGGACTGACAGATTTTTCATTTTCTATTATATAATATTCCCTTGTGCTGCATTTTAGTACCAATTTTTCTTTGGTGATGGTGCATTCTACATTTTAAAAATTACCTGTTATTCAATTTTTAAAAATGTAACATTTATTATGTTTTATTTTTCACCAAAGTGTCATACTTTGATTTGTGATTCATGTTCAGGAATTTTATTTTCAATTTTTTTAATTTGTGGACAATTAGGGGTTGATAAAATAGAAATTTAATTTATACATTAAAAAAAAAAAAGACAAATGTTCAGAGTCAGAATAAATAGTCCAGACACAGTGTCTTCTTGAGCCTTAATAAGCCTGCCTTACACATTCAAGTTTGCACAATATTCTTCTCTATATCAATTGTTGACAAAGTTACGTTCCTGCTGAAGATGTATGTATACCCGGGTTGAAAAGCATTTTTTTTTTTAAATAACCAAGGTGCAAATTTCTCCAGATATCTCATGTTATCTTTTGACACTATTATTATCATCCTTTTATATAAGGGTAGCTACTTCTGGCTACTCTATAATTGGCTTCAGTTGATGCAAGGTCAGCAGTTAATTAATTAGTGCTTCTTCTTAAGAAGCTAGTTTCTAGAGAGTACATAGCAGGTTGTTCTTCTTTAAAGTGGAATCAAATATTTGAAGAAAAAAACTCCTCAATTGTGGAATTTATTTTTAAAAGCTTTCTTGGTTTTGCACCACTGACCAACATGTCACATTTCTGCATATATTATCATTATCTTAACTTGCCCTTTTGGTGATGATATAATAATTGATCTGTTGTATTCCTGTATTTTTATCCTTCATTGCTGTCAAGGCTGTCAACAAGAGGTCTCCAATCCTTTTTCACCTGTGCTGTCTCTTCTAGTTGTCTCTGTGTTTATTTTACCTTTGTGATCTTTGTTTCAATATGGGCTTCTAAATCCTCCCTGTTTTTTCTTTCTTTGTGAGTTCCAGAAGGAAAGAAAAAAACAGGGAGGATTTATGTATATTTATATATTTATTCATATATATAGTATATTTATATATTTAAATATTTATTTATATATTTCTTTCCTTGTGAGTTCCAAAATAACACCAGGGCTAAAACTAAGAATAGCAAAATTTTACATCTTCTCAATATTCCTATATGGTGCAGAAACATGGACATTAGACAAGAAAACAGAACAGAGAATTGAAGCCTTTGAAAAGTGGATATATAGAAGAATAGGTAGAATTGGATGGAAGGAAAATAAAACAAACGATAAAGTCTTAAAACAACTAAAAATGAAAAGAGAACTACTAAGCACAATTCAAACAAGACAAATACGATTTTGGGCCATGTTAAAAGACACAACAGCCTATTAAAAGTATTCCTGGAGGGGAAAATACAAGGTAAAAGAGACAGAGGCAGACCAAGACTAACATGAACGAGTAACATCAAAAGATGGAAAAATCAGTCTATGACAACCTGCACCATCAAAACAAGAGACAGAGTAGAATGGCGCTCCATGGTAGCCAACCTTTGTTGCAGAGACGGCACTCGATGATGATGATGATGTGAGTTCCAGATGGAAGATTGTCTGATATTGCTTATACTTGACTTTTATGTCCTATCCACCCCACTGTCTTTCATTTACTATTTAATCCATTGTGGATTGTTTTGTTCTTTGCCATGGTTCATCTTTTCTGATGGTGTTTAGCAATCTTACCTAAAGTGTCCTTCTTAAGCAAACGTTAATAAATGCCTGCAAATTCTTTGTATTTCTTGCAAAAGTTATGCTTGTTTCTGATCCAGACATTAGGACAGATTTTACATTTCTTTTGAACATATAATATCACTGGCATAGTGGTAACGGTTTTGCTTGGCAATTAGGTTAACATGGGTTTGATCCAAGGTTGGTAAACTCCTGTCAGCCCAGCTAAAAAAATTAATTGGTACCTGACTGACTGAGTTGAGGATGGTAATGACATTGCTTAAGAGCACTATCCCTCTCACCTCCAAAGGCTGTGGTTTTCTACAGTTAAACTAAATAACTGTACGGATTTTGACATGTCATCATTCCACTAGCTATGTGTTCTACACCTGGTCCCAGGTCCTTCAATATATGCAACAGCCCTCTGGGAATTTGTCAGTAAGTCCCTCAATAAAAAGCGGGAAGTACCAAGAAAAGACCATCTAATCAACTATCTCAGCATTTACCATCATCATATAGTTCATGAAGGAGAGTGGGTGGCCAAATTGATAACTTGTCTGGCTCCAAACTAGGAGAATGCAAGTTTGAATCCTGGTGGGGTCAAAAGTTTTTTTTCTATCAGGGGGTGAAAATAAAACTTAGAATGTATAGACCTGAACACATTGTAGCTACTATGCTGGACAAGTGGTCTTTATTCTCTGGTCCTATACATCTCCAGGCAGACCTCAGTACTGGGAAAATGCCATAAAGATAGTTTTTTTTCTTTTAATATATAACTTGTCCTGTTGGAACTTGACACACATGATAAAGTAAAGTACCCCTGTCACGCCAAGTGGCGTATAGGGAATATGGTGTTAGTGACTATACATTTTACAGACCCTCTGCACATGATTTTTGGGGTAATGTGACACATGATAGCTACTCTGAAACTTTCTCTGTCCAGTTTCTACAGATTTCAATCCCAGCTTATATCTCATCTGTGATATCTTGTACCTATTTTCATATAGGTCTTCTTCTTTTACCTGGAACTATACCCTCCATAATTATCTTCTCAGCTTATACTACTCATCTCCATTGTGGGGAAGCTGAGAAGGACATGTATGTTCCCACTGAATGGTACAACAATAAGGAAAAGAGAAATGTATACATTTTGTGGGGGTGAAGAAACAAATAAGCAAAATATGATCAGTTTGTTTGGCCACACCTCCATTCACAAACCTTCAAATTAATATTTTATGTTTTATATGTTGAAAATGACCTTTTTTTACATTGCGTTTATTATTTGTGCCATGTCGCATGGTCAACACCACACCTGTGAACAATATACCCTGTTTTTTTTTGTCGCAAAATACAATTGATTTTCTACATGAGGAAAAAGTATATTACCTTATATTGAATGTTACAGGGGAAAATAGTACATTACCTTATATTGAATGTTACACCTGGTTTATTATTTTTATGCATCCATTTTATTACAGCACATGGATTACATCTTACTGCTGTTTTCTCTTTGCTGATATTTTGCTAGCTTTTGCTATTTCTGAAAAATATGTTATCTCATATATTTTTTTAATGTGAAATTGTTTATGTGGCAAATTTTTGTGGATTTAATAAAATACAATATTTTCATCAATTAAAAACATAATCTAATCTGGTGTAATAAAGATTTCTTTGTGTTTTTTTTTTAATTATTATTTGAGAACATGAATCATGTTACTATATATACCTTAATATGATTAATTCTTACACCATACACCCACCCATATATTTAAACATCATGTATGTACATTAAAACAAATAAGGGCATTGTATAATGTAGTTAAAGCATAAAAATGCAGCAGATTTCATCAGAAAATCTGAAATCCTAGTCTGAATGAGTAATGATCAAAAAGAAGAAGAAGAAGAATTTAAAATACGAGTCAGAAACAATATGTAGATGTGGAGATTGTACTGACAGTAGAAAAACAAGAGCTGAAATTGTGGGTTTCTCCATAGATTCTGTAAGAAAATCAGCACAACTTCTTTGTTTAATTAAAAGAGCCACATGTGGAGGTAATCTAACTTCTCTCTATGTTCTCTTCAGAAATATATAAAAATTCTACACATAAAATTAAATATATTTTCTCAGGAACAATTTTGACTCAAAATTTTGTAGCAAATATTTCTGGAACTAAACTCTATTCTCTGAGTAGCAATGTCCTACAAACTGCAGAAAAGTTTCTCTAATTAAGATTCAACATATCAAGTTCACAATCTAGACTAACCTCTTTCTCCTACAAACTCTATATACTTCTCCTCTAAACTTATCACAGCCTTCTTAAATAGCGAGTCCAGCCAAGCTTGGCTTATTGACATATTAGATATTCTCCATTGGTCAGTTCCTGTAATTATGGTATCTTGATGCTATCACTTGATGAACGAATGCCACCTTTATATAGCTTGGCTCTCATCCAATCAATTGCTAAGGTGTATTATGTCAACACCACATGAGTGCAAAATTTGTGTCAAGTGAGTAGGATATAACAATTGTATGAAAAAAGTAAAGTAAAGTACCCCCGTCACGCCAAGTGGCGTATAGGGAAATATGGTGTTAGTGACCCTATATTTTACAGACCTCCAGCACATGATTTTTGGGGTAATGTGGTCAGTATTACGCCCGTGCTGCTTTACTTTCCCAGAAAAAAATCCGGTACCCATTTAAGGCTGGGTGAACCCGGAGCCATCGGTTGGGATCGAACCCTACCCCTTGTCCGTGGTAGTCCAGTTCACTAACCACTGAGCTATCGCGGCTCAACAATTGTATGAATTTATCAATATTGGTCACATACAAAATTTGACATGACACTTGTTCCCATTATGTCATATGGGTTGACACTACTATATTTTATTGAATTATTTGCAGGTCATCATCATTCCACTCCGAACATGTCCATAGGTGCTCAGATCCTCTTCTCAGCAAGTTCCACAACATCCAGCGACTGACGACTCCAGTTCTATGTTGGTTGATAAGTCTTCTCATACGCCCACTAAGTTTCTCATTTCTGGCTGTGCCCATCTTATCTCTGATCTCTTTCTTCCAAAAGAGTGACGTGAACTCATGGTTGTCAAAGTCCTGTGCCTTTCCCACATCTTGGAAGGCATTGATGACGTCCACCCAATCCATTGGTTGACCATCTGCAACGACAGTGCAGCTAGCCAACCTGTCTGCTCTTTCGTCTCCTCATACTTCCGCATGTCCAAGACCGTAGACAAAGGTGACTATGCATTTTTTACTTCTGCAATGACTCTACTCATTTCATATGTACAGAGCCCGCCTCCACTTTTTCTTATCATGCTCATCGAATCACTCAGTATGGAGAATGGGTGTAGTCTTGTGGCTCTAACCAAATGAAAGCCCTGGTCACTGCCATCACCTCCATCGGCATGCTACTCGTGGTCATAACGTATGCACCACTGTCTTCTTTGACTATTCTGCCTGCCGAGCGTGCTGTTCCACATTTTAATTATGGTCAAACTTCAATGATCTTGCTATGATAAAGCTAGTGGTTAAGGCAAGGAAATGCAAATGAATGCATACAAATGCGAAGCTGCAGTAAAGCTAAATGTGAGGGAAAATTGAAAAAAAAATAGAAAAATGTTATGGTAAAAGCTTTACATGATGGTTAGTAGACGACACAGATTTTAACGACGTTGCGGCTCAATAGGCCTTAAACAGGAACAAACAAACAACATGCACACACAGATATGTAAGTAAATAAAACTAATCCTACATAGCTAACTAGTAATGAAACATTCAAAACAAAATAATCGACATTGGTTAAAGAAAAGATATATGACTTCCCTGTGTCGTGGACTGTGGTCAGAATGGGAAAGGAATGATCACACGGGTGTAGCTGTAATTATACCCTCTGGTAAGGTGAAGGGTTCTAAAAATATGAGAAGGGGGAATGCTGTCTAGGTCCCTATGATAAAGCTACTCAAGTCATTGATAGTATCGTTGACATGGCACTTTTGAATTTAAATAAAAAGAATAGAAAATTGGGTCAATGATCAGGGAGGAAGTTAATGAAAGCTCCATGAACTGATAGTATTTTTCTTCGTCTGCTTTACTCATCAACAGTGGGACGGTCTACAGAAAACAAAGAGACAGGGATGGATCTCTAGTGATAGAACTAACTTCACAAGGGCTTAATAGACTCGGTTTGGGGAGGGGGGGCAGCACTGTCATATTACTGACGACTTGACTCAAAAGTATGTCAGTTGTACAATAACATAAAGACACTATAGTACCATATTCATATATGTCACATCATGAGGTGTTCTTTTCTTCCTCCTCCTTGTTCACTTACTAGTTGTCTCATTATGTTTCTGATTTACCCAATAAGAGTATTTCTGATGATCAAGTTGCATCCTGTTCTCTCTAAAGCTCTTTAGAATTTTAATAAGAGCAGCAGTCTAGGTTCGAGGTTCCCAAAATCTATAGAAAGTATTTCAGGAAAGTATGATTGATGTTGGCATGGACTGTACTTCTGTTTGTCACTGTATGTTTGCAACAAATGTTTATTATAAAATATCTTAATTTGGATGCCACATTTGCATGCATATGTTTTATCCATCCCATGAATGTGTGTGGTAAAGATGTCTCAATCTCTTGTGTCCCAGGCACAGTCAGAAGGTTATGACTTGATTTTTCCCAGAAAGTTGAAGACGGGTATCAAATTTGTATCTAACCTGTGTTGATTTGAAAGTGACTTTTATCATTGTTTTGACCACTTCATTGGTTGACTCTTCAAACTAAGAATAGCAAAATGTTATGTCTTCTCAACATTCCTATATGGTGCAGAAACATGGACATTAGACAAGAAAACAGAACAGAGAATTAATGCCTTTGAAATGTGGATATACAGAAGAATAGGTAGAATTGGATGGAAGGAAAATAAAACAAACGATGATGTCTTAAAACAACTAAAAATGAAAAGAGAACTACTAAACACAATTCAAACAAGACAAATGCGATTTTTGGGCCATGATAAAAAAGACACAACAGACTACTAAAATTAATCCTGGAGGGGAAAATACAAGGTAAAAGAGGCAGAGGCAGACCAAGACTAACATGGACGAGTAACATCAAAAGATGGACAAACCAGCCTATGACAACCTGCACCATCAAAGCAAGAGACAGCGTGGAATGGCACTCCATGGTAGCCAACATTCGATGCGGAGATGCCACTCGATGATGATGATGACTGGTTATTATTGAGTCCTCGTGTTGACGACAACTTTCACTTTCTTTTTCCTCATCATGTAAAGGAAATGTGCTACCCACTGGATTGTTATGTTTATGTCGCATTGAGCCAGTTATATCTAGTGAGTCATTTAACATTTAGTATATGTTGGTCTTTAAACCAATTACCTGGCATTTGTAAACATGGCGATTTTGTCTTCTATCTGCATCTTGTGTTTTATCAGGCTTTCTGGTACATGTCTCAGAGCTTCAGTTTTGAAGTTGCTCCAGTTTTTTTTTAAAGTAGCATTAACTATAGTGCAAGTTGTCTAACTAAAGTCAATAAATATTCTGTTCACATTATTTGGTATTCTTCTTTTGACTGCACTATCAAAATTATGCATGCACATGCAGATGGAGTGAGATTTTATGTTCTACAGTGAAACCCTGCTATTTGTACACATTTTGTTTCAAGAGTCTGTCAGAAATTCAATTTGTACAAATGTCAAATCAATGTATCCATAAAGAAATAATGTAAATTGGATTGACCCGTTCAGTCTGCTAATTCCAATCTCTCTAATAATACATGTACAGCTCTTACTGCAGTCAATCATAAATGAAAGCTATAAAACCTATAGCTGTTCCTGAAATATCAAAAATGTAACTGCAAATAACGCACACTAAAAACTGCTGCTGGTATATGTGGAAAGTTAAAAGGAGAAAGGATGTGATTGTTTGGGAGGTGAGTCACATTCCATAAAAAGCTCTAGCAACTCTCTGCTGTTCTTCCTCTTCACCTCTTTCCTTGCATTACAAGATGCTAGGGACTGAGAAAATACTTGGGATTTGGATTTTTCTTTTTACTTCAAAAACCCATATTATTTTTGCCTACTTTAATAATTTATCAACATTTTTTTTTCTTAAATGATCAACAACAGTGCCATCAGTGTGCCTCTCCCATTGATCACGACAATATTAGGAATTGATTCCACTGAGCTCTGTATTTTCGTACAATGATAATGGCGTTCTTTAATTTCTGCAGATGAAATGTTCCATTTACTTGTATCCTCCTCCTCTGCAGATGAAATGTTCCATTTACTTGTATCCTCCTCCTCTGCAGAAGAAATGTTCCATTTACTTGTATCCTCCTCCTCTGCAGATGAAATGTTCCATTTACTTGTATCCTCCTCCTCTGCAGATGAAATGTTCCATTTACTTGTATCCTCCTCCTCTGCAGATGAAATGTTCCATTTACTTGTATCCTCCTCCTCTGCAGAAGAAATGTTCCATTTACTTGTATCCTCCTCCTCTGCAGAAGAAATGTTCCATTTACTTGTATCCTCCTCCTCTGCAGATGAAATGTTCCATTTACTTGTATCCTCCTCCTCTGCAGATGAAATGTTCCATTTACTTGTATCCTCCTCCTCTGCAGATGAAATGTTCCATTTACTTGTATCCTCCTCCTCTGCAGATGAAATGTTCCATTTACTTGTATCCTCCTCCTCTGCAGATGAAATGTTCCATTTACTTGTATCCTCCTCCTCTGCAGATGAAATGTTCCATTTACTTGTATCCTCCTCCTCTGCAGATGAAATGTTCCATTTACTTGTATCCTCCTCCTCTGCAGATGAAATGTTCCATTTACTTGTATCCTCCTCCTCTGCAGATGAAATGTTCCATTTACTTGTATCCTCCTCCTCTGCAGATGAAATGTTCCATTTACTTGTATCCTCCTCCTCTGCAGATGAAATGTTCCATTACTTGTATCCTCCTCCTCTGCAGAAGAAATGTTCCATTTACTTGTATCCTCCTCCTCTGCAGATGAAATGTTCCATTTACTTGTATCCTCCTCCTCTGCAGATGAAATGTTCCATTTACTTGTATCCTCCTCCTCTGCAGATGAAATGTTCCATTTACTTGTATCCTCCTCCTCTGCAGATGAAATGTTCCATTTACTTGTATCCTCCTCCTCTGCAGATGAAATGTTCCATTTACTTGTATCCTCCTCCTCTGCAGATGAAATGTTCCATTTACTTGTATCCTCCTCCTCTGCAGATGAAATGTTCCATTTACTTGTATCCTCCTCCTCTGCAGATGAAATGTTCCATTTACTTGTATCCTCCTCCTCTGCAGATGAAATGTTCCATTTACTTGTATCCTCCTCCTCTGCAGATGAAATGTTCCATTTACTTGTATCCTCCTCCTCTGCAGATGAAATGTTCCATTTACTTGTATCCTCCTCCTCTGCAGATGAAATGTTCCATTTACTTGTATCCTCCTCCTCTGCAGAAGAAAGTCGATGTTCTCGTGCTGTTCTTAGATTCTTCATCGTCAACTCATGCTTGTAGTTTTCCTTCACTTCTCTACCGCCAAACTCATGGTCCCTGGAGCATACTATCATTTACTACAGTAGCTTCATTCCACTGACCCTTTCCAGACCCTTTCGAAAGACAGAGTTGTAATTTTGGAGCAAAAATAACTTTGATTTTAATGAAAATATGTTTTAAAAAGATGGTGTGTAATTTAATTAAGCACAAATTTAGATCATCCTAGAAGGTTGTCGTTCCTATTTAATTGACTTTGTTTTCTAAACATAAGACTGCATCCTCAGTGATAGCTGTGCCAGTTTACAACATACATTTATATGGAGGGCGATTCGGAAACAAGAAATACAACAAGCATCGTTCCCTAACATTGAACATGTCATTACCAGTGGGGAGATACTAGCTTCTGTTAGTAGATACATCATTCAACAATTCATTGCTGTGTTTGGTTAATGTTGGAGAGGTGTTCACCTCGTACAGGAGAAAATTCCGATCGATTTCCACAAAATAGGAACTATAATATATATAATATATATTATACCAGCCAATGCCACTAAACCCTGTATAACTTCGACGACAAAACACGTTCTATAGGATTGCCCCCAGTACACCTGCCTGATGAGGACAATGTGGCACACGCCCACCTCCCTGGAAGAGAAACTCTACGGGTCAACCGAATCACTGAAACAGACAGCTGCCTTCATAAGAGAGTCCTAGTCTGAATGATGTCATGATCACAGAAGAGGAAGAAGAGGAAGGAGATTTCCATTGAGCAGAAAATACAAGTCGCTTGTTCTAAAGTTTGTTCTTTATTCCCCAAAGAAGGTTGGAAAAGATTAAGGGGACAAGGATGTAATAATTGAGTGACTGGTATCTGTAGGGACGAAAAGGGGATCCGGTGTGCCGACTGGGAGTATATGTGTGTACAATCAACATGTAACTGGAACAATCTGAATATTCGTCGAGAAAATACTAGGACGGGGGATAGAGCGGATATGGGGATGTCCCGACCGCAGAGTCGGGTACAGAGTATGGTGACAGATTTACAAAGATGGACAATACCAATTATGACGTTTCGGCCTATGACCTTCCTCAGAAAACAAGGACAGCACAAACGGACAACGAAATGAAGATATACTCTACTACATGTTAAGGAGTAATCAAACCTAGTATATAAAAAATAAGAAATAAAATGACAAGAAAGTACGTAAGAGAAAAATACAATATTAGATGAACTAGAGAGATAGAGAGAGAAAGGGGGTGTGGGGGGGGGGGAGATAAAATTGATCATTCAGCTGTTGGGCGAAGCGTGATATCACTGTACCAATATTCGTGGATTTACTGTATGGGACGAAAACACTTGTTCAAGGTGAGCGAGGAAGAGTTCAGTAAATCCTTCCTTTTCAGTCCATAAAAATACAAATGTTTACTTCTAACGTTCACGGATTATTTTTGCAATAAAATCGTAGGTTTCATTACGACCTAGTTCTCAAGGCTACTTTAAAAAAAAAAAAAATTTCAACAGAAAAAAAACGGATTAAAAAAAAAAACGTAAGCAAGAATCAATGGACAAATATTTGAGTGGGTGTACTGTGTACTGTTTTTAATATCTTGACTCAATGCTAACAAATGATGGAAGATGTCTTTAATATCTTGACTAAATGCTAACAAATGATGGAAGATGTCTTTAATATCTTGACTAAATGCAAACAAATGATGGAAGATGTCTTTAATATCTTGACTCAACAAATGATGGAAGATGTCTTTAATATCTTGACTAAATGCTAACAAATGATGGAAGATGTCTTTAATATCTTGACTCAATGCAAACAAATGATGGAAGATGTCATTAATATCTTGACTCAATGCAAACAAATGATGGAAGATGTCATTAATATCTTGACTCAATGCAAACAAACGATGGAAGATGTCTTTAATATCTTGACTCAATGCAAACAAACGATGGAAGATGTCATTAATATCTTGACTCAATGCAATCAAATGATGGAAGATGTCATTAATATCTTGACTCAATGCTAACAAATGATGGAAGATGTCATTAATATCTTGACTCAATGCTAACAAATGATGGAAGATGTCATTAATATCTTGACTCAATGCAATCAAATGATGGAAGATGTCATTAATATCTTGACTCAATGCTAACAAATAATGGAAGATGTCTTTAATATCTTGACTCAATGCAAACAAATGATGGAAGATGTCTTTAATATCTTGACTCAATGCAAACAAATGATGGAAGATGTCATTAATATCTTGACTCAATGCAAACAAATGATGGAAGATGTCATTAATATCTTGACTCAATGCAAACAAACGATGGAAGATGTCTTTAATATCTTGACTCAATGCAAACAAACGATGGAAGATGTCATTAATATCTTGACTCAATGCAATCAAATGATGGAAGATGTCATTAATATCTTGACTCAATGCTAACAAATGATGGAAGATGTCATTAATATCTTGACTCAATGCTAACAAATGATGGAAGATGTCATTATAGTCCGTTCAGAATCGTTTGCCGAGATGTTATGATTTATAATTCAAAAAGTTCTTGATGATTTCACATGATTTTTGGCATACGGTGTTAAAATGTCCATGTCACGAGAACATATGTGTTACTCGATGTCTAGCTATAACGGTTTTCTTAAAGCGGCGAATTCCTTTGATCTTTTCCCATGTAACTATTATTTTGACCCTAATCAAAATGTTTTACAGTAATCTAGTGCAACGATGACCCATAGGCGTGTCCATAAAATTTTACTGGGTGGCAAGTATACAAATTTTAAATTATATATAGAACTTTTGTTCGTAGAGTCAATTTGATATAGTTCCATGCTCTTGGTGTGAGTTTCCCAAATGTTGTCGCTGCCTTTCAAATACGTACATTTAGTTCCTCATCTAAGGAAAGTGTGGCTGTAATAGTGGATCCAAGATAGCTGAACTTCTGTACTGACTCAAGCAGGCTTCCATTCAAAGTAATGGTTGTTGGTTTGCTTATAACATATTTTTGATTGCTTGGGTGGTCTTGAACAATAAACTGTTTAACAAATCAACTAGGAAATTTTGCAAATCAAACTATTTATCTGTAGACTTAATCAGAGTAATGATCATTCAGAATCAGACGAGTCAAATAGGTCGATTACTGCTTTCGGCTGAACAAACAACAAACCATCCTTTTTCCAATATTCCTCTTGTCGTAACACATGATCCTCACATTTTACCCAGTAGTCTTTATTTATATTTGATAGAGCCTGATTTGTAAGTGTCTCAACATCGCATAATTTGAAAGTTTTATTTGTATATGCTACGTGTCCTTTAACTTTTGCCCAAACTAGTTCTATAGGATTTAAGTGTGCATGATATGGAGGTAGTCGCAAACATCTATGGCCATGTTCTTGAATTAACTTGTCTATTTTAAATATCTTTGTACGTTGTGTCTGTTTTACAAGGCTAAGCAATTCGGGTTTCAAGTAGCTGTCGTTAACTTGTAAGTGTTCTTTTATGAGCCACGTTTTGATTGCATCTTTTGTACTTGATGATGTTGGGATTCTATCTTCTACGTTAACTACGTTATGGTATGAAGCATTGTCCATTATCAGACAAGAAGGTCGATCTAATATTGGAAGGATACTTTTCTCGATCCAGTCTTTAAATATGTGCCCATTCATTTCGGAGTGGTAGTCTCTATTGTCTATGGATTTTGAAATGAAAACGAGATGAGCATTCTGCAACAACCCATTATGTCTGCTACCTGCATGTGCAACTATCAAACGTTGCCCTTTACTGCTTGGTACTGATCTTTTAATACTTCCATCTGCTAACTGCCATTCCTTTTCATTTGTATGATGAGCGTTGATCCAAGTTTCATCTAAATAAACAATATCATAATCATTTTCGCGCATTTCCTTCACTTCACGTAAATACTTGCTTCTAAGAGCTACTAGATGTGGCTTCTCACAAATAATGTTTTTTCCACCAGCATACTTTCTAAAGGTGAAGCCTGCACTTCTTAATATTTTCCATAATGAAGTTTTTGATATTTCAATGTCGTTGTTAGTTTTCAGCCAAAGCTTCAACTTTCTAAGTGTCACTTCTTCGTTTATATCAAACATTCGACAGATTTCTCTTTTTACTAGGTCCTTATCAAAACTGTCTGACGTTTCTTTCCTTCCTTGCTTTCTTGCATTTGTTGGCAATAAATATCCGCTTCCTTTAACTATTCGATCAAATGAACGTTTACACAAACCTAAAATATGCATTGTTCTCTTCTCAGGGTTTGATAAAGAACAATAAAGATGTCCCTTTTTACGCTCTCTGCAGAAGTATTGATAAATCTTTATAGCAATGTTATGCTCAGTAAAATATTTTGCCTTTATATTCATTCTCACATAGACTTGCAGAAGATAATATGGATAGTGCCGCCTCCTTTCTGTAAATATTGAGATTTGCCTCTGAATTATGACTCGAACTCGAGTCTACGGCCGTGATTTTGACGTCACATAATTTCCGGTTTCGGCTAAAATGTCATTTTGTGCTAAACGGGAAATTTCATATGTAGCATTTCTTTATAAAAATTTATAGTGGAAACATAACTATTTTAGGACGGTGCGCATTCAGCCGTGAAGGTCATGCCTATATGTTAAAGAATCAGCTGTGAGATGTAAGCATCTACATAATCCCGCCGGTGTTTATAATATCGATTAACTTTTTTTAAATATAGGTTAAATAAGGCATCTTTGAAACTGGATCACATTTCTTTGATAAAAAATTATTTTATAGCGACATTAGTATTCTAAACCTAAATTCAAAAGATCAATGCAAATGAACAATAAGTTTTTGAAAAAAATAAATTAATGTCTAGGCAAACTAATCTGAACGGACTATAGAAGCGTATCTACATAGTGCTTAATTGTGGGTGTTGTTCGTTATGTGTATTTGCAAACATGAATTCAATTGGTTACAATTAGTGTGGCCGTATTTCTCAATGATTTTGTCAACATGGTACACATTTTTCTTATTCGTATTCTTCACAAGTTGTTACAATTCGGGTTTTAAATATGTGTCGTCAAATTTGACATTTTCATTCGCAAGCCATGTCCTAATTTGCTCTTTTGTATTTGATGCAGTAGGCACTTTGTCCCATCTTGAATTCCCTAAGGAAGTGCTGATATAGTAAAACAGTAACCTTTTGCATAGTTATAAATTTGCATTTCAAACTCATTGTAATTTAGATATAAATGTTGGTATTTAAAGTCAACAAATTGTCTACTGAGTCTTCACAAAATTAATAAAGATACGCCTTCCCTTCGGTAATTAATGCCCAGGCCGTGGTGCGTCATGTCGTTCAATAACAATTCAGTTTTGTGCACAGGATTTTCCTGAACTTAGTGTTTCTGCAATAGCCAAACTATTTTACGTGAACGACCGCACCAAATTAATGTATATATCCTAAAATGGTGTCAAATTCGAACAGGGTGAATTTAATATAGCCTAAAGAAGAAAACTTTTAAACTAGATCAAATTTCTCAGAGCAAAAAATATTTCTATAACGACATCAATATTATAAGATTACATGCAAAAGTTGAAAGCAAAATAACAAACGGTTATCACGTAAAGCTAATTCAAGTGTGGTTATGAATTTCTGAACGGACTATAATATCTTGACTCAATGCAATCAAATGATGGAAGATGTCATTAATATCTTGACTCAATGCTAACAAATAATGGAAGATGTCTTTAATATCTTGACTCAATGCAAACAAATGATGGAAGATGTCTTTAATATCTTGACTCAATGCAAACAAATGATGGAAGATGTCTTTAATATCTTGACTCAATGCAAACAAATGATGGAAGATGACTTTAATATCTTGACTCAATGCAAACAAATGATGGTAGTTGTTTTTAATATCTTAACTCAATGCAAACAAATGATGGAAGATGTTTTTAATATCTTAACTCAATGCAAACAAATGATGGAAGTTGTTTTTAATATCTTGACTCAACAAACGATGGAAGATGTCTTTAATATCTTGACTAAATGCTAACAAATGATGGAAGATGTCTTTAATATCTTGACTAAATGCTAACAAATGATGGAAGATGTCTTTAATATCTTGACTCAACAAACGATGGAAGATGTCTTTAATATCTTGACTAAATGCTAACAAATGATGGAAGATGTCTTTAATATCTTGACTAAATGCAAACAAATGATGGAAGATGTGTTTAATATCTTGACTCAACAAACGATGGAAGATGTCTTTAATATCTTGACTAAATGCTAACGATGGAAGATGTCTTTAATATCTTGACTCATTGCTAACAAATGATGGAAGATGTCTTTAATATCTTGACTCAATGCAAACAAATGATGGAAGATGTCTTTAATATCTTGACTCAATGCAAACAAATGATGGAAGATGTCTTTAATATCTTGACTCAACAAACGATGGAAGATGTCTTTAATATCTTGACTAAATGCTAACAAATGATGGAAGATGTCTTTAATATCTTGACTAAATGCAAACAAATGATGGAAGATGTCTTTAATATCTTGACTCAACAAACGATGGAAGATGTCTTTAATATCTTGACTAAATGCTAACAAATGATGGAAGATGTCTTTAATATCTTGACTCAATGCAAACAAATGATGGAAGATGTCTTTAATATCTTGACTCAATGCAAACAAATGATGGAAGATGTCTTTAATATCTTGACTCAACAAACGATGGAAGATGTCTTTAATATCTTGACTCAATGCAAACAAATGATGGAAGATGACTTTAATATCTTGACTCAATGCTAACAAATGATGGAAGATGTCTTTAATATCTTAACTCAATGCAAACAAATGATGGAAGTTGTTTTTAATATCTTAACTCAATGCAAACAAATGATGGTAGTTGTTTTTAATATCTTAACTCAATGCAAACAAATGATGGAAGATGTTTTTAATATCTTAACTCAATGCAAACAAATGATGGAAGTTGTTTTAATATCTTGACTCAACAAACGATGGAAGATGTCTTTAATATCTTGACTAAATGCTAACAAATGATGGAAGATGTCTTTAATATCTTGACTAAATGCAAACAAATGATGGAAGATGTCTTTAATATCTTGACTCAACAAACGATGGAAGATGTCTTTAATATCTTGACTAAATGCTAACAAATGATGGAATATGTCTTTAATATCTTGACTAAATGCTAACAAATGATGGAAGATGTCATTAATATCTTGACTAAATGCTAACAAATGATGGAAGATGTCATTAATATCTTGACTCAATGCAAACAAATGATGGAAGATGTCATTAATATCTTGACTCAACAAACGATGGAAGATGTCTTTAATATCTTGACTAAATGCTAACAAATGATGGAAGATGTCTTTAATATCTTGACTAAATGCAAACAAATGATGGAAGATGTCTTTAATATCTTGACTCAACAAACGATGGAAGATGTCTTTAATATCTTGACTAAATGCTAACAAATGATGGAAGATGTCTTTAATATCTTGACTAAATGCAAACAAATGATGGAAGATGTCTTTAATATCTTGACTCAACAAACGATGGAAGATGTCTTTAATATCTTGACTAAATGCTAACAAATGATGGAAGATGTCTTTAATATCTTGACTAAATGCTAACAAATGATGGAAGATGTCATTAATATCTTGACTAAATGCTAACAAATGATGGAAGATGTCATTAATATCTTGACTCAATGCAAACAAATGATGGAAGATGTCATTAATATCTTGACTCAACAAACGATGGAAGATGTCTTTAATATCTTGACTAAATGCTAACAAATGATGGAAGATGTCTTTAATATCTTGACTAAATGCAAACAAATGATGGAAGATGTCTTTAATATCTTGACTCAACAAACGATGGAAGATGTCTTTAATATCTTGACTAAATGCTAACAAATGATGGAAGATGTCTTTAATATCTTGACTAAATGCAAACAAATGATGGAAGATGTCTTTAATATCTTGACTCAACAAACGATGGAAGATGTCTTTAATATCTTGACTAAATGCTAACAAATGATGGAAGATGTCTTTAATATCTTGACTAAATGCAAACAAATGATGGAAGATGTCATTAATATCTTGACTAAATGCTAACAAATGATGGAAGATGTCATTAATATCTTGACTCAATGCAAACAAATGATGGAAGATGTCATTAATATCTTGACTCAACAAACGATGGAAGATGTCTTTAATATCTTGACTAAATGCTAACAAATGATGGAAGATGTCTTTAATATCTTAACTCAATGCAAACAAATGATGGAAGATGTTTTTAATATCTTAACTCAATGAAAACAAATGATGGAAGTTGTTTTTAATATCTTAACTCAATGCAAACAAATGATGGAAGTTGTTTTTAATATCTTGACTCAATGCTAACGATGGAAGCTGTTTTTAATATCTTGACTCAATGCAATAAACACGACAAGCAAAAAATATGGACTAGATATGAATATCAAAAAGACTAAAACTATGATCATAAACAAAGAAAATACTCAAAACCCACAAGTGGATATCAAAATTGAAGGAATAGACCTTGAGACAGTTCAGAACTATAACTACCTTGGACATACTATAACCAGTGATGGAAAATGTACAACTGAAATAAACAAAAGAATAGGAATGGCAAAAAGTAATTTTAATGTCATGAAGGACATACTAACATCAAAACAAATAACACCAGAGCTAAAACTAAGAATAGCAAAATGTTACATCTTCTCAATATTCCTATATGGTGCTGAAACATGGACATTAGACAAGAAAACAGAACAGAGAATTGAAGCCTTTGAAATGTGGATATATAGAAGAATAGGTAGAATTGGATGGAAGGAAAAGAAAACAAACGACGAAGTCTTAAAACAACTAAAAATGAAAAGAGAACTTCTGAACACAATTAGAACAAGACAAATGCGATTCTTAGGCCATGTTAAAAGACACAACAGCCTACTGAAAGTGATCCTGGAGGGGAAAATACAAGGTAAAAGAGGCAGAAGCAGACCAAGATTAACATGGACGAGTAACATCAAAAGATGGACAAATCAACCGATGACAACCTGCACCATCAAAGCAAGAGATAGAGCAAAATGGCGCTCCATGGTAGCCAACCTTCGTTGCGGAGACGGCACTCAATGATGATGATGATGATGATGACTCAATGCCAACAAATGATGAAAGTTGTTTTTAATATTTTGACTCAATGCCAACAAACGATGGAAGCTGTTTTTAATATCTTAACTCAACAAACGATGGAAGCTGTTTTTAATATCTTGACTCAACAAACGATGGAAACTGTTTTTAATATCTTAACTCAACAAACGATAGAAGCTGTTTTTAATATCTTAACTCAACAAACGATGGAAGCTGTTTTTAATATCTTAACTCAACAAACGATGGAAACTGTTTTAATATCTTGACTCAACAAACGATAGAAGCTGTTTTTAATATCTTAACTCGACAAACGATAGAAGCTGTTTTAATATCTTAACTCGACAAACGATGGAAGCTGTTTTTAATATCTTGACTCAACAAACGATGGAAGCTGTTTTTAATATCTTGACTTAACAAACGATGGAAGCTGTTTTTAATATCTTAACTCAACAAACGATAGAAGCTGTTTTTAATATCTTAACTCGACAAACGATAGAAGCTGTTTTTAATATCTTAACTCGACAAACGATGGAAGCTGTTTTTAATATCTTAACTCGACAAACGATAGAAGCTGTTTTTAATATCTTAACTCAACAAACGATGGAAGCTGTTTTTAATATCTTGACTCAATGCTAACAAACTATGGAAGTTCAATGGGATAGAAAGAAGACTGGACGTAGCTAAGATTAAATTGAAAGGTCACAATTTATGGCAGTGAAATGACGTAGCAAAAAAGAAAACTTTGGTTTTTAAGAGCTTGCATTTTTCTCATAGCAACATTGCATATGGCTGTGAAACGTGAACTATCGATAGATGTGCTGAATAGCACGACATTAGCGCGGAATCAAATTGTTACAGAAAAATACCACGACATTGCCGTGGAATCCAAATGCTACAAAAGAATGCGACGACATAACCGTGGAATCCAAATGTTACAGAAGAATACCACATTACCGTAGAATCCAAATGTTACAGAAGAATACCACATTACCGTAGAATCCAAATGTTACAGAAGAATACCACATTACCGTAGAATCCAAATGTTACAGAAGAATACGACATTACCGTAGAATCCAAATGTTACAGAAGAATACCACATTACCGTAGAATCCAAATGTTACAGAAGAATACCATGGACGGAGATCAGACAAAACTTGTCAGTTTGCAAGAACTTATAATTAAGATAAACTATTTGATATAGACAAGAAAAACACAATATTTTAGTCATTTAAAACGACATAATGAATGAACTACAGGCGATAATTATGAAGGTCATAGCTCCAGATAAAAGGTAAAGAGAAAGATCTAGAATATAATGGATATAAGATATCACAAACTAGCTGGGATTGACTGTTGCTGAAGCAAGACATCTCGCACATGACAGAAATATATATATATATATATATATATATATATATATATATATATCAATGCCAATGGAGCTATGTTTCAACAGGGGCAAGCTAGATGAAGATGATGTTAATAAACTAGTACAAATAACATATAACATACAATAACAATTATAATACCTTCTCCTCATCGACCACAGGTCGACAAAGCAATCAACAATGCAATCAATGTTATACACCCCTTGTGACGTCGTATAGGACAACAGCAACAACAAAGTGTTTCCATCGTGTACGTCACTTGCCATCCTTCGTTAATACCATATTAAACCAAGACTACACTGACAGTGGGAGCCGCGATAGCTCAGTGGTTAGTGAACTGGACTACAAAGGACAAGAGGTAGAGTTCGATCCCAACCGATGACTTCCAGGTTCACCCAGCCTTTAATGGATACCGGATTTTTTTCTGGGAAAGTAAAGCGGCACGGGCGTAGTACCGACCAGAGGGTCTGTAAAATGTATGGCCACTAACACTATATTCCTTATACGCCCCTTGGCGTGACGGGGGTACTTTACTTTTTTTTTTAACACTGACAGTCTGTCTCCACTGTTTTCACGGCAGTAACCTTTGGTTCGTCTTACCTTCTCCACTAAACGCCACTTCTTGTGATTGACTCTGGAACACATCTGCTAGCACCTGGCTACATGTACTGTAACGTGCTGACTAAAGCAATATTTATTACGAAAAAAACTTCAGAGGCGAAAGACAAACGAACTACACAGAGACAATGGTTTCTCTGTTATACATTAACAACTTTAAAAGTTGCCAAGTTGGTAGTGTGCTGAAATGCAGGTCTCTGTTTGAAGAGTACTGGTTCGATCGTAGTGTCCTTAGGCTCCCCAATGTTTTCTTTTTGTCTGCTTGTGGATTTTTCCGAGTGCTGTAAAAATACCATTGACTGTGCATTTTATTTGTGTAATAGCGTGGCAGCAGTTATGGTTTGCATTTTAAATCATAACACTTGACTGAACTATTTGATTTAATCTCAACATGTGCATCAAGCTTGTCATGACTAGCTTATTCACGATCATCATCATGATGTGCCATTACGGTTGGCGTAGGTGATCATGTCCTACAATCTTCTATCTACAGTGCATCGTATCAGTTCTGTTGTTGACTGTTTTCCATGACACCAAGCTATCCAGTATTTTCTCTCTTTGTCGTCCGCGATATCTCTTTCCTTTTATTTTGCCAGTTGTAACAAGTATTCCAACTTTCCTCTTCTCATGATGTGCCCAAAAAATGTTGATTATTTCTTTCTGATGTTTTTATGAGCTCCCTTTTAGCGTTTGCCTTTTTAAGAATTTCCTCATTGGTCTTTTTAGCTGTCCAGAGAACTTTCAACATTCTTCTGATAAATTCAATCTCTGTGGCCTCTAATCGTCTTTTCATTTGTTTATCTGCTGTCCATGATTCGCTTCCATTGGTCAGAATTAGTTCTATATAGCAACGGAAATATACTTAAAGCAGAAGTAGAATGGGCTTTGAAGCAGAATAAAAAGAACAAAGCAGCTGGTATAGATGGAATAACAACAGAAATGATACTAGCCTGTAAGGAAACAGCTATAGATTAGCTTACTATCATATTCAATATGGCTTGGGAAGAAAGAAAAGTCCCAGACGACTGGCAAAAAGCTATCATTGTCCCATTTGGAAGAATAAGGGAAGTAAAAGGGAGTGTGAAATGTACAGAGGAATATCCCTATTGAGTCAAGTTGGTAAAATGTTTGCTAAAATATTAGAGAGGAGAGTAAGATACATAACAGAACTTCAATTAAGTAATAATCAATTCGGATTCAGAAAAGGCAAAAGCTGTACTGATGCTATATTTACATTGAGACAACTATGTGAAAAAACAATAGAATATGACAGAAACCTAAATATAGTGTTTATAGATCAGGAAAAAGCGTTTGATCGTGTGGACAGGAACAAACTTTGGCAAACTTTAGAAACCTACGGGGTAGCAGGACAACTACTAGATAATATAATGGCATTATACAAAAACAGTCAAAGTGCCGTCAGAACATCGGAAGGTCTGTCAGAATGGTTTCAGGTTACAACACGAGTAAGACAAGGATGTGTCCTCTCACCACTCCTCTTCATCATATATATGGACAAAATAAATCAGGAAACAACCAAAAATAAGGACAAATCAAATAATAACATAGAGGTAGAAAACTTCAACATCAACGAGCTACTCTTCGCAGATGACCAATGCCTAATATATGAGGATGAAAACCTGCTACAACAGCATTCAACATCTCTAGATAAAAGCTGCACGAACTACAGTATGAAAATTAACACAGCAAAAACAGAGGCTTAAGAATAAGCAAATTAAGACACCCATTAAACATCAAGATCAAAGATAAAGAAATAAAACAAGTAGAGGAATTCAAGTATTTAGGCACAATGTTCACAGAAGATGGAAAACTAGACAGAGAAATTGACATGAGAATACAAAAAGCAAATGCGGTTACATACAAGCTTTCACCATTGCTAAGACATCCAAACATTTCTATGCCAGCTAAACAACAAATGATAAATAGCATCTTCATACCAACTTTATGCTATGAAAGTCAAAAATGGACCCTTTCTAAATCACATTTAAGAAAGATCAATATATGTGAGATGCGTTGCTTGAGAAAAACAACACAAGAAGAGATAGAATACCAAATGAAACCATAAGAAAAATAGTAGGAACAAAACCCTGCCAAGAATATATAGAACAACAACAACTTAAATGGTTTGGTCACCTGGTCAGAATGAATCCTCACCAATCACCATCAAGGGCGTTCTTCTCGAGAATGCATGGAAAAAGACCAAGAGGAAGACACAGAAGAAGATGGATAGATGCAGTGACAGAGACATGTAACAACAAAGGAAAATCACTAATTCAGACAATTTGAGCAGCACAAGAACGACAAATGATATAAACCACGACACCTTTTAGGTATCAGTGAAAAGAGGAAAGAAAGAGGAAGATAGCAACGATGAACTCTCTTTCTCACTTCTATTGACATACATTTATTTTCTGAAATGCTATTTTGGCCTAGCAAAAAGAATAAAACTGTGATCATAAACAAAGAAAATTCTCAAGACCTACAATTAAATATCAAAGTTGAAGGAATACATCAGGAGACAGTTCAAAGCTACAGCTACCTGGAACATACTATAACCAGTGATGAAAAATGTAAAACTTAAATAAACAAAAGAATAGGTATGGCAAAAATCAATTTTAATGCCATGAAAAATATACTAACATCAAAACAAATAACACCAGGGCTAAAACTAAGAATAGCAAAATGTTACATCTTCTCAACATTCCTGTATGGTGCAGAAACATGGACATTAGACCAGAAAACAGAACAGAAAATTGAAGCCTTTGAAATGTGGATATATATAAAATAATAGGTAGAATTGGATGGAAAGGAAATAAAACAAACGATGGAGTTTTTTTAAAACAACTAAAAATGAAAAGAGAACTACTAAACACAATTAGAACAAGACAAATGAAATCTCTGGGGCATGTTAAAAGACACAACAGCCTAATAAAAGTAATATTGGAAGGGAAAATACAAGGTAAAAGAACAATAGGCAGACCAAGTCTCGCATGGACGAATAACATTTAAAAAATGGACAAGTCAACCTATGACAACCTACACCATCAAAGCAAGAGACAGAGTGGAATGGCGATCCATGGTAGCTAACCCTCGATGCGGAGACGGCACTCAATGATGATGATGATTTTGGCCTGAGCTAAAGGTTCTGCTTTTTATTTCTTTGGTGCATCTTCCATCTGATGTTATTACTGTGTCCAAGTATTTGAAACGTTGCACTTATTTCAGATTTTATTCACGATAGACTTTGCTTTAATCTAATTTTGAGAGCATTTGAGGGAGACCAAGAGAACGATGGGTAAACGGAATAAAAAACATACGCAAGAACTAAGACATTTCTACCGCAGAAAGACACCACATCTAAAAAAAAAAATAAACAATACATCTAGAGGCACCACATTCCTCCATTCTCCTCGGACGGTTCAATGCAACAGCAAATGAATAAAAGAAAGAAAATAAGAAAGAAAGAAAAAGAAAGAAAAAAAAAAAAAGAAAGAAAGAAAAGAAAGAAAGAAAGAAAGAAAGAAAGAAAAGAAAGAAAGAAAGAAAGATTCAGGGTGTTAAACTGTTCAGAGAGCAGAAAAATAATTCGCCTAACAGTCTCCTTTGTTTCAGTGTTTTCATTTAAACAGGGTACCACAAATTTGACAAAACATGAATAACAAACTCGGACTTTGAGACAAAGATCAACTTGCCCTGTGGCCAGTCTCCTAAAAAATGGTGAACATATTCTAGTTTAATTTAGTTTTGTTTAATTTAGTTTTGTTTTGTTTGGTCGACGGGTCATCCTCATTGTACATTGAACACGTCCATAATTGTTCAGATCTCTCTCTCCCCACCCTCCCCTTTTCCTATCCAATATGTCGCTCCTGTGTGGAGACTGACGACTCCAGTTCTGTGTTGATTTGTTATGATGAATGTGTCTCCCTGTATAACAGGCACGATTCTTCAGAGGAGACAATGGAGGCCACAGCGCCTCTAATATTTTATCAGAAAATAAAACATAATTACATTCCAGCTCAATGCTCAAAGAGGTAAATGTCATTGTTCAACCAACCACCGTATTCCCTAGTATAGCCGTGATACATAGTTCAAATAACTCAAGCCGTTACTAATAAATAGACTTCAATGTTTATGGAGGTCAAAACCTACTACAACTGTACAATGGCATCCATCAACCTTGCAGTGTGTATGAGAGCTTGATGGGCAATTGCAGCATTCACCTCCCCGTTGACATTTTAACAGAAGGAAGAATAATTAGATGGCCCTCCTCTATCTATTTATCTTTATCTTTATTGAAACATATAGAATTAGAGCTAATTTGTGGGGGGGGCGCGTTTTTCTCTAATGCGGACTGTAAGAATCACTACTCTGCGTCTGTATATACTGTATATATATATATATATATATATATATATATATATATATATATATATAAACTTGAACATAACTGTAAGAGATGTTAATTATCAGTAAAACCATTCTTTTCTCATAATTTATAATGCAAAATAAATAAGATATAATTATGTAATTATAATTATGTTAATTTGGGGCAATAATTGAAGAAACTATTTTACATAGCGCAAATTGTAGTAATCTTTCATCATCATCGAGTGCCATCTCCGCAACGAAGGCTGGCTACCATGGTGCGCCATTCTGCTCTGTCTTGCTTTGATGGTGCAAGCTGTCATAGGCTGATTTGCCCGTTTTGATATTCTCGTCCATGTTCGTCTTGGTCTGCCTCTGCCTCTTTTACCCTGCACTTTCCCCTCTAAGGTTACTTTTAGTAGGCTGTCGTGTCTTTTAACATGGTCTAAAAATCGCATTTGTCTTGTTTGAATTGTGTTTAGTAGTTCTCTTTTCATTTTTAGTTGTTTTAAGACTTCATCGTTTGTTTTCTTTTCTTTCCATCCAATTCTACCTATTCTTCTATATATCCACATTTCAAAGGCTTCAATTCTCTGTCTGTTTTCTTGTCTAGTGTCCATGTTTCTGCACCATATAGGAATGTTGAGAAGATATAACATTTGGCTATTCTTAGTTTTAGTCCTGGTGTTATTTGTTTGATGTTAGTATATTTTTCATGATTGATTCAGTGCAAAATAAAGACAAGTGGAACAATATTAAAACAGGTAAATGAATTTAAATATTTGGGAACTTTGTTAACGTCAGACGGAAGATGTACAAAAGAGGTGAGATGCAGAATTGCTCATGCAAAAGCAGCTTTCCAAAAAATGAGGAAGATACTATGCAATCCATTTTTGACAATCGAAACAAGAAACAAAGTTCTTAAATGTTATGTAGAGTCAGTCTTAACATATAGATTTGAATCATGGACAATAGGACAACAGACAAGAAAATCACTGGAATCTATAGAAATGTGGTTTTACAGAAGAATGTTGAGATTACCATAGACATCTAAGAAGAGTAATGAAAATGACCTGAAAGAGTTCAAAGCAAAAAGAGAGCTAATTTCCAATATTAGGAAGAAACAATCATCATTTTTTTGGCCATGTAATGAGAAGAGAACAACTGGAATATATTGTAACAACAGGAAAAATTGAGGGACGAAAAGATAGAGGGAAGTAAAGAGAAACAATACCAGACTGCTTAAGAGAATAGCTTGGCAGAAGGTCAACAACAGAAATGATAAATAACTGTCGAGATCGAAAGTTGTGGAGAGACATGATCACCTACGCCAGCAGACCCGGTACTTGATGATGGTAATATTTTTCATGACATTAAAATTACATTTTGCCATTCCTATTCTTTTGTTTATTTCAGTTTTACATTTTCCATCACTGGTTATAGTATGTCCAAGGTAGTTGTAGTTCTTAACTGTTTCCAGGTCTATTCCTCCAACTTTGATATCCACTTGTGGGTTTTGAGTATTTTCTTTGTTTATGATCATAGTTTTAGTCTTTTTGATATTCATATGTAATATATATTTTTTGCTTGTCATGTTTATTTCATTAATTGTTGTGGATCTTTAGGACTTTTTGCTAGTAGTACAGTATCATCAGCATATCTTAGGTTATTGATTATCTTTCCATTAATGTTTAGGCCTGGCATCTCTGTGATGTTTTTAAAAATTTGCCCAGTGTATAGATTGAACAAGCCTGGTGATAGGATGCATCCTTATCTTACTCCTTTTTTTAAATATCAATGGGTGTAGAGTTCTCTTTGTTATATTTTATTATTGCTGTTTGCTGCCAGTATAAATTACATATTAGTCGTTTGTCCATGTCATCTAGATGTATCTCTTTTAGGCATTCTATAAGTTGTTTGTGGTGTACTCTATCAAAAGCTTTGATGTAGTCTATGAAGCTTAGCGTTATTCTCTACGTTTCCAGAGTTACAAAGGGGTGTTTGATGTCGACCGACGACCGAAAAATGTCACTGGTCACAGAAAAAAAGATAAATTTCTTGAAAATTTGCGATTTTTTTTTTTCGCAATATTGAGATCGTATCTCACTGTGTGTGTGTGTGGGGGGGGGGGGGGGAAGGTAATTAAATACAAATGGAAACAAATAAAACACCCAGTGGTCACCGGAAGTGGTAATTAAAAAGGTAGGGGAGAGTGGGGAGAAATGGACCATCATTTTTCATTCTCACCAAAATCGGTATATCTCTATAAATAATAATAATTCTGCGATGTTATTCATATCGCTGAGTGAAATATCCATTTATTTCAAAATATAGTCTTCAAAGAATGGTTAAACATTAACACTTTTATGAAATATACATTGAAACAATGATACCATAGTGGGGTGAAATGGACCGCATATGGGGAGAAATGGAACTGATGAAGGGGAGAAATGGACCATAGGTAGGAGAAATAGTCCATGAAAATCAATTAATACAATTGTATGTTATCAAAGGATATCTTGAAACGTAGATAGCTTTCTGTTCTTTTTGTACCCTTGCAGCAAATAGGTTGTGGTAAAATTGCTTTAATTTGACTCATTTAACAGTCCCTATATCTTCTACAGTAGGCCAAAAAAACTTAGCAAACATTTTCCCACTTTTTCTTAAAAAGCTGATTTCTACATCACCATCTTCATCTTCAAGCTGCATGACTTTCCCAATTAAATATTTGTTCTCTTTCCTGTCTCAAACTCACACACAACATATAGACCAAGATTTATGTCTGTACTTTCTACACCATCCATTCTGATATTGTTGTTTTCGTCATCGCTATCACGCCCATTATCAGACACGTCAGAATCTGTGTCATCATCATATGGTATATTGTCAGTATCATCATCAGAATCACTGATATTTTTTTCAAGCACAAAAAGTGATTTCTGCTTTTGATAGAGTAATATTCTTTGTGTTTTCTGATCTGCATTTCATTTTTATTTCCATCATTGCTGGAGATGATGTCGCCAGCATTGTTTTTCCACGTTTTCTTCCTCGATGCTTTCCTTATGAGGGCAGCCTTAGGATATCCTTTAAATAATTCAGGAGGAGAAAACGCTGTTACAACTTCTGCCGGGGCATCATCATTTGGAGACACTGGATATGTTGTTAATGAATACAGAGAGTTTGAAGTACCACTGATTGAGGCCTTTTATCAGTCATGTCTAAATTAGACTTAATTGAAATAGTACTGGTGCTTCTGTAATCTGAGGCCTGTCTGTGATGTCAGAAGGTAGAAAATCTTCAGCATTGAAAATATCTTGATCCAGTGGCCAAATGCCAGTAGCTTTGAACCCAGACATTATGTTTTGTTTGGTAGAGGCCCTAACAAAAGCGGTACCTCCAAGCTCTGCAAGTTGATAGATGGAGAGGGTGTTTCCAACATTCTTTATCATCCATGAATCTGCTAAATGGCTAAAATGCTGCTTTCATGGGTCCAAAGACAGTCCGATCCAATGGTTGCCTTTGGTGCTTGTATGTGGTGGAAGAGTGATGACATGAATATTGTTCTGCTTTGCCAACTCCAGAGCGGGAAATGAAATATGACTTTCGTGATTATCCATAATCACAATAATGGGATATGTCTCTGAAGGTCTAACACATTTTATAATATGTTCAACCACTTTCAAAAAATTTTCACTTGTCATCCAGCCTGAAGAGTGGGTAAGTCCTAAAGAGCCTTCAGGCGCTCCATTTAACATAAAGTGTTTAAAACATTTTCTTGGAAACACAAACACTGGTGGCAAGCTGTCTCCAGTAGCAGAAACAATGCAGCACATTGTGACAAGTTCACCTCGCTCTCTTGATGTAATTTGCCCAAACCTGTTTGGTACCACGTGGTGCAATGACTCTAGGAACATTTTGTACTGTTGTCACACCTGTTTCATCAAGATTGTAAATCTGAGCCCCACTTACATTCAGAGTTGTATAAGAGACTTGTAGTAATTTTAAAAATGTTGCAACATTGTGTCTGTTAAATGCAGTTGCTCGTGCCAATGATGTGCTTCTGGCTGTCTTATTGACAATTTTTGATGTCGCCTCAGAAAGCCATAAAGCCATTCTCTACCTGCCATTGAGTTTTCACTCCACGTTTGTGGACATTTCAAACGATTTAATGTGCCATTTCAAAGGCAAGAGTACGAACATTTTTTGGAGTTAGTCCGTGAAACATTTTGGAACACTTATCAAGATAATTGGCCAGACTCTCTTCCTGCTCATGATTAAAAATCTGACTGTGCTGATAATTTGGAGTGAGTCTCATTACCGACAATTTGACTTTTTAATATTGTTTAGCAGTGTTGTACGGGCTATTGCATATCCCTGGAGGCTTGTCTAACAGGCATGCCATCTGTAACGGCAGTGACTGCAGCTCTCATAATGGACTCTGGTACTTTCCTTGATCTGTTTTCCTCTGGTAAACACGGGGCATGTTTTGACTGGAAAGAAAACATAAAAAAGGCTTAGATTGAAAGTTTCATATAGTTTCAATGTATTTCTTCAATTGTTTAAACAAATTGAAACAGATTTTGTTAAACAGATTTTTAAATAATTTGTGATAATGTATAATGCAATACTGAAGCCGTTTCATGTGTGGGGAGAAATGGTCCAATGACGGTCCATTTCTCCCACAGATATTCAAATAGAAAAAAATCACATAAACTCTAAAAATTTCATAATTTTTTGGCATAAAGAACATTATTTACGTAGGAAAATAGTAATTCTGTATATAAATAACTTACCGTGCAGTCAGAAAAACAGCAACAAAAATTTAGCTTGCAATGTGACTTCAAAGTCCAACTTTTTCCTTGCTAAAAATATGATCACGAATTGTGAAAATCACGCGGGCTTAAAGAAACCGGATGTTGTCCTAGAAATGATCTCATACTGTTAGTGTTTTTTCATTATGGTCCAAATTAATATGGACCATTAGTTTTTGAGATAAAGGAGGGGGTCCAATCCTCCCACATGTCCATTCTCCCCATCTCCCCTATAAGGGGGTGGTAATATTTGAACACGACAACATATAAAAATATGAAATTTGAAGAATCTGTGTTTTGATGCGGTAATGTTACTAAGGTATCGTAGTCTATGGATTTTTGACAAGATGCAAACGTAATCTGGAATTGATATACAAGTCCGGCTTGTTGCAGGAGCTACTGAGTTAGGTACTCGGTGCACACCGCGAGCTGTGTTGTCATCCGCTTTGATCATGTTGGATATTCAATTGTTTACGATGAATGATGATATCTTATCACGGGGAACAGTTGGCTGTGTTCACTTACTGTGCGTTTCGCCTTATGTCTTGGCGTGTGCTGAGACTGCTATGATGGGGACTACAGCTTCCTTTCTTTGTTTGGGAGATGAATTAGTAATTCGGATGATTCCACTGGCATGGGCGGTGATACCGGGGCCTTCCAATAACGAAAGAACCAAAGGATATAATGGTCTATGCATTATCTGAATAATATTTATTTTATTTTCTATATATACCTTCAACTCCTGAATAAACTAGCGACCATGTTGATCTAATACAGAAACTGTTATCTTTTTTTTGACATCTCAACAAGAGCTGGAGAGAGTGGAAGCAATAACTATTTCTTGTTTACTCCTAGGTTTGTATATACGGGACGGAACCCATAATCCCGGTCAAATTCAAATTAAAATAGTTCTTTCCCTTTCTTTGGCTCAAAGATATCCGATACTTAAATGGGCTGTTTTCCAACAAAGGGTAATAATTTATATCTGAATTACGATTCTAGAAAATGTATACAAATTGCTGAAGATAAAATCTATATCACACTAGTGTTAGACATCTCGTGATATATTTATTATTTCGTGAATCTTATATCTTCGACAAAAACTGGATTCATAAACATTGCTTATTAACGACCGGTTCTGAGACGGTTTAGTTCCGATTCATGTTTGTCCTTCAATCGGAGGGACGGGGGTAGTCTACGTCTGCTTCGAAATGTGGTTGAGGAAATTAATTATTTCTGTGTACCCGAGACGTGATCTAATCATGAAAGGTAAAGTATACCACTATGCTTTTTGTATGAAATTAAGTTGTATTGCTTACTAGTTGTGTGTTTTAACTGATGCTTCGTGCGGATTAATTTATTGCATTCATTTTCACGTTTCTAAGTTTCTGTGAGTCTTGTTGATATGATAAATGATATATTTATATATATTTTATTTTTCTAACGCTAGTTAATTATATAATACATTATGATTATATATTCCCACCGCGAGTTTAGCGGCTATTATCTTAGCTTAAACATTAGACGTGTTTAAGCCTAAACTAAGAGGATTTCTACGACTAGAGTCTCACTTGAGGCACTGCACTGTACATTAAATAATATTTGTATAGTTTCGTTATAATTTCTAATTTTCTCAGTCTTTATTACAAATGATGACAATGGGAATATGATGGGAACATAACTTCGCCATCTGCGGTTCCGGTCAGTTCAGACTCAGCAGCATTGATTGCTTCAAAGTTAAACAAACGATCAAAAACAAACAATGACAAATTTAATTCAAATTTGAAATTAAATTGTTAAATTCATTAATATTTAATTATTATTATTGACTGGTATAATTAAATTATAAATATTAGACTCCAATATATTTTATATCATTTAAAGACCGATATTAAATTTACTCACACTCAACTCTTTCACTTTCAATATGAGTATGAGTATTATTGTTAATGTTACTCATTGCACACTGACATATATATAATATATTGTATGTACTAAGTGGTGATTTGGCCACATTATTTTACTTTCATTTATTGAATGTTGAAGTGTACAATCGTACTCGTAATCGTAATGGTGATAAACAACGAAAATGACATGTTTTTAATTTTATGAATTGATTTGTTCATAGCTTGCTGTCTCTTGACTATTGTATACTTTTTTTTAAAACACAACAAATATAAATAATAAAAAAAAATCCTTAACATTTTTTGGTTAAAGTATGAATTTAGACTATATACTATATTTATATTGAATGGGCATAGGTGGCCTACTCAGAGAGTCTGAGTTATCCTCAAACAAAAATCTGAGACCCTACAACACCTCCATTATTATATGATCTCATCAGAGAACCTCCACACAAACGTATAGTTTATGTAACATCAATCAATAAAAAAAAAAAATAAATAGTAGAAAGATTATCAGTCACTTCATTTTTACCATTTTAGGATTAACAACATAGTTTTTTTTTTTTTTTAAATGGTTGTTTTACGTTAATGGACTTGAATGAGAGATTAGATATTTAGAGAACAGGAGGCTTAATTATCTGAGTGTTAAGTTTAATCTGATATTATAAATATTATAATTAGTATTTAATAATATTACTTTGTTTATAATATACTCTATAATTTAGTAAAACCTCTAGTCCTCTAACTCTAACACACCACAAATAGCTACACTACAGCTTCGGCCTAACTTATTCTCATTCTTTCATACTGAATCTGGTTGATTTTAATTCACTTACCACTATGAGATCCCTGTCAGTCTATTTATCATATATACATATATATAATATCTATATATATATATATATATATATTATATACAACTATAATAATTGTCTATGTGTATAACTATCTTAGTATCTATGTTTGTATATGGACTTTAGTAAAAATATCATATCTCTTCTGCTGCTATGATTTTTATTTGTAAACAATGAATTAGCTTCATATCTATTATCAAAATCTGCAATTTTTGCCTTTGTTTTAAACAATTCAGGCAGTGGCTTGTTTTTTTGCAGTTTGCGAACAATCTTAATGTCTACTTTCATACGTTCAAGAAATATTAAGAGCTATTTTTATGTGGATAAATCTTTTTCTGACACTGAACCAAACACATTGCTGCTTTAGAATCCATTTAATTTTGTGATTAATTATTATTGTTTAGTTTCTTGTATTTCTTGAGATGCTATTTATTTCCAACCACTTTATCATGAATTTTTATTGTTTGTTATTTTTTGTATTCACTTTTTTTTTTTTTAAAAAAAGAATGTTAACCACAGATTTTACCTTTTACTTGTTATTTACAAAGCTCGTTCTCTTAACTCATTCAGCAACATATTGAATGAAGACAACCTTTGACATGTTTCAAATGTTTTCTTTTCTTTTACACTCATGTTGAATGACCAAGTTAAGCTGTAGCTTAGATCAGTTATATTAGGATTCAACAAGCTATGTAATTTTGAAAGAGATTTTTTGTCATTTTTTATTCAAACTGCAGCTGCTGGTGTTGAATGAGTTAATGTTTTGTGATTCAGCTTATTTGACATCTTTATTGCTGCCACAAAGCTTTTGAATGCTCAACTGTTGTCCATGGTTCTCATTAGAAAAATCGTGTTTCTCTTTTCTTGTACCAAGAATGTCTGTCTAATTAATATTGAGGTGTCATGACTTGCATCAGCATGAAGTCACGTGTGATTTTATAGCAGGAAAACATTGGATTCATGCAAAAATGACTTAGTTTAGGTGTTAGAAGTGCAAGCTAAGAACAGCTTAATAGAGAAGAGAATAAATGGTTCGCTTATGATAACATTAATGACATTCATGACGATACAGACCTTCATTAATGGATGCTTGCGCAGAATAAAAGGATAGAAATGGCAGGACAAATCATAACATAGAATATGGGAAAAGTACCAGTCAAATACCAGTGGATAAAGAGATACAACAAAGTCGATGGTGTTGAATAGGACAAACACTGCAGAAGTCAACTGAGAGTATTACACAAGAGGCCCTTTTTTGGAATTCTCAGGGGAAGAGACGAAGAGGAAGATCAAATATTCTTGGAGAAGACAGGTGGAAGCAGAGATGAAGAGTCTGGGGAAGACATGGAATGATCTTATAAGAATGGCTTGAAAAGTGTTGCTGAAGACCTATGCTCCAGAGGGAGCTGAAAGTTAAAAGAAAATGATAAAAAAAACTTGAGATATTGCAGTGGTTAGTTAACTAGTCTACTGGGAAGAGAAGTCAAGTAAGTCATTCCACAGACCTCTAGGTTCAACCAATCTTAAGTGGGTACTGAAGATTTTTTTTTAGGGAAAAGGGGTGGTAACTTGAATTAGTGACTGCCATAACCAAAATATTTTTTTTAATGGGCAAAGACATAAAAAATATGGGCACTAACACCATAACTCATTCATGCCACAGTGAATGCATTCATTTCTGCTTCCTCTTCTGCCGATGATATATCAGCAAATATCCTGAAATACAGTTATGTCATTTATGTCAAGTAAGTGCAACATCTCCCATGTGCTGCCGGTGCCTGAAAGAGGAGTAAAGAATTGTAGTGCTGTTCCCTACCAGGCATGTTCGTAAGAGGCGACTAAGGAGGGTTGTGCATGAGACTGGCTTTTTTTGTACTGTAAAATAATAAGCAGCAAAAACTTCTCAAAAATCAAGTCAAAGAAAAGAAAAAAAAGTAAATCTGTGATCCAGGAGAGGAACAGAGACTGATACCAAAATAAGGATATTAAAAGCAAGAGGAGCATTCGTTGCATTGGGAAACATGGAAATTCAAAGAAATTAGATTAAATACAAAAATAAAAATGTTAACACCAATGTTATGTCAGTCCTATTATATGGCTGTGAAACATGGCGAACAAAAAAAATTACAATCATGAAGATTCAGACCTTCATTAATGGATGCTTGCGCTGAATAAAAGGATGGAAATGGCATAACAAAATCACTTACATAGAATTATGGGAAAGTACCAGTAAAAGGCCATTGGATAAAAGAATACAGCGAAGACGATGGCGCTGGTTAGGACACATACTGCTGAATCCAGCTGAGAGTGTTACACAACAGGCTCTTTTTTGGAATCTTCAAGGAAAAAGACAAAGAGGAAGACAAAAAATATTCTTGGAGAAGACAGATGGAAGCAAAGATGAAGAATCTGGGGAAGACATGGAATGATCTTTAAAAAAATGGCAAGAAACAGAACGACTTGGAAAGTGTTTGTTGAAGACCTATGCTCCACAGGGAGCTGAAAGTTAGAAGTAGAAATGCAACATGATGTTACTTGACAAGTGTACAGTTTTCCACAAAAGTACAATAAATAGTAAAATGTCAGCAGTTTTTTTAATAAGGTAGAAGAGAACAGTAATCTTAATAAATGTCTCGTTGTACCGTGTGGTTTTATTGCATATAATAGCTTTTGTTTCTCATATAGAAATCTTCTGTTGTATACAACAAAAACCTGAAACAAATTTTGGAAGTTGTTTTATTTCGTGATTTAGGTTCTGCCCTGCTTAATGAGTATTGAAAATAAAATGAAAGCTATTAAAAGTGGAGCCATGATAAAGTCCCCCCCCCCCCCCCCCCAAACATGTGGCGTAGAGAGGTCAATGCTTTACTTATCTTTCCTAATTCTCTGTGCTAGGTATACATTTTTCAGATGAATTATTTAGTGATTGTCTGCCCTTGTATGAGTAGCACCAAACACTGTTCTAGCAAAAAGTTCAGAGCACACTAGTGTTGATCTCATCTCGAGTGTTTACTAAGAGTACTTCAATTGCGTATTTCCTCCTCATTTATTCTATTGTGACTGATAAACATAATTAACAGTACCTGCTATCGGAACGGAAAAGATCAGTCCGCTGATATCTACTCTCGGTTTGTTTAAAAGGGCGGTTTTGCTCTTTGCGAAGGTTTACATCAAGCTGCAATATGTGTACACTCCAGCCCAATGCGGCTTTAGCTTAATCTACTTTTATCTTTCTCCTTCTCCAAATATATAATCAATAAAAAAAAAAATCAACTGCTATGAATAAAAGCTTACAAATATTCAGCACAAAATAACTACACTTATTGTACGCAAACACTTCTGGTCGAATCTACCTTCTCCCTCTTCCCATCCATGAAATGAGCGAATTCATTATCGGACAGCTCAACATGAATATTCTTAGTTTTGTGGATTGACTCCTAAGATCTTCTGACGTCTTATCTGTCGAGACAGTGCACTGTTGAGCTACTGATGCTGTACTCCCACACCAATCTTAGTTCTGTGTATTTTCATGCCCTTCTGTGTTGACATTTTCCTTCCACGGCTACATTGGCGCTAAGAACCGAAATCTGACATTAAGAAATACAATTGACAGGCAAATTAAGGGACTCTTGTCTCTTGCGATGATCTGATGTGATTATGTATGCAGAGCCTCGGAAACTGAGCTGACAAGATTCCTCTTTGTTTTAGGACTGTCTGCGGTGTGGCACCAAGGCGAAGTTAGTACAATTGTCTGTGTCTGCTCGTGCCCGACATTCGTATAACTTTATTAGAATTCTCTATCTGTCATTATTCGTATAACTTTTATTAGAATTTTCTATCTGTCCGACAATCGCTAACTTATATTATAATTTTCTATCTGTCCGACAATCGTATAACTTTTATTATAATTTTCTATCTGTCCGCCAATCGTATAACTTATATTTTATAGGTTAGTAAAATGTCTGTCTACCATTCATTTAGCCTTTCTAGATACGTGAACAAAAGCAATGTGAAGTATTACATTCCGCCTACTAATATGATACTAGGTCACATTTTTTTAAGGTAGGGGAGAGGAGCTTTGTTGTTGACGGTAGAGAGGGGACAATTGCTGCTCATTATTGTTATTTAGTTTCCCATTTCTAAGCTCATTGAGTCTGGTGCCAGTTCGTTTTTGAGAAGCGCTGACTTAAATAAAGCTGATATTGAGTGTTAACACTTTATCTCGAAGTCATCATTACGTCACTTCTGTGTGTTTGTGTGCTGTATGGAGCACTTTTCCTTCTCTAGGAGTGGTTTGTAACAAAAAAGACTTGGCCGCGTGTTACCGCATTGAGACCCACTGACGATCAGCGCGATGCTGTTGGCACGCACACCAGACAATTATCGCGCCTTTGTTGATGCCTGCGACATTCGTGCCCAGCAGCGAATGTTTTCATGTTGTGTCTAGCTTACTGATGTGGCGTTTACATGTCGCCAGGATATACGTCAACAGCGTCAACAAGGTATTGTTTGTATATACATGATAATGCACTTCTAATAGAAAGCATCAGTATGTGGCATTTTTTTTGCTTTGCCCATATAATTGTTTCAGTTTTATGGACTACAGCAAAGTTGACTCTGCCTATCCATGTCCTAACCCCACACACGACTGCACATGTTTTTGCCTTCCGTACTATTTGACTAATTATCGCTAATATCCACGGCAAAGACGTCAAAGTATACTCGTAGCTAACTTCATGATCGAAGAAAAAGAACTGATCAAGATCCTACTTACTCCACACCCCCGCGTTGGGCCTGTAAATACAATCTGGCTTTGTCTGTAGGGACCGAGGAGGGAAACCACAAGACACACAAATGTATTATGTAAAATGACCACAATACATTAAAACGCATTATCTACACATACCTAGCGCCTTTCTGTAGCATGACGTGAAGGGAGCAATCGTCGGGTAGAAAAGAAAAGATCACCACTTGGTAATCTTGGTAGTTCCTAATTTTAAGGTCTTTCCAAGTATAGAGGAACTTAGAAGAGAGAGAGAGAGAGAGTGAGAAAGTAACGAAGGAGCCGTCGGCGTCAGTCAAGGAAATATCTTGGTACCTACAATTTTACAAGAGGGCGGGTTCGATCCTGATCGACGGCTTCCAGATTCACCCAGCCGTATATAAGTTCACCCAGTCTCTATATATATCATTGAGTACCGTCTCCGCATCGAAGGTTGGCTACCATGGAGCACCATCCTGGTCTGTCTCTTGCTTTCATGGTGCAAGTTGTCATAGGCCGACTTGTCCATCTTTTGATGTTACGCGTCCATGTTAGTCTTGGTCTGCCTGCCTCTTTTACCTTGTTTTTTCTCGTCCAAGATTACTTTTAGTATGCTGCTGTGTCTTCTAACATGTCCCAAAATCTCATTTGTATAGTTTGAATTATGTTGGTAGTTCTCTTTCATTATTAGTTGTTTTAAGACTTCATCGTATGTTTCTTTTCTTTCCAATCAATTTTTCTTATTCTTCTATAAATCCACATATCAAAGGATTCAATTTTTTATTCTGTTTTCTGGTCTAATCCCATGTTTCTGCAACATACAGGATTGTTGAGAAGATATAACATTTTGCTAATATACTATTTTTTCAGTGCTTATTTTCATGTTATTTATTTTACATTCTCTATTAAAGGACAAAGGTATGCTGATGATACAGTATTAATCGCTAAGAGTGAAAATGAGTTACAAGAAATGTTGGACATTATAGTGAAAGAAACCAAAAATAAAGGACTCAGCTTTAATAGTAAAAAGACAGAAGTAATAGTAACAACAAAGAAAAAGACATCACCTCAGTGCAAAATAATGACAAGTGGGACGATATTAAAAACAGGTAAATGAATTTAAATAGTTGGGAACTTTGTTAACCTCAGACGGAAGATGTACAAAAGAGGTGAGATGCAGAATGGCTCAGGCAAAAGCAGCTTCCCAGAAAATGAGGAAGATACTATGCAATCCATTTTTGACAATAGAAACAAGAACAAGAGTTTTTAAATGTTATGTATAGCCAGTCTTAACATATGGATGTGAATCATGGACAATAGGACAACAGACAAGAAAATCACTGGAGGCTGTAGAAGTGTGGTTTTACAGAAGAATGTTGAGAATACCATGGACAGCTAATAAGAGTAATGAAAATGTTCTGAAAGAGGTCAAAGCAAAAAGAGAGCTAATTTCCAATATTAGGAAGAAACAATCATCATTTTTTTGACCATGTAATGAGAAGAGAACAACTGGAATATATTGTAACAACTGGAACAATTGAGGGACGTGTCTGCGTTGTGTTGTAAGTAAAGAAAAGTAAAGTACCCCTGTCACGCCAAGTGGCGTATAGGGAAATATGGTGTTAGTGACCCTATATTTTACAGACCTTCAGCACATGATTTTTGGGGTAATGTGGTCAGTATTACGCCCGTGCTGATTTACTTTCCCAGAAAAAAATCCAGTACCCATTTAAGGCTGGGTGAACCCGGAAGCCATCGGTTGGGATCAAATCCTACCCCTTATCCGTGGTAGTCCAGTTCACTAACCACTGAGCTATCGCGGCTCGTGTTGTGTTGTGGTTTGCAGTATAACTGTTATATTTGCGCCTTTCGGACCAACACATCCGACTTCAGCACATTTTTGACTACCGGGTTGTCTTCCCTCTTCGATCCCTGCACGCTTGGCCAAATTAGACAGGTTAGTCTGTTACTGGAGGCACCACGGAGAGGGGGAGCAGGGTCTGGATGGTTTGGTTCACCGATCCTGGCGCAAGCCATCAGCTGTGGGTCGCTCGGATGATGAGGAGGAATATTCTAGTCTACCACGATAATCTAGAAAACTTTAGTCATCGGGCGAATGCAACCATCCAACCAGATCTAGAGAAAAAGACTAACTGTGTCGGTTGATTTTCTGTTTACATAACATTTCACTAGACATGAAGTCTGTCCCGAGTTAGTCGACTCATTAGTTTTAAATACAATATGAACTCCCCCTCCCCCCCCAGCTGATTAAAAAAAATATTGTTTAAAATGTGCAGCGTTGACATTTAGATTGTTAAACAATAGCGCCGGGTAGGAAGTGTCTGGGGGACATTGTATGTAAAATTAGCCTGGCGACAGCGTCTGCAGTTAATGTGTGTTTCAAGGTGAGGTTCGCGATACGATCGCTGTTGAAGTAACGCATCAATCATTACGCGCTACTGACGGGTGTACCAGCTTGCCTAAGGTCCACATAGGACGGTCTCATTTGTGTGCTGATAATTTTACCAAGTGAGTTTTGTTGATACATTGTGTACGCTTATTTGACATATACTTTTCGCTGTCCAGACACGACTTCGCCTTCATTGCTTACAGTGCTGCTGGAGTCAGATTGCCACGCTCTTTCTATCTTCTTTTTCTTGTAATTATTAGATACTATTAATGATATTTAAGCATAACAATATTATCGTTAATTATTATTCACTAATTTATGTTACGCATATTAAGTATGAGTTATTAATCAAATAATAATTGAAGCAATCACATTATACAAGTATTAATCACAATCTGAAAATAATATTAAAAAATAAATAAATATCAAACAAAAAATATTCGTAATTACTTGTAAAAAATATAATGTTGCACCATCTCACCGTATAGTGAAAACAATTTCATAGCTGTAATATTATGTACTATATAGTACAATAATAATTTATGAGTTATTTAGTAAATTAATAATTTCCAGCTATGTAGTAAAATAGGAATTGCCAGATATCTCACAATCTACAATAAATAACGGTACAAATTAGGAGTAACCATATCGTGCAACTGAATTTGGTTTCTCTCTCTCTCTCTCTGCGATCAAGATTCAATCAGAGTAGGATTCCAGACTCTCTCATGAAGGCAGCTGTCTGTTTAAGCGAATCGATTGCCCCATATAGTTTCTCTTCCACGGAGGTGGGCGTGGACCACATTGCTCTTCTCAGGTCTGTACTGGGGGCAATCCTGTAGAAATGTTTTGTAGTCATATTGTTCAGTGTACAGTAGCAGTAGTACAGTCCTGTGGGTGGTATCGTGTATGTGTTTTTCTGCTACACGTTTTCTTTCTGTGCATTGATTGTGTGCATTTTTTCATGATTCCCGTTATATTTTCCTTAAGTTCTGGTATTTTATGTTTTCCACGAGGAGACATATCAGATGGGCCCAAGGGTTCCGATATTGTTTGGGAAAGTACTGGTTCTCCAGTAGTTAGTTCATTGGCAATTGCAGCGAAGTTACTCCTCTTTAGTCGTACAATTCCGGAACCAGATATTCTTTGGTGCATGGGGTGGCTAAGGAACCTTCTATATTTCTCAGCTTGTTGCAATACTTTAGTGACCCGTCTGTCATCTAAGGGTTGTAAACCTGTTACTGTTTCTAGAGTCTTGATAGGTGTAGATTTCATAGCACCAGTGATGATACGGGCAGCTTGGTTCTGTGTTCTGTTAATTTTGCTAAGGTGTGATTTGGAAGCCATAGCCAGGCTGTGTCTCCATACTCTAGAAATGGTCTGACTCTTCCTACGTATAGTCTTTTCAAAATATTGCTGTCAACCTAGTACTACATTGGGAGAGCTACACTAAGTACTGCAATGGGAGAGCTACGTACTGCAATGGGAGAGATACAACCTAGTACTGCAATGGGAGAGCTACATCCTAGTGCTAGTACTGCAATGGGAGAGCTACATCCCAGTATTGGAATGGGAGAGCTACATCCTAGTACTGCAATGGGAGAGCTATATCCTAGTACTAGAATGGAAGAGCTACAACCTAGTACTGTAAGGAGAGCTACAACCTAGTACCGCAATGGGAGAGCTACATCCTAGTACTGCATGGGAGAGCTACAACCTACTGCAATGGGAGAGCTACAACCTAGTACTTGAATGGGAGAGCAACCTAGTGCTGCAATGGAGAGCTACATCCTAGTACTGCAATGGGAGAGCTACAACCTAGTGCTGCAATGGGAGAGCTACAACCTAGTGCTGCAATGGGAGAGCTACAACCTAGTGCTGCAATGGGAGAGCTACAACCTAGTGCTGCAATGGGAGAGCTACAACCTAGTGCTGCAATGGGAGAGTACATCCTAGTACTGCAATGGAGAGCTACATCCTAGTACTGCAATGGGAGAGCTACTCCTAGTACTGCAATGGGAGAGCTACAAACTAGTACTGAATGGGAGAGCTACAACCTAGTGCTGCAATGGGAGAGCTACAACCTAGTGCTGCAATAGCTACAACCTAGTGCTGCAATGGGAGAGCTACAACCTAGTGCTGCAATGGGAGAGCTACAACCTAGTGCTGCAATGGGAGAGCTACAACCTAGTGCTGCAATGGGAGAGCTACATCCTAGTGAGCTACAACCTAGTACTGAATGGAGAGCTACAACCTAGTGCTGCAATGGGAGAGCTACAACTAGTACTGCAATGGAGAGCTATCCTAGTACTGCAATGAGAGCTACATCCTAGCAATGGGAGAGCTACAACCTAGTACTTGAATGGGGGAGCTACAACTAGTGCTGCAATGGGAGAGCTACATCCTAGTAGTGCATTGGAAGAACTAGAACCTAGTACTGCAATGGGTGAGCTACATCTTAGTAGTGCTTTGGGAGAACTACATCATAGCACAGCATTGGGGGAACTAGATTCTAGTACTACACTGAAGGGGCTGCAGCTTAGTACTGCATTGGGAGAACTACAATCGAGTTATTTGGAGAGCTATAACCTAGCACTACTTTTAGAAAGAGCAACAAACATTGCATTGAGGGAGAAGCAGCAAGAAATTAACTTAAAATTCTGACAATGTATCACCCCGACAAAGAAAGGCCAACGTCAGTTAACCTTACATACGGCAATGTGCGCATATCCAGCCTGAGTATTGTGAAGCCACAGATACTTTGACAAAACATTGAGCATTGGCTCCCTTGCCAAAATTGAGAGGATATTTCATATAAATCTAAAATTGTATGGAGCAACTAATCTAACAGAAAGACAAGACAAGCTACAATGTTTCGGTAAAAGCCTTCATCAGGTAGCACACACTAAACTAACTAAATACATACATTCAAGTCAGAAAACACAGATCTAAAAAAAATGGCGGAAAAAGACGGTGGCCAAGATTTACGGAGAGTCCGGTCAAAAGATAAATAGACAATATGTAAAATATTTGATGTGTGTACTTATGTCTAAAGTTGAAGGAGTCACTCAGACTTGTTGGGAGATAGATTATGACGTAATGTACAGCGTCTGACCACAGCCAACTATATATATAGCCTGCGGGTAGAAAATAAAATGGAAAAAAAAAACGTAAAAGCGAAAAAGGCCGGGGGGGGGGGGGGGGACGTCTCTCGTCTCTGATCGAAAACGCCCCTTACTCCGACGATGTTATTTTCTGCCATCCAGCTATCTATATAGTCGGCTATGGTCTGACGACTCTCAAAGGAATAACCAGCTACTTGTGCATAAATGTTTTTTTTTTTTTTTTATGTATTTTTATTATCTCTGTCTTATCTGTCATCGCGGCTCGAGAGAAAATAACAAACACATTTGTGTTTTTATATCACATTTGGGGTTTATGTGATTGTTTATATGCCCCCATATCACCACATATAACAACACCCATATGCCTGGGCATTACTATTTTCCGTGAAATGACATGGCGGGGTAGATAGACCGAGCCGTGAAACGAAGCAGAAACCAAATGGGCATAATGAAAAGTCTAGCATGTACCATCTGGATTGTATATGGCAACACGAGGAAAAAAAGTGTATGCTGGGAGAGTTAGACCAATCCTTGAGTATTTGCTATAGTCTTGGTCTTATTCTAAACACAGTTTGGCAGGATTAGTTTTGTAGAAAACCCGACTGCACACTTTATTGTGTCCAAGAAATGAACACTTATAGAGACTAAAGAAACAGTATCGACCTCCAGTGAAAGGAAGATAAGCAAGAAATAAAAGCTCCGCCCATATTTTTATTATCATCTAGTCAGCAATACGCAAGTGTCGCTTGTCTTTCACACACACACAAACTTCCAGTTTCAATTTAGTGGGTGAAATTAGAAGCATCGATTGGGATGGAAATTAAGCGCTTGTACACCAGTTCACTAATAAACTGCTACACTGTATCCCTCGGAACACAGAAGGCACCTGGCAGTATAATGTAGTGAGGGAAGATATACAAAACACCCCCCCCCCCCAAATCCAAAATTACTAAATGCAATAAAAAAGAATTAGCTATGGCTGGGGTAATTTTGAACTTTGTGTTAGCCTCAAAAGACCTGATGTAGAAATACCAGGTATTAGCTCAAGATAATGCAAGACCCCTTCAACCAATCAAGACCACTTCTCCCTGAACGCTAGAACTCAAAGATGAGATAGATGGGATGAAGAGAATAGAAACAATGACAATTATAGAAATAAAGCTTATCTTTGAAGAGCTTACATATATTAGCTGTACAGAGAGTCGTGCTACAAATGCATTAGAAATGGTCACGGGTGAATGTTTCTTGGAATCTAAAACTGACAAACTCACAAGTGCCGTAGCCACAGGTAAAATCTTCAGCAATTACAAGGATGAAATCGAATCTCTCAGTAATGTGGCAGAAAATTCAATTCACAAAATTCGCTTGCAGGAGTAACTGGTGCTACTGACTAGCGCTGTCGGCTACAACAGCATCGCGTTTGTTCAGGTTTATACACTCGCACTGAAGCATTCCATGAAATAAGGGTGCAGATAGACTAGCCAAAGAAAGAGGAAATTACAAGAACGACTACTTGGTCAGTTATGAAGAAACTGTTATCAAAGGGACATTACCACGGAAAGTGGAAATGATAAAACTCAAAACACAGTGCAAAGGAGGGATAATAGACGTGTCCAGAATTGGCCAGCTAAACTTGTTCCCATCCCATACTAGTTTTTTTTTTAAAATGACACACCACCAGCACCGGTATTTCAAATTGAAAATGGATACCACTACAACCTTCTGACAGAAATGAATTAACACAATTTTGTGATATGATTGTGGATTACAGAGTTTTTTTTTTTTTTTTTTTTTTACAGGCGGGGGGTGATTATTGGATTTTCCTTTCTGTTCGTTGGTCTTGCTGCTATAGATGGCTGTGGGTACCACTAGCAATTGTGTCAGAGGACTAACAGTAATAAATAAAAATAATTAAGTAAATATAATAAAACATTAAATGAGGGACCATCTTTTCAGCTTTTAATCCCATTTCGGGGTGTGCCACGTACAGATGTCACGAGGTGTTTGAACCATAGGTTTTATTTCAATCCTGATAGTTAATTATTAAAGAAAAAAAACAAAATACCCCCCCCCCCCCCCCCGCCGTGATTCCAAAGAAAAACAGAATAACACTGCCATGATTCCAAAGAAAAAACAGATTAACACTACCGTGATTCCAAACAAAAACAGAATAACCCTGCCATGATTCCAAACCCACGTTCATCTTATTTGGGAACTATGTTTTGTTTGTATGTGTTTGGTGACTGGCTCTAACGCCTGGCAGTTTATTCCCAACAGGACATGTTTAACAAGACTGTATCCAGTGTAGTATGTTGAGAAAAATGGGGACCTCACCCGTAACCTTTGGGGATTAGTTGCATAGTGGACCGAACCTTAACACAGACAGTTGGCGTGAGAGAATCGGAAACTGCGGTCTAATTGAGTGGTGATCGCAAAATAAGAAGAAATTACATGTTTCCTATCTCCTCTGATCACATCCACAACGTTTGTGAATGAAAGGTTCGCCAGGGACATATGTTAAATGCCTTTATGCATCCGTGCCGCTCTTAATGTTTCAATTACTGCCAGGAAACGCCGCTGTCCGTTGTCACTTGGGGTATTTGTGGACAAAACAGATTATCAGCTGCTTCACACGACCCTCGCATCTTGGCTAACTCTGTTGCCAGATTCCCGAAAAATCGTTATCTGTGTGAGCGAACCTAATTGGTTATTGATTACTAGAATGGACCTTATTGCACTTTTGGAATACCCATAGGTGTTCATTCTTCTCTTTTTCAGCAAATAATCAAAACTATGCTTTTCTATGGTTTATGTGGCTAGTTGGCAATAATCGTCTGAAGAGTGCCCTTGTAAGATATGAGACTTTTTTTTTTTAAAAATATTTTCTTTGCCACAGACCGATAATGCATCACATCAATGAGCGGTATGCCTCGTTCCTCAACTTCGCACGATCCATAGCCATCCTATGCATGATGCCCAGGGTCTGGCTCGTACTAGATTTCCATTCTCCTACTATCCCCAGTCACATCTTTCTTGGTCTGCCTCTCTTTCGCCTTTTTCATGGCGTCCACTGTGTTTCAGTTCATGAAATTGTTTGTGGATGATCATCATAACCGAACACTGGACACATCCATACATGCCACGATCTGATCGAAATGATGAGAGCCTCCGATGAAACCCTCACCCACGCTGAAGCCCTGACCCACGTACACGAACTCCGTTGCGCGGCCTGGGGTCCAAACTTATAGTTATCATCAAATCATAATAAAGTGGACTCCTAAGGGAGGGCGAAGAAGTTACTAGACGTATGGGGGACAGTTAGTGATCATATTTTTTTCTACGATTTAACGGTATATTTTTTTGGTGACGTGGTCAGTATAACAGAGGGCAGCCTAAAGTAAAGTAAAGAGCCCCCGTCATGCCAAGTGGCGTATAGGGAATATGGTGTTAATGACCAATCATTTTACAGATCTTCAGAACATGATTTTTTGGGTAATGTGGTCGGTATTACGCCAGTGCCGCTTTACTTTCCCAGAAAAAATCCGGTACCCATTAAGGCTGGGTGAACCCGGACACCGTCGTTTGGGATCGAACCCTACCCCTTGTGGGCAGCCTTAACTTCCCTGAAAAATCTATGGTATTCATTTTTAGAGGCTGGCTGTACATCGGAACTTTGTCGATATAAAAAAAATAATCCTCTACCTCTTGGAATTTAACCCGGACTCTTTTGATCAAGAATAGTTTGTGTGTAGTATATTATTATTTTTTATAATGGACATTTTTTTTTCCCGACCAACAAGGCACTATTTCTCTTGATCTTTCATATATCGTGGTGTCTGTAATAAATGTAAACAATGGTAATGGAGCTGTTCATGATAAAAACAAAGTATTGTGTTATCCGTTACTGTCGTTATCATCATGACTGGTATCAAGTTAAAGCATAATACTCGACCTTGTCGTCAATTAGTATCCAGAATCAGCAAGGTGATACAGCTGTTAACATTGCTCGTGTTATTGTGTTTACAACACGTGGTTGTGTTCGTGGTATTGCATGTGCAGAATATCTTCTCGATACTGTATCTACAAAAACGAGATTTTGCGTCGTGGATGTAATTAAAAAGCACACAAGCGGTGCGTGATAAAGAAAGTAGAAGTTAGCTGCCGCCTTTACGTGCAGTCACACAGAAAGCTCAACTAAAATTAGTTTGTACACGTGTATCAATTTGTTTGGCATCGTCTCAGTATTGTTTGCACAGTCCGCACTTATATATTATGATACAGGCATGAGGGTTGAAGCGTTGGGTCGAGGTAACGAAGAACCATTATATTCTTCCTAACGAATGAATGCACTCAGTTAAGGTGCCAGACACTCCATTCGTCCCTAAGAAAAGGTCGGTCAGTGATTATAGAGATCAAATGAACTGCGAAATCGTTACGCCTTAACTTCAGAGTTATAGCTACTGAACTAGTCTCTTGGGAACGAGAAGTCGAGTTTATATCTAAATCAACGGCTTCCATGTATCCCCAACCTTAAATGGGTAGATGAGAGAAACGGCATGGCGTACTGATGATTGCATTACCCGCACATTCTTTATGGTATTAAAAACAGTCAGCACTACAATCATATTTCCTATACGCCACGGGACTTGACGCGGTTGTTTCTTCTATTTGTTTTGTTGTTCTACTATTATTATTATCTCCTTTGTTGTCGACAGCGGCCTCTATCGATGTGTTCCTTTCCATACTCATATGCCGTTTAGTGGAGTCGAGACTTTTGCTAGGCGTATAGGGAATATGATGTTAGTGATCATACCTTTCCATGACCAATGCTTATCTTTGGTGATATGTTCGGTACCACGCCAAGCCACCATGGCTTCCTAGATAAATCTCTGGTACCCATCTTTTGAGGCTGGGAAACCCCGGAGCCTTGTCGGTCCGAAAACAAAAAAAAATCCTTCTTTTCTGTGAATCAAACCCGGACCCTTCTGATCGCGAAGCGAGTACACTACCCATTCAGCCACTGAGGCTCCTATGTCTTGTGGTCATATCGAATTGTCCCATTCGTAGGCTCATTTTCATTTGAATGTGACATACTTGTGCGTATATCAAAGCATTGTCACATCTTTGTCAAAAAGTGAAGTTCACCGGAAAATAAAATAAATTCAAAGTTAAGACTCAGACATTAATGTGTTGGGCCAAGTGATTCGTAGAAGTGAAGATCAGGGATAGATGACATAGCAGGTAATCTGCTACGAGAAGATTAATATGCAATGAAGCGTAGTATTGATCCAATATTATAAAGCAACAAAAACAATGGGATACAAAAACAACTTTATTAGAAGCCAAGGTACGCGTATAAGTAGCTGAGCTGAGAGTGGTCAGCGATTCAAAGTTGACGGTATAAGTCAGTAACAACGAACAACAGATCTGATCCAGATCTTATTCTTGTCTATTGTTCTTTGGTTTTTTTTTCTTCTATTTTTGATTATTTGTGGATTTTTCCAATTGTTAAACTTACCTCTTCCTCTGAATTCGCTGAATTGTCTCCTCGGAAAGAAATATTAACTTATTATTAAAACAGGATCGTAATCTTTATGACGATGAGCATTGTATTCTCTATGATGAGGCTTGATGGTATCATTCTGTCTGCTTTTATGTAAGGCAGAATCTAACCAGACAGAACGCCTCTCCGTGACTTCTACTCTAGACGTTTTACAGACCTGGACAACAGTTGTAGACATCAGCAATCAAGGACAACTCCATTAGGAGTTTTCTAAAGTCTGGCGCAACTACCCTGGTCTCAACAGGTTTAATAACATAAGAAATCGTAGGCCCACAATTACAAATACTGGAATCACAAGTAACAGCATACGTACGCACTCGATAGTGAAATATATAGATCTACAACTGCTGCTCCGTATCTCGGTATCTGGGTATCTCGAACAGAACAAGTCCTTTAAAACTGTCAAGATGGACCCAAAGTTCTACATCATTCTAAGTCTGGGTAACTTCATGTTTCTGTTTGGCTGATCTTTCTACTTCATTTCTAGCTATATATTCTTTACTAAATCTGGTAATCAGCCGTTCTCTCCAGGTGGTATCCGTCTCGATAACGCAGATTCATGATCTAAATTTTCTTGTCGCTCCCAGACACCAGCGAGAACTCATTAAATCAGTATCCTATCCTGGCATGTCGAGTTTGGTTACTTGACGAATCTAATCACACGATCACGAGACGTCCTTCATACTGACCAGTGCTCAGCGTGGTTAAGTAACTGAACGTCTCCCTGTCAACCCTTTTAATATTCACTCCCCTAGTATACAGTTTAACCCTTTAAAACTCTCTGGTACATTGTCTCCAGTGTAAACCACGGGAAGCTACTATTCGTGCTGTTTCGTCCTATAACAGTTTGTCTGCAACGCAAGTATTCAGCCCTATGGGAGATACTTGTCTTAATAGGAAAATACAGATATATATTTATTCCCGTGTTGTGTTCGTAACCCTATACTATAATCACGATTACTTCTTCTTCATCTTTCCTTCCTCATTTGCCTTTCAGTGTCGAGGGGAGATATAATTTGCGATCTTTTGCTCTTCTGTTCGCCTCTGCTGTTATGTTTCCTAGTGCTTCTAATATTCCATCGACCCATCTTTTTCGTGGTCGCCCCTTGGGTCTGGTGTTCTCACGTTTGTTGAAAGCTCGTTGTGTTGTGTTTTGTTCTTTCTGCCTTGTCACGTGGCCAAACCATTTTATCTGTTGTTTCCTTATATATTCTATGGCGGGGGCTATTCCTAGCTTTTTTTTCTCAGTTCTTCATTTCTGATCTTATCTCTCAGACTGTTTCCTGTCATTCGTCTGACAACATTTCACCGCAGTAGAGGTTATTTTTCTTATTGTTCTTGCATCTAGGGTCCAGGTCTGGCATTGGTAGCACAACGTTGGGATGAAGATTGTATTGTATAGTGCTCGTTTTGCCTCCAGAGTTATTTCCTTGTTGGACAATAGTGGTGATAACTGTCCGATGATTTTACAAGCTTTGTTGTATCTTGATTTTATCTCTGCCGTTTGAGAATTATCGTTTGTCATTAGACTTCCTAGGTACTTGAATTCCTCTACTTGTTTTAGTTGTCTGCCTTCTATAGTTATGTTGATGTTCTGTTTATTTTTGCGACATTCATGACTTCTGTTTTGTTGATGTTGATTTTCATGTTGTATTTTGTGCCTGAGATGTTGAGTTTGTTTAAGTGTTCTTGTAGGTCTTCTATTGTTTCATGTATTAGTGCCTGATCGTCTGCAAATATAAGCTCGTTGATCTCGTCTGTCTCTGATGGGCTGGCTAGCTTGCATATATGGTCCATGTATGTAATAAACAGTAGGGGGGATAGTACGCACCCCTGTCTTACACCTGATCTGACTTCGAAGTGGTGTGTGTAGCCTGCTGCTGTTCTGACCCTGCAGCTGCTGTTGGTGTAGAGGTTTTTAATAATGTTGGTTAGATGTTGGCTTACTCCATATGTTGTTAGTACCTCCCACAGTTGTTTTCTGTTTACTCTGTCGAATGCTTTTTCCTGGTCAATGAAGGCTGTGTATAAGTTTTGATTGTGTTCTGTGGTTTTTTTCTGCAAGCTGTTTTAGTGTGAATAGTGTGTCGGTGCATCCTCTGTTTTTTCTGAACCCCATTTGAGAATCGCTTAACTGTAGTTCTATTATTGGTCTCAGCCTTTTTTCCAAGATTTTGGCGTATAGCTTTCCTACATGGCTGAGAAGAGATATACCTCTATATTGATTGCAGTCTCTTTTGCTACCTTTCTTTTTCCATATTGGTATGATGATTGCCTGTTACCAGTCTTCGGGGGCTTGTTGTTGGTGCCATGCTGCATTAAATATTCTGTGCAGCCATTGCATTCCTGTTTCTCCTGCTGCTGCTATTACTTCTATTGTTATGTTATATATCCCCGGTGCTTTATTTTTTGGTGCATATTTGATTACTTCGTCGATTTCCTCTTTCATGATGTTGGGTTCAGTATTTGTGAGTTTTGGCGTGGTTTTTGTTGTCTTATTGGTAGTTGTTATGTTTAACAGGTCTTCAAAATATTCTTTCCATCTCTGTTGCATACATTGGTTATTTGATATTGGCTGTCCGTCTTTGTCATTTATCAGCTCAGTAGGATCATGGTTTTCTTTTCTCGCTCTTGTGGCTTTTACTGCTTTGTAGAAATCTCTTGTGGCTGTCTTGAAGTCCCTGCTCATGTTTTGTCCGAATTCTGTCCAATTCTTTTGCCTAGCTTCTTTGATAAATCTTTTAACTCTTTTTCGAACTATGGCATATTTTCATATTTTTCTTGGTTCTTGTTCTCCCTCCAATTTTTAAACAGTTTCTTCTTTTCTTTAATTGCTTCTCTGATTGTTTCGTTCCACCACGGGGTGCTCTTTTTCCCCTCTCTTGTTCTTAGCTTCGTTCAACAAACTGTTTTAGAGATGTTGGTTACTGTTTCTTTAAATTGTTTCCACTCTTCTTCTACTGTACATACTTCGTTAGGGAGTTTCTTGAATTCCTCTGTTAGTTTTTCTTCTAGGGTTTTCTTTGTTTCTTGATCTTTTAATTGTTTTATTTTTATTGTCTGTTCTTTTCGCTTCTTTTGTTTGTTTTCATATATTCTCTTTATTTTTGGCTGTCTTAGTGTGATCATAACCATCTTGTGATCCGTGTCGTCTGTAATATTTGGGATTGCTCTGCTGTCGATTATTTTTTCTTGTTCTGTTTTCTTGTTAGTATAAAATATATCTGGCTTATGCATGTTGTGTCATTCCATTTGTATCAGGTGTATACTTGCGACTCTCTGTGTTTGAAGAATGTGTTGGTGATAAATAAATCATTGTGATTGCATAGCTCCAGCAGTCTGCTTCCATTTTCGTTTATTTCAGCCGTTTTATCGCCAAAGGGTCCTAAGATATCACTGTTCTCACTGTTGCGTTTCCCAAGCCTTCCATTAAAATCTCTCATCACTAACATGTCGTCGCTTTCGTCAATCTTGTTAATGATTTCACTCAGTGTGTCGTAGAATTCTTCGCTGTCTCTTTCATTGTTGTAGCATGGGGCATATATTTGAAGTTAAATTGTGATAATTCTTTCTGAATGGTATTTTATTTCTAGAATGTTCTTTGCGTGTTCTGGGTCGATGATAAAACCTACTCCATGTGTTGCTCTTTCTGTGTTGTCGACTCCTGAGAATATTTTCGTGTAGGTCATGTGTGTTTTCTTTATCTGTTGTCCTTTTACTCTGGGTCCGCTAATCCTAGTATTTTAATTTTCCTTTTCGTCATTTCTTCTATAAGTTCGATTTCTTTATTTTTTTATCCCGCATATATTTATCGTTGCTACTTTAATCTCCATCTTCTGAGTATTTCTATGAGCATAAAACATTTATCCCTTACCGACCTGCTGAGTCACTCGTAAGTTAAGGGCTTAACTTAAGAAAGAAACACGTTGGGGGTTTAGCCCGACTGATGTTTCCCCCCACGCGTTTGATCGCTAAGGTCTCACATGCGATCTGTTACGATCTAGATATAAAATTTAGCTGGTTACATTTAAAAAGTACTTATCAGTTCTTGTCCTCCTCCTTGGTAGAAAACTTTACACAACTTTTCGAAAATTATATCCCGTTGGAAACACAATATATTAAATCACTTTAATCACACAATCTACACTCCGAATATAAAACACCCGCCATCTTGGCCGCCATCTTCTGACTTCAGAACCGTACATTACTTGTCTCCAGTGTGAACCACGGGAAGTTACTATTCGTGCTGTTTCGTCCTATAACAGTTTGTCTGCAACGCAAGTATTCAGCCCTATGGGAGATACTTGTCTTAATAGGAAAATACAGATATATAATGTATTCCCGTGTTGTGTTCGTAACCCTATACTATAATCACGATTACACATTCCTGAAAGACATTGTATGTGATAGCAACTTTTTGTTAGGTTGCTTAGCTGGCAGTATGTTCAACCATATGCTTCTCGTGGCAAGGCCGTGTGTCGAGGTGTTCGATCCTGCTTCCAGCTGTCTATTGTTCTTTATTTTTTTCTGTTGTTGATTATTTGTGGATTGTTCTGAGTGGTAAACACTCCACTGCCCCTGAAATGATTCGTTAACTCCTAGAGCTTTCCCCTGAAAGAGGCTAACTAATCTTGCCAATCTGAGTAGAAATTGAAAGGGGACAGTAACTTTGTACCCAAAAATGGCATGTCAAAGACATATGTATCGGCCGAATAGTGACTTGACGTAAACTAGCAACACATGACGTCCTTTTAAAGGTGGACAATGAAGAAGAGTAGTCGTTGGATGAACACAGAAGAAGAAGGAGACACTTGGTTGATACTGTTGTATAAGAGAAAACTGACCTTTCAGATAATGTTATGGGATCAACACTGGAGGAAATTGGAGGCGGATCAGTAAAATAAAATCTGTCAGGATTGTCGTCACAAAGACGATGTGCCCAATCAGACAAAAATAACAAGGCGGAAAGAAATGGGGAAACGTGATCGCTCTGCCATAGCCATACAACACTGCAGTAGTTGATTGATTGAAAATTTAGTACATTCACAGTTTGCTTGTGTGTATTACATCAGAGCGATGTTGGTTTTACATTTTAAACTATCAAGATTTTTATTTTATTCTCCGATTATAAACCGATTTTCTCTTAACCACACACCCTCTCTCTCTCTTACATGTTCTGTATCTCACGAAATTGTTCCTCGCTATCTCTCTCTCTTACTTCTCTCTCTCTCTCTCTCTCTCTCTCTCTCTCTCTCTCTGTCAATCTTTCTTGCTCACACTTTTTTCCCCGTATAAACTAGCTCTCATTTCACAAATAAATAAATGTGCACTGTCTTTTTCTCTTACGTTATCACTATAGCTGTCGCACCCTCACTGTCGCTGACTGACATGTTCTCACACTGTTACTATCTAACATAGTAACTCGCAAACTCTCAATCTTTCTTTTACAAACGCACTTTTTGTAAGACCATCTCCCATACTCTCTCTAATGTACGCACACTTTCTCACTCTTTCCTTCAGCGTGTTTATGTGTTCTATTACTAAGTGTTCAAGATGGCTATGTCAGCACTCGACTGTCATTTGTGTCCAGACACTATGGTTACTTATTTACATCGTTATTGCTGCTTGTAGTTCGTGAGTATTTTGTAATTAAACTGCGCATTGTCTGGTAAGTCATAAATAAAGATTCGTGCACTCCAAGAACAGGATCACAACACCCACCCATACTCGTGTTGATGTTCCGGAAATTAGTTTTTGTGTAGACGGTCGTTGGGGAAACGTTATTTTACGGCTCAGAACGGAAGTTAAGGTTCCTGGTTGCTACGTTTAGCACAAGATTGACCTAGCTTGTGCTTGTCTTGGATTTGTCTGCCAATAACTCTGTTTTCTGTGATAATGTTTGATTTGTCTGCAAATAAAAACAAATTATAAAAAAAAACCTTGGTTTTCGGTATTTATCTGAAGGTTTCTAACCAGGCTCAGTTTTCTGCGTTTGTCAGAGATACGTTTACTGTTTTTGTCTCTGCCCTATGGGTGTATTTTTTTTTTTTTTTTTTTTTACTATGGGTGTCTTCTGCAGAAAAGGATTCTGAGGTTTTTTTTTTTTTTTTATTTTTTTTTGTGTGTTAGGATTTGGAAAATGAAAACTGGGTTTTGTGTTTGTATATGATTTGGAAAATAAAAATAGGTTTTTTTTTTTGCCTGCATAGATATTTGATAATCAAAACTGAGGTTTTAAAGTCGCATGGAACATTGACTACTCTGAACTGTTTAAATAAAAACAAACTGCTACTTATATAATATGGGACGTCGCTGGCTTAATGCTATAGGGAACAGGCAACTAACTGCAGTGCTGCGGTAAAGCTGGTAGCAAGAAGCCAGTAGTGGGATGTGGGTGTAATCCAAGGTATGGTAACAGCTTTACAAAAAATGATCACAACAAAATACTGACGTTTTGGCCTTGGGCCTTCGTCAGAAGACTAGCAGGCACACATATCTATAGCTACATGTCGGATGATAAAGTTAGGGAGAGGTGGACAGAGATAGGATGGTGAGATGAAGAGGAGATGTGTCACATGTGGAATGATAAGAGAAGTGTAGACATATAAAATCGTAATTATAGAGAAATGACGAAGAGCTGAAAACTAAAAGAACGAGGAATAGACAAGTTAAAAGTACATTATATATGAGAATCTCTGAAAATATATTAAAACTGACTTAGCTGGAGTGGCTTGACTGTCACGGTTGGGCGAATGAATTAAAATGAAAGTTGGAGACAAGCAACATGGAGAAACAGACACGTGGTATGACTGAGGGCAGTCAGGCGAGACACAGACCAGGGCTCGTAAAACTGTACTTTAGTTAGAACCATTTCCACTCCGTTCTTTCACCTACCTTCCTCGCCCTCCACTTGATCATCTAACATGTAGTAATTGTGCTTCACCGCTTGTTGTCGTTGTCCCTGTATTCTGAAGAAGGCCACAGGCCGAAACGTCAGTATTGTGTTGTGTTCTTTATTTGTAAAGCTGTCACCATACCTTGGAGTGTTTAGCACACCCCACCACTGGCTCCTTGCTACCAGCTTTACCGCAGCATTGCAATTATTTGCCTGTTCCCTACTCAATTGATATCGCTGCTACTTTATGTTTGTTTAACGTCATTCATCTCTGTGTACTTAGTTAGAACCATTCCACTCCGTTCTTTCACCTACCTTCCTCGCCCTCCACTTGATCATCTAACATGTAGTAATTGTGCTTCACCGCTTGTTGTCGTTGTCCCTGTATTCTGAAGAAGGCCACAGGCCGAAACGTCAGTATTGTGTTGTGTTCTTTATTTGTAAAGCTGTCACCATACCTTGGAGTGTTTAGCACACCCACCACTGGCTCCTTGCTACCAGCTTTACCGCAGCATTGCAATTATTTGCCTGTTCCCTACTCAATTGATATCGCTGCTACTTTATGTTTGTTTAACGTCATTCATCTCTGTGTACTTTAGTTAGAACCATTTCCACTCCGTTCTTTTACCTACCTTCCTCGCCCTCCACTTGATCATCTAACATGTAGTAATTGTGCTTCACCGCTTGTTGTCGTTGTCCCTGTATTCTGAAGAAGGCCACAGGCCGAAACGTCAGTATTGTGTTGTGTTCTTTATTTGTAAAGCTGTCACCATACCTTGGAGTGTTTAGCACACCCCACCACTGGCTCCTCGTAAAACTGGCCAGGCAACAGGAACAAAGCCCGGGGTTGTAGGTGAAAGAATACCGGGTGGGGAGAGAGACGTGCCGGCTAGACAGGTTCGTAAACAAAAGTCGTTGGGCAAACCCCTTCCCTCTTTCTCTCCCCAGATCGTTTGTTTGCTCTCTGACATGTCTCCCTCGGGCTAGTGTATTGTTCTACTGCCCCAACCGTTGCCCAACGACTTTTGTTTACGAACCTGCCTAGCCGGCACGTCCCTCTTGGTCTTCTTTCACCTACAACCCCGGGCTTTGTTCCTGTTGCCTGACCAGTTTTACGAGCCCTAGTCTCTGCCTCGCCTGACTGCCCTCAGTCATACCACGTGATTGTTTCTCCATGTTGCTTGTCTCCAACTTTCATTTGGCTTAATACTATGTTTTCTGTGCATGTATTAGACATAGGAAATCAGCACTGAATTTATCGTGTATTTGTATAATACTTGACTATCCGTACCCCACGTTCTAGTAGTAGGAAACTCTTTGTACAGAGCTTCGCAGCAGGAGGTAATGTGATCATCAGAAGGATACCCCCCGTCGAGCAAGTGTTTCGGCCTTTAGCTTCTTGACACTCTAGGGCAGGGGTGGCCAAATGGCGGCCCGTGGGCCGGATCCGGCCCGCCAGCCTAGTTTTCTTGGCCCGCGAAGCTCCACGGACTTACTTCATTTTTTACCCCTAATAGCGGATTTCTCCTGGTTTTAATCCGCGTCGGAGTTAACTCTTCTATCGCTCAAGAATACACAATTTGAAAATCTCTGTCAATTTCTCGCAACAGCTAGATTGGCAACATAATTTCAAATAACACACACACGCACGCAGGCACGCACGCAGGCACGCACACACACACACACACACGCACGCACGCACACACACACACACACACACACAACTAATGGTGCCGACAATATTCAAAGTCTTTGCTTCGAGTTGGTACCGCAAAGTTGCTTTATTGTCAGTGCGGTGATAGCGTCAGATCTTTGGCTCAACATTTGTCGTCTGGACTTGTGGTGGCTCTTTCATTTCGCGGTAAGGGGTTAATGAGGTTGGGAGGGACAGGGGTGAGGGGACTTCGTAGCTCTAATTCTGTCTTTGAAGTTACATTCAAAATGTTTCACTGTTCGCCTTCATTCCCTTTGATCCCATCGTCTTGTCTTGTCCATAAAATGACTGCAACGTGTTTATTTGGTCACAATCTTTTGATTTCATTGTCAAACAAGTCTGTGTATAACTGTCAAATCTGGACTTATTTCGATAGTGGACCAACATTCTGTGACTTTTAACTTTGATGTGAGATTTTGTATTAAATCATGTTAAAACGTAGAAAAGTTGATTGTGAAAATCGCATATTTAAACCTGAATGGGAATTAGATTATTTGTTCATCTTCAATAAGGATAGTAAACCTCAGTGCTTAATTTGCGTTCAAGTGTTAGCCGTTTTGAAGGAATATAATTTAAAACGGCACTATGCCACACATCATCAAAACATGTATGAGAAACATAGCATTGAAGCTAGGAAGCTTTTGGTTGAACAGCTGAAGACAAAGTTGAATCAACAGCAAAGTATGTATACAAAGGGCAATAAAATTAAAAAAGAGTCATCGATCATTGCATCATATACAGTTACCTATGAGCTTGCAAAATCTAAAAAACCCTTTACTGACGGAAATTTTGTGAAGAAATGTGCGATTCAAATGGCAAAGGCATTCGGTCAAGAAAAAATAGCCAAAGAATTTGAATCTGTGCCTCTTTCAAAACAAACTGTAGCCAGAAGAACAGAAGACATCAGTCTGCAACTGTCTCAAAGTTTAAAATCTTGTATTGAAAACTGCTCATATTTTTCGCTCGCGATTGATGAAAGTACTGACATCACTGACACTTGCCAGCTTCTTATTTTTGTTAAAGTTACCCAGGAGGATTTTACTGTTATTGAAGAATTGTTGAAAGTTTGCTCTTTGCATGACACTTGTAGAGGGACAGACATATTTTCTGCAGTTCATAGTGCCGTAGATGAAGTAGGTGGTTTTGGAAAGTTGTCTGCAGTGTGTACTGATGGTTGCAAAGCTTTTATTGGTTCAAATACTGGTTTTGTTGGACTTCTAAAGCAAAACAAAATTAACGTACCTACATTGCATTGCATAATTCATCAAGAGGCCCTTTGTGCAAAGTCCATAAATCTAAAAGACACCATGGCTACTGTTGTGAAAATAACAAATTTGATAAGAGGAGGACACCAGTCTTTAAATCACAGGAAGTTTTTATCATTTTTAGAGGAAGTAGATTCTAGCTACGGTGATCTCCTGCTTTATACAGAAGTAAGATGGCTTAGTCGAGGGAAATGTTTAATAATATTTTTTGAACTGAAGAATGACATTTATGACTTCCTGCGAGAGAACTTACCATGCTCCATTGATCTTCAACATGCACTCAAAGACATTAATTTCCTTCATAATCTGGCATATCTCACAGACATCACACAACATTTGAACATATTGAATTTGCAGCTACAAGGGGAAAAGCAAACCATTTTTCAATTGATGGGATATGTTGATGTTTTTAAAAAGAAGCTGAATCTTTTTAGACTTTCTTTGCAAAAAAATGATCTGTTCCATTTTTCAAGTTGTAAGCAGTTGTTGTCAGAGATAGAAAGTGCAAACTTCAGTAAGTACGCAGCTGACATTGAACATTTGATTTGTGAATTTGATCGACGATTTCAAGATTTTGAAATGTTTCGTCCGCAAACGGAACTTTTTAATAACCCAATTAAGTGCACAGTGGAGTGCCAGCCATCAGATCTTCAACTAGAGTTGAGTGACCTTCAGTGTGACCCCTTCCTCAGTACTGTAAAGGCATTAGGAGCTGACTTCTGGAAATTGCTACCAAATGAACGTTACCCGTGTCTGAGAAAATGGGCACTAAAGATGTGCTCTATATTCGGCAGCACATATCTCTGCGAGACAACATTCTCTTCCATGAAGTTAATTAAATCTAAGACCAGGAACAGAATGACCGATTCGACATTGTCCCATACTCTCCGAATCGCCACGTCAAAAATGGAAGTGGACTTCAAATCTCTGGTGGAAAGCTGTGACAAGTCACAATCGTCGCACTGAGACATTAAAGGTAATTTTAAAATGAATAATTAATGGAATTGTTACAAATCAAATATGTAGTCAAAGTGCAAGCATTATTTATATATTACTATATCGCATAGGTCCCTACTGTCATTTTTGACGATATTCTTAAGTGTGGCCCGCGGGTCTTGGCCTTGGCTTTAATCCGGCCCTCGGGCAACCTCAAGTTGGCCACCACTGCTCTAGGGGATGTGGGCCCGCCTGGGAGTCATGACTCCCAGGCGTCGACCTACTCACTCATACAAATCTTTATTCTCTAAAATATTGTCTAACTAGAGTCAACGAGATTTACCCCTCATTTACAGACAATATTAATCTTTCTTTTTATTTTATTCTACTACTTGTGTCGTGTAATGTTGCATGTGAGGAGGAATGTGGAATTATCTGGCCGATGCTTTTGGTGTAGCTTGAGTTGTCATATTAAATTTATTTAATATCTCTTTGATTTCATTTAGCTGTATATTTCGATATTTCTTCTTTTCCCCGTAGCTGAATGTTTTCGTGTAATGTGCTCGCGTCACAGGTTGGACGGATTTAAATCTAGCCAGATGTCCCAACTATTTGATTCATTGTTGTTCAATATAGTTAATTACTATGGGTTACTCCCACCTATTTTTTGGAGGCTTCATTTCTAATCTTATCCCATCTACTTTCGTTTACGGTTCTGCTACACATTTCGTTTTGTATCTTGTTATTTTACGCTTTATATGAAAATTAACACGTACAGATATGTTATTCATTAAAAAAAAAAAAAATCTGCAATTGTTGAGTGGCGAGGCAATAGCTTTGCCTTATCGGTGGCAAATTCTAGGTACATGTATTCGAGTAACGCATATTTATTTGCCCAAATTGCATTGCACAATATATTTGGTATCATTTTGGTTTTTAGATTGGCCAATAAATTAGAAATGAAAATCTTTGGGACAGGACTGCCTAGATACCGATAGGAACGGAGATCAAGAAAAGGAAACAGTGTTGAATTGGCTATTCATTGCGAAGACCACCAAGCAATATTGTAAGACAGACAATGAATGAATTGAAATGTACAAGGAACTAGGTTAGTTGGAAGGTCCAAGCAGAACTGGAGTAGAACCCTGAAACAAAGGCTGCAGGATTAGAATGGGTCATTGTAGAAGACAGCACAGAACCGGGGTCCGTTTACGTGGTCTCATTGTAGAAGAAATAGCACAGAACCAGGGTCCGTTTGGTGGTTTCATTGTAGAAGATAGCACATTACCGGGGTCCGTTAGGTGGTCTCATTGTAGAAGATGGAACAGAACCGGGGTCTGTTGGGGTGTGGTTGGGGTAGGCTCTTTGTAGAAGATAGTACATTACCGGGGTCCGTTAGGTGGTCTCGTTGTAGAAGATAGCACATTACCGGGGTAGTTAGGTGGTCTCATTGTAGAAGATAGAACAGAACCGGGGTCCGTTGGGGTGTGGTTGGGGTAGGCTCATTGTAGAAGATAGCACAGAACCGGGGTCCGTTTACGTGGTCTCATTGTAGAAGAGATAGCACATAACCAGGGTCCGTTTGGTGGTTTCATTGTAGAAGATAGAACAGAACCGGGGTCCGTTAGGTGGTCTCATTGTAGAAGATAGCACATTTCCGGGGTCCGTTAGGTGGTCTCATTGTAGAAGATAGCACAGAACCGGGGTCCGTTGAGTGGTCTCATTGTAGAAGATAACACAGAACCGGGTCCGTTGGGGTGTGGTTGTAGTCCTTTGCTTCATGAGGAGTCTTTAAGTCAAGTCACATTTTAATTTTACTGAGTACGTTTTAGTAAGTAAGTAGGAAATAATAAACCCAATGATGTTGAAATAGATGCAGCTATTGGAGATACTGAGTTACTGTATATAATACTGAGATACTGTACGTTACATGAACGAAAGTCCAACTTCTGAAATGGTAAACAGTAGATACACAGCACAGATTGATGAACCTTGATGTAAATAAATGGTAGTCCTTTAATTTTGAGCATGAATCTTACAAACAAATCTCCTTATCATTGTGTATGGAACTTAGAGAAACATCTCTCCAGGAAGACGCAGGGTAGCATAGACAGAATATCATCACCAGAATATCATCACTATCGTCATAAAGTATCGTGTCTATTAACATAATTAAACATGTCTTTACACACATTTATATTTCTATAGTTGTTTATCATTTCTGTTGTTGCTTTCCTATTAAACCATTCTCCTAAACTGGTGTCCTCTCTCTGTTTTCCTATTTCTCTTATCCCTCCTGTCTGAATAAACTATTCTAATATTGTAAAAGGGATAAATGTTTTGAGCGGACAATTATTGTATAATGTTAATTGTCATCTTTATGTTAGGTTATCACATACGACCTATAATCAACTTCGCCAGTCGGCACGTTACATATTGATGATATTGTCTTTAGAGCTACGTCAGCACTCGCTTTTCTCTTTTTATGTAGCATTCGATCAACGAGATGCATAAGATTACTAGTCATTTCGCTAAAGTACATTTGTTATTTGTTGTCTGCAATTGCCATGTTTACATCGTCTGATTGAAGCGACCATCAGTTTTATTCATGGTTCCAGAGAAGCAATCAACCTTCCGGTAATTCTGTGCAATTTGTTGAAGATTTTGTAGTGGTACTTCACGATCGACGTTCTATCGTCCACGCTCTTGTCTGGACTGTTCGACCAGTGTTTATCATGGACTGTTTACACTTGTCATAGTTGGTGCTACTCCAAATGATGGCTCGAGGATCGCTTTTAGGCAAAACGTTCTTCTACTGTGGTTTGGAGTAGATTTTCACACACAAAATATCTCTTTAATAAATGGGAATATATATATATATATATATGATCTCGCTGAGAAAGTTAGTGTTAGTTATATAGATCACTGTACGTATACGTAATTGTAATTTCTTGGGCCACACATATTAAAACTTAGTGCACGTTTCAGTATGAGTAGTGTACACTACACGTGCAGTTACAAGTGTCTCACACACGCAACAACCTAAGTCAATCAGTGATAAGTGCCGTAGGGGAGACAGAAGGTAGGTATGTAGACCTAAACACACAAAACATAATCGTTGAAATAGGGATAACGAAGGTCCAACAGAACCTGTTTTTCTACAGTGTCAAAATTGAACAAACAGCACCAAGATGTAGCTCTAGGGATATTAGCTGCTGGTATGACTAGATCAGCAGTATCACGTTTCGTTATTCACCAGGTCACTTAGCTTGCACTCAAACTCGTTACCACTGAACTGTATCCACTGCTGATCGCTCAAAAGTGACCGACAATGAGTTACCACCACTGCGCTAGACCGTTTAAAACGCCTTATATATATATATATATATATATATATATATATATATATATATATATATATATATATATATATATATATATATATATATATATATATTCGTAACAGGTTTATCCAGACAACCTGGGTTGTCAGGAATATTCAAGGCATGTGTCGTGTAGAACAGTGCGAAACAGGCACAAAGAGGAAAATGTGTTACTTCACAGACCTACGGTTAGAACAGTACTGTCAGTTAGCCATAGATAAGCGCGATTGGCCGACACCAGGCAACATGCATCTTGGTCTTGCAATCAATAGAAACGCATAGTGTTCTCAGAAGACTTCAGATTCTGTTTGAAATGCAATTCTTGGACGTTGTGTACACCCGTCAAGGAGAACGCTTTGCTGACATTTGTGTGTTACAGAGAAAAAAGGATGAGAGAAGGCAGTGTAATGGTTTGGATCGAAATTTCTTATACAGCCAGAATGAATCTCGTCATCATCAGTTGCTACCTGACGGATATTGGACACAGAGATGATATCATCAAAACACACCTAAAGCCTCTCCTCATTGCAAATGAACCAGGCATGATATTGCAGCAAGACAATTCTCGTCCACACGGTATGTGTAGTAAAGGACAACTTTTAACAACAGCGGACTAATGTCTTACCATTGGCTGCGGTTTCCCCGGACCTTTCTCCCATCGATGACGTGTGGGACGAACTGGGGTTTCGAAGAGGACAATCATCCTGTACACTACCACCACTTAGAACAGGCATTGCAAGAACAACGGAAGCACACACACCAACACCGGACCCACTGTCTACGTGACTTACCGACTCAATGAGAAAGCTCTGTCAAGCAATGATATAAGCTCTGTATGGACACACCCGGTACTTAGGTCGAGACTTCGTTTGTTTTTTTCGTGGGGTGCTGCACTTACTGTAGTTTTTAAGATTTCTTTAGTGAAACTTTACCAAAAATAAAAGTGATCACTTATGTTATTCGGTATTAAAGCCATCGTGCGCCAAGTTTTATCTCATGTTATGCAGAAAATCACATACAGTGACCTATAAAGTGTTGTACACGAGCCCTTTTTGCTGAGTATTTTATATATAATTCATATAGTAATATACCCTCAGTAATTAATTTTAGCTGTTTCTGTTGTTTGCAGTTATACAGGCTGTCCATTTAGTTTAGTTTCATATCGTCTTCATTGCATAACGGGAAACTCCATAGTGCTCAGATCTCCATCTTAGTACCAAGTATTAGTTTATGTCGTCAAAAAATCACTCACGCTGGCTTATATTGTGCAGAGCACTGCAGTTTCCCATGTATGTGTGTGTGTGTATCTGTCTGTCTGTATGTGTGTGAGTGTTCGGGTGTGCATGTGTGCTCGTGTTAACAATGAAAACTCTACACCTATTGATATAAAAAGAGGTGTAAGACAGAGATGCATCTTATCACCAAGCTTGTTCAAACTATACACTGAGCAAATCTTTAAAAACACAGAGATGCCAGGCCTAAACGTTAATGGAAGGATAATCAATAACCTCAGATATGCTGATGGTACTGTTCTACTAGCAGAAAATCCTAACGATCTACAACAATTACTTAATGCAATAAACATGACCAAAAAAATTATGGATTAAATATAAATATCAGAAAGACTAAAACTGTGATCATAAACAAAGATAATGCTCAAAACCTACAAGTGGATATCAAAGTTGATGGCATAGACCTGGAGACAGTTCAGAGCTTTCAACTACCTAGGACATTCTATAACCAGTGATGGAGAATGTAAAATTGAAATAAACAGAAGAATCGGAATGGCAAAACGTAATTTTAATGCCCTGAAAAATATATTATCAAAACAATTAACACCAGGGTTAAAACTAAGAATTAGAAACTATTATATCTTCTTAACATTCCTGTATGGTGCAGAAACATGGAGATTAGACAATAAAACAGAATAGAAGATTGAAGCCTTTGAAATGTGGATTTATAGAAGAATGGGAATAATTGGATGGAAAGAAAAGAAAACAAAGGATGAAGTCTTACAGCAACTAAAAGTGGAAAGGGAACTACTAAATACAATTCAAACAAGGCAAATTAGATTTTTAGGGCATGTTAAAAGACACAGCAGCCAACTGAAAGTAATCTTGAAACGAAAAATATAAGGTAAAATAGGCAGACCAAGACTATCATGGCCGAGTAACATCAAAACATGAACAAATCAGTCTATGACTACCTGCACTATCAAAACAAAAGACAGAGCGGAATGACGCTCCATGGTAGCCAACCTTCGATGCGGAGACGGCACTCACTTATGATGATGATATAGATTATTGTCGGTAGAAAGGAAACATGATTTGCAATGATTGTAAATTATTATAATCAAAAGCATTTTTATTACAGTATGTGGATCTGGAGGGGCCAAGTGACTCAAGGGAAAGGAAAATTAAATATACAATGTCACCGCACTAGGCCTCAGCATCTGGAGGTGACCAATTCTTTTTTGTTTGTTCTCATCAGCTAGGCAGCATGAAAAACTACGTTTGAACCCTCTATCGCCAAGTCATGTCGTTATCACTACGCTACTGAAGATCTAGTTAAGCGTGTCTCTCTACAACTTTCTATCTTTGATTTTATTTGCCATTTCTGCTATTGTCTTTCTTCCGTGCCAATCGCTAAAACTCGCTGGTATTATTTCCCTCTTTACCTCTATATTAACGTAATTTATTTACACACACCAGTATATTCCTGATGTTAATCTCTTATTGCATGGCCAAACAAATTATTATTTATCCTCTGGACATTGTTAATAAGCTCTTTTTTTCCTCCAAAAGACCCAGTGCACGTTTAGAACATCCCCCCTGATCTTTTTAGCTGTCCACATAAATCTCAAGATTCCTATGTAAAACATCTTTTGTGTGTGACCTTCTAAAACAATAGGATTGAATGCAATGAAAGAAGCTTAGATGCCTAAGCATACTCAGCATGTTTGATTAGATTTTCTCTTTCTTGTTTGTTGTTGTTGGAAAAGCAGTTTGATAAAACGTGGACCAGATAACCCGAAATTCTGAATCATAACAACTCTTACGGCCAATGTGGGGGCCTCGGTAGCCGAGTTGGGAAAACCGCCCGACTGGACTACCGACGTTCGGACAACCCGTGTTCGATTCCCGCTGGGAGCAGTGTGAATTGTACTCGTGGTTGGGAAAAAAAAATACCCCCACGGTCGACCCAGCCGTTGGCAGAAATGGGTACCAGGGTATTACCCTGGGAAGGTGAGGAATGTTGCTTCGCATCTGAGTTTCGATGCTTGAGGTGACACTATACAGAAATCTCCGAATATTTCTGGATTGGCGTCCGAGCATATATGTGTGTAAACTCGCGTGCTGAGATGTCGGTTCAAGTCTCGTACTTTACCTTTATCTTTGTTTGTGGCAGTTTGCTTCATTGAACATAACATTACATACAAGCTGACATTTTTACTGTGGTGTTTGAAATGTTTCCCCCAAATCACACACGCATGCATATATATATATATATATATATATATATATATATATATATATATATATATATATATATATATATATATATATATTAATCACGCGATATAATTGCATTGAATTACATGGCAAGATTTGACACACACCAGTTATTTGCTTGGTCATGAGTTTTGTTTACCCTCGAGTGCTCCTCATAACATTGTTACAACCTCTTGTCGTTTAAGTACTTCACGCACAGTAGTTGTTGACCTTTAGCTACATGCTCTAGAGCGGTGATTCTCAAACGTTCTATCACCCTAAAGGCACTTTAGAAAATGAATTTTACGTTCGCCTAATTTTTTATTTGAATTGTTAAATAATACCGTTTACTTTATTCCTTACCAGTAGCATAGGAATAAAAACACTGTCATGATACTTAATTTTGTTAGAGAATCATTTTGTTCGAACAAGAATTATTTGATAATTGGCTATCAGCAAATGTGACCCAGCAACACTCATTAACAGCTATATGTTATTTAGTTTTTTGCGGGTCATCATCATTGCACTATGAACATGTCCGTAGGTGCTCAGATCCCCTCCTCAGCAAGTCCCGCAGTGTCCAAAGACTGACGACTCCAGTTCTGTGTTGGTCGATAAGTCTTCTTACACGCCCACTAAGTTTCTCGTTTCTTGCTGTGTCCATCTTAACTCTCATCTCTTTTATCCGAAGGAGTGACGCGGATTTGTGGTGGTCGAAGTCCTGTGCTCTTCCCACATCTCGGAGGTCTTTGATGATGTCCGTCCGATCCATTGGTTGACCGTCCTCAACGACAACGCAGCTAGCCAACCTGTCCGCTCTTTCATTTCCCCGTATTCCCGAATGTCCAGAGACGTAGACAAATGTGACCTTACGTATTTCGCCTTTCTTTCGACTTTCTAATTTTCGCTTTTGGTTTTGGTACTTCGTCTGTTAAATGTGATATTTTATTTCGGGCCCAGTAAATGACCAGATCATTGTGTAGTTGGCCATTTTGTAAGGGTGTTTGTTAATTTCATACAATTATAATGTCACAATTAATTTAGTCGCTGACTATTGTCGTTAAATCTAACTGCATTATCTATGGTTGTTTATGCTAGCAAAATTAGTAGTGGTAATAATAGCAGCCTCAGGAGAAACAGGAATTACATGGCTGTCCATAACAGCTAGATGTAAGAATAAGAAAGGAGAAACAAAATCATTATAATACCAAAATATCGAAACATGAAACTATACACTGATTACTTTGTATAAAACAGAACTCGCTGATCTCTATCAAGAACAATATTTTCTTTTTTCTTTCACTCTGTCTGGCATAAGAGGACAGAACATATTCTTGCCGTTCTTATCATTTCATTTTATGCCTTTTGATTTTATCTTCATTTCCATTGTTCATGTATCTTATATTTTATGACTGGTTTTATGGCTTTGACTGTTTTTATGGCTTGACATGTTGGAGAATGTACCCAGAGTGGAGATTCGTTAAAGTTTGTCTGACTATCACAGAGACGATTAACATATATCTTTTATCTGTTTGTCTTGAATTTTGTATTTCTCCGTCTGTTAACATATGTGCATACGCATACATACATTTATTAAAGAAAACCGTACGTAAATAAACCATAAATAAAAACTAAACACACATAATAATGAACACATATGCACTTATATATCTACTTTTATTTTTAATGTATTCATCCATTATCACAAGTTTTTCTTAAATCTGTATGTCAAACCTGTTTTCTGTCACATGCTGGAGTTTGTTCTTTTTAGGCAGACAGTTTGTGATGCACTGTGTGTCCGACTCCATTTGTTCCTCGCCTTGAAGTGCATCATGATTTAAAAAATAGAGGTCATTTTTGCCATGTTTCTGTTGCCACGCAATAAGCCGATGATTTAGTTCTACCTACGTTGTAACACATTTGTGAAGTTGTGGGTTGAACACAACTTCTTTTAGCTTGTGCTATTTGTCATGTATGTCGTGTCATTACTCCCAGTGCAAATCGTAATGCCCGTGTTGACTGTAAACAAGTGTATGCTTTCACAGTAGGAGCAGAAGGATTAACATTTTGTCAGTAAGTTTCAGATTTAGGCTTTGATGTAAATTTAGTATGTTAGGTTTGGTATGTGGACTTGTTTTAGACTTTAAACTTAGTATTTAGACGTATTACTTGAAACTTCTCCTATTTAGGGTTAGTCACTTTAGGTTCAATGTACTGACATACTTTATTTCTGTATTGAATAGGCTTGCTTGCGATGGTTATTCTTAATTTACGTACATTATGTGTTAAGTATATTGGTAACTTGAGGTAACGACCAATGTTACATGTTATATATATCTTGTTCATATATTTTATAATAATAAAATTGTAAATATAAAAATAGATTACATCTAAATGTACAAATAGAGTTCTCACGCTTTTGGTTTTGGTACTTCGTCTGTTAAGTGTGATGTTTTATTTCGGGCTGTGTAAATGATCAGATCATTGTACTTGACCATTTTGTAAGGGTGTTTGTTAATTTCATACAATTGTAATGTCACAATTAATTTAGTCTCTGACTGTGGTCGTTAAATCTAACTGCATTATCTATGGTTGTTTATGCTAGCGATATGTCAGATCCTTATCCAGACAAAAGAGATGGAAAGTATACCTCGAAGACCTACTGAATCAACTACCAATAACTTAACAAAATCCATGCAAACATGTAGAGTCACCTAACCTAACATCGTAGAAGAAAAAAAAAGCAGAAGTAATAAAACATGAACCTAGAAAGAAAGCTCCAGGGATAGACAACATAACAGTTGAAATAATAGCAGTCTCATGAGAAACAAGAATTACATGGCTGTCCATAATATTCAATGTACCATGACAACAGATGCCTCAGATCCCCTCCTCAGCAAGTCCAGCAGTGTCCAAAGACTGACGACTCCAGTTCTGTGTTGGTCGATAAGTCTTCTTACACGCCCACTAAGTTTCTCGTTTCTGGCTGTGTCCATCTTAACTCCCATCTCTTTTATCCGAAGGAGTGACGTGGGTTTGTGGTGGTCGAAGTCCTGTGCTCTTCCCACATCTTGGAGCCGTCCGATCCATTGGTTGACCGTCCTCAACGACAACGCAGCTAGCCAACCTGTCCGCTCTTTCATTTCCCCATATTCCGGAAAGTCCAGAGACGTAGACAAATGTGACCTTACGTATTTCGCCTTTCTTTCGCCTAATTTTCGCTTTTGGTTTTGGTACTTCGTCTGTTAAGTGTGATATTTTATTTCGGGCCCAGTAAATGACCAGATCATTGTGTAGTTGGCCATTTTGTAAGGGTGTTTGTTAATTTCATACAATTATAATGTCACAATTAATTTAGTCGCTGACTATTGTCGTTAAATCTAACTGAATTATCTATGGTTGTTTATGCTAGCAAAATTAGTAGTGGTAATAATAGCAGCCTCAGGAGAAACAGGAATTACATGGCTGTCCATAACAGCTAGATGTAAGAATAAGAAAGGAGAAACAAAATCATTATAATACCAAATTATCGAAACATGAAACTATACACTGATTACTTTGTATAAAACAGAACTCGCTGATCTCTATCAAGAACAATATTTTCTTTTTTCTTTCACTCTGTCTGGCATAAGAGGACAGAACATATTCTTGCCGTTCTTATCATTTCATTTTATGCCTTTTGATTTTATCTTCATTTCCATTGTTCATGTATCTTATATTTTATGACTGGTTTTATGGCTTTGACTGTTTTTATGGATTGACATGTTGGAGAATGTACCCAGAGTGGAGATTCGTTAAAGTATGTCTGACTATCACAGAGACGATTAACATATATCTTTTGTCAGATTGTCTTGAATTTTGTATTTCTCCGTCTGTTAACATATGTGCATACGCATACATACATTTATTAAAAAAAACCGTACGTAAATAAACCATAAATAAAAACTAAACACACATAATAATGAACACATATGCACTTTGAATATATATATATATATATATATATATATATATATATATATATATATATATATATATATATATATATATATATATATAAAGTAAAGTACCCCTGTCACGCCAAGTGGCGTATAGGGAAATATGGTGTTAGTGACCCTATATTTTACAGACATGATTTTTGGGGTAATGTGGTCGGTATTACGCCCGTGCTGTTTTACTTTCCCAGAAAAAAATCCGGTACCCATTTAAGGCTGGGTGAACCCGGAAGCCGTCGGTTGGGATCGAACCCTACCCCTTGTCCTTTGTAGTCCAGTTCACTAACCACTGAGCTATCGCGGATCTCATATATATATATATATTATCTACTTTTATTTTTAATGTATTCATTTGTTATCACAAGTTTTTCTTAAGTCTGTTATGTCAAACCTGTTTTCTGTCACATGCTAGAGTTTGTTCTTTCGGGCAGACAGTTTGCGATGCACTGTGTAGTCCGACTCCATATGTTCCTGACCTTGAAGTGCATCATGATTTAAAAATAGAGATCATTTTTGCCATGTTTCTGTTGCCACGCATAAGCCGATGATTTAGTTCTACCTACGTTGTAACACATTTGTGAAGTTGTGGGTTGAACACAACTTCTTTTAGCTTGTGCTATTTGTCATGTATGTCGTGTCATTACTCCCAGTGCAAATCGTAATGCCCGTGTTGACTGTAAACAAGTGTATGCTTTCACAGTAGGAGCAGAAGGATTAACATTTTGTCAGTAAGTTTCAGATTTAGGCTTTGATGTAAATTTAGTATGTTAGGTTTGGTATGTGGACTTGTTTTAGACTTTAAACTTAGTATTTAGACGTATTACTTGAAACTTCTCCTATTTAGGGTTAGTCACTTTAGGTTCAATGTACTGACATACTTTATTTCTGTATTGAATAGGCTTGCTTGCGATGGTTATTCTTAATTTACGTACATTATGTGTTAAGTATATTGGTAACTTGAGGTAACGACCAATGTTACATGTTATATATATCTTGTTCATATATTTTATAATAATAAAATTGTAAATATAAAAATAGATTACATCTAAATGTACAAATAGAGTTCTCACGCTTTTGGTTTTGGTACTTCGTCTGTTAAGTGTGATGTTTTATTTCGGGTTGTGTAAATGATCAGATCATTGTACTTGACCATTTTGTAAGGGTGTTTGTTAATTTCATACAATTGTAATGTCACAATTAATTTAGTCTCTGACTGTGGTCGTTAAATCTAACTGCATTATCTATGGTTGTTTATGCTAGAAATATGTCAGATCCTTATCCAGTATCATGAGAAACAAGAATTACATGGCTGTCCATAATATTCAATGCACCATGACAACAGATGCCTCAGAAGACTGGCCATCATACCCATATGGAAAAAGAAATGTAGCAGGAGAGACTGCAACCAATATAGAGGTATCGCCCTATTCAGTCACGTGGGAAAGTTATATGCCAAAAATTATACAGGAAATGATAAGACCAATCATATAGCTACATAATACCGTCTCCAAAATGGGCTTCCGGAAGAGTAGAGAATGTACTGACGGACTATTCACCCTTAAATAACTAGCCGAAAGGACGACAGAATACCTAACCAACCTATGTAAAAGTCTCTACATTAACAGGAGCTGCAGACTCAAAACAGCAGCAGGCTAGACAGATCACTTCGAAGTTAGAACAGGAGTTAGACATAGGTGCGCACTATCGCCCTGTTTGTTACCTAAAGGGTTAAGGCATAAAAATGCGAAGCTACAGTAAAGGTGAATGTGAGGGAAAATTAAAAAATAGAAAAAAATGGTATGTAAGAAGCTTTACGTGATAAGTGGACGACACAGACTAAACGACGTTTCGGCCCAATAGGCCTTCAGCAGGAACAAACAAAAAAAAAACACACACACAAATCTAATAACGAAACAACCAAAACCAAAACAATCGAAATGTGTTAAAGAAAACAAAATTGTCTATCCTGTGTGTAAACCGAGGTCAAAACGAAAAGGAAATAGCAACCAAGTGCGGCTGTCGTGAACGTACAGAAATGTGCGCAAATGCACACAGAACCAGAGGAGTTCACACAGGGGTCAGTGTGCAAACACAAAGGAGAAAGAAAAGAACAGCAGACCAACAGGTGCTCAAAACGCAGCAAGAGTGAGATGTCCGAGAGTGGGGTACAATAAAAACAAAATAGGGGTAAGGAGCACAGAAAAAAGGTATAGAGGAGAACACCGAAGTGTCTCATTGGGGACTAGAGGAGAAGAACTATAAATAGCATGGCATAGTAAGTAGACCAAAGAACCCAAATATGTGCAGTAGAGAAGGCTATGCAAAAGGGAAGGAGCAACCAAAAGGAAACTATGTGTATGAGTGTGATACATTCATACCTCGTGGGGTCAGCGAACCATACTGGACTATGAGGCGATTTTCCAAAGTATAGCGGCTGCTGTCGTCAGAGTGACAAAGGACAATACCAGTGACACGGATGTCGTCTTTGCCCTTGTGATCAGGGGAGTTGAAGTGGGAAGACACCGGAGTACCAGTATTCTGTTGGACATCACGTAGATGTTCACAAAATCTTTCCGCTAATCTTCTCCCAGACTCACCAATATAGGTCATGTGGCATCGTTGGCATATGATGGCATAAATGATGTTGCGGGACACACATGTGAAGCTATGCTTGATCTCGAACCGTCCATTAGGGAACGAGACCGAGTTAGTAGGGAGCACGTAGGCACAGGTGATACAGATATATTTACTTCTAATATTTTCTAACACGCCTTCTATGGATGTGTTCAGCCTCATGACTCACGATAGGTCTGCGGGTTACAAGAGTGTTATCACCTACGCCGCGCTCGTGGTCAGGTAAGCTAAGCTAAACCCGCGATTTCTCTGGCTCACGAAAAGGCTCTCTTAAGCGGGAATGATCGGTACCCGATCAAGAGGGTTACCATCAAGACATTTTCCATCGCTAGCGGGATGTTCTCCCACAGTCAAGACAATTTATTTTTGTCTCAAACACCGACCCGTGTAGTGATAGGTCTGATTACGGCCAGTGCGTTTAATGGCGTTTATTCAGCTAACCCGTTCAATTTTCAACACTTTGGTCTGATTTATATGAACCTGACGGTCGACGGGAAATGCATCTCGGGAAAGCCTCTAACTATGGACTTTGAACGAAATCAATACGCGAGAGCTTTTTTCGGCACAAATCTGGTCATGGGTCTGATTGGTAAAGACGCCGGGAATAATGTTGCTTATAGAGAGTTCAAGGACGGATATTGTCTATTTGGTTTTGACCTCTCGTCTAGTCTACTGGACGGCTCCCATTTTGAGCTAGCCACAAGCGGACCCTTGTCGATAGAACTCAAGTTTGCCGCTCCCACAACTACTCCCCTACAAGTCATCGTCTACGCCGAGTTGGACTCAGTGCTCGAGGTGTCCAAGACAAGGCAGATTCTAACAGACTTCACCGTTTGAGCGATAGAGAAGATGAACACGATGGAGATTTACAACCTTTTGATGTCGGATATTTTCGTTCGACGTTGTTCCCTTGTTAGTGTCATTCCACGAAACCACTTACCTCCCAGCATCGACCCAACGACGACCGCCGCCTTTGTCATAAACACCGACCCGGCACACGAACCCGGTGAGCATTGGGTGGCCCTCTTTTACAACGGGCTCGGCGAATGTGAGTATTTCGATTCCTACGGTTTGCCTCCCAGACATGTGGATATTTTAAACTTTTTAGAGCAAAACTCACACGCTCCATTCGTCTACAACCCGCGGGTGTTGCAAGATTTGTTTACCAACACGTGCGGTCTATATTGTGCTTATTATATACTTCTTAAGTGTCGAGGCGCGAAACTTAACAGAATTCTCATGCCTTTTTCAGCGAGACAGCACATAAACGATCGTATCATTTATCGTCTGCTCGCCCCGTGGATAATTCGGCTTCGAGGGACCCGCGGACGCTTAAAATTATCAACAGTCGGAAGTAATATATATTTTCTCATATGTGTTGTGTATTTCTTGTATTAATAAATATATGTGAAATATAGAGGGACTTTTTTGTTTTGCTTTAGCGTGAAAGAGAGAGAGAGAGAGAGAGTTGAGGGTGTGGCTTGATGATGATGTTGTTGAGGGTGGCACATGATGATGATGTTGTTGAGAGTGGCACATGATGATGCTGTTGAGGGTGGCACATGCTGATGATGTGTCAATTTGTGTGGCTTGGTGATGATGATGATAAGACATGAAGGGATGATGTTGAGGGTGTGGCTTGATGATGATGATAAGAGAGAGAGAGAGCGTCACTATTTAATCACTACACATGATGATGTTGCCCGATCCGACCCGCGACGACGACCAGCGACCGCCGACGACCAGCGACGACCCCAGCGCCGATGATGACCGAGGTGGCCCGATGATGATCGACGTGGATGTGTCATATCGCTAACACCTGGTTACTAACACCCCTTTGCCTTTTTTGCCTCCTGTTGCCATCACACATTGATGATAACACGACCCCCCGCAAGTTTTAGACTGACATACAAGTTTTAGAACCACTGGTCTCCATAGCCAGCACGCTCACTTGATAATAACACGACCCATCCCCCGCAAGTTTTGAGAACCGCTGACATACAAGTTTTAGAACCACTGGTCTCCATAGCCAGCACGCTCACTTGAGATAAGACCACCCGCGAGGCCGACCACTTGAGATAAGCACTTGAGATAAGACCGACCACCCGCGATAAACGAGGTCACCTGAGATTGTGCGATACATGCCAAAATGTGCTGCACGACGAGATTGTGCTGCACGATACATGCGAAAATGTTCAAATCCTAGCTCAAAACACCCTTCCCTACTACTTACGTGATACATAAACATTAACATCAACGAGACAGAAGTCATGAACATCGCTAAAGAGAAATTAAACATAACGAAAGATGGTAGACAATTAAAACAAGTGGAGGATTTTAAATGTCTAGGGAGTCTAGTCAAAAACGACGATTCACAAGCAGCAGAAATAGACTAAAGATGCACCAAAGCTTGTCAAACCAACGGACAGTTATCACCACTATTGTCCAACAAGGAAGTAAACTAGAGTCAAAACGGGCAGTCTGCAATACAATCTTCATCCCAACGTTGTACGATGCCAGACCTGGACTCTAGGTTCAAGAACAATAACCGCTACCGAAATGAAATGTGTTAGACGCATGCCAGGAAATTGCCTGAGGGATAATGTCAGAAATGAAGAAGTATGAAAAAAAAAGTTTTTCAGGAGTAATTTCCGTCAATGAATACATAAAGAAACAACAGAAAAATCTGGTGCGACCACACGATAGGACATGAATATCAAAACACAACACAACGCGCCTGCAATAAATGTAGCGAAGAACACCAGACCCAAGGGTCGACTATAAAAAAAGATAGGTTGATGAAATGGAATGTTAGAAACACTAGGAAACATAACAGCAGGAGAAGCCAACCGTAGAGCAAAAGACTATAAACTGTGTCTTCCCTCGCCTCTGAAAGGCAAATGAGGAAGGAAATGTCAAGTACTTTTGTAGAGATGCCTAGCCTAATCTAACACGACTATTGTTTAGTCTGTACCATCATTCCTATTACATGTATTTTCTCCGACCGTTTAACTTCTCACTGTCTTATCGTCTAGCAAGTAGTAGACTTAGAAATAATAGACAGATTAACACTGTATGTTGTCTTCGTTAAGCACCATGTATTATTACCTAGCCCAGTACTTTCCATATCTCCAAGGACAGTACTATCACTGGCTGCCTTGTAGCATACTGTACGTTGTATAACACTGTAAAACCACAAAGACTATTTATGCACGTTGTATGTTCACATAAACGTGCACTGCCTGGTCGCATACTCTACACTGTGTAAGACCGACAAGTCAGATTAAGACAAAACAAAAGTGTCTTGTTTGAGGCAAATTAAATATTGTCTTTGTCATCGCTTCCTTGTAGTCGTAATGATTATAGGGTGAAGGTATAATATTAATCCAACAATAAGATACGCAGTATCTCAAGTGTCAATCACTGTGTAAAAGCTCGCGAAACACTACTGTACACCAAGATGGGCTGATAACAGAAAGATAATATTAGCTCATGGGATAATATTAGCTTGAAATTTATCATACGCTTCCATGAGAAATAAATATTGCTCTGACACAATGTTCATCTTACGTCAGTGGCAGAATAGGTGCTCCTTTGTGTTGTATCTCTTTTCTCTCTTCCTCCCCCCCCCCCAACCATCAAATAAATAAATAATGGACATACTGCAGAGACTTTTGTCAGAACTTTAATGGATGTAGATATTTGTGATACTATGTAGCAGTTATCTCTAATATTATTATATTCCATTACCCCTATTGTAAGTGTAATAATTTCAGTATCGTATACTAACACTTTGGGAGCCGCGATAGCTCAGTGGTTAGTGAACTGGACTATAAAGTACAAGGGGTAGGGTTCGATCCCAACCGACGGCTTCCGGGTTCACCCAGCCTTTAATGGGTACCGGATTTTTTTCTGGGAAAGTGAAGCGGCATGGGTGTAATACCGACCACATTACGCCAAAAATCATGTGCCGAAGGTTTGTAAAATTTATGGTCACTAACACCATATTCCCTATACGCCACTTGGCGTGACGGGGGTACTTTACTTTTTTTTTTTTTACTTTATACTGACACTTTAAGTTTTTTAAAAAAAAATCATTAAATCAATAATTCATTATTGTATACACAGTTTTTTAATCAATAATTCATTATCGTATACTACTCTTTAAAAAGTAACTAAAATTAAATGTAGGATGATGAAATATTGACCCTGACAAAGGTTAAGTCAGCCATAGCCCGCAAATTGTATTTCTCTTTGACAATGACAGGCAAGTAAGGAAGGGAGGGGAAGAAGACGGATCTTTACGTTGAAATAAAATCAAGATAAAACATGACAATTAATTGCAATTCAATGGCGCTGTTGCTGAGAAATTAAATGCTTAGTAATATTGTTTTCGTAAGTCCGGACAATAGTTTCCTTATTTATCGATTCTTAAGCACTTTATTATGTAATATATCAATATGATTCACAGTACTACAGCTTGATTCCGCTTAAAGTGAGATTGGGACAGCTAGTAGTTTTATTGAAATGAAACTTCCTCCACTGCGACATTCACAGTAAAATGATGAAACCATTCAGTCAAATTCATTATGTCACAATCTCTCTTTTCTTTATCCAGTTTAAGTTCATTGATATGTGACTAATGAACATTTCATTCTAATTTTCTGTGACCATATATTTTAATAATGACATTTCCGTAAACTGGTGAGTACAATATAACGACGGACACAATATATTTTGTATATTCCACCTGACTACAATTAACACTACTACTGCTGCTTCAGTGTTGCCGGTGGTGCTGCTACTATACTACTTTGCGCAAAATTAGTGCAACTGAACATTTTAAAATACTAAATTTCAATACGTTTATATAAAACGGTAGTCTGCCTTTTGACATACATTTTTTCACAATTTTTGATTTTTATTACAGTATTAAATGCTGCCTCACACAATAGAGCAAGTGGACACTTAATACATTGCTGCCTAGCTCGAAGTCTTATAGAATCACTGTCATGTATAGGGTTAGCTCGCACCAGTTTCTTAAATGTAACAATGGATATAAGAAAAAAGTATTCTTCTTTGTTATGTAGATGCAATCCTGATATATGAAAGTGAGTCATGGACAGTCGTTGCAGGTCACAGAAATGAGGCTTTACATAATATGGCATCGACAATTAAGAATAGTGAAGAAGAGATTCTGAAAGAGACCGCAGCAAATATAAAGCAGCATTATGAGGAATCTAGCATCATTAATTTGTAGGTCTTATATTGAGAGGGAAGCAACTAGGTCAGTTGGCTTTTATTGAGAGGGAAACAACTAGGTTAGTTGGCTTTTATTGAGAGGGAAACAACTAGGTTAGTTGGCTTATATTGAGAGTGAAACAACTAGGTTAGTTGGCTTTTATTGAGAGGGAAACAACTAGGTTAGTTGGCTTATATTGAGAGGGAAGCAACTAGGTTAGTTGGCTTATATTGAGAGGGAAACAACTAGGTTAGTTGGCTTATATTGAGAGGGAAGCAACTAGGTTAGTTGGCTTATATTGAGAGGGAAACAACTAGGTTAGTTGGCTTATATTGAGAGGGAAACAACTAGGTTAGTTGGCTTATATTGAGAGGGAAGCAACTAGGTTAGTTGGCTTATATTTAGAGGGAAACAACTAGGTTAGTTGGCTTATATTGAGAGGGAAACAACTAGGTTAGTTGGCTTATATTGAGAGGGAAACAACTAGGTTAGTTGGCTTATATTGAGAGGGAAGCAACTAGGTTAGTTGGCTTTTATTGAGAGGGAAACAACTAGGTTAGTTGGCTTATATTGAGAGGGAAACAACTAGGTTAGTTGGCTTATATTGAGAAGGAAACAACTAGGTTAATTGGCTTTTATTAAGAGGGAAACAACTAGGTTAATTGGCTTTTATTGAGAGGGAAACAACTAGGTTAGTTGGCTTTATATTGAGAGGGAAGCAACTAGGTTAGTTTGCTTATATTGAGAGGGAAGCAACTCGGTTAGTTGGCTTTATATTGAGAGGGAAGCAACTAGGTTAGTTGGCTTATATTGAGAAGGAAACAACTAGGTTAATTGGCTTTTATTAAGAGGGAAACAACTAGGTTAATTGGCTTTTATTGAGAGGGAAACAACTAGGTTAGTTGGCTTTATATTGAGAGGGAAGCAACTAGGTTAGTTTGCTTATATTGAGAGGGAAGCAACTCGGTTAGTTGGCTTTATATTGAGAGGGAAGCAACTAGGTTAGTTGGCTTTATATTGAGAGGGAAGCAACTAGGTTAGTTGGCTTATATTGAGAGGGAAGCAACTAGGTTAGTTGGCTTTATATTGAGAGGGAAGCAACTAGGTTAGTTGGCTTTATATTGAGAGGGAAGCAACTAGGTTAGTTGGCTTATATTGAGAGGGAAGCAACTAGGTTAGTTGGCTTATATTGAGAGGGAAGCAACTAGGTTAGTTGGCTTTATATTGAGAGGGAAGCAACTAGGTTAGTTGGCTTTATATTGAGAGGGAAGCAACTAGGTTAGTTGGCTTATATTGAGAGGGAAACAACTAGGTTATTTAGCTTATATTGAGAGGGAAACAACTTGGTTATTTGGCTTTATATTGAGAGGGAAGCAACTAGGTTAGTTGGCTTATATTGAGAGGGAAACAACTAGGTTAGTTGGCTTATATTTAGAGGGAAACAACTAGGTTAGTTGGCTTATATTGAGAGGGAAACAACTAGGTTAGTTGGCTTTATTGAGAGGGAAACAACTAGGTTAGTTGGCTTATATTGAGAGGGAAACAACTAGGTTAGTTGGCTTATATTGAGAAGGAAACAACTAGGTTAATTGGCTTTTATTAAGAGGGAAACAACTAGGTTAATTGGCTTTTATTGAGAGGGAAACAACTAGGTTAGTTGGCTTTATATTGAGAGGGAAGCAACTAGGTTAGTTGCTTATATTGAGAGGGAAGCAACTAGGTTAGTTGGCTTTATATTGAGAGGGAAGCAACTAGGTTAGTTTGCTTTATATTGAGAGGGAAGCAACTAGGTTAGTTGGCTTATATTGAGAGGGAAGCAACTAGGTTAGTTGGCTTTATATTGAGAGGGAAGCAACTAGGTTAGTTGGCTTTATATTGAGAGGGAAGCAACTAGGTTAGTTGGCTTATATTGAGAGGGAAGCAACTAGGTTAGTTGGCTTATATTGAGAAGGAAACAACTAGGTTAATTGGCTTTTATTAAGAGGGAAACAACTAGGTTAATTGGCTTTTATTGAGAGGGAAACAACTAGGTTAGTTGGCTTTATATTGAGAGGGAAGCAACTAGGTTAGTTTGCTTATATTGAGAGGGAAGCAACTCGGTTAGTTGGCTTTATATTGAGAGGGAAGCAACTAGGTTAGTTGGCTTTATATTGAGAGGGAAGCAACTAGGTTAGTTGGCTTATATTGAGAGGGAAGCAACTAGGTTAGTTGGCTTTATATTGAGAGGGAAGCAACTAGGTTAGTTGGCTTTATATTGAGAGGGAAGCAACTAGGTTAGTTGGCTTATATTGAGAGGGAAGCAACTAGGTTAGTTGGCTTATATTGAGAGGGAAGCAACTAGGTTAGTTGGCTTTATATTGAGAGGGAAGCAACTAGGTTAGTTGGCTTTATATTGAGAGGGAAGCAACTAGGTTAGTTGGCTTATATTGAGAGGGAAACAACTAGGTTATTTAGCTTATATTGAGAGGGAAACAACTTGGTTATTTGGCTTTATATTGAGAGGGAAGCAACTAGGTTAGTTGGCTTATATTGAGAGGGAAACAACTAGGTTAGTTGGCTTATATTTAGAGGGAAACAACTAGGTTAGTTGGCTTATATTGAGAGGGAAACAACTAGGTTAGTTGGCTTTTATTGAGAGGGAAACAACTAGGTTAGTTGGCTTATATTGAGAGGGAAACAACTAGGTTAGTTGGCTTATATTGAGAAGGAAACAACTAGGTTAATTGGCTTTATTAAGAGGGAAACAACTAGGTTAATTGGCTTTTATTGAGAGGGAAACAACTAGGTTAGTTGGCTTTATATTGAGAGGGAAGCAACTAGGTTAGTTTGCTTATATTGAGAGGGAAGCAACTAGGTTAGTTGGCTTATATTGAGAGGGAAGCAACTAGGTTAGTTTGCTTTATATTGAGAGGGAAGCAACTAGGTTAGTTGGCTTATATTGAGAGGGAAGCAACTAGGTTAGTTGGCTTTATATTGAGAGGGAAGCAACTAGGTTAGTTGGCTTTATATTGAGAGGGAAGCAACTAGGTTAGTTGGCTTATATTGAGAGGGAAGCAACTAGGTTAGTTGGCTTATATTGAGAGGGAAGCAACTAGGTTAGTTGGCTTTATATTGAGAGGGAAGCAACTAGGTTAGTTGGCTTTATATTGAGAGGGAAGCAACTAGGTTAGTTGGCTTATATTGAGAGGGAAACAACTAGGTTATTTAGCTTATATGAGAGGGAAACAACTTGGTTATTTGGCTTTATATTGAGAGGGAAGCAACTAGGTTAGTTGGCTTATATTGAGAGGGAAGCAACTAGGTTAGTTGGCTTATATTGAGAGGGAAACAACTAGGTTAGTTGGCTTATATTGAGAGGGAAACAACTAGGTTAGTTGGTTTATATTGAGAGGGAAGCAACTAGGTTAGTTGGCTTATATTGAGAGGGAAGCAACTAGGTTAGCTTTATATTGAGAGGGAAGCAACTAGGTTAGTTGGCTTATATTGAGAGGGAAGCAACTAGGTTAGTTGGCTTATATTGAGAGGGAAGCAACTAGGTTAGTTGGCTTATATTGAGATGGAAGCAACTAGGTTAGTTGGCTTATATTGAGATGGAAGCAACTAGGTTAGTTGGCTTATATTGAGAGGGAAGCAACTAGGTTAGTTGGCTTTATATTGAGAGGGAAGCAACTAGGTTAGTTGGATTTATATTGAGAGGGAAGCAACTAGGTTAGTTGGCTTATATTGAGAGGGAAACAACTAGGTTAGTTGGCTTATATTGAGAGGGAAGCAACTAGGTTAGTTGGCTTATATTGAGAGGGAAGCAACTAGGTTAGTTGGATTTATATTGAGAGGGAAGCAACTAGGTTAGTTGGCTTATATTGAGAGGGAAACAACTAGGTTAGTTGGCTTATATTGAGAGGGAAACAACTAGGTTAGTTGGCTTATATTGAGAGGGAAACAACTAGGTTAGTTGGCTTATATTGAGAGGGAAACAACTAGGTTAGTTGGCTTATATTGAGAGGGAAGCAACTTGGTTAGTTGGCTTATATTGAGAGGGAAGCAACTTGGTTAGTTGGCTTATATTGAGAGGGGAGCAACTAGGTTAGTTGGCTTATATTGAGAGGGAAGCAACTTGGTTAGTTGGCTTTATATTGAGAGGGAGCAACTAGGTTAGTTGGCTTATATTGAGAGGGGAGCAACTAGGTTAGTTGGCTTTATATTGAGAGGGAAGCAACTAGGTTATGTTGTGACAACAGTCAAGGGACGGAGAAATAAATACATTTAGAGAATGGTGTTTCTTAGGAGGTCATCAACGGAAATGATAAAGAGCTGCAGAAATAGAAATGTGTGGAGAGAAATGGCCACCTCTGCTAGCAGTCGCAACTTGATTTATATCTCAAAAGTTCCATCTCCCGCATCTTCGTATCTTCCACACCCATTTCTCTCCACTTTATTGTGCTTCCGAAAAAAAAAATAATAATCAGCTTTACTTTATGACGTTGATTTTTTTTTGTTTGTTTAACTTTCAGTACACATTGTTATTGCATTTAATTGTATGATATTTTGACAGGTCTGCCAGAAATGGCATATTTTTATAGCCGCATGAAATGACATATTTTGATAGCTGCGTTATCAGAAATACTCAAACATTTTAAAGAAGATTGTCACACTCGAAGTGAATATAAACACCATTCCCACATAAGCTGTGTTGACTTGTGTGATTTTCTCTCAGTTTACATTACAAAGTAACAAGAAGCAGAATGCAAAATACGTGGTTACAGATTCCATTGTCGTTACAGATTCCATTGTCGTTTCAGATTCTCTCAGCTGCCTGTTCATGTGTGCGCGCTACCCTGGCAGCTTGACAAGCTTATTGTTTGATTCTTGTGCACTTCGGAATTGCTTAGGAAAAAAAAAAAAGAAAAAGCACTGCGAGAAATAGCACGGGTTAATTATCTTCTGAAGCTGTTTACTTCAATAGAGATAACGGTATTGGCAACAGTGACAGTTGATCGGCTTTAATTGGACACAGACGTGGGTGTAGATTTAGAAGACATTACAACATACCCTCCTCTAACACTACCACCAGAGTGGATCGTCTTTTCTTGCCTTCGGAATCTGTTCACTTCAGTTTTATTACACCCCCTCCCCCATTTTAAAATTATGAATTCCCTTATTTTGGGCATTTTTACCCCCACCCCCTCCCCAACCCCTAATCTGTCACCGGTAGCGAGACCAGCCTTTGTGTGAGTTTCAAAATCTACTCCTTAAGCCTCGTCTTCAGTTTGTTTTTTTTCAACGAAAACACAGAAGTTCTGTAGGGATCTGCACACGATGGAGGGGAAACAAATAGGATTGTTGAGTAGAAAGTACATTTACTTTTGTCATTTTGAGCGCTCTGCCGGTTGACACCAATTTAAATAAGACCCACACACCCACCCAATGTTTCTTGTGTTATTCAGAAATACTGTTGCAACATTCATAAATTCGCCGAATGTTAGATTGCTTCTCTCAGGATTTCCTTTTCTGTCTTTGTCTATTGTCTATGAGTATTGTGTTTTTTTCCCAATTGCCACTGCGAATAAAATAAAATTGTTGGCATTTTAAATATACACATTGCCACATAGTTGCTTCATATTAAAACTTTTCTTTGTGAATTGACTTCTTTCAGTACATTCTTCATATTATCAACCTCCATTTTTCTATGCCTGACATTCTGGTTATTACTACCTGCCTGAGCTATAATTGTTACCTGCCTTAGCTATAATTGCTACCTGCCTTAGTTGCAGTTTGTAGTTTTGATTTTTATGCTTATTATTATTATTATTATTACGCTCATGAGCTTCATTTTGTATTCTTAATATTCTTCTGTGAATCAAAACTTAGTGGCGTTTATTGGTCTTCAGGTTTGTTTCACATGCCAAATGGGGTGGCATTGCGTGAAATAATTCTTGACTAAGGGCTCTTACTGGGAAATGTTTCTGAGGTGCGAATTTGTAAAAAAAAAAATATTTTAAGATAAATACATTGTCTTCACGTTATTGGTCAATGTAGTTGATCATCGAACGTTCAGTTGGATTTTGGATTGATTCTTGCATCACAATGTGTTATTCAGAAGAGCGAGAGCGCGCGCGCATACACACGCTTGACTTTCATCTGGTCCGTTAAATGTTCTTTTGTTGGCGCAGACTCCAGCCTGTCCTAGACGTTTGTTACTCACAACTCCATGAGGACTTGTAACCCCTATATAGCTTTTATTCAACGAGTAAAATATTCCAGTCTTTTGAAACAGGGATACAGAGTCTGGTTTGATTAACGCCTCTCTATAAAGAAATTATATAAAAGAGGAACGTTTTATGTATGTATATATATAGATAGATAGATAGATAGATAGATAGATAGATAGATAGATAGATAGATAGATAGATAGATAGATAGATAGATAGATAGATAGATAGATAGATAGATAGATAGATAGATAGATAGATAGATAGATAGATAGATAGATAGATAGAGATAGATAGATAGATAGATAGATAGATAGATAGATAGATAGATAGATAGATAGATAGATGGATGAGATTGATGGATGACTGACTGACAGACAGACAGACAGACAGACAGACAGACAGAGACAGACAGACAGACAGACAGACAGGACAGACAGGAGAGGACAGGACAGATGGATGGACAGACAGACAGATGGACAGATGGATGGATGACAGACTGGATGACAGACTGACAGATGACAGACTGGATGGATGGACTGGATGGACTGGATAGATGGATGACAGATGGATAGACAGATAGATAGATAGATGGATGATAGATTGATTGATTGATTGATTGGATTGATTGATTAAGTGCGATGAAAGAAAATAACATAAAGTTATGATATATATATAAGCATAATATATGTAATGAGAGAGAGAGAGAGAGAGAGAGAGAGAGAGAGAGAGAGAGAAAGAAAGGAAGCAGCCAATTAGAGAACATACTCTGAGGGTTATAGGCAAGAGAAACTGAAAGAGGGTGCTGGGGGGAAAGAGAGCGAGAGAGTGGATAATAGGGAGAATTAGTACAGGGAATGAGAAGAATGAAGAAAGTAGTGCAGTATGTGACTGACAATCTAGCTAGATCATGTGACTTATTCACTTGGTCAGTAAGTGTCTAGAAAAATGTGTTGCTTCAACAGGGCTAGCCAGACTCGCACTTGTAACACTAAATAACACATCCCTTGAATATGTACGAAGTTTACCTACTTCGGCTCTATAGTCACAGCCATTATCTCACTTCATGAAGAGAGATATAAGTCCGGTAAGGTAGCTTCAACATTTGGTAAACTTAAACATACAGCTGGGATGAAAACAAAACTAACACTCATGACTAGGATTCTAATTTATCAAGGCCTTGTGTTTAGCTAATGCCATATAGTAGCACACAGAGAACAAAAATAATAATAAAAAACGGCACAGCAACAATTAAGGAAAAGATAATGTTAAAATCAGAAAAAAGACACAGGAGGAAGGAGATAAGGCCAGGCACCACAAATGCATGTGAGCCGCGATAACTCAGTGATTAGTGAACTGGACTACAAAGGACAAGAGGTCGGGTTCGATCCTCATCGACGGCTTCCGGGTTCACCCAGCCTTAAATGGGAACATATTTTTTTTTCCTGGGAAAGTAAAGCGGCTCGGGCGTAATACCGACCACATTACCCTAAAAACCATGTGCTGAAGGTATGTAAAAATGATGGTCACTAACACCATATTCCCTATACGCCACGCGTTGCGGGGCTCTTTACTTTTTTTTTAAAACCACAAATGCATCTTACTCATTCTGTGGTAGGATTTGTTTATCCAATATAGGCATATTTAGTCACGAGACACGCTGCTTAGTAGAACAACATTAATGCTTGCGGCATAAGACACAAATATGCTACCAAACCACCGACAAATGATGATTGTTTGATATCAGCCATCAGTCAAGACCCAAAGGAAAACGTTCCTCAACAACTCCAGTCCGTGAACTCGAAAAACATTAGCATAAAAAAGTTCATATCTAGTGACTGTCAGTAACAGCGATGATCATCAGTAAAAACATGACATTTCAATAGGTAGCAATATTTCCTAGGCTTATTAGGTGTCTGGTGTTATACCTATTATACCTGACAGTTTGGACGGCGTAGTTTGAAAATCGTCTATTAAAAAATGAAAGATGTTTAGAGTAATCTTCCACAGGATGGTGTGTTCTTCTTCTTCGTTGTTTTCACCGTCGTCTTCTTCTTTTCTTATCCCACAAGAATCAGTTGTTAACATTTAGACTAAGAAGTATTGTGCTTTTCCTTATTTTATATACATGATCTACAAAGTATGTTTGTGTCAATGATTATTTAACAAACTTCATCGATTAAGCCTGGTAATCCGACAGTTATTACTTACAAGATTTGGCGTCTGCAAGTTTACAAATCGAAATTTCGCGAAATTTGATCAACAGAAAGCTTTGCCCTTTAATGGCGAGCAGACAAGTTATGCTCAACCTGAGATCAGATTCCTGTAGTTTATGTTTGAACACATATTCATTTGAGTTTCCGTTGATCTACTGCTGCAACGCTTTAAATGCACACTCTCAAGGCTGTCATATTTTGAGCATGTAAGAGCCTGCATGTATCTGACTAGGGGGCGGGGAGCTTATTTTGCTTGTATGTCTTATTATCTTTTTTTTCGTACTATGATGTCATTGAGCTGTTGTGATTGTGCAGTAAGAAAATACGTGGACTATTTTATTCTCTCTAAAGATACTGTACTTAATTTATGCTGATTTCATACTTCTTTATTTATGATTGTGTTCGCATTTATCCTTACATGGATTATATACTTGGAAAGCATGAGGACAGGAGCGCTGCAAATAGGAGAGTAACTTAAAGAAATCTGTTAGTGGCGATGTTCCAGATAGTACCGATGAAGCAAACAGCGGTATAGATGGGACAGTGACATCAAGGAGTCAATCAGTAGCAACAAATCACTATGTACCGATCAGGCAATAGAACAACAGGGGTATATATATATATACAGAGTGTATAGAGTATATATATATATATATATATAGAGTGACATACATGAATCGACTAGTAGCAATAAATCATGATGCACCGATCAGGCAATTGGACAACAGGGATATAGATGGGAGAGTCACATCTATGAATCGACCAGTAGCAATCAATCAGTATGTACCGATCATCCTAGAGGATACCCACGTCATAGATGGGAAATTAATAATCAAGAGATCGAACAGTTACAACATACCAAACGTTACCAGTAATGAAACAGACAGATGACGTTGACGATATTTTGCATCTAGCCTTTCATGCAATAACAACAGTACTTGACGCTATTGCTATCTATCTCGCAATGCTTAATTTCTCCTAACTAAAGCGTTTTAACAAATCCATAAACCGCAAAATGTGTAGCATACAGCCTGCGTTACCAAGTAAAAGAAAATGTCTGCGTTTCTGAAAGGTTAGAATTATTATTGCTTTAACATGTGCTCCTTAATTTGACTTGGAGATAACTTTGCACATTGAGTAATAAAAACCCATAACTGTTGTGAAACAGAAACTACATGGGAGGGAACAAGACAACCCCCTCCCCCCACCCTTTCCTTTCCCAACGTGTTTCAACAGTCACGTGAAGGTCAAATTACCGCCTGCCTTGCACGTCGTTGCAGCTTTGCATATTAGGGCATATCACACCGGGCTTAAAGAAGACGACAGATTAATGAGATATCAGACATAATGGCGAGCCTATACATGAAGAACACATACACTAGCAGTAACTCGCAATCTCTTACACTAAGTGACTGCTGGAAGAATGTAAAGAAACGGATATCTTAAAATAACATGCGGTTTTATGCAGTGTCGCCTTATACTTCGAACTTAATTCGTTCCAGGTTCCCATTCGAACTTGTTTGAAGTCCACATTAATTATTTCTTCCATTAGAAATAGTGGAAACAATGAATGAATCCGTTTCCACACTTTAAACATGATTATTTCGATAATCTTAAACAGCAAATATTCACAGTTTAAAAAAGTAGAAATATAAAAAGATGTACATCTGGTGTTTTTTCTCTCTCTCTTTCTCTCTCTCTCCTCTCTCTCTCTCTCTCTCTCTATATCTATATCTATATATATATATATATATATATATATACTCTCTTTAAGGGAGTGAAGTATTAGATGTTTCCGTACTGGGACACATCATTTGGAGGCGAGGGAGACCTGCTCCTCTTCACTTTCATTATCTTTCCCAACCCATTTAGGATGGTAAGTAAAAGTAAGTAAAGGCTCCCCCATGCCTTTGCTAGGCGTATGGGAATGTGGTGTTAGTGACCATATTTTCCCCTGACCTAGGCACATCTTTTGGTACGTGGTCACTATCACGCTAGGCCGCCTTTACTTCCCATAAAGATCTCTGGTACCCAGTTTTAGAGGCTGGATGAACCCCGAAGTGGTGTTGTCGGGGAAAAAAATCCGCCACTTCTGGGAATCGAACCCGGTCCAATCTGATTAGGAACCGAGAACACTAACCACTCAAGCACAGAGGCTCCAGATTCTGGCAAGTACCCATTCCTTGTTTTTTTTTTTTTTTTTTACAGCGTGGTCGACTAGATGGTTGAAGCTGCGATGGAACATGAGTTGTAAATGTCAGTCCAGCCTGGAGAACATCATATGCAGATAGTGCTAGAAGATCAAATCTCATATTAAAAATACACCAACGGAGCACACCCATGGTAGAGCAAAGACTGGGGGTGAAAGCCCAATTTATAAAATGTATGCAGGAGGAACATATTAATCTTGGTGAACAATCTCCATAAGAGAAGGAAAATTTGACATAACCAAGAATGGGAAACTTTCATTAGTCGTGTATTCTTTCATATGAATGATAGTTCTGACTACAAACAATTGATATCTTGCAGGAAGGTCAAGGAAAACCCCAGTCTAAGAAAATAATCACAAACAAATGAGTGCCGATGACCGATGCACTGGACAACAAGGGGAAAAACACTGCATTCCAATCTACTAAAATTCGTATAAAGAAGAAATACATTAGCACGTGAATAACTTTAGATGGGAGATGCAGATAGGAAATAATGTGGAACAGCTCAGATAAAAGCAGAGTTTAAAAAAAAAAAAAAGTTAAAGAGAACGTTATACAAATCTTGACCTATAGGATTTGTATGGAAACGAAGACAATACTTGATGTTGCGCGGATTCTGGCATGTCATACAAAAGTGAACCAGAAGAGATAAACAGACTTGTGCTTTTGCAGAAGAATAATGAGACCGCTCACGTTATTTAATTAGCTATTTGTGAAAATGTCTAATTATCAAAATGAATTAACGAAATTGTGTTACAATTACAACGAACAAGCTAAAAAGTAAGACAACGACAGAAAGTACTGACAGCTTGGTATCGAGGAGATTTGTACTAAAACAGTTAAGAAACAACAAAGGCATGGATCTCTGAAGGGATATCGTCGCAAACGCCGTGAGCATGGCACACGATGATAATGCTGTCAATCCTCGTCATCATAGAGGCATAGTTTTTACATGACCGGTCATAATATCCTGCAACGCACCTGTGTATTAACGTTGATTGTTCAAAATCGGTCTCGTTATTTCTGTCGTCCCTTTTTTTTGTCTTTGTTTCCTCTTCTCCGGCTTCACCTGCTGTTCTTCTTCTTTACATGAAATTAATATCTTAACATATAGCAGTAGCAATGTTTGTCGCCCATGTGTATCCCAGTTTGATAACCGCTGAATAAAGATATCGCGTTTCTTTTCCCGGTCCCGGCATTCATGATTAGCCACTACGAAACTGTCAGACATTAAGCTCGACTCCCGTTATTTGTCGTCGTCTTCTCCAGACACTTCCTTCTCCTGCTGTCCTATATATTCCCATCAACCCCGGTTAATATTCATCAGGGTTCTGTAAACTTGATGTGTGTAACGGACCCACTTTATAGTCTTTGGAAACCCACTCATCTCTGCTAAGAATATTGGCTGTTAGCTATTTATTTTGTTGTATATATATATATATATATATATATATATATATATATATATATATATATTTATTTATTTATTCAGTTGCTGAGCTAATTATATGTATCTGCATGTTTATTCCGTGTGTTTATCTAACCTTCGACACGGAGAATGGTATTTATTTCATAGAAACTAATTTTAAAAAATACATGTTGGCAAAACGTGAACCGCTTTATCAGGCTAAGGTTATCATAGTCAGTATCTTTCCGATAGCAAATTACGATTACTACATCTGGACACTAATTCGGGTAGAAGAAAGGAAAATTTCATCACTGGATATGGCATGGGGAAATAGAGTTCTCCAAATATCCGGATAGACAGAAGTACAAACAAAGGCGTTTAATAGAACTGATAATAAACGAAACTGGTCGGGAGTTTTAATTACGAAAATAAAACGATATTTTTATGGAGGTATTAATTCATTCTTTAACGAGTGTCCTTGGTTCTAAGTACTTTGGGTCCACTTCTAGTTAGCTTTCTCAGAGGTTGAAAATCCTTGATCTTCGTTTTGAGCTCTGAGGTCACTGCTACGTGAGTCCTAACATCTGACAGAACTGTCATAGCAGACGATTCATCTCTTGTCTCTCTTGTCAAACATAATGGTAGCTTTCTTTTGTTATAATCATCATCGTGTGTCGGTCGTCCTTTGAGATGTTAGCGGTCACTTCCGGAATAATTAGTTCTTTGATCATTTGATTGCTTCAATTAGTTTTTCTTGCATTTCCGTCCACACTGCCAGCCTTTACTAGACCTTGACCTCCAAGCTATAATCTACTTCTCTCGCCATCGATTTTTTTTTTTTTCAATTGTTGATTATGACGTTGTCTCTGGCTTTCCCGTGCTTTAATTACGAAGTATGTTATGTCTTGGCTTAATCATTTGTGCTTGATGAAGTTGGAACTTTGTCTTGTTGCTCAACGATATCGTGATAAGATGCATTGACCATTACCTGTAATCGTATTACATCATTGTTATTGTTTACGCCAGATTTAATATTCTTATCGAACATTATTTGATAGACATAAACGTTTCCCGCACTTATAGACACTTTTGGGCGCGACTTTAAGAAATGAAACTTTTGATATTTGTACTAATTTCTGATAACGCCGGGATCTAAAAACGAGTAAACAGAAAAGGTAATCTCTCGACGACTAGAGTAGATATAAGTTACATAACTCGTAAGCAACTCGACTAAATTTGGCTTGAATTTGACTTGGAAGTTAAACACTTACATGGGGGCCTCGGTAGCCCAGTTGGGAAAACCACCCGACTGGACTACCGATGTTCGGATAACCCGTGTTCGATTCCCGCTGGGAGCAGTGTGAATTGCACTCGTGGTTGGAAAAAAAAATACCCCCACGGTCGACCCAGCCGTTGGCAGAAATGGGTACCAGGGTATTACCCTGGGAAGGTGAGGAATGTCGCCTCGCATCTGAGTTTCGATGCTTGAGGCGACACTATACAGAAATTTCCGAACATTTCTGGATACGCGGTCGAGCACATATGGGTGGAAACTCGCGTGCTAAGACGCCGTTTCAAGTCTCGTACTTTACCTTTACCTTACACTTACATGCGATTAAAGAAAGATGGCGGAACTCAAATAGACTAGCTCATATTCAAAACATATAAGATAACTTGACGAGAAATATGGCGGAAACTAACATCGCACCAGCCAATTTTTGGTCTAGGCTATAAAAGAACCAGTCAGATTAGACTGAAGAAAGAGATAACAGTCAGAGCAGAGAGGACATTCAGGAGTACATTTGATCCGGGGAGAAGAAAACGAAACAATGAGAACATTACAGTTGAAGACTTTACTTGGGGTTCGAGATAGAAAAACATTCAGTGATGTTTTTGTAAAGGATTATTCAGAATGTTTATTTCAAAGGAAGATGTTTAGCTTTAGGTGGATATTTCAGATTTCAAAAGAGATCAGTGCATATTAGTTAATGAAATCAAGTTTAGTAATATGCAGATTTCATAGGAGTGGTTGTTGATACAATTTATGCATAGCAGTCAGATTACCGTGTGTGTGAGTTTGTGCTATGTAATTACAGAAACTGGGAGAGTGTCATGTAACAACGGTTATAGTCAAGACACGGATACAAAATTTCTATTGATATAATTTGATAGATGTTTAGTCAGCCATAGCAAATAGTATGTGTAATGGCTGACTTTTATATGCAACCAAGATATTTATCCAGCTGACTTCTGAAGTGTAACCACAGAACTGAGGGAATACACTTTTGTACGAGATCTAGACAACGTTTGTGTCATCATATGAACTTTCAATTCAACTGCAGTTATGAATATTTGGACAGTTTCTGTGTTGTGAATTAATCACGTTGTGTTGAGCACATGGTCAACGGTGAATTGCTGCACCTGACCAGGATTGGTTGGGCTTCATATTCTTTATCCTTTTGTGTATATTTAAATCAACGCTGCAGTGTCACTGTTACATACAAGCATGAAGGTCTATCCAGAGTGGACAGAACAGAGCTCTCTATCCAATCCCTGAAAATGTATCCACTGATTTTAGAGTGGTAGTTCCTACCGTCTGTAGACTTTTCTTGAGAACGAAGCTCTGCTTAATTGACAGGTCGATTTTCTCTGTTGCCAACTTGTAAAATTATAATGCGATGTCCTCTGTTGCTGGGTATTTTGAATTTCCTTTCTCTATCAATGAATTGCCTTTCTTTCCGTAAGGTATAATGAGCAGTAACACACGTTTCATCCGAATATACGATGTCGTAGCCTTCCATCCTTCTCTCTCGTATCTGCCTCAGGTATTTACTTAGAGAAGCAGTCAATTGTGGCTATTCACAAACAACGTTCCTGCAGGTTTTTGGAGTGTGAAACCAACGCTTCTTACAACTTTCCACAGTGTAGTTTTTTTGAAGTTTAAATTGCATTCCGATTGTAAATTAAATTTCAGTTTTGGGGAGCATGTTGATTTACAGTTAACAGTTTCCAAATCTCACGTTTACTAACATCTTTGTCAAAATCATCCACGTTTATTTTTCTTTCTTGGTTGACGATATCTTCTTTCTTTCTTTTCAAAGTTCTGTTCTAGCCCCTGGATAAACGATTTTATGTCCACACCCAACACGTGGTTTATTATTATCTCTGGTTCTTGGTTCTGTGATATCATCGACCCGACTTAGCTTCCTTGCACGGATCTCTCTACAATATTCACTTTCTTTTTGCATATTGATGAATGTACACTTTACATTAATTATAATTTTGAAAACTGAGATAGTTCACTATTTTAGTTCTTCAGAAAAATAAACAATGATTTCTGATGCGCCTTTGCTCTCCATTCACATAGAAACAGTTTCCAGGAAAATGTATGTTGAGTTTGAGTTGAACGGACTATTAATGATACTAGATTGAAATTAGTCTGGTAGTATAGTCTAATATTAAGTCAAGACTTTTCTCGAACTTTTAGGCCCTAATGGAACCGCGTCCAAATGGAACCGCGAATTTGGCTTCTTGACTGACGGTTGATAGCAGGGAATCATGTTTTGTCAGTAGTTTGGTAATATGTCAGCGTGGTATGCTGTTTTACTGAACAGCTTCTCTTGTGACGGAATCTGCCATTATTGCATAGACAAATTCGACCACAGAATGAAAACATGCATTTGTGGTACCAAGCGTCATCTCCGTTCTCCTGCTCCTTTTGTCTTCTAATTTTAACATCATATTTTCTTCGAATGTTGTTGTGCCGATTTTTATTTATTTATTTTTTGGTCTCCATGTGCTACCATCTGACGCCAGATTTCCTTGTTTCTTTAGCTGATAGAGAGGTACTCAATTTTAGGAATTTCATGCAATCATTTTTCTATCTCTACATTAGTCTGCTATGTGGTCTCTTTCCGTCTATAAGTAGACAACAGTTGTTTTGAAATATGACTGCTATCTAATCTTTTCTCGTGACCCAACCACCTTCCTTCCTTAGAGTATCAAGATGCTGAAAGATTGAAACGTGTGCTCAGCGGACGATATTTTGGCCTCCCATTACAAAGCTCGATGTAAAGAACTTCCTGTAGCTGCCCTACTTCTACACCTACAACATTGTTGTCTGCGTTGGGAGCAAACGATTTTCCCAAGAAACTAACCATCGGCGGGGATATGTGATGATTTGACAACCAGCTGCACTGCTAAACTCCGTAAGCCTGTATTGGCGTGTATTGTTTAGTTGTCGAATTTCAGTTTTATCAATATTGTACAATCAATGAGTGCAAGAACACACGCCTACGGGAAATTATAAAGTACATGGCGGTGAACTTTTTTCTATAAAACGGCAAGAACAGGATATGCGTTAGCTAAGCTTTCATGTTGATGTTGCTCTGTAGGAAACTGTATTAAACATTTCGGGAGAAACTAGCAATTCAGCAATAAATAACAATTATTTATCTGATGTTATTAATGACATAATTTAAGTATACTGTGCATTAGTGATCATCCGCGCTATCGTCTATCAAAGGATGATTGATCTTGGCTGATAACACGAGTTTTGTTAACAGATGTTAGTCTTGTTATACAATGTTGTGTCGCGAATAAATAAATGACCAATAACATATGTATAAAAGAGTCAAGTGTTTAATGAACCTGACTGACACAGTAAATAAAGTGATTAAAAAGCCACATTGTCAACCGGATATGGCAACTGTCCAAGTCAACGCAGGTGCGATCTCACCATAACTTTAAAGAGTAGTGTGCTGAGCCTGGTAGTATGTCAAATACCAGGTAATTTGTAATGGTCAAGCTTTCTTCTTTCCTTGACCATGGGCCGACAAACACACCATTACTATTGGTCGTTTCAAAATATTTTGAAGGTGTTTAAAATTCCATATCTCTGCAACCAATTGATTGATAATGCTGAAATTTTGCATATGGTCTTGTGATTTTTTGGTCCCAAGAAGTACATTCATTTCCTCACCAACAAACGTATAGTTTTAAATATTCTTTATTTGAAGTATACAAATTTAAGGCATTTTGGTCAACCATATATTGGAGGAATTACCGCTTCATATGAGTGAGCACCCACGGACTTGTCATCTTGAACGTAATGCGCGCCAATTTCCCTGTTTTAAGCACTAAAAAACACATAAAACGCGTCATAGTTATAATTTTATATCCGGTGCATCCCATTTCCTGTCGTTTTGTTGTGATTTATGTGCAACGGCGTATCCTAATTATTGGGTAATTTCGTTAAATTTGTGATCTGTTAGTCAATGGGTATAAAAGTAAAGTTCCTTACATTGCAATCAGTGGCAATAAAGGTGTATAAATATTTTGCATAGAAGCTAAGCGTGGAAAACTGTATCGAAGCATCTCAAAGCCAGAAAAGAGAACTATTCACGCATTGGGTATAAGCAAACGCTTTTTCAAACAAGTGCTTAAAGCTAACGGAGTGTCCAGTTCAATCAAGACTAGGACGCTAGGAAGAAAGAAAGTAGTAGATAGTTTTGACAAGGAAGTGATTAGAAGAGCAATTTGTAAAATGTTCGATTCCAAAGAAACTGTGACTTTAAGAAAACTGAAAATTCGACTGAGAGCAGAAAATGACATTGTTGTGTCGAAAACAACATTATGGAGAACTGTTAGAAGCATCGGTTTTACGTTTAGAAAGTACGATAGTGGTAGAAATGTCATCTGCGAGAAGCCGCACTTAGTTTCTATGAGGAGTAAATATTTACGTGAAGTACGGGAAATGCGTAACCAAGGTTATATTGTATTTCTAGATGAATCTTGGATAAATTCTCACCACACAAGTGCCAAGGAATGGCAGTTATCAGATGGAAGTATTAAAAGATGTGTACCCACTGAAAAGGACAGCGTATTATAATGGCACATGCAGGCAGCCGAAAAGAAGGGTTGGTGAAAAATGCAGAACTTATATTCACCTCTAATTATACTGACAACAGGGACTATCACACCGAGATGAATGGCCATATATTTAGAGAGTGGATTGAAAATACTCTTCTTCCAATTCTAGACAGACCATCCTGTCTGGTAATGGACAACGCGTCGTACCACAACGCTGTGGCAGAAGAAGACAAAATTCCTACATCTACCAGTACAAAAGATGTTATAAAGATTTGGCTAAGAAAGGAAGGAATTCCATTTAACGAGGGATTTTTGAAACTTGAATTACTGTCATTTGTTAAGAAATCGCAAAAGACCAAAGTATTCCAAATAGACAAAATCATTCAACAGCATGGTCATACGTGCTTGAGACTGCCCCCTTATCATCCACAATTAAACCCCATTGAACTCGTTTGGGCAAAAATTAAAGGGCAGGTGGCAGCTGAGAATACAAGTTTTAAACTATGCGATATAAAAGGACTGACATATGCTGCTCTATCACAGATTGACAAAGATTTTTGGTGCAAATGTGAAGATCATGTCTTAAAAGAAGAAAATGACTATTGGAAAAAAGATGGACTATCGTTCGTTCAGCCCAGATTAGTAATCAATATGTTAGACTCCTCTGATTCAGAATAAATGAAATAATAATGGACGTTTTTATATGTCCGCATGATCAATCTTTAGCTAAAGTTGATAACGTTTTGAAAATGTAAAGATTCTTGATATGTGTACTGCAGGCATGCAAAGAAACTAAATCACTTTCATATGTCTTGTTTACGTAAAATAATGAAATTCACATGGAAAGACATAAATGAACAATGTAGCTCTTTACAGTGAAGAGGATCCCGTGCTTACATCGGACTCTTTAGTCACATGCGTACCCATAAACAATAACTTTGCTTGATATGTCATGCTCGTTATCGCTCGCAACGGATAATTAATTTTTTAAAATGTATTCTTTGTTGTATATTGTTTAAATAGTTTTCATTAATGGAACTGTTTATACGCTGATTTGTTTTAGACCGTCTGTAAAGGCTATAACATTGACATTCTCATAGTATTTTAAAGAAAGTAAACAATAGAAAGTAAACAGTTGATAAACGCCTCCAACTTTCAAGTTGTGTAGAGACGCCTATGTCGAGAAGCTGATTTCCATTAATGTACGGTAAATTATTTTCTCCAGGAGCAAAAGATCCGTAAATTCACTGAGATCAAGGAAAGTGCTGCTTCATGATGAAGCATACTTCCTACATCATTAATTTTGTGAAATCGGTGGGACCTTGGAAAACAAGGCCAGATGCAAAAAATCAAGTTTGTAAGTGCAGGAAAGAGGAGATATTTCATGTTAATCGTGAACATTTAGATTTGAAACGACCAATAGTACGTCCTGTACGTCTTGCAGAGCAGTGTTTCTTAACCAGGAGCCATATTGCTCCCTGGGAGCCACAGGATGTTTCAAGGGAAAGGGGGAGTGGCGAAGGTAAAAAGGCGTAATTGGGTACCTAACGCACGTTGTTTTCCCACTCGGTGAATTGCTTGAATAGCGGACCGTATAAGGCAAGTGCACATCGGAAGTATTTGACGGATTTAAAAAGTGAGCATCCATAATGGACAGATCGTCTTTTATCTTTACGACAACACACTTTTCCTATTTCTCTAACCCTCCGCCCCTTTTTCGCCCGACCACTACACAATCTTATCATCCTCTATCGTCATGTTATATTTCTTCCAACTCCCTGTGGTCTTCTGCAAACACTTCACAATCCGCCCAGTTTGTTGCCATTTTCTTAAGATCGTTCCATATCTGCCCCATCTCTTCTGTTTAGTCCTATGTAATGTATGAGGATAGTGACACTGTGTCCTTCCAAGCATGTCGTAAGAGGCGACTAAGGAGATTGATCGATGGCTTGACAAGCTGTCATTGTAAAATGTATTGTTATGGAAACTGAGATTTTAGAAGCAGTGATCTCTGCAATATGTGCCATTTTGGCACGCAAGTATTCTGTTTTTAAGATTGTGGTTCTGCCCTACGTGCCGTCTTCGGCTCGAAAAGGACAATAGATAGATAGAATGTATGTGGATGAACTTCAAAGGAGTATAAGTTAGGCTTACCAGTTTGTCAGAGTATTAAAAAAACGAAGTTTTTGCCTATACTGTAACGGCTGCTGAGTGGGTGTTCTTTCTTGGTAAGTAGTGGTTTATGACATGCCACCTCCATGGATAGGTATCGTTAGGGTGGGGATAGGGCGGTATGGTAAAAGGTGTGTTTTTAAAGGTGGTGGATGAACCAAAAACTGGCCAATGGAAAAAAAAAGTTGTAATAAGAATACCCGAAGCAAAGCAGGCCGATTGTTTTTTTTTAAAAAAAAATGTATTTTAATGACTTTTCATGGGATATGAAGGGGCGAAATAGTATGGGGGTGGTCGAGTTGTAGGGGCGGAAAGTGGCATGGGGGGATGGTGGTAAAAGATTATAGCAGATCAATAACTGACTGATTGATTGTATTTTAATTAATTTTAATGTGATATTAATGGGCCGGAGGGTAGATTGGTAGGTTGGTGGTCGGGTTGATGGGGCAGATTGGTAGGTTGGAAGGAGGTAAAAGGTTGATGTAATAGTGGTGGGGAACCAAAACTGGCCGAGAAAAAGATGAATTTGTTGGATTAAAAAAAAAATTAATAGGATATGAAGGGGCAGAAGGAGTGGCTAGGTGTAAAAGGTGATAGCTGGCCAAATTGATTATATTTCATTGTATTTTAATGGGATATTAAGTGACGCATAGGGAGGCGCGGTAGAGATACACTAGTGAACCGAAATTGAGCAATATATCCTCTTATTCTTCTTCTTCTTCTTTTCTCTTTCACTGATACCTAAAAGGTGTCGTGGTTTATATCATTTGTCGTTCTTGTGCTGCTCGAATTGTCTGAATTAGTGATTTCCCTTTGTTGTTACATGTCTCTGTCACTGCATCTATCCATCTTCTTCTGGGTCTTCCTCTTGGTCTTTTTCCATGCATTCTCGAGAAGAACGCCCTTGATGGTGATTGGTGAGGATTCATTCTGACCAGGTGGCCAAACCATTTAAGGTGTTGTTGTTCTATATATTCTTGGCAGGGTTTAGTTCCTATCATTTTTCTTATGGTTTCATTTGGTATTCTATCTCTTCTTGTGTTGTTTGTTACTTTTCTCAAACAACGCATCTCACATGTATTGATCTTTCTTAAATGTGATTTATAAAGGGTCCATGTTTGACTTTCATAGCACAAAGTTGGTATGAAGATGCTATTTATCATTTGTTGTTTTGCTGGCATAGAAATGTTTGGATGTCTTAGCAATGGTGAAAGCTGGTATGTGACAGCATTTGCTTTTTGTATTCTTATGTCAATTTCTCTGTCTAGTTTTCCATCTTCTGTGAACATTGTGCCTAAATACTTGAATTCCTATACTTGTTTTATTTCTTTATCTTTGATGTTGATGTTTAATGGGTGTCTTAATTTGCTTATTCTTATAGCCTCTGTTTTTGCTGTGTTAATTTTCATACTGTAGTTTGTGCAGCTTTTATCTAGAGATGTTAAATGCTGTTGTAGCAGGTTTTCATCCTCATGTATTAGGCATTGGTCATCTGCGAAGACTAGCTCGTTGATGTTGTAGTTTTCTACCTCTATGTTATTATTTGATTTGTCCTTATTGTTGGTTGTTTCCTGATTTATTTTGTCCATATATATGATGAAGAGGAGTGGTGAGAGGACGCATCCTTGTCTTACACCTGTTGTAACCTGAAACCATTCTGACAGACCTTCCGATGTTCTGACGGCACTTTCACTGTTTTTATATAATGCCATTATATTATCTAGTAGTTGTCCTGCTACCCCGTAGGTTTCTAAAGTTTGTTCCTGTCCACACGATCAAACGCTTTTTCCTGATCTATAAACACTATATTTAAGTTTCTGTCATATTCTATTGTTTTTTCACATAGTTGTCTCAATGTAAATATAGCATCAGTACAGCTTTTGCCTTTTCTGAATCCGAATGATTATTACTTAATTGAGGTTCTATTATGTATCTTACTCTCCTCTCTAATATTTTAGCAAACATTTTACCAACTTGATTCAATAGGGATATTCCTCTGTACATTTCACACTTCCTTTTACTTCCCTTATTCTTCCAAAATGGGACAATGATAGCTTTTTGTCAGTCGTCTGGGACTCTTCTTTCTTCCCAAGCCATATTGAATATGATAGTAAGCCAATCTACAGCTGTTTCCTTACAGGCTAGTAGCATTTCTGTTATTCCATCTATACCAGCTGCTTTGTTCTTTTTATTCTGTTTCAATGCCCATTCTACTTCTGCTTTAAGTATATTCGGTTCCTGTTCATCATACTGCCTATGTTTAAACTCTTGATTTCCGTTTGTATTTCCCTGATTTAATAGTTCCTTAAAGTATACTCTCCATCTGATTATTATGTTTTTCCTGCTGCTGATTGGTCTACCAATCTTGTCGTTTATTATAGTGGTTGGGTTATAATCATTATTTCTTACTCTCATTGCTTTTACACTTTTGAAAAATTCTCTTGGTTCTTCTCTACATGTTTTTGCTAATTCTTCACCAAATGCTTTCCATGAGTCTGCTTTTGTTTATTCTAGGATCTTTTTGCTATCATTTTTGGCTTGTCTATAGTGACTGTAGTCTTCTGTTGTTTTTGTCTTCTGCCACGTTTTATACTTGTCTTTCTTGTGTTTCACTGCTGATTTTACTACTTCATTCCACCATCTTGTTAGTTTCTTTCTGCTCTTTCCTATATTTTTCAGACCGCATTTCTCTTGTGTTGACTCTATTAGACCTTCTTTAAACTGTTTCCATGCTTCTTCTATGTTTGTAGATTGTATTCGGGTTAGGTATTTGTTGGTTACGGATTATATATATATATATATATATATATATATATATATATATATATATATATATAAGAAGAATAAAAGGGCCGAACCAAAGCAGGCCGATTGATTTCTAAAATAAATTTTAATGGATTTTGGCGACATTTAAATGAATTTTTACCGAAGTATAATGGATTTAGGGTAATTTTGGTTCATTTTGTCTGGATTTTAAATGTATTTGGGTTGATTTTTGGGGTATTTTAATGGATTTTTTATGGTCAGATAGGGAGGATATTGGAGCAGGTGGTGGATGGTGTTGTGGGAGCAGCCGACAAGTAGTGCCGGTTATGGTCCCTACTCCGCGATGGCAGGCAGAGGATCTCATGTATAGAGACAATGACTGCCATCTCCGGCTAGTACATTCACTGCCAAGAAGGAAAGGAATGGCAAACTACATTCTTATATTGCCTAGAATAATCATGTTAAAACACAACTTAATATCTACAATTAACGACGTTAATGAGGAAGAATGTTGAAAGTTCCCTGGACAGCTGAAAAGACCAATGAAGAAATTCTCAAAAGAGGCCAACACAAAAAGGAACTCCTAAAAACATCAGAAAGAAACAATCAAAATTTTTTTGGGCATATCATGAGAAGAGGAAAGTTGGAATACTTGGTTAGAACTGGCAAAATAAAAGGAAAAAGAGATCTCGGGCCAAAGCGAGATCAAAATATGTAACTCTATTTTGTATTATCTATTTGTGTGTATAAAATAAAAGGTGGGGGGGGGGGGGCTTGGCTACAGGAAGAAATCAAGATCGGAAGGGGGCCGCAGTAGAAAACAGGTTGTGAAATACTGATGTGGAGCAACAACAAAGTTCCTCGTTACGGTTCCTGACCATCTTTCTTAGAGTGCCCAAGGATTGGTCCACACTATCCATCTCTGTTCACATCATCCACGTCCAGGGAGTCCTTGATTAGCCTCTCCTTTACACACGGTCATGCCTCTGTATGCCATTTCTTGTGATTATTTCTGAATCTTTTCAGAGCGTGTAATTTACACAACTCCGGTGATTGCCTGTTATCAATGTGTGTATCTCATTGTAAGCAATTCTAGATTGCTGGTTCTTTTGGCCAACTTTTCATAAAACAGAACGCTGTATCCTCTCTCACTTATACCAGACAATTTCTCAGGGAATTAATTATCCCTTTCATTATCCATCCATAAAAAGACGTTAAGAGGGAATAAAGCGTTGTCTAAATAAAAATGCAAATGAAAACCTTAGGGAAAGAACTGTTATGATACCTGTAGGAAGGAAGATCAAGACAAGGAAATGGGGATGAACTGGCCGGCTACACATTGCGAAGACCACCGAGTAATATTGTGCGACAGTCAAATGCGGAATCTACAAGGAAGTAGGAAAGTTGAAAGGCCCAAGTAGACCTGGAGGAGGACTGTTAAAGCTGGAGAGGCGGCTGCAGGATTGAAGTTAGCTAAGATGGGGCGTACCGGGTCCATTGGCAGAGTGTTGCTGTAGTCCTTTGCTCCCTGAAGATATGCAAGCTGTAAGGCAAGTCATATGCGTTGTTTTGTGATGTATTTTTTGTAGCTTTTGGTCCAACACATCCGATTTTAGCATGCCGTGAGATTAATGTGTCTTTGTAATTTCTCCCACCACATCTCTCTCTCTCTCTCTCTCTCTCTCTCTCTCTTTCTCTCTCTCTCTCTCTCTCTCTGTTACACTGTAACCGCCCAAAAAATGTTTTATTAAAAGATATTAGCTTTTAAAGCTGTCACGGCCTAAAACCAGATGAAACAAACAAAACATTCGTCTCACGTCTGTATTGTTTGGTTTTTATTTGGTATGTCCAGTGACTACTGCCGTTATGGTTATAGTTTAAATAGGAATAATCATGGATATACAACATTGTGTCTCATCGTACAAGCATGTCTGGATGATGTTCGCAGTAATACTGAGTCGGTAACAGAAAATATTAATCAAAAGTCGAGTGTATATTGTACATTTCCGAGGGAAAAAGCGGAACAAAACATAATAACTGCAAAATGTATATACACCGGCAGGAGCGAGTGATTAGTGTAAGACCATTAAAGAAATGAAAGTACGGTAGCGGACACCTTATAGTAATGACACTTATTCCAATGTCTGGATATGGCAACTTCTCGGATTGTCATAACACGACAGAGCCTAGAACATGGTCAAGCGTAGCGCCTCTCTTAAGGAGGCGGAGGCAGATCTAGTTGAAAAGGAGAGGAGGGGAAAGAAAGAGGAGAAAAGAAGAAAGCGAAAATTCGGAGGTCCTGAGAAAGATAGTGAAACGAGTTAATTCTTTTCACGTTTTCATGTTGAATTGCTTGATGACAGGCTACGTTGGTCTAATTTAACTTGCAACATTTCTAATAAGTGAAAAGCAACCCAAAAAAAAAAAAAAAAGAATCACCAAGCAGCTTTTTCCCAGTTAGTCTAGTGTCGACACCTTTCAATGATACCTCCTAGACATAACACTGGAATATCGTTTTCTGCTTGTGAGTTTGAGATAATTGGAAACGTCTGAAAGTGGCTTGAATTAGCCAACATTATAAATGATTGATTCGTTTACTATAGATCTAGCTTGCTGCGCGCATTTACCCTCGATCAGTTTCATATCTGCAAGTGTTTGTGACATGTTGTTTCGTCCCATTATGTATCCTCGGCGAAATAACCATTTTTCTAACATCATCAAAAGCCATTATTAAACAGGTACAGATAATTATAAGGATGTCCCCACAAGTTGTCACTCAAGTGAGGAATGCGGGATGAAGGGAGGGAAATGTGCAGAAGTATAATGTAGTTTTACTGGGAGGTATTAAACGGATTGATGTCACTGCAATCAGTACATAGATCCCATTCTGAACCATGGAAGCAAACCATGGACAGTAGACAAACAAGTGAAAACACGATTAGAGGCCACAGAGATCGGATTTCTCAGAAGAGAGTTCTCTGGACAGCTAAAAAGACCAACAGGAAATTCTAAAAAAAAAAATGAAAACACAAAAAAGGGAGCTCCTAAGAAACAGAAAGAAAAAATCGATATTTCTCGGGCACATGATGAGAAGAGGAAAGTTGGAATACTTGTTTACAACTGACACAATACATGGAAAGAAAGTTCGCGGACGACAAAGAGAAAAGATACCGGATAGCTTGGTGTCATGGCATAGAAAACAGTCAACAACAAAATTGATACTGAATAGAGAATTGTGGAAGGACATGATCGCCTATGCCAACCGGTATGTTACAAGATGATAATTCTAAGGCGGAATGGCGTCACGGCTGTGAGGACATTCCACAATCTGCTAGGTCCCATATAAGTTCACCCACGGAGTGTTTCTGGACTTGATTGTTCACATTCTTCTTGAATGGACTCCGTGGACGCTGAACGTGACCCCAAACACCATCGACACCGCAAGTAAAATCAGGTCACGGCATCCGCGACGCCATGATCCAACTGCAGATACAGATAGCAGAAATATGGCGATTTTCTGCAGTCGAAAAGAAGTCTTACTACCAACCCCAGGAGAATACCAGGGCCGGGCACCGTTTCACTTAAGAAGCAATCGCTTCACGGGAAACCTAACCGGCTTCAATTGCATAAAGTTGTAAATCTAAAGTAGGATGACACGTGCTGAACCTCACTGCTGCTATAAGATATTAGTCCCGAACTTGATGTAAGTAAGCGGCCGTCTGGACACCCCCCCCCCCACCCCCTCCCCAAAACCAAGTATGGTGATTGTACCATATACACGTATATATGGCGTCCAATCAGTGTCACGTAGATGTCTCTACAAGAGTTTATGGGTTGTTTTATTCAATATCTGTTGTTACATTTATCAGGCCTCGGGGGGGGGGGGGGGGGGGGGGGGAATTAGGGTTCTCCTAACATCATCAAATGTCAGGCATTAAAGAAAGATTATGCTGAACAGTTTCACAAAGACCTGCACGCGCCTGGCACTTTATCTGCTTGTTTTCTGCTAACATGTCACCCTAATCGCACAGCTAACTATAGATCTACTACGGCCCACGGGCAGAAAATAAAACCAGAAAACCCACCAACTAGCAAGACATTTTCAGCTACATGAGCTATAGTCACTCTACCCACACCCAACTCTGCTCGCAAAGCTGAAAACGTCACCCTAGTTGCAGGTTTTCCGGGAGTTTCCTCTCAACACGCAGGCCTAAGTAAATCTATAGTTGGCTGTGCTCTAACTTTAAGCCGTATATACTGAGTGCGGATTATACAAATAATTATCTGATCCTCCCTTTTAAAATATTTCTGACAGGCCAATGAATCATATTTTAATGAAACGCTTATCTCTTGATGTGCGGACCGGAGCACTTAGGAGTCAAACTAGATATCGCTGAATGATGATAGCAGATAGGTTTAGCACCTAACCTCAACATTGTACGTTTTTATTTACATCTTGTTAGGGAATCCAACATCGGCAACTTAGGAACTAAAACTGAGAATAGAAAGTGTTAATTCTATTCTACATTCTAGTGTTATGCAGAAACATGGGCAGTAAATAACAGCATAAGAATGTGGGTTTGTAGAGAGAATTGGATGGACAGAAAAAGAAAAAAAATATAATGTAATTTTGAAACAACTGACAATAAATAAGGTACTACTTAAAACAAGAAAAGATACAACTTTTAAGACACGTAAAAAAGCATCTGTAACCTACTGAACGTGATTTTTGAGCGGAAAATACAAGGTAAATGAAACAGAGGCAAGAAAGACTGCAGTAGACTGGCAGCATTAAAAGATTACAGGAGACATGACAGCGTTCCCCATCAAGGGAAGACACGGTGAAAAAGCTTTCCATGGTAGCCAACCTTCGATGTGGTGATGATAATAAAAGCATAGTTTATGGAAAAGGGCTGTCAAGCGATACACAAGTGAAGAAATAAAAGGTTGAGGGCCACATTGAAAAGCTTAGTGCGATGGTCTCCCAACAGTTTAGTTTAGTCGACAGATTATCCACACTGCAGATCTAACATGTCCATAAGTGCACATATCACCACTCTAGTGTGTCCCTCAGTGCGTGGAGACTGATGAATCCACTTCTGTGTTGATTTCCTAATCATCTTTGTTTTCCCGTGCTGCGATGCTCTCTGACAGCTCTATGTTTTACTTAATGTTTGCGAAGTCTGAACATGGTTGTAGAGTCATGATCATTGATGAAGTCACCAGCGTGCCTTGCCTCACTGAGTGCATTCAAAATGTCAGCCCAGCCCATTTCACGTCCGCCATCCACGACAGCTGTTCCAGCCAGGCTGTCAGTCTCTTCGTTTCCTCTCACGCAGAAGTGTCCAGGAACGAAGGTGAAACAGATTCTAATCAATTCTGTGTTCTTTAATGATACCAATCGCTGCCTTCGTGTCCAGGCTTGTTCGATTTTCCTGAGCATACTATTCGAGTCACTTAGAAAGTGATTGAATGAAAGATTGTGTTGAAAGCCAGGCCATTGCTTTAGTTACTGCCATGATCTCCTTGCTCAACTACTGGTAGTTACCACGAAAGCACCGATCTTCTTTAGTCTTCTTCCTTTGACCTGGACCATAAAAGCCCATGTCCTTCAACTGTGCCAAACAACGGATCAACCAAAGTGTGCAGGGAAGCCTGAGAACCGTTGACGTATTGAACGATACCTCTGTTGCACAACAAGCATCAAACTCAAACCCTCACAACAGTTTTGTACAAAAATAAGAACTCAAAATAACCTATCCCACAGCTAGCACCTTTGACCTTTTCACGGTGAATGTATTTGTTGAACTTTTGTAGCGGACATAAATGTCCAGAATGATGAAGTTCTAAACCGTAGATTTTAACACATGCAATATTAACGTTACTCTGGTTGACATCAAATTCTGCTACGTCCAACATTTCACCTTTGAAACTCGTGAAATGGGCATTAGTTTTCTTAAAGGCTTGAATTTTGTACTCTTTTTATATTTTCCCTATCTCTCTCGATCGTCAAGTCTTTGAGAGTAAAACGGGGGAGTGGGTGGGGTGTCTGTTTTTGACAGCATAATGGTCGAATAAATTCATTGATTATTGTGTGTTATATAGCAAGCGCTAGATGCATTGCCAGTTTGTACGCTTATTTTAAATGTACATGCTGTTGTTTTTTCTGGTGCCGCTGAGGGCAAGTTCTGTGTGGTTAAAACGAGCTCTGAAGTGTCTGCTGCAACGAGAACATGGATAAGTTGTGCGTTGCAATATTGTATTTGTATATAAGTCGCGGTGAGAACACTTTAAGATAATTTTCACTGTGAATTTTCTCCTCCCTCAAGTAAGGATTATTGCACCCTCGGCATTGTTACAAGTTGCACAGTGCGGTAAATGTGAATTTCTTCTATGGCAACAGAGTAGTTTGCACGTCATGGATTCCAGTTTGTGAGAGTTACGCAGCGTTAGCCTCACTTAATCCTCCGCTCAAGTTTCTCGTGATCCATTTACATAACAGCGCCAAGAGTGTTGAAGCGATGAAAGAACACACAGACGTGCGCGCGCACAAACACACCAGCATGTGCCTGGTTTCATCATCTAATTGACTACATCTTTCAGGCTTCATACAGACTGTATGTGTTTATTTTATCTAGTAATCTGTAGTGTCAGTCTTTGCTTTTCTATCTCGTAATTTACCATTTCTCTCAAATTTAGCATTTAAAAATAGACACTTTTTCAGTCGTCTACGAGGGTTAGTCAAACAATTAAAATAAATAAATAATAGTAACTTCAAAATGGCGATATAGTTTCGAGATACTTCACCGTGACCCTATAAGCTGATGGTTATCAGTGACAAAAAGAATATCATACAGTATTTTCATACAGTGCAGATTATAAACAATGTTATAGCAGTAGTGTTAAAATGGCTGCCTCACTTAAGTATGTGCCAAAGTTTAACAGCGTCTTTTCATGCATTATTTGAATGAAACTGGCTAAATCAATGACGAATGGTATCAATTCCATCCACACTCACTCATTTCCCCCCCTTTATCATTAATTCAATTGTTAGCAAAAGAATTCAACTGTTGAAATTCGATTTTCGACCCAGTAGAGAAATGTCTGTCACAAAAGTCACACCGTTTTTTGTTGTTCTTTAATTGTCCACTCCAGTTCTCCACTTGGTGCAGTGGCACATACACTCCCACTCTTAACACGTGTTTCACTCCACCACTAAAAAGAAGGGAAAAAAAAACCTTAATGTGCAACGCTGTTAATTTCCCATGCATGTCTCACGTGCTGTGGCAATCATTGCATCTGTGACGGTATATTGCTTGTCCTGTACAACTTTTATATAATAGAATTAGGGAGTAAAATATACGCAGGCTCTGATAATTATAAGCAATTTTATCTAGTTATTCTTACTTTTCTAAAATATATTGTGCCGATGCAATCATCATCATCATCATCATCATCATCGAGTGCCTTCTCCGCAACGAAGGTTGACTACCATGGATCGCCATTGTACTCTGTTTCTTGCTTTGATGGTGCAGGCTGTCATAGATTGATTTGTTCACCTTTTGATGTTACTCGTCCATGTTAGTCTTAGTCTGCCTCTGCCTCTTTTACCTTGTATTTTTCATTCCAATATTACTTTTAGTAGGCTGTTGTGTCTTTTAACATGACCAAACATTTCATTTGTCTTGTCTTAATTGTATTTAGTAGTTCTCTTTTTATTTTCAGTTGTTTTAAAACTTCATCGTTTGTTATCTTTTGTTTCCATCCAATTCTACCTATTCTTCTATAAATCCACATTTCAAAGGCTTCAATTTTCTGTTCTGTTTTCTTGTCTAATGTCCATGATTCTGCACCAAACAGGAATATTAAGAATATGTAACATTTTGCCATTCTTAGTTTCAGCCCTGTTGATATTAGTTTATTTGCACGATGCAATATCGTGCGTTTTTCTTTTCTTAGCTGATTCTAACTTATAGTACACCAATTCGCCAATAAACTTGCTCAGGTTCATTATACATTAATTACAGCATGAGTTACAGAAATTTTAGACATTATAGTGAAGGAAAGCAACAGTAAAGGACTCCGCCTTAATAGCAAAAAGATAGAAGTAATGGTAGCGACAAAGAAATTGACATCACCCCAGTGCATAATAAAGACAAGTGGAACAATATTAAAACAGGTAAATGAATGTAAATATATGGGAACATTATTAACTTTAGATGGTAGATGTACAACAGATGCATAATGGCTCAGGCAAAAGCAGCTTTCCATAAAATGAGGAAGATACTGTGCAATCCATTTTTGATAATAGAAACAAGAAAAATAGATCTTAAATGTTATGTAGAGCCAGTCTTAACATATAGATATGAATCATTAATAAAAGGACAACAGATAAGGGAATCACTGGAGGCTGTAGAAATGTGGTTTTTCAGAATAATGTTGAGAATACCATGGGCAGCTAAGAAGAGCAATGATAAAACTATCTGAAAGAGGCCAAGACCTACGCCAGCAGGCACGGTACTTGATGATGATGATGATAACAGTATACAGATAACTGCAACTATCCAAAAATAAATGGAAGTCATAAATTACAACACATATCACCCGAGCCTGGTACAGTTTGTCCAATAATAATATTGTAGTATTGATTAGCATTTTTAATAAGCTTGCCATCGATAAAGGGAAAAAATAAGGAGCGACTGGAATGTAACTCGAGCTTCGCTTTATTTGCTCACAATACATGTGGTAGGATAGGATATCAGTGAATACAGTCGTATGTGCTGTTGTCCTAGTATCCGCATTTGGCAATGATATTTCCAATATTTGTTCAGGGGACCTAGTTCTTTCTTTCTTTCTTTTCATTTTTTTTTTTCAAATTGAATGGCTATCAATCTCATATAGCTTATGTATATATTGGTCATCATCATCATCATGTGCCATACCGTTTGCGTAGGCGATCATGTCCCTCCACAATCTTCTATCTACAGTGCATCGTATCAGTTCTGTTGACTGTTTTCCACGCCATGACACCAAGCTATCCAGTATTTTCTCTCTTTGTCGTCCGTGATCTCTCTTTCCTTTTATTTTGCTAGTTGTAACCAAGTATTCCAACTTTCCTCTTCTCATGATGTGCCCGAAAAATGTTGATTGCTTCTTTCTGATGTTTTTTAAGAGCTCCCTTTTTGTGTTGGCCTCTTTGAGAACTTCCTCATTGGTCTTTTTAGCTGTCCAGGGAACTTTCAACATTCTTCTGAGAAATCCCATCTATGTGGCCTCTAATCGTATTTTCATTTGTTTGTCTACTGTCCATAATTCGCCTCCATTGGTCAGAATTGGTTCTATATAGCACCGATGAACTCTCTTTCTCATTTTTATTGACATAGATTTGTTGCATAAGATATTTTTCTTTTTCTGAAATGCTATTTTGGCCTGAGCTATTCTGCTTTTTATTTCTGTGGTGCATCTCCCATCTGATGTTATTATTATGCCCAAGTATAACCAGTACTTCTGTTTTCTTACTATTCAGACTGAGACCTTTCTTGTTGCTTTCTTTTACTATTATGTCTATCATTTCTTGTAGTTCGTTCTCTGTCTCTGCTATTAAGACTGGCATCCGCATATCGCAAATTATTTATGTTATGACCGTTGACTTCAATTCTTTTTTTGTTTACTATTGATCTCATAATATGTTCGCTATATAGTGAAAACAAATCCGGCGACAGAACACAGCCTTGTCTGACTCCTTGTTTTATAAATTGGAATTGTCCTGTTTGGTTGTTAATTCGTATAGCTGCTGTTTGTTGCCAGTACATGTTTTTTTATGATTCGCAGATCCTTGCCATCAATGTTTAATTTCTCCAGCATAATTATTTTAATTATTTTTGCTATATTGTCAGGACCTGGAGCTTTGCCTCTTTTCATGTGTTGAATTGCGTCCTCCACTTCACTCTGCATTATTGGTGGCCTGTGTCTTCATTTGAATTGTTTAACTCTGGTCTTTCATCATCATAGAGTTGACTGATATATTCTGTCAATCTTTACATTGTCTTCTCCTGTCCCATTATTATATTTCCTTCCTTTGATTTCACACATCCTGAAACTTTGACTTCTTTTCTTCCTGTTAATTCATTTAGCTGATTGTGCATAAATTTTGAGTCTTTCTTTTGTTGTTTTTCCATTTCATCACATTTCTGTTTTAACCATCCTTCCTTTGCTTCTCTACACTTGTTTTGGATCTCTTTGTGCAATATTTTGTATGTCCTTTCTTCTTTCTTATGTTTTCTTCTTTCGTCCATTAGTTGTAATATTTCTTCTGTCATCCATTTCTTTTTGTTGATTCTTTTAGTCACTGGTATTACTTCTTTGATGTTTGTTGAATCGATTGTTTGAGCATTTCTCACTGCTCCTGGATGTCCTGTATTTTCTCAATAGCATTATATCTATTTTGTACTGTGCTGTACTTATCACTCATCTGTTTATCTACTCTTAGCATATCTAGTTCTAATTTTATATTTCTTGGTGATTTCTGTGTCTTCCGCAGTTTTATTCTTATCTTTCCAACTACTGGTACATGGTCAATATTGCAATCTGCTCCTGGCTTTGTTTTAACAGATGTTAGCCCATTCCTGAATCTTCTCTGTACCAGTATAAAATCAATTTGATTGTGTACTTTTTTGTCTGGGCTTTGCCATGTCCATAATCGCCTAGGGTGTTGTTTGCACCAGGTGTTACCTATAATCATTTCATGTGTCTTTGCCCAATCTATCAATCTATCCCCTCTGTGATTCATCTCTCTAAGGCCATGTCCTCCAGTCACATTTTGCACTTTAGCTGTTCCTACCTTTAGATTGAAATCCCCTAATAAAATAGTTATTTCTTGGGATTTACACTGTTCCATGGTCGCCTCTAGCTCCTTGTAAAAAGTGTCAATGTCTTCTTCTTCGCTATTACTTGTTGGTGCATAAACTTGAATTATGTTGATATCCATTGGTATATATTGATAGTGTATGTATTATTTGCTGTGGCTTGTTCCGAAACATTTTTGAGTATTACCAAACGTGGACTTGTCAACGTGAATCCACATAAGTATGTCTTATATTTACACCTAAGAAACGGAAAACTTAGTGCAGCCTTAGTTAGAAAAGACTAGTTAGGTTGATAAAACCGCGCTCTTTGGAGAGACTGAATACAATTAAATGCTGCCTTGATGGGGTATAAGGGAAACAGTAAGCTATAGTCCGTTCAGAAATTCATAATCACACCTGAATTAGTTTTGCGTGATAACCGCTTGTTATTTTGGATTCAAATTTTGCATGCACTCTTAGAATATTGATGACGCAAAGATTTTGGTATTTTTTATTCCACAAACACAACAGATTTTGCACATCAGCGAATTCCTTTGATCCTTTATGACGATATCACACAAGTTGATTCAAATTTTAGAGTTTACAGTAAACGTGTTAAATTTCCAGTTAACTGCAATTCTTGTCAGAGGCGTATGTACATAGTGCTTAATTGTGGGTGTTGTTCGTTATGTGTATTTGCAAACATGAATTCAATTGGTTACAATTAGTTTTGTCCTTCGGTCACCATTAGACCCCAGGACGTCCTAACTGCAGCTGGAATTGAATTCATCTTAATTTTAATCATTCCGAATCTGACGATTCCAAGAGGTTGATAATCATTACTGGCTGGACAAATAGTAATCCATCTCCTTTCCAGTACTCATCTTCCACCTGCAGCACATGTTCAACACACTTCCAGAACGGAATGTCTATTTTTGAGAGAGACTCGTGTGTCAGAACTTCAACATCACACATTTTAAACGTCCTGTTCTGTTCTGCAACTTGTCCTTTGACGTGAGCCCAGACAAGTTCGATTGGATTAAGGTGCGCATGATATGCAGGGAATCGAAGAGAGGTGTGGCCGTATTTCTCAATGATTTTGTCAACATGGTACACCTTTTTCTTATTCGTATTCTTCACAAGTTGTAACAATTCGGGTTTTAAATATGTGTCGTCAAATTTGACATTTTCATTCGCAAGCCATGTCCTAATTTGCTCTTTTGTATTTGATGCAGTAGGCACTTTGTCTTCCTCTGATACGACATTGTGGTATGATGCATTATCCATGACTATGCATAAAGGTCTTTCCAGGATTGGTAAAAGATCGTTCTCCAACCAGTGCCTGAAAATGTTTCCATTCATTTCAGTACGGTAGTCCCTACCGTCGGTACTTTTTGATTGGAAAATAAGTCCCGCATCATGGACAAGGCCTTTTTCAGTGCTTCCAGCATGCGTTAATATAATGCGCTGGCCATTGCTGCTCGGAATTGTTCCTTTGAGTTTGCCATTTACTGACTGCCATTCTTTAGCATAGGTGTGGTGTGCGTTGACCCATGATTCGTCCAAATATACAATATCATACCATTCACTCCGCCGCTCACGGATCTTTCTCAGGTATTTGCTTCGAGCAATGACCAAGTGTGGTTTTTCACAAGTAATATTCCTGCCCCCAACAGTTTTCTGAAAGTGAAGCCGGCTCCTCGCACATTATTAGCAAACATTTTCAATATCTCACGTTTTATGACATCCATGTCAAAGCTGTCAACTTTCCTTTTCCTTCCTTGATTGACATGAGTGCATTCTGAGTCTTGTTTAATCCAACGAGAAAATGACGATCTATTAAGACCAAGCGCGAGTTGTATTCGTCTCTCTGGGTCATGAATATCACAATATAAATGCCCCATCTTGGATTCCCTAAGGAAGTGCTGATATAGTGAAAAAGTAACTAACCTTTTGCATAGTTATAAATTTGCATTTCAAACTCATTGTAATTTAGATATAAATGTTGGTATTAAAGTCAACAAATTGTCAAATTGTTACGTGAACGACCGCACCAAATTAATGTATATATCCTAAAATGGTGTCAAATTCGAATTCCTGCTGTCCTTTATTTTTACTTTCTTTCACTTGTTCCTTTATCTCTAACAAAACCACACTGTTCATCGCTAATTTCTGGACTGATTTTGTTTCACACTCTTCGCATGATGATTCTTAGTAATATCTTAGTCATATGACTCATAAGGCATATTGTGCTATGATCATCGCTTTCAATCGCACCCGATTTCTTTGTTAGGACTATGAATATTGATTTGAGCAGGTCGTCTGGTATATATCCGCTGTTGTAGATATCATTCAATATTTTTGTTATTATTTCTATTTCAAAATCACCCATGGCTTCAATCTCTTCTTTAGTTATATTATCTGGTCCAGGAGCTTTGCCTGCTTTCATATTGCGCAAGGCGTCTTCCACTTCTTCTCTGAGTATTTCTGGTACTTCTCCATTATTCTTAATATTTACTTCCGTTCGTTCATCATTATAAAGATCTTTAATGTATTCTGTCCATCGTTCCTTATGTTTTCTTGATCAATCAACAGTTTTCCTTCCTTTGATCTTAGATATCCAGTTTTTGATCTTTTTTTCCTATTTTTCTTCCTGTTAATTCCTCAATTTGTTTGTATATAGTTTTAGCATCTCCTTTTTGTTGCAATTCAATCTCTTTGCATCTCTATTTTAGCCATGCTTCTTTTGCTTCATTGCATTTTACTACATTTTCTGAAAGTGAAAATCTCCTTGTCCCACAACAAGCAGACTTTAGACAGTGTTACTCTACCGAAGATCAAGCAACCTATCTTTCCCAGGAAATTGAAGATGCGTTTCAAGAAAAGAAACTGGTACTAGCAGCATGGATAGACCTAAAGAAAGCATTTAATAAGGTATGGAAGGAAGGGCTTTTGAAGAAACTGAGAAATTATGGAGTAAATGGCAGGATGTACAAATGGGTCAAAGCATACCTGCATAACAGGAGAGCCAGAGTGCAACTGGATGGTCTTAAGAGTAAGAAGGTCTTATTGCGCCAGGGCGTTCCACAAGGAGGGGTACTATCTCCAACACTTTTCTGATCTACATCAATGACCTAGTTACTGAACTACCACATTGCATCAAAGTGGCAATGTATGCAGATGACTTGGTAATGTGGTGCACAGAGGAGTATGCAACAGTGGCCTCCAAATTGCTACAAAGAGCTATGAATGCACTGAATTCATGGACAAATAGATGGTGTATCAGCATCAATACAGACAAATGCAGTACTACACTTTTCACACTCTCCCCAAAACAAAAAGCAGGAGCCATCTACATAAACAATGAGCCTGTGAAAGAAGACATACAAGCTACATATCTCGGAGTTACATTTGATAACAAACTATCTTGGAAACAGCAGATAAATAAGGCAACCCAAAAAGCAAGGAGGAAATTGGCTATTCTAAGAAAGTTGTGTGGAACCACATGGGGTGCGAGTGGGAAAATACTCAGTAAAGTTTACCAACAGAGTATACGCCCACATTTAGGATATGGATCATCCGCATGGTGCTCAGCATCAAACACCACATTGCAAGAACTGGATAAAGTACAAAACCAGGCACTTAGGGTCATCACAGGAGCAATGAAATCAACACCAATATTGGAGATGGAGAAATTGTGGAGGATACCAGCACTGAGAAAACGGAGAGACACAAAGGTGCTGATACAGGCAGAAAAATGTGTATGCATGCCGAGACATCCAATGAAGGACAGATTCTAAAATCTTGCATTGGGACGACTTAAGAGAAGCTGCTTTATCCACCAAGCCAAGCGTATTAGTAGACAAACACCAGACATGCCAAGAGTTGTTAAACCCCTTCTGCCCATACCAGAACAGACTCCCTGGACAGATAAATCAGGATTATCAGTTCAAATACGGACAGAAGTGAAAGGAATAGTTGACAAAGAGGAACAAAATAGTCTACAGCGAAAAACAATAACTCTCAGTTTCCTGGATGAAGAATACCCACAAGACCTATGGATCCGTGTGTACACAGATGGATCAGCATAGAATGCAGTAAAGAATGGGGGAGCAGGTGCATATATAGAGTACCCAAATAACACTAGGGATATGAATAAAATAGCAACAGGGAAATATTGTCACAATTATGATGCAGAAATACAAGCAATAAAGTTGGCAATAGAAAAACTGCTGAACAATAATCTTAGCCCACAGCCTGTAGTGTTTTTGACAGATGCAAGATTAGTACTCCAGGCACTACAATCCAGAAAATTACCACATCTGCAGACCTTATTGAATGAACTCTGCAAGCACCACAGGGTTGCCCTGCAGTGGATCCCGTCTCACTGTGGAATACCAGGAAATGAGAAAGCAGATCAGTTGGCAAAGGAAGGTTCAACAGGCACACAACTAGATACACCAGTTACATACCATCATAAGAAACAGATAATGAAATCAATCAGAGGACCACAAGCCCCAAATCAGGATGCCTTTCATAATATGAATAGATATGAACAAGTTATCATTATACGCATAAGAACAGGACACAATCGACTCCATAGTCACATGTATACAAAATCAAAATCGGCACATCAACTACTTGTACATGTGGACAGGCACCCCAGACTGCTGAACACATACTTCAAGACTGCACTGAATATAGTAGACTGAGGAAAATCCATTGGCCCATGGATACAACACTACAGACAAAACTATATGGGCCACTGCAAGAATTACAAAAGACAGTAAATTTATACAGGAAACGACATTGCAGATATAGACAATACTTCAGGCGAACGAAAGATAGATAGATAGACTACAATTTCTTTTTTTAATCTCTTATACTAATCTTTATTTCTTCTTCTTGTATCCATTAGCTGCAAAATGTCATCTGTCATCCATTTCTTTCTTGAATTTTTCCTCACTGGTGGCATGAACTCTTTTGATGTTTGTTGCATTGATTCTTTTAGCATATCCCACTGTTCATCAATGCTTTGTATCTTCTCTATTCCATTGTACCGGTTCTGAATTGTGATTTTATATTTGTCTTGCATATTCTTGTCTGATTTTAGTAAATCTAAATTTAACTTGATGTTAACTGACGCTCGTTTTGTTCTTTTTAATTTTACTCTAAGCTTTCCCACAACTGGTACATGATCACTATTGCAATCTGCCCCTGGTCTAGCTTTCACACACACCAGACTGTTTCTAAATCTATTGCTTATCATTATATGATCAATTTGATTACGTTCGTTGTCCCCTGGGCTTTTCCATGTCCACAGACGTCTTGAATGTTGCTTAAACCAGGTGTTTCCTATCATCATGTTGTGTGTTCTTGCCCAGTCAATAAGTTTCTCACCTCTTTCATTCCTCTCGCCTAATCCATAATGACCAACTACTTCCTCAACTCTTTCCTTTCCTTTCCTTTCCTACTTTTGCGTTAAAATCCCCTAGAACTATGGTGTTTTCATGTGGTTTGCATTTATGAAGTGCCTCATTTAACTCGTAACATTTATCGTTTCCTCTAGACTGTCTGCTGTTAGTACATAAACTTGTATAAGATTTATGTCTATTAACTTTCCATTCAATTTCACTAAAAGGACCCTGTCAGATATTGGGTAAAAGCCTGTCACTGTTCTTGCTCTTTCTGCATCCAAGATGATACCTACTCCTCTTTGGTGTTCAGTACCTCCAGAATATATTATTTTATGTTTATCAGAATACATCTCCCCTGATCCGGTGTATCTCATTTCGCAAAGTCCCAGTAATTGTAAACCCATTCTTTTCATTTCTTGTAAGATGTTTTCTAGTTTACCCTTCTGCATGAGTGTTCTCACATTCCAAGTACCTATCTTTAGAGTTTGTTTAATCTTTATTTTGCTTACAGTAGCTTGATGACGAGCGGGTATCACCTGTACCACATGATGTCCCCTACCGAACGAGGGTTTTCCATTGGAATCCCCCTTAACGTTGTTGTCGTTATTTCTATTGTGGCGATTCATGATTGTACAAAGAAGTTACGACGGTGGTGTTCTGTTCCTTCCGTCGGTTTTTTTACGGTTGGCTCCGCTAGCCTTTGACTAAAAAGTCTCACCCACAAGACTGTTGTTTTACTTCGGGTACCCTCCCTTAGCCTTTTACTCTCCCGAGAGTACCTGCAAGGCAGCAGGGCAGCCACATGTTGTACTGTTTATTGCATACAGTAGCAGGTAAAATTACCTGACCTGACCAGATATATTCTATGGCGGAGGCTATTCCTAGCTTTTTTTCTAAATAACCCAATGAAGTGCTGATATACCTCAAATATCGTTTTGAAAGGAGGCCACAAATTATGGCACGTGATAATCATCGCGATAAGCTTGTGGGCTGTTGTGCTTTGGCTGGTGACCGTGATATGGCATAGTAGTTGTTTTGTCCAATCAATATGGCTAGTTCAGTTAAGAAGATGCGTTATGACATCATATAGATATTTGTAAGAAACAATTTTCAATAGATTGAAGGGAAGTAGTTTCGTAAGTATGTGCATATAGAAATGGCATTCTCTTCACGATATGTTTTACAATTCATTGAGATATGACATTAAATATATTGAATGTAAACAGGAATAATCAGCAGACATGATGAGTATATCCTTTGGAATCAATTACTTTCCATGTGTTTTAACATATTCATTGATAATCACGGAATGTGATATTGAATTAGATATTGAATGGTTAATTTTATAATATTGTTAATTGGCTAATGAGGGATACATTGCTGTGTGATTATTTATTTGACTACTTTAATTATTCAAAATGGAGTGACAATTACAAGTTTTTATGTGGTTAGGGTAGTGAGAGATAAGTGTTCGGCTTTATTTTTATTATTTTTATAATATGTTACATTATAATATGTGTTCGGCACTAATGAATGAACAAGTTGGGTCTATCTGCAGACCATTTGTAGCGTTAAGTCGAATGCTGACCAGATCTTGTTCATGGATGCTTCTGCTGGTATGTGGAAGACATTCCTCGTCAACTTCTTTCTGGCAAAGGCAAGGACTAGTGGTGCCATTGTCTTGGTTAGTGTGCCCTCTAACATGTTGACGGATTGCCACGAGTTGATGCGAGCATGTTGCCCTTTGACTCATAAGATGTAGCGGGTCGTAATGGCTTTCTTGACATTCCCGGCTCTTACTGGAGAGATTGGATTTCGTCTGTCCCAGGCTATGCTGGGAAACTACTAGTCCAGCCCAGAGGTACTGCAATACTGGGTCCTCTATATCAGTAACAGCCACCACTACAGAGAACACGGCGATCCTAGCTTCTGTTAGCCAGTCTGGTTTGACGCAGACTGTTTCCAGGGGAGAACACGAGGAGGTAGAACTGCTAGGTCTTGGTCAGCTGATGGTGCCCCGACCCTGCTATTGCGACCGCAGGCGCTTCTACTCCCCCTGCCCTCTAACATCGCTACTGCAGTTTTGGATGGAGGCAAGACGATCTTCGCGGCCTTTCAGTCTGCCTCTACAAAATCATGGCGACACACACGTATACATATCAAAACAATTCAACATGGTCCTAATGCTTTTGGGACTCTGAACCACTTTGTTTGGATAAGAACACCATGGCACACACATGAGCAATTGTGATGCTCTCAGTAGAACTCATCAAGGCATCAGAGACAAGATAGAGTGATAAGTGGATTCACCATAGCTGCCTGCAGGAGATTTCGCATAGACACTGCCACTAATGCCAAGGGTTCCACTTGGCTTGGGAGATTCATACATGAGTCAAGCCAATCTGTCTGTGGCTTCACATCATGAAACTTTCTCAGAAAACATGAGTCCATTAGAGAGGCGATATGGGCAGTTCCTCTGAAGTCCAATTAAACACTGTGGATGGACGGTATCCCGTGTTGGCCCCCACGGTGAGGGGAAACAAGAATAGAGTCATTATTAAATGCCACGCATGTCGTAGGAGCGACTGAGGAGGTTTGGAATTGTTCCCTGTGCAGTCGATTGGGACGTGCACGGAGCGACCTTGTCAACGGAATTTGCCGATGCATTTTGGAAAATGCTGTAACAATTAGTGGAGCGGATACGGGGAATTTATTATTGCAATGAAACTGGCTCCATGGATAGAATAGAATAGAATAAAAAGAAAGTTTAACCTCCCTGCGGACGTTGGCAATTTAGCGACAACCTATGCTTCTTCAAAATCAGAATTCTACCAAAAATCGTAGAAAGAGAAGAGCATGGACTGACTGCGACGCGTCAATCTGACTCAAAGACTGCCGTCATTAATGGCAATCTATAAACTAATACGATGGATCAAACATAGAGTTGAGGTCTATTGACACGGTTTTGCAAACGAATGACGTTGTCTTCTATCCAGTAGACTTCTTGAATGCTCTCAAATCTTTATGGCTTCCCAGCTCACGCGCTTTTCTTCATACTTTGTCAGTACAGAAATTAAAAAAAAAAGTTCTTTTTCCAAACATTTGTTTTGTTCGCATTTGTATACATGCCCCACATTAATCGCTTCTTCATGAATAATTACTGACTGTAGCCTGTCTTTTCTTTCCTTCCTCAATTGCCTTTCAGCGTCCATGGGAGATATAATTATATATAAATATATAATTTGTGGACTTTTGCTCTTCCGTTCGCCTCCACTGCTGTTATGTTTCCTAGTGCTTATAACATTCCGTCGATCCATCTGTTTTGTGGTTGACCCTTCGGCCTGTTCTCGGAACGTTATTGATGGCTCGTTGTGTGTGTTTTGATCACTCTACCTTGTCACGTGGCCAAAACCATTTCATATGTTTCATTATTTATTCTAAGGCGGGGATTATTCCTATTTTTTTCTCCCTCAGTTCTCTTTTCTGATCTTATCTCTCAGAATTTTTCCTGTCCTTCGTCTAACACATTTCATTTTGGTGATGGTTATTGTTCTTGCATATACATATGTGCATGTTTATATTCGTGTATGTGTGCGTGCACGCGTGTATGTGTGTAATATTTAGTGCAGTCAAAATACATTTATTTGCAGTCAGCATGGTTTTGTGCACTGAAATCTCCTATCGACGAAGCAAGGGTATGACTTATAAAAGTTGTACATCGCTCCTGTTTCTCCTCCTGGTTCCTGGCTTGCTAGAAGATCTGATAATTGAATGCAACTTCATCCAAGTTAAGTTTCTGTACCCTAATGCCACTCCTATAATCTACTCCAGGGATTAACAATTTCAAAATCTCAGAAGTCGTACACGAAAGTACCGTTTCAGTTGTGCTTTGAAGTGACCACAGAGCTAACCCTGATAGATTTTTGGAAGAATCGTTTTAATTTCCTCCATTTCTGGAGGGTAACCAGACAAAGCCGAACCGGAATTTTCTCTCAGAGACTGTGAACTCTGCCTGGAATAACTTGTGAGCAGTGTATGTGCCAGGCATAAAGTTGGATGATGGTAGAACTAACACGTTAACCAATGACAAACTTACCCTCTTCTTTCTCTCTCTCTCTCCCCTCGCCCCTCACGCACGGGGAGACGCAAGAAGTAGTTGAAAAACTTTGTTCAGAGGAAGAAAAGGAAGTGTTACGTGAAGCATTTCCACTGCAGACATATATATATATCGTTAGGATATTTGTGGGGTACCCTAACATTACTCTTCTCAGTTGGCTTCGCAACCTGTTAATGTTAGTAAATTTATAACAAACTTGAACTGTTGTCAAAAGCAAAGGACCGATTTCTAAGTAAAGAACAAGCCCAATCAATTTCTCGACTCGCTGTAACTTCGATATCAAAGGAGCAGAAAAGATAACACTAGAAGGTATCCCCATATTAGATGGCCGAACAGAGTATTCGAACGACATACTTGTAAGCGGGAGACGAAGAACACTACTACATGTGTATGCTGAAATGTCACGGTATTTCATTGCCAACCTCTCTCATCTTCTAGCTTTCTATCTTCTCTTACCGCTCCTGATAAATGGTATAATTAGATGTAGGTGTTTATGAGATGTCACGTTTGAGGGCAGTTTAAACACGACATCATATTGTATGCACGCTATATATGCCATATATCAGCAGCGTTAATGATTGTCAGATCTAAAGTATTTTGATGTCACATGTTAACTACTTCCATCAACGATGTCACTGTTATATTTTGCCTCTGGAATAATCTATAATCCTTGGATTATGTTTTTCGTTCCCATAGAAAATACGCGCATAATGGTGGCGCTTTCTTTGTCTATTATTAATGAGTTCGTTGCGCGGAAATCCTCTTTTTCTCATACTCACACTATTTGCACACAAGTACTTTTTTATTTCTGCATTTATGCGAATTTACTTAAGCCGGTAGTCGGGCGAGGTACTACTTCGACACATGTTTTCTTAGACTTTCCCGAACTCTGTCTTAATTGCGTGTGTTAATAATGATTGTCTGTTTGGACGTAAGTTGAATATCCTCATTATAGAACACACATGATTTTATTAGCTCATTAAAATATTGAACATATGCATGCATCTCAACATTTTGTTAATACATTGCCAGTTAAAGTACAGAAAGGAGGATGCCCATATTGAATTATTGCTATCAATTGTAGCTGTCTGGAAGACGTCGGCGACATTTAATGCTTGCAGAATTGGTACTCAGATCAAGATCTTAGTGTCTACCGAGTTGTAATTGTTCTCCGGTAACACATTTCTAAACTAAACTGAACCATATGGTAAGGTAAAGAAACGCGGAATAATAAACAAACTGCAATGAAGAATGAGTAACAGTGCAGAGAAAATTTGTTTCATTTTGCAAAAAGCAATAAAAAGGACATCCAAGACAAAAAGAATAACCATTTAAGCGCGTGCGTAAACAAAAAAATCTAAATGCACTCACACACTAAAACAAGTACTGTAAAACAACAAATGTCATGGGCTGGAAGCGATCAGCAAGCATCATATAAGTAATCTACAAATATCGCATAACCATAACTAGAGAAAACATGGAACACTTCAGAGAAACCCTCAAAGTTTAATTAACCACTACAGCCATTGTCAAGTATTTCGAAGCCGTAAAATGCATATCCTAAATTCAGCATTTTTCAAAACCGATACATCATCATGTGCCATACCGGTAGGCATAAGCGATCATCATGTCCTTCCACAATTATCTCTCCTCACTGCGTTGTATCAGTTCTGTTGTTTACTGTGTCACAACACCAAAGCTGTCTAATTTTTTTCTGTCTTTGTCGTTCGCGATCTCTTTCCTTGTATTTTGCTACTTGTAACTATTTTAACTTTTCTCTTCTCATGATGTGCCCAAAATTGTCCTGTTTTAGGAGCTCTCTTTTTGATATAGGGTTTTTGAGAATTTCCTTTCTGGTCTTTTTGGCTGTCCAGGAAACTCATTCCTGAGAAATCCCATCTCTGCGGCCTCTAATCATATGTTCACTTATTTTTCTATTATCCATGATTCACTTCCATAGGTCAGAACGGCTCAGTTCACTTTTATTTACGTAGACTTGTTTCATTTTCTGAAATGCTACTTTAACCTGCACAGTTATGCTTTTTATTACAATGGTGCATCTTCCATCTGATGCTAGTATTGTGCCCACGTTGTTGACACATTACACTTGTTTCAGATTCGTTCCGTTTATTTGTATGCTTCATCGTAGTGAATTTAATTTCCAGAACCAAAATATCTCATAGGCTTGGCCGACGGAATCGGCACCATTCGGATAGAGTAGTGGAACAATTGTAAAGTTTTCCAAAAAATAAAGAATAGTACGGACGTAACTGGAGAGAACTTAACTACTGTTAGTGTATAGTAGGAGCCTCGATAGGGCCCAGGTTAGTCATTTGGTCTAGAGAGAACAAATGGTCGGCCATGATCACGATCGACGTCATCTTTGTTCACTCTATGCTGTATCTCACAAGCCCGCCTGCTGAGAGTATTTTTCTCGAACACCCCAATGCTTGTGACGTCTTGAGCTATGCGTTCTATACGTGGCTGACGTCAGTTTACCCACAACAGCCCCTGCTCGCAATGCTAAAAACTTCACAAGCTTTGAGTGGCCCTCTCATGAGGCAGGCTTGAGAGATATGAGTGACATTGGTTCACTCAACCTTATATTTGTACCAGTGTTTTTCTGGGAAAGAAAGACGAGACTAGCGTAATCATCAAGTACCGTGCCTGCTGGCTTAGGTGTACATGTCTCTAGATCTTCGTTACAGTTGTTTACAGTTCTCTTGTTGACTTTCCCAGTGGACTGATAACATCAAAAGATGGAGAGGCGAACCTATGGCAACGTGCACCATCACGATAAGAGACAGAGTAAAATGACGCTCCATGGTAGCCGACCCTCAACGTGGAGACTGCATCTATAAAGAATGTTTGACTTACTTCGAAACAATTGTCAGAAATTGTCATATTTTTTATTCTCTGTCTCCCGCAATCTCTGTATTTCATCAATTTGTTTTCCTGTTATCACAGTATGTTCCGTTCTCATTAAATTGCAAGACAATTATTGTTGTCTCCTGATATTGGAAATAATTTTTATCTTTGGGTTCGATCTAACCGAAGGCTTCCGGGTTCACCCAGCCTTAAAATGGGTACCGGATTTTTTTCTGGGAAAGTAAAGCAGTACGGGCGTAATACCGACCACATTACCCCAAAAATCATGTCTGTACAAAATAGGTTCACTAACACCATATTTCCCTATACGCCACTTGGCGTAACGGGGGTACTTTACTTACTTTTACTTTGGTCTTTGTCTGGTGAAAATTCAGATGTTTCCAACCGAAATAGAGGCAGTTCACATGGTGATAATGGGAAGATTCAGGATGGGAATCATGTGCTCAGAAAAAAACCATAATATATCCACAAGCGTACAGATTGAACTTTGAATAAAAGAATAGGCTAATGAAGGACGACTTAGAGCAGAACATTGAACACAGAGATGAATAGTGTGCATCAAATTTGTGGCATTCTCCTAAAATCAGTGTGCAGAGTAAACTGAAGAAACGTTGGTTATGACACCGAGAAACGTTATCAGAATATTGTCAAATATAATCGACAGTGAAGTACTAATCACAGGTTGGAGAAAATAAGAGGTGCTAGGTGAAACAAGTGATGCAGCTGGATAGGGAGTGTGCTCTGAGGAGATCCATCCAAATGTAATTACAAGACTGTAATGCTTGGGTCTGTAGAGGAAAGTCGAAAGAAAGGAATACTAAGTCTGGCAGAGAAAACTGGGAGCTGATATAAATAGCTTGATCAGCCATTGCCATCTATAATAAAAGCCGAAGGGCAGAGAGGATTTTCCAGAAAAGCAACCCAAGCTTGTGACGCTTTCAGCTATGTTTGTCATAGACGGGCGATATCATTTTAACTACAACCGTACCTGCTCGCAATGCTGGGAAACATCACAACCTTTTGGTGGTTTCCTCAGCGGGCAGACATTCTCTCTCTCTCTCTCTCTCTCTCTCTCTCTCTCTCTCTCTCTATATATATATATATATATATATATATATATATATATATATGGCAATGGGTCAGCGCTGCGAAAAAGGCCACTGACCGTACAAAGTGGAAGTACTTTATTTCCGTCATACAAAATGATACAAAGTGTGATCTCTGACCAAGGGAAACAAGAAGTCGTTAATTTCGCATTCTTAGCTAGTGACATTAATGGCTTTCCCTCTAGTATCTCATCCCATGCTCTCTAATATTCTTCTTGTGTACCATAAATAGGAATCGTGTTTGATAACGGATAGCTAAAAAATATACTTTTTATTTTTTTCCTAATTTTGGATAAGTCCCGAGTTGAGGAATTATTTTTGTAGAATTCAACTAGAGAACTGCACTAACTTTATCTTTTAATTTTGAATATCCTTGAGTTCAGATCTATGTGAATTTGTTTTCTATCTTCCACGTCTGCATCAAATTATATACAATTATTTGTTCTTCATTTCTATTGTTGTGTTTGAGTAGTGAATGAGATAGTTGATAAGCCTTAAAGCTGAATAATTTTTTTTTTCAGTTTTCTTCTAATTTATCCCTTCTGTCTATGATCTTCTAAGTAAAGGCGTCTGGGGTATTGATCAACGGGACCTGCTTATGCTTGGTACCATTGACATGAATGTGTTGAGATATCTACTCGTACTTATCTTAACAGCTATATCTTCGGTATGCCGATCTTCGTATCTTTCATGAAGGGTTAATTAATGTTCTAGATTTAATGATTAACGGAACCGTTCTTATTGTGCGTCTATAAACATAAGTCATTCTTCTTACCCTGATGTTGGAGGATATTGCGTGCTGAACATTTCTCTTATCCATCTACTCCTTATCCGTCCTCATTTGCCAACTCCTGCTTCTACAACACTTCACTTCCAGATCAAGACAAATGATTATGTTGGTAAAATTGATGATGATATTATTGTGGATTGTGATAAATCTTCTCCGTTTGATTTATGGTCTAGCATTTACAAAAAACCTATACACTCACACGCGCTGAGTGCGGTTTTTTCTCGTGTCCAAACAGGGATTATCCTCAACGTCACGTTTTTGTCATTGATAACTGGTTGTCATCGGTGTTTATAATGCTTGGTTTCTAAGCAACGTGATTGTGCAACAATTTATTTGAAATTGTCATTTCCGTACTGTTCAATGTTGATTTATTTCACCGATAGTGTGTTAGATTTCTGTGTTCTTCGTATACCGCAAGTGAAGCGACCATGCTGACATTACCGTTCTGACGACGTTTTGTTTGTCTGCACTTAGCTCCCACCTTTAGGATGATCTTATTTACATAACAGTACGGTCAACTTACTGGATCGGTGTATGTTTTTATAACCATTTAATCAGATGGCTCACTCTTAGATTAGATGTCTCTACTTTGATTTATTTCTGGAACATAATGCTTCAGTGTTTTCTAAAAGTAAATTATTGTGTGAAATGCAAATTTTGTGAGATTCTCACATTCAATTACTGGGGAAAAAATAAATAGGAATTATAAAATAATTAAACAAGTTGTAACTGTGTATGTCTGTGAATGAGCATTGTGTATACGTGATATTTGTTAACTCCTAACAGAATAATAAAAAGTCACATAACGAGTTAAACCTTTTTTATTATTAACTAAAATGTAGTGCATATTACCACGCTATAACTGTAGAAAGGGGGTTGATCCAGCTAACAGAATGCTTGCACGATGACAAGTCATTTTATCGATTATAAACGTTGTGTTTCAGTATGCCTGGTACTTCTATCTGTAATATTGTTTTCTGAGTCTTTCATAGTGCTGGTTAACATTGCTTACTTGTATGGATTTATTTGTGTTTATATATGTCGTGCGCATTTGAAATATGTGAAATGAGAGCTTTTATTGATTAACAATATACTAGCTTCCTCCTATCCTTAATGCTGCGCTTTGGTTCTGTGAAGTTAATACTTCACTCTCAGCAGTATTAGGCAGTTATTACATATTTTACTATTTACACTTTTTGTGGGTAGATGAAAGTGTTTTCTTAAACTCTCCACCCCACCCCCAATTCCTGTTTGTTTTCGCGACGTAGATGCTGGTGTCTGTCTTGTATGTGTACGTCAATTTTATAATCTACAAATTTACGTACATCACTTTTTGTGGAAAGAATCCGAGTGTCAACACATCACCATCAAATAACATATTATTATAGCATATTATCAAGTGGCTGATTATCATAATTGTCCACGCCTCTGTATTATCTCTCCAGTTTATTTTTTCTTATCCTGACCTCTTTCTTACCAACCCTTTTGACTTTTGATTGTTAGGAAATCAAAACCTTTGCCTCACCTAGCTTACCCTAAATGCACACCACTGTTGCATAGAACAGTTAAATGGTCATATTACTTTATTGCTCTATTCCGTTTATTATTTATATGAACATTAACAGCATCCCATAATAGTAACACATATTATCGAGGACCAAAGTTAAAATAAATACTTCCTGTCAGAGAAATATCAATCCCTGACGCATACACATCACTGAAAAATACATATGTCATTCATCTTCGAGGCTCATATGTACCTTAGCTATCTATCTGATGCTTAAATCTGGAGATTTCCGTAAAACCAATTCTAGGCAAAGGTCTTATCATATCGAACACTACTAGAGGGTACCCATTTTTCTATCCACAATGCGCAACTTCTCTGATCCAGCACAGGATCTTGAACAAACTAATCTTTGTCTGAGATGTTCTTCAACAACTTTTCTCGTCCATTTCTGACACGTGACCCACGTATCTCCACAATCTTAATTAACTCTCTTTCTCCCCAATGTTTACGAGATTCATACCTTCATTTACGTGTTTTTGCGCTCAATTTGGCTTGAATATAGTTCCCATTAAAATCTCAAATAACGCCTATTTTCCATGTGTATACCTTGTTTGTCCCTCTTATTCTGCCTAAATATGTGTTCTAGCACTTCTCTCATCTCTCTCCCTGTAACAGCAGCATGCTTTCATTTGGATTGTCTCTTTTAAAATATATCATATAACTGCCATGTACCTTTTGTTTTGAAACCATAGCTTGGCTTACAATAGATGTCAAATTGTTTCATCAGTCCTGCAACTGTGGTTTAAATTGTGTTTCTGTTGCTTGTATATTCAGGAGATGAAAAATGGACTTACCCAAGTTTATTTTGCTAATCCTTACATATATCTTTAAAATTATTTACAGGGAACTTTTCCCCCTTTAAAATTATGGTCTTATTGACATTGCTTGCCCATAAATCTCCTTATAGTTCAGCCACATGCCGTCTTTGTCGAACTTTTAATGTGTAAAATGAAACACTCCAGCCGCGGCCTGCTGTCCTCTCTCTAGCTCTCTCTCTCTCTCTCTCTCATCCCCTTATCACCCCGTCTTCCTTCAATTGATAATATTTTAACCAGCTGCGATTATCAATACCTTATCGAGTCTAAACTTCGGTCTAAATAGATGTGATAACATAATCCATATCTTTATACTTTGTTTGCATGCACATTCTCGTTGATATCTACTTTTGTTTGTTGCGACATAGTTTTTTTTAGCGTGAGCAGTTTGTCTCAAACTCACTAGTGATTGTGCCGCAATACATCGATAGCGTAAGTTAGTGTTTGTGCGCGTGATATTTAAGCTGAATATATATTTGAACTGGACCACTGAGGTCAAGAAATCGGATTCGATCTTGATCAAAGGCTTCTAGATTTCACCCAGCCTTAAAATGGGCTCCAGATATTTTTGTCTGCTTAACTAGTGCGGCCTGGAGTGACTAACCATATCAGTGAAAAAACAAATATACCTTTATACGCTGGAAAATATGACAACTAACAATATGTTTGCATCCGCTTTTAGACGTGTACCTTGTCTAGTGGACTGGTTTGCCTCACGACAAAGAGATCGGGTTGGAATACGGATCGACGGCTTCTAGGTTCACTCAGCTTTAAATAGTACCATACCTTGTTCTTGGAAATGTAATGCGGCCTGGCGTGATACCGACCACATCACCCATAAATATATCGTTGGTCATTGATAAATATGGTCACTAAGGTCATATTTCCCATGTGCCTTAGGATGACTATGGGGCTACTTTACTTTACTTTGAATTCACTTTATTTTACTTTACATTTCGATCAAAGACCTTCATAAATTCCTATTCTGGATTAATTCCTCATATGTTTATGTTTTTTTCTCTCTCATTGATTTAAAACGAATAATTATCGAGCAGTGAAATCTTGATTTTTAGGTGTTATGATCCTTTATGTCTTTATTAAATCAGCTCTGGTATAGATGTGTCCTTCAGTTTATTATAGACTTAGCACCCTAAATTTGTCTATCCAATGAATTGCTAAGAGGCACGCGTGGCCGTGTGGTGAAATCAACTGCTCCACTGGCTGAAAAGCTGGCGTACGATGTTCGACACCCGCGGTAGACAGAAAGGATATTATCTTTCGTGGGTGAAATAGAAATCATGAGTCTCATGTCTTATCATGAGTCTCACTGACTATATATTCTCTCTCTCTCTCTCTCTCTATATATATATATATATATATATATATATATATATATATAGAGAGAGAGAGAGAGAGAATGCACGCCTAAATTGACATTATAAGACAGCCATTAGCAGCATGTGCTGACCATCTAATCTGTTTCAGATCTAAAATACTGAGGTTTTAGCCAGTGGGCGTGGCGCCACAGAGGTCGATCTCATGCGAGTACGGAAAAAGTTGGTTGCTGGGGGCGTGTTGCTGTTCCTCTTCACCACGCTGTTAATGCTGCTGACCTCGACTAGCCAAGATGGTAAGTCAACTTTGTTCCTTGTTTTTGTTTCATTTATTTGTCGTTTGTTCGTTTATTTTGTAAGTCTATTCTTCTTAGTTCCTTCTTTCTTCCTTCCACCCTTTCTTCTTCCGTTCACCTTCCCTTCTTCCTTCCTCTATCTTCCTCTTTCCACCGTCTATTCTTCTTTCCACCCTATCTTCCTTTCGCCCTATCTTCCTTTCGCCCTCCCTTATTATTTCCACTATCCCTTCTTCCTTCCTCCCACTCTTCTTCCTTTCACTTTCCGTTCTTCCACCACCCCTTCTTCCTTCCACCGTCCCTTCTTTCTTCCACCATCCTTCCTACCTTTTCCTTCCTTCCTTCCCTCCCTGCACAGACCTTTCTTTCTCTCTGTTAGTTTTACATTGTTAACAAATTTGATACAAAATTACCGACACGGTTAATCATGAAGGGAGTAGTTCTATAATTGTGTTAAGTGCGACGACAACCAGGAATAGAGATCTTTTGACTCGTCAACAAATTAGTACAATCTGGTTGTGTGCTGATTTAACGCTTGATCTATTTGGGTGTTCGCTATAAATGTTTGACATGGTTTATGAAAGTACCTTTAACGAAAAAGACTGACACGAAATTATTCAGCTTTCCCTTATTTGTGTGTATATCTGCGGCATGGTTTAGTATGCCTTACACTCGTAATTCAAGCATATCTGACGAACTTCTAAAAAAGCAGATGGTACATACCACCTAAGGCACACATTTATTTAGTTCTATCTCACACATTCCGCCATTCGTTTCCACGACATTTCCAATTTAACTATATTCTTGAACTTTCTCTCTCTAGGCTCTTTGCATCTACCTACTGACTTCTGGGTTCACCATGTTATGTCTATTATAGCTTTAGTCTTCTATTATTCCTATCCAATCCATTTATGTGCTTTTTTGCTCATTTCTTGATCCAGTTGATAAAGCTCTTCTGGACTTCTAGCCAATAATGCAGTGTTATGTTCTTATTCCTGTTTAAATTTAGCATTTCTATTATATCTTTAAAGACCATTCCTTAAAAAAAAAAATGAGTAAACAAAATGATAGAACTCAGCACTGTCTGACTCCTCTCTGACTATCAATAGGGGAAGAGTTCTTATTATAACTTATCATGCTTTATTCCCAATATAAATGTCATATCAGTAGTAATTCTATATGTTGTTTTTGTGCTGAGCTATGTCATAATCGTTTGCGTGATCTATAAATCCGGCATAAATTGGCTTGTTTATTTTTGTGTACCTTTTTCTGTCAACATTCTCCAGTAAAAGATAACTTCCCTTGTTCCGCTGTTTTTTTTCTTTATGAATCCAAATTAATGTTATTCTAACTTAGTAATGATTTTATTTTTATTCACCCTTGTCTAAATTTCAAATGGCTTTACGATGCATACCTGCGGCATTATATGTCATATCTTATGTTTAGTTCGTCTTGTGCACACCTGCGGCGTTATATGTCGTATCTTAAAATGTTTAGTTCGTCTTGTGCGCACCTGCGGCGTTATGTGTCGTATCTTATAATGTTTAGTTCGTCTTGTGCACACCTGCGGCGTTATATGTCGTATCTTATAATGTTTAGTTTGTCTTGTGCACACCTGCGGCGTTATATGTCGTATCTTATAATGTTTAGTTCGTCTTGTGCACACCTGCGGCGTTATATGTCGTATCTTATAATGTTTAGTTTGTCTTGTGCACACCTGCGGCTTTATATGTCATGTCTTATAATGTTTAGTTCGCCTTGTGCACACCTGCGGTGTGATTTGTCATATCTTATAATGTTTAGTTCGTCTTGCACACACCTGCAGCATTCACTATGTGCCATGTCTTCTACTTCTTTGTTTGTCTTTTAAACATTTAAATGTATATGCTACGGAACTACCATTTTTTTCGACCAAATAGTTTATTCTTCTTTGTCTACATCTACCAGAGTAGCACGTTAACACCTGGCTATACTTTATTTTCTTAAACTTGAAGTAAAATAACGTATCCAGTCTGCGCCTAGTTTGTTGCTTGAGTTGATTTGCGGTCCTTTCTTGTCAGTTAATAAATGTTAAGCTTTAGGAGAATCCTCTTGTTTCTGCTGGCTAGCAAACAAAATCTCAGCAGCCAAGCCTTTGTAGAGCTTAGATCAGATTAATTAGCCGATAAGACAGGCTTACCTACCTGTAATGTAACATTGTCATCCTTGTTGTATTGAACAAAGCATGTGTATAATCCCGGTCGTTTATTCGGGGACTAGCAAAAACGTTTATGAAAACAAGCAGTTAAAAAGAGTGTAGCAGGAAGGAAGAAAATCATAAAATTGTTAATTCAAGAAATGAAAAGAGAAATCGACAAGACAATAATTCTCTTGAATCAATTAAACCATTCACGTGGGGGCGGTGGGTGGGTCTGTAATGCAATTACCCACTTATTTCATGTAAAACTCATTTATTTAATATGTACTTTAGTCTGCAAATGTTTTCTCTTTCGTTCATTATGTCCTTGACAGAGCTACATTGATTGCAGCGTCGGTAATGTCTGTCAGTATTTTTTTAGTGAAAGATATATTGTTTTTGTAATAGTCGCCCGTGGCAGTCAGGTTTTTACTGTAACTCGTCGCCATTCAACTTAAGCCTAAATAAACTTACAAGTGTACGTAGCTTTTGTTTACAGCAAACAGGATTTGTACTAGCAGCATTTAACATGTTCATGCTGATTCGTTATTGTTACTGACGGGACATTGCTGTTACTTAGTTCTCTAGAACTGATACATGTTAGCGTTGGATGTCACGAACAATTTAAAAAAAAAAAAAATTAATCCAAAGAGATATTTAGGAAATTACAAAATGAGAATAAAGATCTTTGAAAGATAACTTGACCACCTCCGCCTGATTTGATTGTACAAAGCATACGAGCGATTGTTAGTGATTTGTTTGAGTATTTGTGTTGATGATGGTTCTCATTAGCTCCTGAAGATAGACAAACCCCGGATCACAATCTGTAGTCGCTGTCTCCAAGCAGGTGCTGTGTGTTTTGTGTGGCTGTGTGTGTGGCGGGGCGAGGGGGGGGGGGGGCGGGGCGCGGTGTAGAAATAAAATAGGGGATGGTCGAGAGCCTATTATTATTTTTTTTTTTAAATTCCATCATGAATGGTGTAATCTCATTTCATAAAATATTAGTTAAGTTTTGAGAGATGGAAGTTGTTTGCTGCTTGAACAAGGGAATCTAAATCTAATAAAGGTTGGCACCCGCTGTTGTAAAGCTCAGGATACTATGCTCGAGCTATAAATCTAACAAGTGCACACCAATCAGGAAAAACAGATATCGTATAAGAGTACGTTATCAGCGGTTTAAAGTAAGACTAAGACTTATTCGAAATATGAAGAGCCAGTACAGACGTCAGATTGTGAATTCTGGGTAATCGGACAATAGACAAGAAAATATTCGGAGATCACAGAAATGTAATTTTACGCAAGAATGATAAGAAAACCTGGACAATTAGTAATAACTGCTTCTAAAAGAGGCCACGGAAAAGAAAGTATATTAAAAGCATAAGGAATAAATAATCTACATTGTTTGAGCGATTTTATGAGGAGAGTACAACTGGAGCATACTGCGACAGCTGATAACAGTGAATAAGGAAGAGATGGAAGGAAAGAAAAGGGGGGGGGGGGAGTAATAGTTTCATAAACGTGGCATTTTTGTTAGGAAGTCAACAGCAGAATTGATGAACAACTGCAGAGACAGAAAGTTTCAGAGAGAGGCATGATTACTTATGTCAGTTGTCATAGTACTTGATGATAGTAATGATGATAGACCTAACCATTTAATGAAAAGAACACATTCTATTTGAAGGAATCTCACGTTTTGCAGTTTACATCCAGAGAGTAAAACCTTGAGTATCGGAGGACAGGTTTTTTTTCCCCGACTTCGACTCCATTTCCACATCAGAAGACCGCTGACATTGTTAACATCCTGCACCGTTATAATGCAAACGTTTTACTTCTTCTTATTATTTTCTTCCTGATCTACCTTTCAGCGTCGAGGGAAGATACAATTTGATGTCTTTTGCTCTTCTTTTCGCCTTTGCTGCTGTTATATTTCCTAGTGCTTCTAATATTCCATCGATCCATCTTTTTCGTGGTCGACCCTTGGGTCTGATGTTCTCACAGCGTTTGCTGAACACACATTGTGTTATGTTTTGATCTTTCTGCCTTGTCACGTGCCCAAACCATTTTATCTGTTGTTTCCTTATATATTCTCTGGCGGGGGCTATTCCTACCTTTTTTCAGTTCAGTTAATGAGTTTAATGCTAGCAATCGGAGTGGCCAGATAAGAAGGAGTGGCTATACAGCTACTTACTACCGCTACCGAAGCCAAACAAGGACCATTCTCAGATCAGTGCCTACATAATCATCACAATGTAGAACACTGCGGGCAAGCTGCTGGAGAAAATAGTTGCCCGTGTCTCACCTCCCACCTTGAACAGAAACGTGCATTCCCACCCACACTCGGAGGTTATAGATGTAACAAAGAGACATGGCTCAATGCTGCAGTCTTTGCATTTGACGTCTTCGAAGGCTTCCACAGACGAGAGGAGACATGTGCTGCTGCTATAGATCTGGAGGATACATACAACAGGGTACCATTTGAATATCTCATGCATATGCTCCTGAAACTAGCGGTGCACTCCTTCCTCTTTAGATGGATCGCAGCGGCACTGTTTCAGAGGAAGGTGATACTCAGATGTGGAAGTTGGTCTTCCGAGCCAACATCCATTTGTCCAGGGCTGCCACAAGGCTCACCATTGTCACAAGTTCTATTTAACGTGTACACAATAACGATCACGGAACAACAACTGCATGTGAGGGGAGGACTATGAATTTTTCTGATGATATTCTGGTATATCGACAGGGAAGAGACATACAAAGAATCGCCTCCACAATGCAAGACGAACTCGATCACATTTCTTCCTGATGTGGGGTTTCAGGTGCCTTGGTTAATCCTAATAAAGCATCAGTTTCATGGTTCTTCTTTAACAATCATATCGTTAATACGACCACACCGGTAGTACGAATGGAAGCTGATGAGGTGACCAGGGACAAGTTGATGACATACCTCGGAGTTAAGTTTGATCGCATCCTGTGTTTTCGGGACCACGTTAACCATGTGATAACAAAATCCCGCAAAGGATTAGCCGCCTTGAAGGTCATGGCAGCTGCCAACATCGAGCAGAGGCTACTTACTCTTCTGTTCCAGGGATTAGTCCTCGCACCAATCGAGTATGCTCTGGCAATTCTTACTGTCAGTACGACTCAAATTGATAGGCTGGAGAAAATACAAAAGGAAGCCATGCGCATTATCTTGGGATGTACAAGGGGCACTCCCTGTATAGCAGTGAGGTACCTTCTTGACTTTCCAACCATGGATGACAGAATCAAGATCTGGAGAGCACGAGCGTACCTGAAGATTAGTACAGATAAAGAGCATCCATTGCACCACGTGCTCAACACTGAGAAAGGTTCCAGGCTAAAAAGAGGCAAATCATAGGTGGGCCGAGCAGAAGATGTCATCAAACAGGTCTGTGGGCTTACCAATATCAGCGTTGGTGAGGAGTGGATACCGGTGCCTATGTCATTCAAGGTGACTTTCTCGTGTATTGTCACACTCGACACGAAAAGAAGGGAAGGGAACAGAACCTGGTCGTGGTTAATGCTGAGGGCAACGGTCTCATCTGCGATAACACCGATGAGAAAGATGAAGTCATCTATACAGACGGATCTGTAAGATGACACCAAAGAAGTGCATGGGCATTTACAGCACGCTCGGCATGGATAATAGTCAAAGAAGACAGTGGTGCATACGTCATGACCACGAGCAGCATGACAATGGAGGTGATGGCAGTGACCAAGGCATTCAAATGGTTAGAGTCACAAGACTACACCCACGCATGTATACTGAGTGATTCGATGAGCATGATAAAAAAAGTGGAGACGGGCTTTATACGCATACAATGGGTAGAGTCATTGCAGAAGTCCAAAATACGTAAGGTCACTTTGTCTATGTCCCTGAACATGCGGGAGTACGGGGAAATGAAAGAGCGGACAGGTTGGCTAGCTGCGCTGCCGTTGAGGACGGGCAACCAATGGATCGGGGGACATCATCAATGCCCTCCGAGATGTGGGAAGAGCACAGGACTTCGACAAACACAGATCCACGTCACTTCTTCGGATGATGGAAATGGGAGTTAAGATGGGCACAGCCAGAAATGAGAAACTTAGTGGGCGTGTAAGAAGACTTATCAACCAACATAGAACTGTAGTGTCGTCAGTCGCTGGACACTGCGGGACTTGCTGAGGAGGGGATCTGAGCACCTATGGACATGCTCGGAGTGCAATGATGATGACCCGCAAATAACTCAATTCCTGTACTTGTTTTAGTTGCCTGCCTTCTATAGTTATGTTGATGTTCTGTTTATTTTTGGCGACATTCATGACTTCTGTTTTTTTTTTTTTTTTTTTTGGGGGGGGGGGGGGAGAATTCTTACGTCTTACTGCTAAGCTAAATATAATTAAGTATGAATGTTCTGCCCCAAGTGTGCACTCCGTACAAGTGAAGCTGAGGTACCAAAGGTTGGTAAAAAATATTATCGTAAAGTCCCTTGATAATAAAGTAGATGACAATTTCTAGAACTGGTGGCAGGAAATTTGCATCACGTCAACGCGTTTTCAATTCACAGCTCTTGAATGAAGGAAATTAAAATGTTCTAATATTTATCAAACCTTGAGTATTTATGAATGGACTGACGACAAAGTTGTGTAAAAGCAGGCAATGGAATCTAGCGTGAAGATCGTGAGAGACGAGTTTTGGGCACAAAGTACCATCGGAGTCTCGCCCATATAGTTTGGGTTGGGCTAGTGAAGAGTGTAGAAAACATACGGCAACGCATCATCGAGAGGGGAAACCCTGCAGTATCTAATGCTACTGTCAACTGGTGCTAGAAGGGATGAATTACTGACAAAAACCTATCATTTCTTCACCATTGTTCATATAGACACACAAACAGATGAACATGAGGTGCTATGAACATCAAAATATGTCATGGGAGCGGCTAAAACCACTGTTCGGTGGCTGAAAAGCTGACGTACGGTGTTCGAAGCTCGCGGTAGACAGAAAGGATTTTTTCTATCGAGGGTGAAATAAAAATCCCGAGTCGCACACGTCGTGGCGATTGCTTGACCAAACGGCCTTAATCCCTCTGGTTCTATCGTTCCCCCCCCCCCCCCCCCCCCGACATACACCAGCAATGGTACTATGTGTCGTAAAGATCGTTTTTTTTTTTAAACCTCTCTGTCTTGAGGCCGATGTCTTGCTCGAGACCAACCAGTCCCTCATGGACTTGGAAAATGAGGAAACTGCAACAAGGAACACTTTTCATGCATAGCCTTCAATGGTTCCTGCCGCCAATCCACCATAAGTTCAAGTCCTCCTGAAAGTGCTGATCGTCATATTTTTTAAAAATATATAGCGCTTGATGATGTTAGGCCATCGACTCCAATTCCAAACATATAAACACACATTTAGTCGTCAGATTATCCCCGTCGCACATCAAACAACAGACCGTAAGATTAGTGTACTGCCGGTCTAGGGATATACGATGAGCCATTACGATGACGTAGCACACATAATAATGTCGCGCCCCTTAGATTCCTGATTACTCTAGTGAATGCAACTACGACAAACAAAACACAGTGCAAATTCCCTAAAGAGATCAAACTGCGGCTGACGAAGCAGTTCACATTAATGAGTCATCATTATGTACCATACCGGTTGGCGTAGGTGATCATGTCCCTCCACAATCTTCTATCTACAGTTCATCGTATCAGTTCTGTTGTTGACTGTTTTCCATGCTATGACACCAAGCTATCCAGTATTCTCTCTCTTTGTCGCCCGCGATCTCTCTTTCCTTTTATTTTGCCAGTTGTAACCAAGTATTCCAACTTTCCTCTTCTCATGATGTGCCCGAAAAATTTTGATTGCTTCTTTCTGATGTTTTTTTAAGAGCTCCCTTTTTGTGTTGGCCTCTTTGAGAACTTCCTCATTGGTCTTTTTAGCTGTCCAGGGAACTTTCAGCATTCTTCTGAGAAATCCCATCTCTGTGGCCTCTAATCGTCTTTTCATTTGTTTGTCTACTGTCCATGATTCGCTTCCATAGGTCAGAATTGGTTCTATATAGCACCGATGAACTCTCTTTCTCATTTTTATTGACATAGATTTGTTGCATAAGATATTTTTCATTTCTGAAATGCTATTTTGGCCTGAGCTATTCTTTTTATTTCTGTGGTGCATCTCCCATCTGATGTTATTATTGTGCCCAAGTATTTGAAACGTTGCACCTGTTTCAGATTTGTCTCGTTTATTTTTATGCTGCATGATGGTGATGATTGTTTCTTCGATATAACCATTACTTCTGTTTTGAGTAACCATCCATTAATGAGTAACATGTAAATAACTTGCGCCAAGCAATTGCAACAACCGTCATGAACAGCACCAATGTGACGTAAAGCGCAGATCAAGTCTAAACGGTGGAAGGTAGCATTCACAGCACTTGATTTGTCAAAAAGGGAATATTGCCGGTTTACGACTCCAATTTATCGGCGCAGATGTAATAAGTAGATTATCATTTTGACTTTAACGCAGAAAAGTGCAATGGAGAACCGAAATTAATTAAACCCCGAATGCACTTTCTGCAGCGATCGAGAGAACGTGAACTAGATCCACCATCTTGGTAACGGAAGTCCACCACATACATCGGATATTAAATTGATGTTCATTCATTGACGGGCGTTCATATATTAGAGTACATTACAAAAAGATCTTCGTGATCAAGAAAGATAAGTAGTTTAGTGGGTATCGAATAGAAAAGCGATCAAGTGAGGACGAATCAGAGAGTAAATCTAACATGGAATTTAAGAACCTGGAAACAGAAAATGAGGATAGGCATACAAATGTGTGTAAGGCTGCTGCAAAGCTCGCCATAAGTAGAGTATTCACTGCTGTTTGCATTTACAGCACACTAATCCGGACAAAGGAGCGGCGATACCTCAGTGGTTAATAAACTAGACTATTAAGGACAAAAGGTCGGGTTCAATCATGATTGACAGCTACCAGGTTCACCCAGCCTTAAATGGGGACATGATTTTTTCTGGAAAGTAAAGCGACACAGGCGTCATATTGACCAAATTACCTCAAAAATCATGTGCTGAAGGTCTTTAAATATTATGGTCACTAATACCATACTCCCTTAACGCCATTTGGCGTGACGGAGCTCTTTACTTTACTTACTAATCCGGACAATCACCATAGCAAACTAAAGAAAAGACATAGGGCAGTCCCACTGTTGGTCAAAGTTCACGTAGCGACGATTGATAGAATCCTACTTACAACAACCCATCCTCGCACTGGTGAACACATCACGGTAGCGGGACTAAGCTAAAGCCTTCACAGTAGTTGGGTGCGGGTGCTCAGTCTGTTTCAACAAGGAAGGAAGTGTCCACACTGATGGTTTCAATGAAAGAGTAATCGCATGAACACAAATAGCATGTTGCACGGCTACAAAATATAAGGAAGTAATTACATCAATATGAATAATACCGTTTTTAAAAGTAAATGGTTTCCTCCATTCCTTGCAGCGTTAGGGTTATATGGTGTTAGTTAGGTGTTTATATCTGGGAACATTGTTCACCTCAGATGGTAAATGTACAACAGAGGTGAGATGCAGAATAGCTCAGGAAAAAATCAGCGTTCCAAAAAATGAGGAAGATACTGTACAATCCAGTCTTGACAATAGAAACAAGAAAAAAGAGTTCTTTAATGTTATGAAGAACTAGTCTTAACATATGGATGTAAATTATGGACAATAGGACAACAGACAAGAAAATCATCGGAAGCTGTAGAAATGTGGTTTTACAGAAGAATGTTGAGAATACCATGGACTGCTGAGAAGAGTAATGAAAAAGTTCTGAAAGAGGCCAAAGCAAGAAGAAAGCTAATATCCAATATTAGGAAGAAAAATATGAGGCTGTCACCTCAGAGGTAAGGTGCAAAGAAAAACGCTTACATTGACCAGAATAGACAAAATCAGAAAGTATATCATATGAGGAAAAGTGGATATTGATGAAGTCCTAAACTACGTACAGAAAGAACAAATACAATGATTTGCCTATCTGAATGGAATGCCGAGTGATTCCTTACCACAGAAAGCATATCTTTAACGAGGAGGAAGGAGAAGTTGTCGGAAGATGAGGATGGACCAACATCACCAAAGAAAGGCTACAATATCAATAGGCAGTGGCTGAAGAAATACAAATACCAGAACTTTGAATCTGCCTCGAATCCGCAGGGGTACATGGTGAAGTGAAGAAGAAGCCATATTTTTTTAATTGACAGCCATTTATAGGTAATGTGGCCGATATCATGACAGGTCGCCCTAATTTCTCAGGAAAAAAAAAAAATGGTATCTATTTTTACTGAAGGGTGAGCCTCGAAACTATGTCGGTCAGAAAAATAAAAAAAAAACGCCGTGTCTGGGAATTGAAAAGCAGCCCTTTCTGATCAGTTGCATGTCCACTACAACCCAGATACTTTCTATCTCCCTCCTCCCTCTCTCTCTCCCTCCTCTCTCTCTCTCTTTATATATATGCGCGCGCGTGATTTTCAACGTTATAATCGTAATATGATATGTATTCCACATCCTATCCCAAAGTTTCGACATGCATTTCTATGTTAACGCAATTACTTTGCCATCATCAATCCTAGGCAAGCTTCAATGTGCACTGTTATGTTCATGTATTTAGACTGTCAACAAGAACGCACGCTCCACCAGTTTATCGGCTGTATGTTTTGGTGATTTTGTTCCACACAAGTATTTTGAGAGTGTTCCTTATGTAGGCCGTGCCTTCTTATTGGTGTGAACATTCCATGGGCTAATATTTGTTGAGATCGACGCGCTTGCTCCTCTCCCTCACCCTGACTATTTAACTAATATACATATAATTCAAGCAGTCCGCGCATTCCACAGACTCATCGATTCAGCGAATCAAACTGTGTAACATCTCATATTGATGCACACTTGAGATTTCTCAGACCATTAATTCATTATAAAACTACACAGAATTAACTTTACATCATCATTGAGTGCCGTCTCCACATCGAATTTTGGCTACCATTGAGCGCCATTCCGCTCTGTCTCTTGCTTTGATATTGCATGTTGCCGTAAGTTGACTTGTCCATCTTTTGATGTACTCGCCCATATTAGTCTTGATCTGCCTCTGCCTCTCTTTTTTCTCCAGTATTTTCCCTTCCAATATTAATTTGAGTAGTCTGCTGTCTTTTTAACATGTCCCAAAAAGTCTCAGTTATCTTGTTTTGTGTTTAGTAGTGTTCTTTTTATTCTTCGTTGTTTTAAAACTTCATCATTTGTTGTCTTTTCTTTCCATCCAATTCTTCCTATTCTTTATAAATAAATCCACATTGGATTAGGCTTCAATTTTCTATTCTGTTTTCTTGTTTAATGTCCATGTTTCTGCACCATATAGGAATGTTGAAAATATATAGCATTTTGCTATACTGAGTTTTAGCTAACCTGGTGTTATTTGTTTTGAGGTTAGTAAATTTTCATGGCATTAAAATGCTTTTTGCCATTCTTGTTATTTTATTTATTTCAATTTTATCTTTTCCGTTTCTGGTTATATAGTATGTCCAGGGTAGTTGTAGTTTTGAACCGTCTAGATGTCTATTCATTCCACTTCGATATCCACCTGTACGTTTTGAGTATTATCTTTGTTTATGATCATATCTAATCCACTTTACTTAAACATTTTTATATAGGTTACATTTTCTGCCCACCATCTCCCGTCCTCCAGCTCTTGAAGCATATAAATCTGTGTGTACTAGAAATGTTGCAAAAGGTAGAGAGAGATCATATTTTCTCAACACAGCACACTATAGAACATAGAGTCACGTAATAGTAAGAGCTGTATGTCTGGAGGAAGATTGGTACGAACATTGGTTGCAGTACAAAATGATGTTGCCTACTCCAGCGCCATTGTATGTGAGCTGATGTGAGCAATAGTGCCAACATTATTATTGTAATTTATCTTGTGTAGCTCCCAATTGACAGTAGCATTAAAATACCACAGCGCTCCCCTTCTTGAATAATCGCCTCCGTATGTTTCCTGCACTTTTCATTAGCAGAGCCCGAACGATTTAGATGAGATATCGATGGTTCGTTGTGAAACAAGTAAAAACGTTTGATGCTGGGAACTTGGGATGCCCATTATATATTATTAATAAGTTTTATATTTATCTAATAAATTGTTATATTCCTTGTGTTTCTTAATAGTTTCTTATTTATATTCAATTCCTTCAGGCCGTCTCGTTAACACACATTAAATATATTATTACGTTCTCTCGCTCTATTTAGTAGCAAATGTTTCTTTCATTTTGATAACTGAGGTGTTCAGTAACACCGTAACATATTTATTGATGTTTCTCTCTTACAGCAGCGTGGACACATTTCACATGAATTCATTCATTGTCCTCTCAGACGAAGGCGGCACATAGGCCAGAAGTCATAGTTCTCCACGATTGACAATCTGCTTTAGTACTTGTAGTTCTTGCTTATTTCTTAGATGCATAGTTGATCCAGCCCTATTAGTTCTTCTGCTTAGTGATTGTCATGGTCTGCCATGTTTTCTTTTGACAAATGGTTTCCACATGAATGCATGACAGAGAAGTCTTTCTTCATTCATTTTCAGCACAGGACCGATGTATTTCCAACGCCTTTTTCTTATGAAGCTCGACATACATTCTTGCTTTTAATTCGTCTCTTATTTGTTCATTAGAAATGTATTCTTTCTACCTTATGTTGAGATCCTACGGAGACGTTTGTCTTTAAGGCATTTAATTTCCTATTTAAACTCATGGTGGATTTACAATTTTCACATCTATATGTTAGCACTGGTACACACAGGAGTTGAACATTATTCACATGAATACAATTGCACAATTACATGTTGGCAAACCACTATAAGTTACTACTACCTGGCTGTCTGTCTGGATGACCGATTTGAATCATTCACTCCTTGAAATATTATCACATTACACCTTCTAGCTAACTTGCTAATGTCTACTCTAGTTCTAATAAGAAAAATTTTCATACACAAGTCCTGTTGTGGTCTCTAACTAAATATGCTGCTCTAACTTTTGATTTATAACTGGTCCTTTCTATTATCTTATCTATCTACACCGGTCGTTGACATATTCTGCATTCCTTGTGCTGCATCCTTCCTGATGGAATCCCCATCTCTATCTCTCTGACCTGCTCTGCTCTGAGGATGAGATATTAGTTTTTTTTTAAAAAATATAATGACTAATCCCAGCCACTTACCTGTTATATCCTAACTTATTATTTTTTTCTACGCCCACACCTTCCGGTGGTCACCTCTACTGACCTCGTCTACTGGTCTGCCCGGTCACACTGTCTACTAGTCAAACTAACATTGACCCATTTTACTGTGGATATTTCTCAGTCCAGTGCAACTTTAATATGTCCTGCTCTGCTACAGTGGTGCCCACACCTTGACCTCCACTTCCTTCTATTTTTGCTGGAATTCTTTACTTGCTTTTAATTTACTCACAACTCTGTAGACAGGCCGCTCAAAAAATGTTGAAGGTATGAGAAATGTGGAACATGTTCGATTTCCTTCTTTCTAAAGCTGTAAAATTAACATGCGCTTTGACTCTGTATCCATTTTCTACGACCAGTGTTATAAATTGTCGTCTACTCTATTATAAATTTTACACTATTTATTTTTTATTGTTGGTGGTATTTGCTCACGGTACTTGTGTATAATTTGGGACAGATGATACATATTTACTCAGAAATTTGGCTCAACAGTAAGATTGCCAGTGTTTTTGCTTCAAAATACTGGGTGTTTGTGTATATATAAGTTCCTCTCTCTCTCTCTCTCTTCTCTCTCTCTCTCTCTCTCTCTCACTCCCCCCCCCCACACCAAACCCCCGGCGCATCATTAATTTGAAAATCCTGGAGATCTTATGTAAGTGTCATCACGTATTCATGAAGTTATCAGCTTAAAAGCACTGCAACTATGTCAGTACAGTGAGGTCGATTTATGCCAGTATTTACCAGAGTATAACTTGGAGATAACATCCAGCGTATAACTTAAGGGTAAGAATATATTGCAGGATGAGGGTAATCAATATATAGGATGTGTTCTATATTCTTTTGTTTTATACATTTATTTGTATCACTCCTTTTTTAAGAGCTTCAATGTTTGTGGCTAATGCGCTTTTCTCAGGCTTTGTTGATTAAGTGATCGATATTCAAGCTCAGATTAACTATTTTTATTTGGCTGGTGTGAGTAAAGAATAGTTACTTGGCACAAAGTAAATGTAAAATAATTATTTTTAGCATATGATGTAATTTAAATTCTCTGGATTATTATGAGTAATATTTATATTATTTATGTTATTATTAATGTTTTTGGGAGATCACAGCTATAGTGAAAAAGGGACGTTAAATAAATTACTGAGGTATACTCTCTCGAGCTAATATTGTGACGATTTTCCTCTTTTCAAGTAACTCTGATGGCCGATGATTCCTTTCTAGAGCAACATGTGATGGAGCTTCAGGAGAGACTCAACAAGGCTGAACACCTGAACAAGCAGCGTGAGCAAGAAACTGTACTCTGTTCTAGCTAGTATTGATTCGAGTCGCTTGGAGGCTCTGCAGGAAACTTCTCTAGAGGGTGAGTGTTTTCATTTTAAATAGAAATATTATCCTTGCCCAAGAGAGTTGATCAACTTTCTGAGACCAGGAAATCAAACTTACTGGGATATCAGAAAGTTGAGATGGGAAAAGACAATCACATTGTTATGAGGGATTAAAGACTGAATAAAAATCAAAGTAGACTTGAGATACATGGTGGGTAACCTGGTGCAAACATTAAGAGAACTAGAATTATGCTCATAAATAGAGATGTAAGACTGTAGGAAAGTACATGAAACGTGTTCCATATTATAGTTGCATTGAATATATCAGGGGTGGGAAACATTATATTTTTTGAGGGCCAGATCTGAAAATTACGAAGACGCCAAGGGGCCAAATACCATCACCTAATAAAGCCATATATAAAATCATCTAACATACATTCACAGGTGATTGCAATTTAAAAATCTTATTAGTGATGGAAAGTGAAAGGGCAGAATGGAGAGTGTACTGAAAGAAAGAGGGTGAGACAGAAAAGGGAAAGGGGAAGGGAGAATTCTGCAATAAATTATAAATAGAAAACTTACTGGTTTAATGAGAGGGTTGTGTCTGAACTTCATGCTCAAGGTTGTCCTTGATTGGTAGTTTTTGGTTAACAGCAACGCATAGTATGTTTTCTAAATCTGTGTGAGTTAATCAATTTCTTTCTTTTGATTTAGCCATTTATGTTGAAAACAAGTGTTCAAAACATAAGTGCTACCAAACAAGGAGGAACTTTTAGAGCATTTGATATGATCATTGCATTTTGTTCACGTGGCAAAGAAGATGTATAGAAGTACAGTATCTCAAGTCCCTCCACTTTGATTTCAGAATATTTCTTCTTGCAAGTAAACAGCTTCTATTTATATCTCTGCCGGAGCAGCATTTACATGTATATCAAATGGTATGAGAAACATAACCTTGTTTTTTTGTGCAGCAAAATCTTTGAAAAGCTCCACTAACTGTCAGTAAATATCATTAATGTCGTAAGCCTAGCTTTCTATAGTATACACAGCTGCTGGCAGATAGGGCAGAAAGGCCGACTTAAGGTCGACAACGGTCTGGAAGGCAAGAGCTGGAACGGTTTGGTATTTGGCTCATGGAACAACCGTGACCTAAGGTGTTAAGTGGCCAGAACCAATCAGAAAGCAATGGCAAACTATTGATTGCAGACTGCCGAGAAATATGACAGTCAAAAAGAATGCTATTAGAATAGCGGGCGAAGCATCAAATAGGTTTGAAGGACAAAGAGAGGTGAGGCTGTGATGCATCTTCTCTCCATAACTGTTCATCATCTATGCTAGAATATGAGAAATGTCAGAAACGATGACAGATTTTGAAGTTCAACCTTTTCACAATAAATGGCAACATAATTCCAGTCAGATACGCTGATGATACAGTCATCTTCTCGAACAGCGCAGAAGGATTGAAAGAGACAACTGAGTGTGTAAAACAACATAGTGAAGAGCAAAACCTCTTTCTAAACGTACAGAAAACTAAGATAATGTGCATTGACAAAACAAGTAGCTAACCCAAAATTATCTTCAATAGTGAGTAACTTTAAATTGTAACAACCTATGTATATCTGGGATTTGTAATAACTAGCAATGGAGACTGTCAGAAAGAGATAAAAGAAGAATAGCAATAGCAACACAAATTAAACGCCATAAAAAACATGTGACACAATACCAGCAAGACTGTAAAATTAAAATTACTAAGGAAATGTATCTTCCGATGGTAATAGATGGTTGTGAATCATGGACAATCTTGCAAACAGCAAGGGAAAAAAAAATTCATTCGAAACAAAATGTTACAGAAGAATCCTTAAGATACGTTGGATAATGAAAAAGAGCTGTAAAGACATTAAAAGGTTTAAACATTGCGAAAGAACTGGCCTGTAAACACCATTCTACAGAGAAAATGAAATTACTTCCTACTGCCACGTCAAATGACACAGTGTGCTGCAAAGAACAATAATGGGAGGCTTGTTTCCTGGCGACGCATCAGGAGCAGACCAAGAAGAAGGTGGTTTCAAGACACAAGGAAACCTTGAACATGACAACAGAAGAAGTGGGAGACCTGACTTGAGACAGAGATTCTTCAGATGGGCTGTAGAGAATGCAACCTTCTGCAAAGAACATGCGATCTTATGATGATGGTGATTATGATGATGATGATAGCTGATGAAATTAATAAGAATTTTTTCTACTCTCCATGCTTTACAAAAAAATTAGTATTTCTTTCTCGCAGGTTACTCTTCCATATTTTCAGTTTTTTTTTCTTCTAAAAAGCTTTGATATGCCGTAAAGTTCGTGTACCAGTTGTCCTTGTTTTTTTAAATTTGAGATTTATGTCATTAAAATAACATTTTAACATAACAGTCAAGTTAACCAAAAACGCTAACTGGCAGATCCACTGAGGGTCCTGTAATTCTTTGATTGGACTACCCTTCACGTCCATGAAAAGCTCTAGTTTAGCCCGTAAGTCATATCATCTTTTCAGCATTTCCCATCGATTTAACCAATGCACTTCACAATAGTAAAGTAAATTGCCATACTTAGAATCGACGTCATGGGGGGATTCTTGGAATTAACGATGGTTGGAGCCCTCTTGCTTATAAAGTTCTCACACACGATACCACGACTGGCATGTCATCAACTCTAAACGATTTGTCACACAGATTTTCTTGATGGATAAAGCCATTTAAAAAAAACTTATAATTTCCCAATTACTAGCATCTGCTGGGGGGGGGGGGGGTGTAGGACTGAGATTAAAGGCAGCCTGTCCAATGCAGCCGCCGCAAGATGTTCGGGTCAGAGTAAACACACACACACCACACGCACACCACACACACACACACACACACACCTACCTTCCATAGAACACACCCTTGACCCTACCAGGAATCGAATCCGCGTTCTCCTGGTTTGGAGCTCGACAAGTTAACCTTTCGGCCAACCGCTATCCTCATAAATTATAAGAATGTAATATCAAGGTGGCCTAATTAGGAATCTAATAGTTGGGATTTTGTTTTGCCATCCAGCAGGTTTTATTTTGACCAGTCAGATGGTAGCTGTGCTTGTTTTTTTCTGTCCCAATTTATTTCAAAATCTTCAATAATGAGCTCCAGAGCTTTGAAAATGTCATTGCCTGGTGTGGTGGCTTAGAGTGGTTGTAGCACTAAATTATTCTCCATAATACTAAATAAATTGCCAATGCACCTAATAAAGATAATTAATTGCGACGTCTGTCACATCAAGTGACGCATCTAAGGCGACGGAGAATGCTGCGAATTTTGACCCACTCGCTTGTAAGCTTTTTTTTTTTAAAAAAAAAAACATCTTTCCCTTGTCATCTATGCATCTTCTGACAGTCCGGCGCGATACACTTGGTGAAATAAATAACTATGAATCAGCTTAAAGCAATTAGACAGCTGCTTCGAAACATTCATTCACAAATTCTCCATCGAAAAATGGCTTCAAACCCTTTCAGTTTTTTGTATTAATAATGTAGCTCACACAAACAGCATTCACTGAAGATTTATTGACATTGTAAAACATACTCTGTTGACCTTCCAAGGACTTCTTTAAATATGCTATTTTAACTTGCCTAACCTTCAAGTGAAATGTAATTTTCATGTTTGGACTGGAAGTGACGCCTCGGGTTGTATTCTTAATAACAGACATTTCCAATTACATATTAAACGCACGGGGTTATCACATACAGAATAACGAAATAATCCAAAGCCCATCTTTCTTGAAAATTACGTAATCCTGTATCTGGTTTACTCCTTTTGCTTGATAAAGTCATTGTGTAACTAATTGGTGACAACCGGTTATTAACTTTAAAACTATTGCTATTTAATTAAAAATTACTAACATACATCCACCACCGCAACTTGTAAGCCCTACCAAAATCGATGCTAAAGAGAAAGACACACAATCTCCTTGATCTGAAGCAGGATTGTCATCGAGTAAAGTCACTGATCTACCGGAAGTGTTAAAACGCCATCCACTCCCAAACCCACATTTTTTAACCATCGTGAAACTAATAATAAACGCTACACCATTATTGTAAGATCGACTAATCAGCGACACTAAAAGAACTGTCCGGTGGGGTAGTGTCCATCATCAAAGGCAATGAACTGTGCAGTCTTAGCTTGTAACGCGTAGCAAACAAATTGATCAAAGATAAAAAAAAAAATATTTCGTTTTGCCGAATTCGTTAACTAAGTTACTATTTTTTTTTTTTTTTTCAAAAATGCGGTCTGAATTTTTGTTCATTTATTTCTTAGTTTTAACTTGTCTAATTGTTTATTTTTAACTTCAGGGAATAGCATATATAGTAATTCTCAAATCAAGCACAAGGGCCGGTCAAAATAGCTTGACATGCCGGTTCTGGTCCGCGGGCCGTGGGTGACCACCTCTTGAATACATAAATATCATATAATGGAAAATGTGATACACAAATAATGAAAAGGAATAGCAGAAAGTTCCCTTAACATTGTAAAACACGTTAAAACATTTAAACAGCACCACCAGATGTGAAAATAAGAATAGTGAAATAGTATGGCTACTCAATACTTCTATATCTACATGGACTTTGAAAAAGACACCAGTAAAACAAATGATCGAAGCTCTAAAAATGCTGGTTTACAGAAAAACTGGAGGAGTTGGGCTGATGGAGAAGAAAATAAATAATGAATTTCTAAAGCAACTGAAAGTAAATAATTATTGAATATAATCTGTGGAAGACGATGAGATATATATCAACATATAAGCAATGAAAGCTGTTCTAGTAGGAAAAGTACGTGGAGAGTGAGGGGAATAACCTAATGCGGGTAAAGATTCAGCTGAACTAACAACATAATGAAGTATTCAATACTCTATCATTTATTTGATACCTTATTAGATTATGCAAATCTTTATCATTATCCCATACCTAGTGTACTTTCTCTAATTAATACATTTTCCCAAAATAATCTAAGGTATGCTGATGATGCAGTCTTAATCGCTAAGAGTGAAAATGAGTTACAAGAAATGTTGGACATTATAGTGAAAGAAAACAAAAATAAAAGTAAAGTTCGAGACTTGAACCGGCGTCTTAGCACGCGAGTTTATACCCTCAAGTGCTCGACCGCCTATCCAGAAATGTTCGGAGATTTCTGTATAGTGTCGCCTCAAGCATCTAAACTCAGATGCAAGGCAACATTCCTCACCTTCCCAGGGTAATACCCTGGTACCCATTTCTGCCAACGGCTGGGTCGACCGTGGGGGTATTTTTTTTTCCAACCACGAGTACAATTCACACTGCTCCCAGTGGGAATCGAACACAGGCTGTCCGAACGTCGGTAGTCCAGTCGGGTGGTTTTCCCAACTAGGCTTCCAAGGCCCCCAAATAAAGGGCTCACCCTTAATACAGTAGTAGAAAGACAGAAGTAACAACAAAGAAAAATACATCACCTCAGTGTAAAATAAAGCCATGTGGAACACTATTAAAACAGGTAAACGAATTTAAATATTGGGAACTTCTTAACCTCAGACGGAAGATGTATAACAGAGGTGAGATGCAGAATGGCTCAGGCAAAAGCAGCTTTCCGAAAAATGAGTAAGATACTATGCAGTCCATTTTTGACAATAGAAACAAGAAAAAGAGTTCTTAAATGTTATGTAGAGCCAGTCATAACAAATGGATGTGAATCATGGATAATAGGACAACAGACAAGAAAATCACTGGAGTCTGTAGAAATGTGGTTTTACAGAAGAATGTTGAGAATACCATGGACAGCTAAGAAAAGTAATGAAAACGTTCTGAAAGAGGCCAAAGCAAAAAGAGAGCTAATTTCCAATATTAGGAAGAAACAATCATCATTTTTTGGCCACGTAATGAGAAGAGAACAGCTGGAATATATTGTAGCAACTGGGAAAATTGAGGGACGAAGATATAGAGGGAAGCAAAGAGAAAGGATATCATACAGCTTAAGAGAATGGCTTGGAAGGTCAACAACAGAAATGTCGTGATCGAAAGTTGTGGAGAGGCATGATCACCTACGCCAGCAGACCCGGGACTTGATGATGATGAGAGTACTTTCACAGAGCTGTTATATTGCAAAACATTCAATTCACCTATTGCTCTAAGCATAATTCAACATGCTAAATCAATATAACAGATCCGCTTATGTGAAGCTATATCCAGTAACTGTTTATCTGATGATAAAAAAAGAGTTCAATTTCCTAGAAAGCTATGAGCCATCTCATGAGATACGAGACGACAATACGTGACGCCCAGACTAATGTTCCCTCATTCGGATATTGTTAGCTTTTAATTCATAACGAGTAAACCAAATACTTTCCCATATTGATTTGATGCAGATATCATCTTTTTTTTTTCCTCCCTGTGTTTTGGTAATATAATCAGTGTATTGTTATATACAATATGAGATAATCAGTTGAATTTATATATATTTTTTTAAATGTATAAAAAAAAAAAATATTGAATGTATATAAATATGCAACTTGGTTAATCAGTTGTCCAATAATAGGAGAGTTTCATCAGGGCACCCGGGCAAGCCCGGAGGTTCTCTGAGTCGTATTAGGCAGATGAAGCAAAGTAAGTGCTCGGTGTTGTTGCCCGGCAGGTGACAAGCGTGTGCACTTCTCACCAGTTTCCATATGCTCTCCTGTTGTACAACACACATGGCTCGCGGGTACACACACCTGGGAGTGCGGGATGACCCACAGAAGCAACTAACGACAGCTGTGTTTGGAAACATTCACACAACAATAAATACAATCTATGTACAGAATTTATCCAAATTGTGGGATTAGGGGGGGGGGGGAGAACTAAATGTCCGATGATAAAGGTATCTTCATGAATGCAGTCCTTATGAGGTGTTGGGAACTGAATTGTTATCTCACCCACGATAGGAACAATAAAAAAATTGACTGGTGAAGTGTAGCAGTTTCAACAACGGAGATCGTGTTACCAGGAGAAATGAAAAAAAAATGGTATGGTAAAAGCTTTACGTAAGTAATGAACGACACAAATTAGAACCGCGTTTGGCTCAATAGACCTTCAACAGGAGCAAACAAACAACACACACACACACAGATATGTAAGTAAATCAAATTAATCTTACATCATCATCATCATGTGCCATAGCGGTTGGCGTAGGCGATCATGTCTCTCCACAATCTTCTATCTACAGTACATCGTATCTGTTCTGTTGTTGACTGTTCCCATGCCATGACACCAAGCTATCCAATATTTTCTCTCTTTGTCGTCCGCGATCTCTCTTTCTTTTTATTTTGCCAGTTGTAACAAGTATTCCAACTTTCCTCTTCTCATGATGTGCCGAAAAATGTTGATTGCTTCTTTCTGATGTTTTTTAAGAGCTCCCTTTTTGTGTTGGCCTCTTTGAGAACTTCCTCATTGGTCTTTTTAGCTGTCCAGGGAACTTTCAACATTCTTCTGAGAAATCCCATCTATGTCGCCTCTAATCGTCTTTTCATTTGTTTGTCTACTGTCCATGATTCGCTTCCATATGTAAGAATTGGTTCTATATAGCATCGATGAACTCTCTTTCTCACTTCTATCGACATAGATTTGTTGCATACGATATTTTTCATTTTCTGAACTGCTATTTTGACCTGAGCTATTCTGCTTTTATTTCTGTGGTGCATCTCCCATCTAATGTTATTATTGTGCCCAAGTATTGAAAACGTTGCACTTGTTTCAGATTTGTCTCGTTTATTTTATGCTGCATGATAGTGGTGATTGTGTTCTTCGTATAAACCATACTTTGTTTTCTTACTATTCAGACTGAGACCTTTCTTGTTGCTTTCTTTTGCTATTATGTCTATCATTTCTTGTAATTCATTCTCTGTCTCTGCTATTAAGACTGTGTCATCCGCATATCGCAAATTATTTATGTTGTGACCGTTGACTTCAATTCTTTTTGTCTACTATTGATCTCATAATATATCACTGTAAAAGTGAAAATGAATCCGGCGACAGAACACTGACTCCTTGCTTTATATATTGGAGTTATCCTGTTTGGTGTTACATCTTTAGTCTTACAGAGCTAACTAATAATGAAGTATCTAAAATAAAATAATTTCGAACTAGAATTATAAATAAAATATATGTACTAAAGTAAACGCGAAGGACGATATACAAACATCTAGTAGCAGTGGTATTGTACTAGCAAATGTGTCAAGGCAAATAAATGCATATCAATTCTGCAGTAAAGCTGAATGTGAAGGAGAAATTGAAAAAAAAAAGACATACATGGTATGGTAAAAGCTATACGTAATTAATGGACGACACAAATTTAAACGTTACGGCTCAATATGCCGTCAATAGGAGCAAACAAACAACACACACACCCCAGGCTTGTTCTTTCAATATATCACTCTGGATTAATTGATCACGTTAAACAGCACGGTCCAACCCAAGGCCCGCGGGCCAGTTGTGCCCCGAGTGGATCGTTTGGTAGCCCGCGGACCTGGTCGACGGTTTTCATTAATGGAATATAAACCAGTGCCATCGTCAAGTTTAAAATTGTGGGATTTGGAAAAGAATGCAATCTCTTTCTGCAGTTTCTATAATTCCCATAGTGCAAAGCCATCTGTATTCACGTAACAACGCAAACCCTACTTCATGAAGTGTAACAGGTGAATACTTTCGACTAGACTTGACATTCCAGCTGATTGTACCGAGGTTTTACAAGGAAAATCTTCTGTAGTCCAGAAATGCCATTCTCGTGATGTTGTGAATTTGGGGTGCGGCGGTGGGACGGTATACCTGGGCCTCGGTGCAAAATTCCCATTGCAATCTCTTCAGTTGACCTGAGTATCGAGCGCGAATAAATGTAAAGAAATTTCATAGATGGGCCACGCTGGCACAGTGATCTAACGACTTCAAAGACAATGACAATCGGTTGCTTTTACAAACTTCTACACATTAGAACAAAGCTATAACATTTCTTGGAGGGGCCATCTTATTATTTTTAAAACGACACAAGATAATGATGATAATAACGTCGCGCACAAATTTGCTAAAATACCATAGTTGGACATGCAAGGAAGTACTTCTTCTCAAATTAGCGGGGAGTTACACACTCGTGGGGGGCGGGCTTGTCTATACAATTTATCCTTCATTGTCTGTCAGGCATGTCAAGGTGACAAGGGTTATTGTCCTTCAGCTGGGAGAAAGAAAGACACAATATAGTTGCATTAATAATGGTTTCATTTACTTATGGGGATAGTTAGTTGTAGTACAGGTGGCTGTTTACCCATCCATTTTGGAAGAACATGCACCGAAAATGCACCAAAGACAATGGATTTTGCACGGTCAAGGTGCAAAAAAAAAATTAAAGAAAAAAAAAATTCGCTATTTTTTCGAAATTGAATATTTTTGGGGGTAATTTTTTTTTTTTTTTTTTTTTTTGGGGGGGGGGGGTGGGGGGGGGGCTTGGAAATAACTATCTATTCGATGTTTCTAACTAGTATGAGTGTGGGAGTAGATTTTTCGGGTTTGAAGTCGATTTTGCTATGAGCCTAAATTTGTTGTGTTTTAGTGCTAAAATTGTGTGATCACCTAACTTTTTGGACCTTGAAACACGAACCCGACTGCTTGAAGGGACATATCAGTGAGATGACTCAAATTTTCAAAAATATTGACGTCACGCGTGACGATATTGGACCGTTATGGGTGAATATGCCCTCAACCATAACTTGTTGTCAACCCCTCGTCGCACACTAATCGGTAGTTATGTCGGGAATTAAAAAAATTTGTTGGTAACACCACTGTTAAAATGATATTTAGATCATGGGCTAGAGGTATCAACAAAAAAAAAAAAAAAAATTATTAAGTGATAGAATATCAACCGTCTAGTTGTTTTAAACAAGTTTGGAGAAATAGTTTCTGATGCTAGGAGGGCTGGTGATCTAGATGAAAATCAATCTATAGTAAGCGGTACGATGAAGCTTTACTTAGGAAACAGCCTACGGGAGGACTCTAACCAATAAGGCTAATCATAGCGCTGTCTCGTATATTCAGGGGGATGAGATATCGAAAATGATAAATAATTCCCGATTTAAAGAGATGACTGAAATTGAGATGGAGAAAAGAAGACGCTTGGGACTTTCCCCTACAAGTCGGTTTCTTCGTCTATCAATATACGAAACTTCGTATGTTAGATTTTTATTTCGAGTTCTTAGATAAGTTTGTAGCCAGGTCCGACTTTCAGTTATGGGAAACAGATAGTGATAGTTTATACTTGGCTTTAAGTGCACCTAAGTTGGAGGACATAGTTAAGGCCGGTATGCAGCTGAGTTTAATAGAGAATATAAAAAACTGGTTCCTGCTGAGTTTTGCGATGAGCATGTTAGCAAGACAGACTGTATCTAGTAACAGACCAAGCTGTCTAGTTTGGCCAAGTGAGCAGGCTTGAAAGGGAGGGCATCCCGAGAACGCTCGAGGCAGTGTTAGAGAACGATCGAGGCAATGTTAGAGAACGCTCGAGGCAATGTTAGAGAACGATCGAGGCAATGCTAGAGCGCGATCAAGGCAATGTTAGAGAAAGATCGAGGGAGAAATCGATCTCGATGACGAGTACAATAGGGTGCCTTTTGATTTCTTGGTGACTCGGCTTCTTGCACTCACCAGAGGCCCTTACTTTCTTAACAGGGCATACTTTCTTTACTGTCGTTTTCCAGAAAAAGTGGTTGTTCAAATGCGGTACGCAGACACTGAACCAACAAAGATAAACTTGATCTACCAACTTTCTTAACTGGGCATACTTTCTGAGACCGTCATTATTTAAAGTTACTCTTAGATTCCAAAGTTAGTGATTTACAAACCGGTCACATTACCCACCTTACTACAAAACACGCCAACCGCTATGCCACATGATGATGATGCCGACGACGTTAAGTCACCATGTCAGCGGTACTAAAAACTTAGACACTAATAACACCGACAACATATTACACCCCGTGACGAACAATCAAAAGGGAAAACACACCCCTTTTCTCCATTTTTGAATCATCACAACCACTTCGTTATTTAGATTTGCACACCTGGCCTTATGGTCATCCGATAACAGCACACTAGCAGCAGATACCCTAAGAGATAATACTCAACCACGTCCACTTACACCCCTTCCCCTTCTCACTATTTAGAGTACGAAATCGAAAATTGTGGCGAGACATGTTCACTCTACACCAACGGGCTTGTGTTGAGGGGAGGGGGACGTTATGGTGACCCATATGATGATGATACATGACGACGACGACGATGCTTTATATTATCAACACGGAATGTTGACGGGGCGAAGGGGGGTATTATTTCTCTGTGATACAGGTTAAAGGAGGTATTTTTATAATTATTTATTCCAGTTGATATTCAAATACTAAAGTGTTACAGGAAGGTATGGCGACACTTTAAAGCTTTGGAAAAGGTAAACACTTACAACGCGTGATTCACACATATGATGGTACATGACGATGATGAGGGTGGGGTATAGTGTCTCTGTATTACAGGTGATGATGTTGTGGAGGGGAGGGTATGGTTGTTGACCTTCTACCAAGCCATTCTGTTAAGCGGTCTATCTTTCTGGGGAGGGATAATATTCATTCTTAAATATTTTTAAGACCACGCGAGAACGTTCGACGAGCTAATCCGATAAGCCCCACCGCTTTAGTTACATTGTTTTCAGGACCGCATACAATAACACCGCTACTTTGTGCGAGAGAGAGAGAGAGAATTTCGCGGCTTGATACTTTGTGTGCATGATGATGATAGGACATGAAGGGTACATGTTGATGATGCTGTTGAGGGTGGCACATGATGATGATGTGTCACTAAAAATGTAGACACTAATAATCGGTTTGATACTTTGTGTGGTAGGATGATAATAGGACATGAAGGGTACATGTTGATGATGCTGTTGAGGGTGGCACATGATGATCACTAAAAATGTAGTGCGAGATCCGCGACCCAATCAATTACGAGATTGCCTATATTTTTAAATTTCCTTCATTTAAGTTTTTTAAATATTGATTTTATCATTATATTTTATTTTTTAAAAGAAGTCCGTTTTCTTTTCAATCGGGGTTTTACCTGAGGGCTAGTTGGTTACCTGAGATATCCTGAGACGCAACCGATGTTTCGACGACATCGACAAAAATAGCGATTTTTTTTTTTTTTTTGGCACCATTGCACGGTGCAAAATCCATTGTCTTTGGTGCATTTTCGGTGCATGTTCTTCAAGAAATGGTACGGATAAACAGCCACCTGTACTACTATAGTTTGTTTCTTTGTTTGTATATGTGTGTGTGTGTGCGGGTGGGTGGGTGGGTGTGTGTTGTGTTTGTTTTAATGTTTCCGGTCTCTCACGGTGTAATTTGATCGGCATGGTAGGGGAATAAGTGAGATACAGAAACGTAGTCAGTAATGGGTGTGTGTGTGTGTGTGTGTGTGGTGTGTGCATGCGTACGCGAGTTTTTTTTATTTTTTTTTAAAATATTGGGGGGGGAGGGGGGGGTACGCGGAGCTTGGGTCGGAGGTATTGAAATGTTTGAGCGTCATTGCTATATTTTTGTTATGTATTCTCCCGTTGTTACTTACCTATATTCCTGAGACTGCCGCTGAGGCGGTTTTACCGAAAACACCCCAATACTTTTGACGTCTCTAGCTATGCGATCTATAGGCGGCTGACATCATTTTATCCACACCCGCCCCTGCTCACAATACTGGAAACGTCACAACTTTTGGTCGGTTTCCCCTCAGTGGTCACGCTCAGAGATATTGGTGGCGACAGTTCTCCCACGGGTATGTTATTTTGTTTCCCCACTGCCTGCCATCACACTTTCCCCCTTATCATTAAAGGCGTCATATGGCTAGCTTTAAGTGATAGTGCCTGATTGTTCAGACAATGAGAAACCTCTAGTGAGTGTATTGGCAGTCATTTAGCAAGCTCATGACTTTGTCAGTTAACAGAGCCAGTGTTAAAGAAATACGCATTTTATATTAGTTTTGTCTATTACAAGCACTGAAAGCGAAGTCTAATTAATGTTCAGAGGTGGGCATGGGTTCAATACATAATGTGCTGATTTGTTTCTCTGCCCCACATGCCTTCAATGTGCACCACCAACCCATTAAAAAGGACTACTAGAGATTTCTTTGGGAAAAAAATGGCATTTTGGCCTGGTAGTAGCCACACCAGTAATTAAATGTGTCGATTGAATATGGACACTAAGTCCATGTTACCCTTAATTCACAACGTGATGGGTACTTTTTCATTATGTGCGTGTGTGTGCGCGCGCGTGTGTAACACTTAAATCTTATCGGTTCTCAGTTCTTTAATTGGTTGTTTTAAATATAGTAATATGGGTAATATCTTTATCTAGCAGCTTTGATTCCTCACTGTTTATGTTTTTTATAGCATTAGAGAGATTGAAGTTCACGATTTTGGGGAGTCATACCAACCTCCTCTAAAAAGCATTTTACAAGATTTCATGTAACCAGAAATATTGATAATTTAATCTCACCTCTATCTCGAGGTAAAACAAGCGTATTCCCAAATAATGATTGTATGGCGGACTTATGGACAAAAAGAGACCAAAGTGCAGAGTAGTGCTGAGATATAAGGAGATGCTTGCAGGGTTTCGTTGAGTGTAATTCTGTATTAGCCAAAGAAACTTGGAAAATTTGCCATCAAATCGTAGCACATGGAGAACTACAATAAAAAATGTGTTTCTGGGAAAGTAAAGTAGCACGGCGTAATACCGACCACATTACCCCAAAAATCATGTTCTGAAGGTCTGTAAAATATAGGGTAACTAACACCATATTTCCCTATACGCCACTTGGCGTGACGGGGTACTTTACTTTTTTTTTTTTACTTACATCAACATTTGATAAAGTGTTGATGCTAAATTGAGGCGCAAGAGAAAGAAGACGAGGCACCACAAATACACGTTGTCCATTCATCTAATATTGACTGGTTCACAAAAAAATGAGAATACTTCCATAAATTCTCAATAAAAGCTAAAGGGGCTCTATTAAATAGTTACATGTATTCCACGGCTGTTTGTTTTAATCTCAAAGTGGTATTTTAAATCTATTCTTGGAGATTTTGCAGCGTTTATGGATGTAGATGTCCTGAATCTGTTACATTCTTAACATCACTATTTGATGCAATGGCTGCAGTTGATGACACTCCACTCAATTTGTCAAAACTAGCTCCAGCAAATATTGATGTATCAACGATATTTTAGTAGTTAATGCTTGTAACAAAAAAATAGATTTTTTTAAAAGAATGGCAAATTGTGGAGTTATAAGGGGGGGGGGGTGTTATTAAATCTTTAATCACAAAAGTTGTTAGATTGTGGGACACTTCTTCTAATCATTTTGAATGTATACTAGAAGTATGTGCATTTTAACTCCCTGTAAAGATACAAATGAGCACATGGAGTGGAAGTACACAACAAACATTTTTCATTTTTTGTTGAAACAATGCAGGCACATGGAAGTGAATCCAGGACAGTAGGACGCTAAAAAAGAATAAGAAATGTGTGGCACGCATATTTTGAGAATACGTGGATAGCTTAAAGAAAGGACTAATGTTCTTGGGAAAGCTTTTATCAACATAAGAAAGAAAACACTCATTTTTTTTAAATTTTAATAAGAAATGATCAGCTGGTACACGTTTTAACAAGTGGAAACATTGAGGAAATAGTTACATAAAGAAATTGAGAAAGGGTATCAGGCAGTTTAAGGGAGTGCGAGTGGCTTGGTATAAAGTGGATAACGAAATAACTGTAGAGACCGTGAGATGTGGAGGCGCCATTAACGATAGTGCAATAGGTTTTGTACTTGATGAATGTGATTGGTATACTGTCAAATGGCGCAGAGAATAAATCTGAAATCATGCGTCATTTTAAGGCCTAAATTAATGTGTTCCATACACTTATTTTTTTGTGGTAGTCTGTTCTTCACTGTAACTTTTACCTTGAAGACAAAATGTACAAATCCTACATGTACACCTGGTATCAAAACTGACAAAACTTTCGAGTAATAACTTTCGAAGTAAACCTAGCCTATATTAAAAACCTTCCATTAATGATGCTTCTTCCTCTTATTTCCATAACTAATCTTTAATATTGTATGTGTGCTTGTTTTTAATATAAAATTGTTAGATTATGTAAGTGTCGTTAGGATCATCATGTACCCAATGTCTAACATCATTCGGACTTCTTTCCTGACAGAACAGGAAGGCATGAATTTCGTTGCTCAAACAGTGAAGTAAACAAGAGTCAGTTTCTCAATTCTTATTACCTTCTGCAGATCTGTCTTCTTTTTTTTCAGAATGAATCTCTCCATACTGCAAGAGGCATTGACCGGCCTGCAGGTGCCTGGCATACACACCTACCTACCTCACCTGACAGGACACCCAGAATATTTAAGGCCGGCCATCAGACTGTCTAGAGACAGACATGGAGGTATGTAACTTTTATTTATTGGCTTATATATTATTACTTATATTGTGGGCAAGAGTCTGCATCATATGTCATTACTTTATCTAAACTGACATATCTGGTTTTTATTGTCTGTGTGTTTTTTTTTTTTTTTTTAAGGGTGCTCTTGTTCTGGTAAATAACATATTCATAGTGTTCTGAAAGTATTCATTCATGCATGTTGATTCCAGAAAATGAAAGATATTGCCACAGTGCATGAGCTCGTTAGCAGCAGTGTGATGGCTTAAGAGTCATACCAGATAGTTGGTTAGTCATAATATTATTTCTTTGACAGTGGGAAGGTTACTTAAAAGACAAAAATAGTATACTCCCGCCAGCAGCATAGAGCTGAAACTTGTCTATGTTGGATCGTTGAAGGTTCGTTTTTGTGCTCGACTTTACCACATTGTCAACTTTGAAACGATTTGTCTCTGATATGTCGATATAATCTGCATTTTGAGATCAAGAAGACTTGGAAGAGAGAAAACAAATCAATCACTCCAAATAGATTATATTCTGCTACTTTTGAACGTGAGACCACACTTGATGGACTCTATGAAACCACATACCGCACCATTCTGGCTAAAAGGCCCCTCCCCCTAAAAAAAAAATAATAATAATAAACAACACAAACACTAAAGAATAAATTGATGTGCATGTGTTCCTCCGAGGCATGATAAATGAAAACACTGTTTTATAGAACAAAACAGCAGCGTCCAAATGGATGAAGATACCGCTGCAGGCATTTCAACTGAAATCAGGGGTCTATACCTGCTGTATCATGAACCAGCCAGCCAACAAATTGATTTCAATAAAAATGTGGACTGTTCATTACTCATCTGCTATTGATCATCAAACCTTATAAACCGAACATGTGCAGTCTCTTACACTTTGTTGGAAAAAGGGGGGTGGGGTGGAGGGGAGAGGGATATATATCTTCTAAACTTACCACATCTTTGAGCTCCTTTATAAACTCAGATATGAACGAATCAATGCATATTTTGATAGATGGATGAACAGATATTTTGATAGATGGACAAATAGATGTTTGGATAAATAGATGTTTGGATAAATAGATGTTTTGATATAGAGATGTATGTATGAACAGATATTTTAATAGATGGATCGAACTCATAAGCCCACTATAACGTTTGCAGGTCCCATGATTTACCAATATTATTATTATTATTATTATTAGTTGTTGTTTTTGAAATAGTCAATAAAGGACATAACTCTGAGACTAAACAAATGTAATTAATAAACGGACATAATTGTTCTCAGCCAACACAAGAAAAGACTTCACGTTATAGCACAGAGACGATATGGCACATGCACACAGCGATTTGCCATAGACGAGCCTGCTTTACTTATGCTTCATCAACATTGTTGAAGTACACGTTAGAATTGAGGTCAAGACCAGTGCTATAATTTTATTTTCCCTTTTTCTTGGTGTCTCTGTTTCAGAATTTCCTAAAACGTAGACGGTCTAGTCTTAGATTGAAATCAGTGTGTTTTCATTTGTTTTATTTAGATCTATTGTCCTTTCGAGCCGAAGACGGCACATAGGGCAGAACCACAATCTCAAAAACAGAAACCTTGCGTGCCAAAGTGGCACATATTGCAGAGATCACTGCTCTAAAATCTATGGCGCTGTTTCCATAACAATACTTTTTACAATGACAGCTTGTCAAACCATCAATCAACTTCCTTAGTCGCCTGGAAGGTTACAGTGTCACTATTCTTTACTTCCCTCATAATGAGGCCCCGGTAACACACAGGAATATATATATATATACTAAAAAATATCTAAGTTCATCACAAACGCATTTTATTTTAATTTTGGGTTAGGGTTAGGAAACATAAGACTTTATCTTCGCATTGTTTCTCTTGTCTCTACAATTAGGGCCTTCTAATGACAGACTAGGAACCATCGAATAAAGTGCAATTACGAATAATGTTATTCACGGGGACGTTACTCTTCTAAATTAAGTAATATATGTTGTTAAACTAGGACACTACTACTTTATATATATATATAATTTTTAAAGGGTGTTAGCGTAAAATGAAGCCCTGTAAACTATGGCATGAGACTGTGTGGCACTTTAAACAGACTATCAGACTTGTCACAACAATTAAATTAGGATTAACTAAAATATTATTGTGCCCACCAAGGTTACTGCCAAAAGAAAACAGAGGAATGCATTGTTATAGATAGTTAGCCATGACGCTTATTCTAGAGAAGATCTGTGCACTAACTGTAACCATAAAACGCTGACCACCGAAATAGTTGGATATTTGTTACACAAACCAGGATAGTTTCTGATAGCATGATCAGAACTAGTGAACACATACAAGTAAAAGTGTATTGAGCAGCTAAACTAACAGGATAAAATATAAACATACAGGACAAAATATAACGGCTCAGCTACAGGCCTTCATTAGAAACAGGGCAACAAATAACAACAGCGTCCCCATTCGACAAAACTGCAGCAGCTGTGTGGCAGCCCATCTAGAAGGTATACACTAAGAATAGACCAGAAGATAATTTCGGCAGAATCTGGGGCGTGCATTTTTTCTATAGAGAAAGAATTCATTAAGTGTATACCAGACTAGTCAGTACTAACCAGATACTCAAGCAACAATGTATGGTGGCAATAATATAATTAAGAAATAGAAACAAGCTATAGATGAAGATTGTGACAAATCATTGGATGATTATTAATGACGTTGAACTGAGGCCAAACCCTAGAATTTAGCGAGAATAAACAAATGTCATGTCATCAATGGCTAGGAAAATTAGTCCTGAGATCAGCCTAAAAAAGACAAAAGTAATTTTGTAAAAATCAAATTCCCCCAGAAGAAAAACTATACTTTGAAGAAAAAAGCAGTGAAAGAAGTAGATCACTTTGTGTATCTTGAAGCTGCATAAATCAAGGAGACACAAAGAAAGAAACTAAAGAATCAGAATATAAAAGGCTGCAATGACTTTCAGAAACCTTGATAAAATATGGAAATCAAATATCATCAACATGTACTGTGCCCGCTGGCGTAGGTGATCATGTCTCTCCACAACTTTCGATCTCGACATTTATTTATCATTTCTGTTGTTGACCTTCTGCCAAGCCATTCTCTTAACAAATCAAATATACAAAGCAGAAAAACAAAGCTCATAATTTTCAAATCAAATATTTTATCCACCCTTACTTATGCATGCGAGAGCTGGAAACAAGTAGACAAATCTATCTATCTATTAACTTTTCGATCCGTAGCCGGCCATAGGGCGTAGACCAAGATACTCCTTCTCCTATTTGAACTTTTGTTCTAGCAGTTTTCATTTCTTTTAAAAATATTTAAAAATCTCTCCATTTGTCTCTGTTCTGTGCAAGCAGCTCTATCTCATTGAGGGAGCCGATTCCTGCTGCTCTTGCCTCTCTCATCAATGTTCTTCTCAGTAGATACATAGAAACTAACTATGCATTGAAAACAAATGCTTGAGGAAAATACTACGTATACCATAGGATGAGCTCAAGACAAGCTCAGAAATAAGAGAAATTACAAAGCATCCAGAAATATAAACTATAATCAAGAGAAGGTGGTCATATGTTGGCCATGTGATGAGAAGAGACAACAACAGAATTTCAAAGCAGGCTCTAAATTAGGAATCAGAAGATAAAAGTAAAAGAGGCCGCCAGAGAAACGTTAAGAAGATCATAAAGAGAGCAGCAACTATAGCATGCATAAGCTCCCTTGCTGAGATTGAACAACATGCCCAGAACATAGCTGTAGATAATGACTTTAATGGTCTGTCGCATTCAACACACTATTACATTTGCATGGACGTTAACGAGATCTTGAATTTGTCTACGAGACAATTGCCATGTGTTGCCGTTAAGTTGAAGTTACCCTGAAGTGTCTTTCAGCTATAAATGCAGTGTTGAGCCCGTCACGCCAAGTGCCACTGAGTACGGGTTCGATGCTGCTTCGGTCCATATATTGTTCATTGTTTTTTTTTTCTGTTATTGATTGTTTGTCATTTTTTCCGAGTGCTGTAAACATACCTCTTCCTCTGAATTGATTCGCGGCGTATAGGGAATATGGTGTTAGTGACCATACTTTTTTTTTATAGAACCTCAGTACATGATTTTTGGGGTATTGTGGTCGGTATTACGCCATTGCCACTTTACTTTCCCTGAAAAAATTCGGTACTTATTTAAGGCTGGGTAAAACCTGGTAGCTGTTGACTCTTGCACTTTGTAGTCCAGTTCACCACTGACCACTGAGATATACACATAAATGCAGCATAATGCTGATTAATAAGGGGAGAGATATAACAAATCTGTGATTACGATCTCACGTTTACAAAAAAAAAGTGTCCTATACCAATATCCAACTCCTATATTTTGTTTATTATTATATTTATTGCAATGTTACTGCTGTATCGAAATCGTAACAAGTTTGGGCAGGTAGCAAGATATTGTGTGCACATGTTTATTACGATCATTGTGTGTTTGGTTTTAATTGCGAGTTTGTCTCTTTTTAGATATAAGACCAAAATTGTGAGAATTTATGCAGTTCGCAGTAGCCAAATGAAGTAGGAGTAATCCTCTACTAGACGTACAATCTTACATATATCAGGGCAATAATATATAAAAAGGAGGAACAGAAAATTATACCAAAATAAGGATGCAAAAAGCAAGAGGAGCCTTCGTTGCACTAGGAAACAGCAATCCAAAGAAATTATGTGTATATATATATATATATATATATATATATATATATATATATATATATATAGGCCTTTGCCGGTTGGTAGCAAGCAATCATGATAAGTCGGTAGTTTGGTAAAATATTAGTATTTTATGCTTCTTTGCTGAACATCTTCTCTCGTGGCTGAATCTGCCAATATTGGATAAACAGATCCGTTCGCAGAATGAACAAGATGTATTTGTGGTGCCTGGCCTTGTCTCCTTTTGCGCGCGCCTTTTGTCTTCGGAATTTGATGTCAGCATTGCCTCGAAAGTTGCTGTGCCATTATTTATTTTTTGTTCTGTGTGTGCTACGATCTGCTACAAGATTTTCTCAGTTCCTTTCACTGATATAGAATTGACTCAAGGAAGCTCTACAGCTCCATGTCGATGAGGGCTGTTTTCTTTATGTTTTCTACATTTGTGAGGTTGTAATTATTTAATCAGTCACATGGTCCTAATGTTTCATGTGCCGAGTATGAGAAATGGTGTTTTCCTACTACTGTGTCTTCACGAGGATGGTACTGACATTACTGTTTCCTTGCTGTGCATGGGCCAATATGGAGATAGTGCTTAAAATAGATTTGCCTGTGAAACGTGGAGAAAAATAGAAATGACAGTCACGAAAATACAGACCTTCATTATTGGATGCTTGCCCAGAATAAAAGGATGGAAATGGCTGAACAAAATCATTAATGTAAAATTATGGAAAGTACCAGTGGACAAAGAGATACAACGAAGACGATGGCGCTGGTTAGGACACACACTGCGGAAGCCAACTGAGAGGCTTAACACAACAGGCCCTTTTTTGTAATCCCCAAGGAAAAAGACATAGAAGAAGACCAAAATATTTTTGTAGAAAACAAATGGAAGCAGAGATGAAGATGATGGGAAAACATAATGAATAATAATTGAATGATCTTAAAAGAATGACAAGAAACAGAACGGCTTGGAAAGGTTTGTTGAAGACCTATGCTCCACAGGGAGCTGAAATGTAGAAGAGAAGAAAAGAAACAATACATTGTAGTAAATGACACATTTGTAGAGCCTCCGTTTCGGCCACAAAGGTGCTTTCCAACAAAGGCACATATGTGCGTGTGTGTGTGTGTGTGTGTATATATATATATATATATATATGGGAGCCGCGATAGCTCAGTGGTTAGTGAACTGGACTACAAAGGACAAGAAGTTCGATCTCGACCGACGGCTTCCGATTCACCCAGCCTTTAATGGGTACCTGATTTTTTTTCTGGAAAAGTAAAGCGGCATGGGCGTAAAACCGACCACATTACCCCAAAAATCATGTGCCGAAGGTCTGTAAAATTTATGGTCACTAACACCATATTCCCTATACGTCACTTGGCGTGACGGGGGTACTTTGGTGGATATATATATATATATATATATATATATATATATATATATAAAGAGACCAAAGGGCAGACCAGTGCTGAGATGTTTGCAGAGCTTACTTGAGTGAATTATCAGCGAAAAATTTAACTTTGAAAATCTGGTAGCAAAGCATAGCATATGGTGAACAAAAATAAAAGAAAAAAGGCAGTGCTGATATCAAATTCAGAAGACAAAAGGCGCCGGAAAAAAAGGAGAAAGGTGCCAGGCACCACAAATACTTCTTATTATTCTGTGGACGGAAATGTTTATCCAATATCGACAGATTCAACAACTAGAGAAGCTGTTCAGCAAAGCATTCATCCAGCATAAGACGCAAATATGTTACCAAACAACCAACATATCATGATTGCTTGCTATCAACCGTCTGTCAAGACGTCATTTTATATATATATATAATATATATATATATATATATATATATATATATATATATATATATATATATATATATATATATATAAAAATAAAAAGCAATCAACATTGTTTGGGCACATCATAAGAAGAGGAAAGTTGGAATACTTGGTTACAACTGGCAAAATAAAAGGAAAGAGAGATCGCGGACGACAAAGAGAGAAAATACTGGATAGCTTGGTATCATGGGAGCCGCAATAGCTCAGTGGTTAGTGAACTGGACTACAAAGGACAAGAGGTTGGGTTTCGATCCCAACCGACGGCTTCCGGGTTCACCCAGCCTTTAATGGGTACCGGATTTTTTCTGGGAAAGTAAAGCGGCTCGGGCGTAATACTAACCTCATTTCCCAAAAATCATGTGCCGAAGGTCTGTAAAATGTATGGTCACTAACACCATATTACCTATACGCCACTTGGCGTGACGGGGGTACACTACTTCTTTTTTTTTTTTTTTTTACTTGGTGTCACGGCATAGAAAACAGTCAACAACATGCATACGATGCACTGTGGATAGAAGATTGTGGAAGGACATGATCGCCAACGTCAACCGGTACGGCACATGATATATATATATATATATATATATATATATATATATATATATATATATATATATATATATATATATATATATATATATAATATTACACGATACAAATAATGTGAGAGTGAAGACGTACCGTGTCATGATTGTGAGTTTATTACTGTTTTGATATTTCACTTCTTTTTGTAATAAATAAATAAATAACAGTAGGAGTAATCCTCTACTAGACGTACAATCTTACATATATAAGGGCAGTAGTATAGAGAAAGGAGGAATAGAAAATGATACCAAAATAAGGATACAAAATGCAAGAAGAGCCTTCGTTGCTCTAGGAAACAGCAATCCAACGAAATTGTGTGTGTGTGTGTGTGTGTGTGTGGGTGGGTGGGGGTAGAATATTAGTATCTTAGGCTTCTTTGCTGAACATCTTCTCTCGTGCCAAAACACAACACAACGAGCCTTCAACAAACGCAGACCCAAGGGTCGACCACGAAAAAGATGGGTCGATGGAATATTAGAAGCACTAGGAAACATAACAGCAGCAGAGGCGAACAGAAGAGCAAAAGACCGCAAATTATATCTCCCTTCGACGCTGAAAGGCAGATGAGGAAGGAAAGAAGAAGAAGAGTCAACGCCAGTGATACAAATGTGTTTAAAATAAAGCATCAGGTATTTTTTTTTCCAAAAATAATTAGCGTTTGCTTTTGTTGCTTGATAATTCATTAATGATTTACAACTTGCGAAAATACACACCGTGAATATCCTGCCCGTTAATTGTTTGCTTTGTTTATTGTGTGTTCAGAATACATGTTGTAATATGTGTCTTCTCGTCATGATGTTTCGGGGGTTGTTATAAGAGGTAAATAAGATAGAAGACACAGTGACTTCAGGTAAATTACAGGGTAAGAGAAGCCGTGGGCTACGAAAGGAAATGAATCTTGGCAGCTTGACATTGTTGTATGACAGACTGTCACCAGTGGAATTGATACACAGTGTTGAGAACAGGTGAGGTGGAAAGGTGATGATCAATAGCTAAATAAAAAACACATCACTAAATATTAACAATACAAATATTGATGTGTACATGCACATATAAATATATGGTATGTATAAATAATTCAACATTTCATTGGCTTCACAATTTTAATCTCTTATATTCACTTACCTTTAGCAATAGTTTCTAGCTTGTATCAACCATGCATGATGTTTAAAATAAATTACCTGGCGCGAAAAAAAAACAAAACGTCAAAGAATGGCACTTACAAAAATGAGTTTAATTTCTTTAAATGGAAAATTGTAGATATGGATGGATATAAATGAGCAAGCATGTCCATGCATGTGATGTTGTAATTTTGTTATTACTGATTCGCAAAGCGCTACACATTCCCAGACACTTTCACATGCTTAAGCGGTCACGCAGTAATAACATTATGCGTTCAGCATCAGATAGTGACACATTGTATATACAATGTTGTTAATATTTCTTTTGTATGCATTGATTTGAAGAGTATATTCGCTGTAACTTGTTTGTCTAGTGATGATTTTTTTTTTTTTTTTTTTTTACATCAGTTTTCTGTGTAAATAAAGACAGTAAAGTTAAATTATTATCTTTCCCGCCTCTAAATGAGCCTGTTAAATCGATATCGTTGAAAGACTAGTTCAGAAAAGAGAAATGACAAAGCATCCACAAATTTCAGCTATAATCAAGTGAATAAGGTGGTCATATGTTGGCCATGTGATGAGAAGAGACAATAAAAGAAAATTCAAAGTATGTAGACTTTATGAGCCAATATTTCGGTAATCTTCATCAAGTTCCGTGCCTAATGACGTATATGATAATGTCAGTGCACATCTTTGTAACTCTATAGTTGTTTATCAAGTCTGTTAACTTCCTACCAAACCATTCTCTAAAACTACGTTGTAACTTTTCTCTCTTACCCTCTAGACCCTCTTCTTTCATTTTGTTCACGTCTCACAATTCCAGTTGTTCGTACCTAAGTACATTGCCAGAAAGTGATCTCTTTCGTCAGTAAAGCACACAATTAAACAAACGCATTGAAAGTAGTGTCATGTTACATATTTGTACCGCCCCCTGTAAATCATCCTGAACCAACGGTCATTTTTGGATGATCTCTTAAAAAAAAAAAAAAAAAAAAAAAAGTAAAGTAGCCCGTCACGCCAAGTGGCGTATAGGGAATATGGTGTTAGTGACCAAAATTTTTACAGACCTTCGGCACATGGTTTTTGGGGTAATGTGGTCGGTATTACGCCCGTGCCGCATTACTTTCCCAGAAAAAAATCAGGTACCCATTAAAGGCTGGGTGAACCCGGAAGCCGTCGGTTGGGATCGAACCCTACCCTTTGTAGTCCAGTTCACTAACCACTGAGCTATCGCGGCTCCCTATGGATGATCTCTGCTACATGGTAAAGAATGCCCATGATATTTGTTGTCTCTGCTACAGATTGCACATAATATTTGTTGTCTTTGCTACATGATAAAGACTGCCCATGATCAGTGGCACATGATTTTTGGGGTAATGTGGTCGGTATTACGTCCGTGCCGCTTCACTTCCCTGAAAAAAAATCCGGTACCCATTAAAGGCTGGGTGAACCCGGAAGCCGTCGGTTGGGATCGAACCCTACCTCTTGTCCTTTGTAGTCCAGTTCACTAACCACTGAGCTATTGCGGCTCCAACATCAAAAGATGGACAAATTAGCCTATGACAACCTGCACCATCAAAGCAAGAGACAGCAGAATGGCGCTCGATTGTAGCCAACCTTCGTTGCGGAGACGGCACTCGATGATGATGATGAACTCGGAAGCCCTTTGTAGTACAGTTCACTAACGACTGAGTTATCGCTGCTCCCTATGTAAGTCAGTGCCTGAGCTAATTAGTATGTTGTAGCTTGATATCAATTCTAATAGGTCATATAAACATCTGGAGGTGGGAGGGAAAAAATGGCGGGTGGGTGGGGGCACGCTCCTGCAGACTCACTGTAAATCAGTGTTTTAGTAAGGATTTGGAGAGTGCATCGAATATCTACTGGAACGTCGTTGTATTTTTAAGTATTATTCATATTCAAAGATCTGCTTCTGCTATTCATCTAAACCGTCAAGAGTTACGAACAGGTTGGTACGTTTGAGGTCTTCTCTGATACTCCAGAATTAATTGTGTAGACTTGGTTCTATAAACCAAATGTTCATTCTCTGACTGAAGGACGGTACAGTCTTGCTCTAGTCCACTCAGAAAAGTCAGAGCGTCAAGTTCTGGTCTCTATGGGTTGGTCAGTTTAAGTCAAGGACCTTTCATCGACCCTGGTAGGAAGCGTACGGAACGATGGACGCCTTAACGGCCTAGGGCTTGTAATCACAGTGGGTTGTATTGCACAGATGTTCGTTTACTTTGTGTTGTAGTAAGATCAATGTGTAATCTTGTAGCATATATCATGATTGTGCTATGAAGTACTTGAACATCATAGATTTTGATGAACACTAAACATTTGAATGTAAAGGAACAACTTTCTCATCTAAATGCCTCCCTTAATGTTGAGAGACACATCTCATTTTTTTAGCTTAGTCGATATGAGCATGTTCATCAGCGAATGAATCGTTTCTTAAAGCTAGTGCACAATAACAACACAACTCCCTGGGGTTTGTACACTCTTGTGTGTTATAAACATTTTTTTTCGTGTGATTGATGTCTGCCACGCCTAGTAGTTGCCATTGTTTACGGGCACACTTCACAACTTGACTTGAATGATAGCGTTATAGCGGACACAAGGTAGATGGCGCGGTATGCGAGGAGAAGTGGCATCCACAGGTTGACAAGTAAAGTCGTCAGACGAGGTGGCAATGTTGGGACACCCTTTACAACCAAGCTTCGGCACGTAGAGGACACGCCATCGCATTAAAATGACTGTTTAGCTCACTATCCCAACATTATAACCACCTTTTTTGTTTCTTTACTTCTTCCCTTGAATTTATTCCCACTTCATCTTGTCTCTCCATTTTTATCTCTGTTTCTCTCGTTTCATTTATCCTTCTTATAGCTATCTTCTTTTCACTCCAGCTTTTTCACTTTCTCTGTTCTGGATAAAGATTACCACTTCGCTCTGTTAACTCTCCCTAAACATTTTTACTTTATTGTTTGTCGGTCTGCCTCTATCTTTCTGCATGTCTGTATTTCTATCTACATCTATCATTTCATATCTATCTTTCCTTATCGACTCCCAAACGGACTGTCTAGCAATTATTTTGGGCCGAGGATATTTATTTATAATGGAAATTATATTTACAGCAACTTCACAAATATGTTAAATAACTCTTTCAATAAAACACAATCTAATTGATAATTATTACAGTGGGTTATAAAAGGGGATCACAGATTATTTGCCTGTTGTTAAAGGGTACCGTCGCTCTAAAGGAACTGGGAAATGCTATTCTAAATATTTGTTGTTCACATTATAATAATCGTCCTTCTAGATCTCCTCTAGATGGTTCTCTTGTGGTAATCTCCTCCCTCCTTAGTTAGTTTGTCTGCGCGTTCGTTTCCATGTATATTACAGTGTGATGGTATCCACTGGATGACCACTCTCTGGAAGTTATTGCACAGTTGTGGTTGTTCTCAGGTCATCTAGCTCACTTTTCCTGTGGGTTTTTAGAGCTGTTACGACAGACAGTGCATCAGTCAGTATCACCAATTTCTTGTGCATATTATTTTTGTGTTGTGTGGCCAGTTTTGCAGCGTCTTTAAGGGCCTCAGTTTCTGCTTTATAGTTGTTTGAGAATTTTCCAGTAGCTATTGACTTGGTGATCTCTTCCTGGTTATTCAGCTACAAGAACACACCTCCTTCTCCATTTTTGTTGACGTTTGTAGCAGCATCAGTGTATATGTATGACCAGGAGTCATGTGGGTAGTTGTCGTTTTATGTGTTTTTCTGCTATATGCTTTATCTCTGTGTCTGTTTGGTTGCCTTTTTTCATGATTCCTATTATGTCTTCCTTAAGTTCTGGTATTTTATATTTCCCATGGAGAGTCATTATGGATGGGCTTATCGGTTGTGGCATTGTTTGGGACAGTACTGGATCACTAGTTGTCAGTTCTTTGGAGATTGCAGCGAAGTTGCTCTGCTTTAGTCTTCTTTTCCAAAAACGGTTATTTGGTGTATGGGGAGTTTATGGAGCCTTTTGTATTTCTCCGCTTGTTGCAATACTTTAGTTTTCCGTGTGTCTTCCAAAGGTTCTAAACCTATTGGAACCAGTGTTAAGGAGTGTGAAACACTCCAAGGTATGAAGACAAATTACATGTCTTCATACCTTGGAGTGTTTCACACTCCTCACCACTGGTTCCTTGCTTCCAGCTTTACCGCAGCATCGCAATTATTTGCCTATTCCCTTCTAAACCTATTACTGCTTCTAGAGTGTCATAGGTGTAGATTTCATAACACCAGTGATGGTACGGGCAGCCTAGTTTTGTGTTCTGTTAATTTTGCTAAGCTGTGATTTGTAAGCTGTAGCCCAGGCTGTGACTTTATGCTCTGAGACTGATCTTACTTTTCCTGTGTATAGTCGTTTTAAGATATTGCTGTCTGCTCCCCAGTCCGCTCCTGATAATTTCTTCATAATATCTGTTCGTTTTTGGCTCTTTTGTTTGCTTTGTCTATCTGATTTATCCATGCCATTAAGATATGTTGAGTTTTGGTCAATAGGAAGTGTGTGGTCTTTTATTTTCACATTTGCATAGAGTGTGTTTCTTGATAGGCTCAAAATTGTTTATGTAGTTTTTTTTTCGTTAATCGGTTGCAGCGAGGTGTTCGCAAGTAGTATACCAGGAAGGATTGGATATTATTTAGGCGTAAATTAACAAAGATATATAAGAGGCGCCTTTAGCGCCTAATGTACACGAGAGACAAGGGGAGTTAATCGGTCGTGCGACGGCGTGACCCCTCGTGCGGCGTGACCCCTCGTGCAGCGGGTGCCGGATCACGCGGGTGCGTGGTGACCTCAAGGCGGATCGCGTGTCGGCGGGTGACCCCTTCAGATTAGCTCGAGTGTTTCGGACAGCGTGCTATCGGATCGGGGATTATCTCGATTCGGTGGGACGCTATCGCGCCAGGTAGCCGTTAGAAAATATTTATAGCTATGTAGTTGGATGTCTGCTTAACGTTGTACCATAAATGAAGCATAAGGGTGAAACAGTTAGAGATTACTGGTTAGTCTAAGCTGGTAGTGTAAATATGTTCCTCGGTGTTAGTGGTTCGCTATCTCTCTCTCTCTCTCTCTCTCTCTCTCTCTCTCTCTCGCCCTCTCTCTCTCTCTACTATTCCAGCCTAGATTTCCCTCCATTGAAACACTTACTCATTCTCTCCATTTATCCCTATCATCGCGCCTTCCTTCATCTCCCTCTCTCTCTTTCTCCCCTATCCTCTCTTAGACTTCTAACCTATCAGTCCACCCTCCGCCTCTCCCTTTAGCTCCCCCGCCCTCCGTCATATTTTTAGCGTCCCTCCTATTGTAACACTTGATTATTCTCACCCTTTATACCTAGCATCTCGCCTTCTTTCTCATAGGCTTCTCTCTCTCGCTCTCTCTCTCTTCTAACCCCTACTAGACTTCTCTCCTACCATTCCACCTTTCTTCCTCTCTCTCTCTCTCTCTCTCTGTCTCTTTACCTCGCCTAGCGTTCCGCCTTCATTCGTATTTTTACCTTACCGCCAGTGTAACACATTAATAACATTGAATATCAATTACAAAAAGACTTGAAATATCTACTTTTTAAAGAACCAATAAGATAAACATATGAAAAACGAAGGAATAATACACTCGACAAGGCTTAACAGACGTACTTTATACACATCACCATTAATACAACTGAAATTCCTTTAATGATAACCTATGACATCGTTATGAGCTAAGAGAAAAACAGAAAAAAAAATAAATTCAACTTACACCGTAAAATATTCCACTACAACACAGACCGCTAGACTGAACAGTACTATGAAAATAAACGTCCGTGAATCAAGCGCGCTTATAACACGAAGTCTCACATCCGACTAGTTTAAATATAATCTGGTAAATAAAATTTGGACGACACTATTCCACCCTCGACTAACATCTAGGTTAACCAATCAGAGAAGATTTCTATCGGACACCCATCAACGAAATGACTGACCTCTGGATTAACTAATCAGAGAAGAGGATTACTGTTATCGTGATAACTGACCTCATTTTCAACTTGAAGTGCTGTCGAGTCTGATGCATGGGTTACTTTAAATCGATTCGGCCCCTGATACAATCCACCTAGCGGGTCAATGGTGGGTGGGGGGAAATAATACAAGTGGCGGGTTACTTGAACGCGTTTTGACCCCTGATGCAATACCAGGAGTTCCATGACAGTTATAAATAGTTGGATACAACGAGCAGGAAGTTATATTCAAGGTCCAAAATGTTAGACCAAATCACTAAGATTTTACCGCCAGAACACACAAATTTAGGCTCATATTCAAAAAGTCGACCTTAAATCCATACAAATCTACTCCCATACCCATAAAAGTTAGACACATCAAACAGATAATTACTTCCAAACTCCAAAAAGTTAGACCAAATCACGCCTCGATCGTTCTCTAACATTGCGGAACTTGTGTCCCTCATGTGCTATTTCAAAAGTTGTTGTTGGAAATTCAAAAGTTGTCTTCGTCAATTTAAAAGTCGTTATCTGTACGGCAGAAAACAAGGCGGGAATGTCAGAAACCAAGGAGGGAAGGTCAGAAACCAAAGAGGGAAGGTCAGAAACCTAGGAGGCAAGGTCAGAAACCTAGGAGGCAAGGTCAGAAACCTAGGAGGCAAGGTCAGAAACCAAAAAGGCAAGGGCAGAAACCTAGGAGGCAAGGGCAGAAACCTAGGAGGCAAGGGCAGAAACCTAAGAGGCAAAGATCAGAAACCAAGGAGGCAAGGTCAGAAACCAAAGAGGGAAGGTCAGAAACCTAGGAGGCAAGGTCAGAAACCTAGGAGGCAAGGGCAGAAACCAAAGAGGCAAGGTCAGAAACCTAGGAGGCAAGGACAGAAAACTAGGAAGCAAAGGCTGAAAACAAGGAGGGAAGGTCAGAAATCTAGGAAGCTGTGTTAGAAAACAAGGAGGAAGGTCAGAAACCAAAGAGGGAAGGTCAGAAACCTAGGAGGCAAGGTCAGAAACCTACAAGGCAAGGTCAGAAACCTAGGAGGCAAGGGCAGAAACCAAAGAGGCAAGGGCAGAAACCTAGGAGGCAAGGGCAGAAACCTAGGAGGTAAGGGCAGAAACCTAGGAGGTAAGGGCAGAAACCTAGGAGGCAAGGGCAGAAACCTAGGAGGCAAGGGCAGAAACCTAAGAGGCAAAGACAGAAACCTAGGAGGCAAGGTCAGAAACCTAGGAGGCAAGGGCAGAAACCTAGGAGGCAATGGCAGAAACCTAAGAGGCAAGGACAGAAAACTAGGAAGCAAAGGCTGAAAAAACACTCGTACTGACTAAGGCTTCCAAGGTGTATTTGATTGTCTCCCTATTTTTGTCTGCATAACCTATATATCACTTTCATTTAATCTATCGATAATCGTTTCAAAGTCATTTCTGTTGCTAACTAACAAGGGTTTGTCTAACCCTGTCGCGTTATTTGAGCTTGTGTGAAAGTAACGCAGCCCCTGTGTCTCTCTATGTCTTAAAACTAGATGATGACTATAATTTTAGGTTACACAAATAACACGTGGATACTAAAAACCAACTTTTCGAAAATAGGTTACTAAAATAACACGTGGATACTAAACAACCAACTTATCGAAAATATGAGTTTACCCCCTGATCATTTTTTAGAGATACGCCCATAAAATCGGTAAAAATCGTAAATTTTCACTCTAGGCATACCCCAAACTTTATTTTAGACATCACCATTGCAAAAATTTACATTAAAAACCACTTTTAGGATTTTACCCCCTTATCATTTTTTGAGGGTTACGCCCATGGAATCGATAAAAAGCGTTAATTTAGCACGCAGGCTTACCTAAAACTTTATTTTAGACATCCCCAAACCAAAAATTTACTTAAAAATCACTTTTGAAATTGTTACCCCCTGACCATTTTTGAGGGTTACGCCCTGAAATCGATAAAAATCGTAAATTTACCACGTACGCTTACCTAAAACTTTATTTTAGACATCCCCACACCAAAAATTTACTTAAAAATCACTTTTGAAATTGTTACCCCCCTTACCATTTTTGAGGGTTACGCCCCTGAAATCGATAAAAATCGTAAATTTAGCACGTAGGCTTACCTAAAACTTTATTTTAGACATCCCCATACAAAAATTTACTTAAAAATCACTTTTGAAATTGTAACCCCCCTTACCATTTTTGAGGGTTACGCCCCTGAACGTTGTATCCAACTATTTATAACTGTCATGGAACTCCTGGTATTGCATCAGGGGTCAAAACGCGTTCAAGTAACCCGCCACTTGTATTATTTCCCCCCACCCACCATTGACCCGCTAGGTGGATTGTATCAGGGGCCGAATCGATTTAAAGTAACCCATGCATCAGACTCGACAGCACTTCAAGTTGAAAATGAGGTCAGTTATCACGATAACAGTAATCCTCTTCTCTGATTAGTTAATCCAGAGGTCAGTCATTTCGTTGATGGGTGTCCGATAGAAATCTTCTCTGATTGGTTAACCTAGATGTTAGTCGAGGGTGGAATAGTGTCGTCCAAATTTTATTTACCAGATTATATTTAAACTAGTCGGATGTGAGACTTCGTGTTATAAGCGCGCTTGATTCACGGACGTTTATTTTCATAGTACTGTTCAGTCTAGCGGTCTGTGTTGTAGTGGAATATTTTACGGTGTAAGTTGAATTTATTTTTTTTCTGTTTTTCTCTTAGCTCATAACGATGTCATAGGTTATCATTAAAGGAATTTCAGTTGTATTAATGGTGATGTGTATAAAGTACGTCTGTTAAGCCTTGTCGAGTGTATTATTCCTTCGTTTTTCATATGTTTATCTTATTGGTTCTTTAAAAAGTAGATATTTCAAGTCTTTTTGTAATTGATATTCAATGTTATTAATGTGTTACACTGGCGGTAAGGTAAAATACGAATGAAGGCGGAACGCTAGGCGAGGTAAAGAGAGAGAGAGAGAGAGAGAGAGAGGAAGAAAGGTGGAATGGTAGGAGAGAAGTCTAGTAATGGGTTAGAAGAGAGAGAGAGCGAGAGAGAGAAGCCTATGAGAAAGAAGGCGAGATGCTAGGTATAATGGGTGAGAATAATTAAGTGTTACAATAGGAGGGACGCTAAAAATATGAGGGAGGGCGGGGGAGCTAAAGGGAGAGGCGGAGGGTGGGCTGATAGGTTAGAAGTCTAAGAGAGGATATGGGAGAAAGAGAGAGAGAGAGAGATGAAGGAAGGCGCGATGATAGGGATAAATGGAGAGAATGAGTAAGTGTTTCAATGGAGGGAAATCTAGGCTGGAATAGTAGAGAGAGAGAGAGAGAGAGGGCGAGAGAGAGAGAGAGAGAGAGAGAGAGATAGCGAACCACTAACACCGAGGAACATATTTACACTACCAGCTTAGACTAACCAGTAATCTCTAACTGTTTCACCATTATGCTTCATTTATGGTACAACGTTAAGCAGACACCCAACTACATAGCTATAAATATTTTCTAACGGCTACCTGGCGCGATAGCGTCCCACCGAATCGAGATAATCCCCGATCCGATAGCACGCTGTCCGAAACACTCGAGCTAATCTGAAGGGGTCACCCGCCGACACGCGATCCGCCTCGAGGTCACCACGCACCCGCGCAATCCGGCGCCCGCTGCACGAGGGGTCACGCCGCACGAGGGGTCACGCCGTCGCACGACCGATTAACTCCCCTTGTCTCTCGTGTACATTAGGCGCTAAAGGCGCCTCTTATATATCTTTGTTAATTTACGCCTAAATAATATCCTAATCCTTCCTGGTATACTACTTTCGCAGATTTTTCAAATTTTCCTATGGCATCTTGCATTCTGGAGCTAGCCACTGACATAGATTCACCTACACATATCGCCATGTAGTCTGCCTACATTGCTGAGTGTATTCTGGGTGCAATGTCCATACCGATGTCATTTATGAAGATTAAAAATAGCGTTGGGGATAGTATGTAATAGTTTGGATGTTATTTATTTTATTAGCCTTTATATTTAGAGTCATCACAGCACAGCACATTTATAGTCAACAACTTTAATTATCACAGACTATTCTCAGTCACAATACAGAAAGTTTATTTATTTTTAAATTCGCACGTGATACATATTAGTGGAAGCACTTATCTTAGAATTCATCATCATCATCAAGTACCAAGCCTGTTGGCGTAGGTGATTATGTCTCTCCACAACTTTCGATCACGACAGTTATTTATCATTTCTGCTGATGACCTTCTGCCAAATCATGCTCTTAAGCTGTCTGGTATCTTTTCTCTTTGCTTCCCTTTACCTCTTCGTCCTCAATTTTCCCAGTTGTTACAATATATTCCAGCTGTTCTCATCTCATTACATGACCAAAAAAAAAAAACGATGATTGATTCTTCCTAATATTGGAAATTAGCTCTCTTTTTGCTTTGACCTCTTTCAGAACGTTTTCATTACTCTTCGTAACCGTCCATGGTATTCCCAACATTCTTCTGTAAAACCACATTTCTACAGACTCCAGTAATTTTCTTGTCTGTTGTCTTATTGTCCATGATTCACACCCATATGTTAAGACTAGCTCATCATAACATCTAAGATCTGTTTTTCTTGTTTCTATTGTCAAAAATGGATTGCATAGTATCTTCCTCAATTTTTTTGGAAAGCTGCTTTTGCCTTACCTATTCTGCAACTCACCACTGTTGTACATCTTCCGTCTGAGGTTAACGAAGTTCTCAAATACTTAAATTCATTTACCTGTTTTAATATTGTCCCACTTGTCTTTATTTTGCACTGAGGTGATGTCTTTTTCTTTGTTGCTACCGTTACTTCTGTCTTTTTGCTATTAAGGCTGAGTCCTTTATTTTTGATTTCTTTCACTATAATGTATAACATTTATTGGAACCCATTTTCACTCTTAGCGATTAAGACTATCATCAGTATACATTAGATTATTTATATTATGACCTCCGATTGTTATTCCAAGCATGCCCCTATATATGGCCCTTTTCGTCTTGTCAGACGGTCTAGTGGAGGCTATTGCGTATTTTTTTGAGGTATTGTTTTTGCCGAACAGCTTCTCTCGTGGTTAATTCTACCAATGTTTGACAAACACACGCGGTCACATAATGAACAGGTCAGGCTCGCTGGTCCACAGGGTTTACCATCCTTTTTCATGAGTCTCTTCTCTTCTAAGTCCTGTCTTAGAACAGTCTCAAATGTTGTTATACCGTTCCTTATACGTGCTCTCCATGATGTACGATCACTTGCCAGATGTTGCCAGTCGTTTTCACAGATGGAGAAGTCTTTCAGAGATGATTTGCAGATATCTCTATATCGTAGTTTAGGTCTGCCGATTTGTCGTTTTCCGTGTTTTAGCTCGCCATATAGTATTTGCCTAGGAATGCGTTTTTCTTCCATCCGATGGACATGCCCCAGCCATCTTAGCCTTCGACTTCTGAGCATCGACATGATTGTTAGGGTCTTAGCACGTTGCAGGACAGTTAAGTTGGTTATTTTGTCCTGCCATTTGATGTGCATTATTTTGCGGAGACATCGCATGTGGAAGACATTTAGTCTTTTTTCCTGGTTTGAGTATGTTGTCCAGGTTTCGGATCCATATAGTAGTGTGCTAAGCACACAAGTTTGATATATTAAGAGTTTAGTCTTTTGAGTTAGTTTCGTGTTGTTCCATGCCCTTTTTGTGAGTTTGCCGAAGGTCGTAGCTGGCTTACCAATTCGACAGTTTATTTCTTCATCAAGAGAGATGGTTTGCGTAACTGTGGATCCAAGATATGTAAATTTCTGTACTGATTCTAGTGGGCAGTCTTTTAGAGTAATAGATATAGGTTTGAAGTCACCTTGATTTAGTATTACTGTCTTCTGAACATTAATTGACGGTGAAAAAAGGTCGCATGCTTTATCCAGGTTGTTGATCAGCGACTGTAGCGTGGCCTCACTATGAGCGACTAGGGCTGCATCGTCAGCAAATAAAAATTCTTTAAGTAGGGCAACATTTGTTTTGGTTTTTGCTCTTAGTCGTGCTAGGTTGAACAGTGAGCCATCTGGTCTAGTGCGAATGTAAATATCTCCTGAGCTGTTTTCGAAGGCGTAATTTAGGAGGGCAGCAAAAAATATACCAAAAAGGGTGGGGGCGAGGACACATCCCTGTTTCACTCCTTTGTTGACTTTGAAATTCTCTGATGGACTCCCATCAAAATGGACTTTGCCATTCATGTCTTCATGGAAGGAAATTATCAGCCTAAGTAATTTAGGAGGGCAGCCTATGCCTTCTAACACCTTGTAGAGACCATCTCTGTTTACTGTGTCGAATGCCTTTGTGAGATCCACAAAGGCAATATAGAGCGGCATATTTTGTTCCCGACATTTTTTCTGCAGTTGTCTAAGAGTGAAGATCATATCTATGGTTGATCTCCCGGGTCTGAAACCGCATTGGGACTCGGGAAGCACCCGTTCTGCAAGTCTATGCAGGCGATTAAGTACGACTCTAGCAAAAGCTTTGCCTGTTGTGCTAAGGAGAGAAATGCCTCTGTAATTGTTGCAGTCACCCCTGTCTCCTTTATTCTTGTACAGCGTTATAATCTTTGCCCCTATATGGATCTTAAAATAATCTCACTATAAATATTAAACAAATCTGGTGACAGCACACAACCTTGCCTAACACCCTGTTTTATTTGTTGAAACATTCCTAATTGGTTTCCAGTTCTTATGGCCGCTGCTTGTTGCCATTACATTTTTTTTATTATTCTTAGATCTTTGCTGTCTACGTTTATGCTTTCTAAAATTTTTTTCTGGATGCTTTACTTTGTCAAATGCTTTGGTATATCTATGAAACATATGTATAGATCTGTTTTCACCTCTATGGCTCTTTCTACTAAAGATTTTATAATGTATATGGCATTGCTTGTTCCTTTATCTCTAACAAAACCGCACTGGACCTGGACTGATTTTGTTTCGCACTCTTCGCATGATGATTCTTAGTAATATCTTAGTCATGTGACTCATAAGGCTTATTGTGCGATGATCATCGCATTCAATCGCACTAGATTTCCATGGTAGGGCTATGAATATTGAACTGAGCAGGTCGTTTAGTATATACCCAATGCTATGCACCAAACAACGATAAGTATGATTTAGTTTAAGATGAATTCTATAAACAGCTACAATGTAAGATGGATGCAAGACGAGCCAAGGATATTATAATCTTGATGGGGACCTAAATACTAAAGTAGGATCAGACAACAGAGGCTTCGAAGAGATTATGGGAAAACATGGACTTGGAAATATAAACGAGAATGGAGAGACATTTGTGAATTTCTGCGCCCTTAATCAAGTGAGCCTAGGAGGTACAATATTCCAACATAAAAGAATACATAAAGCTACATGGGTGTCACCAGATCATAGAACGGAAAATCAAATTGATAACATATGTATTAATAATAAGTTTAAGTCATCCTTACAGGATGTAAAAGTATATAGAGGGACAGATGTAGCTTCAGATCATCATCTTCTGATAGCCCAACTTAAACTTAAATTAAAAAGATATACTACAACGAATAAGTGTAGAAAGTATTTCAATGTAGGTTTTCTTAAAGAACAAGGAATTAAAGATAAATTCGCAGTCACAATAGCAAACAAATACCAAGTCCTCCAACAACTTATACAATAAATATTGAAGAGCATTGAAAACAGGTAAAAGAAAACAGGTGAAAGAGACATGCGAAGAAACACTGGGGAAAAGAGAACGTCAGAATAAGGCATGGATGACAGTAGAGACCTTGGATAAAATTAAAGAAAGAAAGAACAAGAAAGCAGACATAAATAATAGCAAAACGAGAAGTAATAAAGCCAAGACACAGGAAGCTTACACAGAGGTGAATAAAAAAGTGAGAAGATGCATTAAAAGGGATAAGAGGAAATATATAGATGATCTAGCTAAAGAGGCAGAAGAAGCAGCAAATAAAGGGAATATGAAATAACTGTACAACAGCACAAAGAAATTAAGTGGAAGATACAAACAGATCAATGCCTTTATTAAAGATAAGAAAGGAAATCTGCTTAGTAATATAAGGGAACAAATGGAGAGATGGAAAGAGCACTTTGAAGAACTTTTGAACAGACCCAGCTCAAATAATCCTCCAGATATACTACCAGCAGAAGAAGAGTTACACGTTAACTGTGGAAAACCAAGCAAAGAAGAAATAATGAAAGCGATTCAGTATCATCATCGAGTGCCTTCTCCGCAAAGAAGATTGGCTACCATGGAGCGCCATTCTACTCTGTTTCTTGCGCTGATGGTGCTGGCTGTCATAGATTGACTTGTCCATCTTTGATGTTACTCGTCCATGTTAGTCTTGGTCTGCCTCTTTTACCTTTTATTTTCCCTTCTAATATTACTTTTAGTATGCTGTTGTGTCTTTTAACATGCCTCACCAATTGCATTTGTCTTGTCTTAATTGTATTTAGTCGTTCTCTTTTATTTTCAGTTGTTTTAAAACGTCATCGTTTGTTTTCTTTTCTTTCCAACCTATTTTATCTATTCTTCTATAAATCCACATTTCAAAGGCTTCAATTTTCTGTTCTGTTTTCTTGTCTAAAGTCCATGTTTCTACACTATACAGGAATATTGAGAAGATGTAACATTTTGCCATTCTTAGTTTCAGCCCTGCCGATATTTGTTTTGTGGTTAGTATATTTTTCATGCGACTAAGGAGGTTGATCGATGGCTTGACAAGCTGTCATTGTAAAAACTATTGTTATGGAAATAGACCATAGATTTTAGAAGCAGTGATCTCTGCAATATGTGCCATTTTGGCACGCTCGGTTTCTGTTTTTGATATTGTGGTTCTGCCCTATGTGCCGTCTTCGGCTCGAAAGGACAATAGATAGATAGATATTTTTCATGGCATTAAAATTACGTTTTTGCCATACCTATTCTTTTGTTTATTTCAATTTTATATTTTCCATCATTGGCTATAGTATTTCCCAGATAGTTGTAGCTCTGGACTGTCTCCAGATGTATTACCTCAACTGTGATATTTAATTGTAGGTCTTGAGAATTTTCTTTATTTATGATCATAGTTTTAGTCTTTTTTATATTCATATCTAGTCCATATTTTTTGCTTGTTATGTTTATCACATTAAGCGATTGTTGTAGGTCTTTAGGATTTACTGCTAGTAGAACAGTATCATTAGCATATCTTAGGTTATTGATTATCTTTCCATTAATGTTTAGGCCTGGCATCTCTGAGATGTTTTTAAAGATTTGCTCAGTGTATAAATTGAACAAGCTTGGTGATAGGATGCATCCTTGTCTTACTCCTCCTTTTATGTCCATGGGTCTACATCCATAACAAGTTCTCCTTGTTCCTTGTTATATTTTATTATTGCTGTTTGCTCCCAGTATAAATTACATATTAGTCGTATGTCTGTGTCGTCTAGATTTATATCCTTAGGGCAGTGTATACGTTGGTTATGGTGTATTCTATCGAAAGCTTTGGTGTAGTCTATGAAGCAGGCTATAAAGATATTGGTTTGTTTACTTCCATGTACTTTTCAATCAATGTTCTCATGCTAAATATGGCTTCTTTTGTGCCACTGTTTTTCCTGAATCCAAGTTGTTGCTCATCTAATTCAGTATTGATTTTATTCTGAATCCTTCCCTGTATAACTTTTATGAAAATTTTTGTTACCTGGCTCATTAGGCTTATTGTTCTGAAATCACTGCATTCAACTGCACCATTCAAGCTATTAAAAATGGTAAAGCCACAGGACCAGATGAAATTCCTTCGGAAGCCATCAAAGTAGATATTAACACCTCTACCAAGATGCTACATAATCTATTAGATAAAATTTGGCAGAGGGAAGAAATACCTAAAGACTGGAAAGAAGGTTATATTATCAAACTACCAAAAGAAAGGAAGTTTACATAAGTGCACAAACTATAGGGGAATTATGCTACTTTCAGTGCCAGGAAAAATATTAAGCAGAATCATTCTGGACAGACTAAAGGAGGCCATAAAGAAACACTTGAGAGATAACAAGCAGGTTTTAGGAAGACCAGATCATGTGCTGATCAAATAACTACTCTACGTATAATAGTTGAACAAAGTTTAGAACTAAAATCCCCACTTTATAGTGGATTCATAGATTACGAAAAGGCATTTGATAGTTCAGACAGGAATGTTTTGGAAGTTGCTGAGTCATTACGGAATCCCCATAAAGTTTATTAAACTGATAAAAACAATGTATGAAGGAACGAAATGTAGTGTGGTGCATGAAGGACAGCTTACAGAAGTATTTGAAATAAGAACAGGAGTAAGGCAGGGATGCCTTCTGTCTCCATTTCTCTTTCTACTGGCCATAGATTGGATTATGAAAATAACTGAAAAAAAAAAAAACAGAATGGAATCCAGTGGTGACTGACAAAGCAACTTGATGATTTAGACTTTGCTGATGACATAGCTCTCCTTTCACACAGCCATCAACAGATGCAGGATAAAATGAGCATACTTGATGAGAGATCACAATAGCTAGGACTAAAAATTAATAGAGATAAGACCCACATTATGAGAATTATTGCAGTTGGCAATAACCAGATACAATTTGGAGAAATATCTATACTAGACGTACAATCTTACATATATCTGGGCAGTAAAATAGATAAAGAGGGAGGAACAGAAAATTATACCAAAATAAGGATATCAAAAGCAAGAGAAGCTTTTGTTGCACTGGGAAACATATAGAAATGCAAAGAAATTAGGTTAAATACAAAAATAAAAGTTTTCAACTCAAATGTTAAGTCGTTCCTATAATATGGATGTGAAACATGGAGAATAACAAAACTGACAATCATGAAGATACAGACTTTCATTAATGTATTGTTACGGAGAATAAAAGATGGAGATGGCAGGACAAAATCACTAACATAGAATTATAGAAATGTATCAGTCAAATAACAGTGGATAAAGAGATACAGCAAAGACGATGGCGCTGGATAGGACACACACTGCGGAAGCCAACTGAGAGTATTACCCAAGAGGCCCTTTTTTGGAATCCCCAGGGGAAAAGACAAAGAGGAAGACCAAAGAATTCTTGGAGAAGACAGATAGAAGCAGAGATGAAGAGTCTGGGGAAGACATGGATTGATCTTAAAGAATGGCAATAAACAGAGAACGACTTGGTAAGTGTTTATTGAGGACCTATGCTTCACAGGGAGCTAAAAAGATAGAAGAAAAATATGTATGCACATGCACCCCCATTCTTTACTGCATTATGTGTTGATCCATCTGTGTACACCCAAATCCAGAGGTCTTGAGGATATTCTTCATCCAAGAAACTGAGAGTTGTTGTTTTACGCTTTAGACTATTCTGCTCCTCTTTGTCAAGTACTCCTTTCACTTCTACCCATATTTGTATTGACAATCCTGATTCCTCTGTCCAGTGAATCTTTTCTGGTATGGGCAGTAGAGGGTTGACAACTTTTGGTATGTCTGGTGTTTGGCTTGGTGGATAAAACTGCTTCTCTTAAGCCGTCTCAATGCAAAATTTTGGAATCGGTCCTTCAATGGATGTCTCGGCATGCATGACAATTTTTTTCAGTCTGTATCAGTACCTTTGTGTTCCTCTGTTCTTTCAATGCTAGCATCCTTCACAATCTCTCCATCTCCAATATTGGTGTTGATTTCATTGCTCCTGTGATGACCCTAAGTGTCAGGTTTTGTACTTTACCCAGCTCTTGCAGTGTGGTGTTTGATGCTGAGCACCATGCAGAAGATCCATATTCTAAATGTGGGCGTATACTCTATTGGTAAACGTTACAGAGTATTTTCCCACTCGCACACCACGTGGTTCTACTCATCTTTTCTTAGAATAGCCAACTTCATCTTTGCTTTTTGGGTTGCATTATTTATCTGCTGTTTCCAAGATAGTTTGTTGTCAAATGTAACTCTCAGATACATAGCTTGTATGTCTTCTTTCACAGGCTCATTCTTTATGTAGATGGGTCCTGCTTTTTGTTTTGGGGAGAGAGGGAAAAGTGTAGTACTGCATTTGACTGTATTGATCCTGATACGCCATCTATTTGTCCATGAGTTCAGTGCATTCATATCTCTTTGCAGCAATATAGAGGCGACTGTTGCATACTCCTCTGTACACCACATTACCAGGTCATCTGCATACATTGGCACTTTGATATATGTGGTATAGTCCGTTCAAAATTCATAATCACACCTGAATTAGTTTTGCGTGTGATAACCTTTTGTTATTTTGCTTTCAAATTTTGCATACAATCTTAGAATATTGATGACGTTATAGAAATATTTTTTGCTCTGAGAAATTTGATCTAGTTTAAAAGTTTTCTTCTTTAGGCTATATTAAATTCACCCTGTTCGAATTTGACACCATTTTAGGATATATACATTAATTTGGTGCGGTCGTTCACGTAAAATAGTTTGGCTATTGTAGAAACACTAACTTCAGGAAAATCCCGTGCACAAAACTTAATTGTTATTGAACGACATGACACACCACGGCCTAGGCATTAATTACCGAAGGGAAGGCGTATCTTTATTAATTTTGTGAAGACTCAGTAGACAATTTGTTGACTTTAAACACCAACATTCATATCTAAATTACAATGAGTTTGAAATGCAAATTTATAACTACGCAAAAGGTTACTTTTTTACTATATCAGCACTTCCTTAGGGAATCTAAGATGGGGCATTATATTGTGATATTCATGACTCAGAGAGACGAACGCAACTCGCGCTTGGTCTTAATAGATCGTCATTTTCTCGTTGGATTAAACAAGACTCAGAATGCACTCATGTCAATCAAGGAAGGAAAAGGAAAGTTGACAGCTTTGACATGGATGTCATAAAACGTGAGATATTGAAAATGTTTGCTAATAATGTACTTGTTACTCTCAGGAATCTGAAATTAAAATTGCATGCAGACTGCAAAATTGACATTTCTAAAAGTACTCTATGAAAGATTGTGCGAGGAGCCGGCTTCACTTTCAGAAAAACTGTTGGGGGCAGGAATATTATTTGTGAAAAACCACACTTGGTCATTGCTCGAAGCAAATACCTGAGACAGATCCGTGAGCGGCGGAGTGAACGGTATGATATTGTATATTTGGACGAATCATGGGTCAACGGACACCACACCTATGCTAAAGAATGGCAGTCAGTAAATGGCAAACTCAAAAGAACAATTCCGAGCAGCAAAGGCCAGCGCATTATATTAACGCATGCTGGAAGCACTGAAAACGGCTTTGTCCATGATGCGGGACTTATTTTCCAATCAAAAAGTACCGATGGTAGGGACTACCATACTGAAATGAATGGAAACATTTTCAGGCACTGGTTGGAGAACGATCTTTTACCAATCCTGGAGAGACCTTCATGCATAGTCATGGATAATGCATCATACCACAATGTCGTATCAGAGGAAGACAAAATGCCTACTGCATCAAATACAAAAGAGCAAATTAGGACATGGCTTGCGAATGAAAATGTCAAATTTGTGACGAATACGAATAAGAAAAAGGTGTACCATGTTGACAAAATCATTGAGAAATACGGCCACACCTCTCTTCGACTCCCTACATATCATGCGCACCTTAATCCAATCGAACTTGCCTGGGCTCACGTCAAAGGACAAGTTGCAGAACAGAACAGGACGTTTAAAATGTGTGATGTTGAAGTTCTGACACGCGAGTCTCTCTCAAAAATAGACATTCCATTCTGGAAGAAGTGTGTTGAACATGTGCTGCGGGTGGAAGATGAGTACTGGAAACGAGATGGGTTACTATTTGTCCAGCCAGTAATGATTATCAACCTCTTGGAATTGTCAGATTCGGAATGATTAAAATTAAGATGAATTCAATTCCAGCTGCAGTTAGGACGTCCTGGGGTCTAATGGTGACCGAAGGACAAGACTAATTGTAACCAATTGAATTCATGTTTGCAAATACGCATAACGAACAACACACACAATTAAGCACTATGTAGATAAGCCTCTGACAAGAATTGCAGCAAACTGGAAAATTTAACACGATTACTGTAAACTCTAAAATTTTAATCAACTTGTGTGGTATCGTCATAAAAGATCAAAGGAATTCGCTGATGTGCAAAATCTGTTGTGTTTGTGGAATAAAAAATACCAAAATCTTTGCGTCATCAATATTCTAAGATTGCATGCAAAATTTGAAACCAAAATAACAAGCGGTTATTGCGCAAACTAATTCAGGCGTGATTATGAATTTCTGAACGGACCATAGTTCAGTAACTAGGTCATTGATGTAGACTAAAAAAAAGTGTCGGAGATAGTACCCCTCCCTGTGGGACACCCTGGCGCAGTAGGATCTTCTTATTTTTAAAACCTTCCAGGTGCTGGACTCTGGCTATCTTGTTATGCAGGTATGCTTTCACCCATTAGTACATCCTGCCATTTACTCCGTAATTTCTCAGTTTCTTCGAAAGCCCTTCCTTCCATACCTTATCAAGTGCTTTGTTTAGGTCTATCCATGTAGTACCAGTTTCTTTTCTTGGAATACATCCTCAATCTGCTGGAATGATGGGTTGCTAGATCTTCAGTAGAGTAACACTGTCTAAAGCCTGCTTGCTGTGGCACTAAAACCTGTGGTTTTCAGTTTCCAGGTACCACTGCAATCGGGGATTGATTATATGTTCCATTGTTTTACACAAACACTAAGGCTGATTGCTCTATAGCTGGATGTCGTTGAACCATCTTTTCCTGACTTTAGTACTCGTATCATAAATTTGCTTCTCTCCATGCCTGTGGCTTTCTACCTGTGATCCAGCAAATATTGTAGATCTGCTGTAGTTTTGCTTTAGTAGCAGTTCCCAAGTTCTTAATCAATTCATTGAACACTCCATCACTACCTGGTGACTTTTTAATTTGGATATTGCCAGCTCTAGCTCTCTTTGTGTAATGGGTATTTCCATAACTTCATGTATGGTCCCTTCTTGTCTTACATTTTGTCTTTAAGCTGATCTCTTGTCGTTTTTCTAGGCTAATTTCAAAATTATTGTCATTTGTAAAGTGATTTGCTGTCTGCTTACCTGTTAGGAAGTTTATGTCCTTCAGTGTAATTTCGATGTTCCTTCCTGTACCATCGTCATTAAGCTGTTTACAAGCTTCCCCATTTTTCTTCTTTCTCGTTCAAGATTTAATGACTATTTTCTCTTTCCAGCTTCTCCGTCTGGCTTGTTGTTTAACCCTTTGAAATTTGGCATTAGCATTAGTTATTGTGGTGTTCTTAGCAAGGGTTATTTTCTGTTTGCTTTCAAGATATTTCCCATGTCATTGTGCAGTTGCTCTAGTTCACTACTCCAGTATTGTTTGTAGTGTTTCCGTGCCCCTCTAGGTATTGTTTCACTGGCAGTTTGTAGTATTAGTCTACTGAATTCATCAGCTATTTTGTTAATGTCTCTGTATTTAGATCTTTAGTCAGTACACAGTGTATAGAGTTACTCAAGGTGAAGTTATACAATGATGAACATTAAACAAAAAATAACTCAATATGGTGTTAGAATAGCAATTTGGATTTTTTTTTTTTAAAACAGTGGGACCAAAGAAAAAAAAACAACTACACAACAATAAACAAACAAATAAACCTGTCAATGTCTGCTTCATAGATTACAAGCTTATATAGCACAGCTCAACCACAGTCACCTAATATAGTAGACCAGCGGACAGAGAGGGTAATCCCAGAAAACACATAACAATCATGACGTCTCCAGCTATAAGAACTATAGACGGCTTACCCACAACCGTCCCTGTCTGCAAAACTGAAAATGTGACAAGATTTTGGTAATTCCTTTCTACTTGTAGGCCTCACACTATAGAAGACTCAACACGTATAGAATACCTACTGATACGCAACTTATATTGGGAACAAAAATATGTGATGAATTATACAACTGGATTGTTATAAAGAGGTTTCAGACATTGCTGTGTTGTGTCATTTTGTTTGTTCAATTTATTTAAGGAAGTAGTCTTTAAAGACGTAATGGAAATCCCAAATTTAAACATCAATAGTAATATAATTAACAACATAGGATACGCTGATGACACTGTAGTGTAATAAGGCACTACAACTAGTACAAGAAATGAGCAAGAACGTCAGTTGGATACAAATAATAAGAAGATTAAAACTATAATAGACAAAGGTAACATACTGACTCTATAAGATAATATCAACGTTGATGTAAAGAACCTAGAGAAAGTTCAAGAATATAGTGAAGTCGGACATGTCATAACTTTGTGATGGAAAAAGCGAGACAGAAACAAATAAAAGAACAGAAGTGTCAAAAAACGTATAAGTTTCAGTTACAGAACATATACACTCGCTTCAAAGCAATTAACATTAGAATTAAAACTGAAAGTAATCGAGTGTTATATCTACCCCTCACTCCGGTATGGTTCTTCTACTTCCAGTCTCATCACTCTTCTTTCTACGTTTTCTTTTGCCGCTCCATCCATACTACGTCTAGAATTATCATCCCTCCGTCAATGATTCTTCATCCAGGCTGCTTTATTTCGCTTTATTCCTGTCTTTCACCCACTCACATTCCATCATTCTACCTTCTAGATTTCATTTTGTCACTCTATATGTTCTTCCCCTGAATCCCTTATCTATCCTTCATCTTGATTCTACTTACTTAGTTCTTCTCTTTAGACCAGTGTTTCTCAACCGGAGATCTTATGGTCATCTGTGAGCCATAGGTGTGCACAGGTAAAAATGACAATTGGGGGGGGGGGGCGCGCACGATATTAGGGGTTTATACAAGGAGGCTGATGTTTGGACGAATTTCCAATGAGCATAAGTTAGACTTACGAGTTTGTCTTTCTCAGTATTAAAAACAAAGCCTATGCACATCCTCTAACAGCTGCTGACTTTAATTGATGTGTATTGTGAAAGCAAAATCTATAGTTGATCGACTTAACAGCATTTACATAAAAGAAACCCTTGCTTTGTGAGTATAAACAAAAATGTGTCTTTGTTGGTAAGCTCTAGTGAAATGTGAAGTGAAACGTATATTGTATAAATGCAAAAATATATATAACCAATTTGTCTCCATCTGTTTCAAATGACGCACAGTAGAGAAATTTATATATATATATAAACGCTCTGAAAGACGCTCAAGCAAAACGTAGAGCCGATATTAGAAAGAAACAATTATCATTTTTGGTAATGTTATGAGAAGGGAACAGCTGGAATATATTGTAACAACTGGGAAAATTGAGGGACGAAGAGATAGAGGCAAGGAGGCAAAGAGAAAGATACCAGACAATTTAAAAGAATGTCTTGGCAGAAGGTAAACAACAGAAATGATAAATAACCGTCGAGATCGAAAGTTGTGGAGAGGCATGATCACCTACGCCAGCAGCCTGGTACTTTATGATGATATAGTACACGATCTGTTTGTAAACAACACGTTTAAATAGTTTTTTTTTTCCACCACAGGACAGATTGCACCACGCAAAGAAAAGAACGAAAGAGGGCCACGGTAGGAAAAAAAAAGTTTTAAAAAACATGGTTATGGAAGGCCCCGGTATCACTGTAAACGATTAAAATCCATAATTGCTCAACCGCCCGTGCCAGTGGAATCATCCGAATTACTATCTCATTTCCCAAACAAGGAAGGTAGCTGTAGTCCCTATCATAGCAGTCTCAGCACACGCCAAAAGACACAAGACGAAACCGCACAAAGTGAACACAGCCATCTGTTCTCCATCATACGATATTGTCATTCATCGTAAACAATCGGAATATCGTATCAAGAATGAAACGCTTAGCTCACAGTGTGCACAGAGCACTTAACTCAGTAGCTCCTGCAACAAGCCGGACTTGTAATATGAGGAAACTGCAACAAGGAACACTTTTCAGACATAGCCTTTAATGGTTCCCGCCGCCTATCCACCATATTGATCGGAAGTTTCTTAATTTAAAAAAAAACGCTGTTCTAGGAGACCCTTCCAATCACAAGATTTCTTCCTCTCACACATTCTAGATTCTATTTTCTCCCTTTCTCTTTACAGAATTTCTTTATACAATGTGTAATATCCGTTTCTTTGTTTCCTTTCTCTGCATCTTTACTCCACTCTCTTCTTCTCCTTCTCAAACCCAGTTTGACCGTTAAGAATGCCCCTCTAACATTTATCTTCTAATTCATCCCAGCAATAAACTAGCCGTTCTCTTCTGTTCACTTGTCTAAACGTACAGTTTTTATACTTCGGTCACATGTCTACAAGTCTACCAATTAATGTCATCTACTTTTGTCTCAACTTGTGTTCATATCTATCTATCTGTTGAGCGTTCGAGCCGTAGCCGGCCCATAGGGCGTAGGCCAGATACTCCTCTTATCTACTTTTTTATTCTAGCAGTTTTCAATTCTTTTAAAGATATTTTATCAAATCTCGCCATTTGTCTCTGTTCTGTGCAAGCAGCTCTATCTCATTGTGTTTATAAGCGTTAAGATGTTCTCTTTAAGTCTTATGCTTGTTATCTTCCCTATCTTCTTCTCCGACTCTCGTGTTTCTTCTCTCATCCAAATACTTTAATTTGTCATCCATGATTGTATTGCTTGTCAAGTAATTTGATCGTGTCTTTATCTCAACAAGTATCGAGTTTTGCTCTATCACTCTATCTCTTCTCATTGTTTGCCTTGAGATGTATTACATGTATTACATCCCATTATTTGACATTTTGATATCCATCGTCACCATAGTATGTATGTCATGTTTATCTACTTGAAATAGATTATATACGTAATGGAAATACATGTTCCTTATTTATTATGTATCTTTGTAGACACGTTTGTTTTAATATAGAGTTTATTTCTTGAATGACGTCAGCTTGTGTATCTTGTGGTCACTGGTCGTACCTGCAACCTGTTATAAGCCAAACACATTTCTTGGTTATAAAAGTATGAAAACTGTACACACTCTTTGGATATTCTATCACCCTACATCCCTTTCTCTATAACCTTCCAGTCATTGCCATCTTCAATTCAGTTTATTGTCTTTTAATGCTTGTTAACGCATTTTTCCGTTCAATACTACCTTCACACACACTCTCTCTCTCTCTCTCTCTCTCTCTCTCTCTCTCTCTCTCTGTCTGTCTCTCAATCTCTCACGCACATTTGTTCACCACAAACTGGGTCATTCACAAGCCGTCTTGTTCACTCGGTTTGTTTTCATAGCATTCTCTCTACATTTCCCTCCTTCCTCGGTTGTGTTACTCAGTTCCCCAATTTAACTACATCTCGGTTTATCTGATTTACTCGCTCAGTCATTCTATGACATACTCACTCTCTCATGCTGGTATCACAGAAACATCAAACTCTAGAATTCTAAGATGGCATTTATTATGAGCACTTCAGAAGACGAATGAAAATGTGAAAAAAGTATATTCAATTCTGTCGTTACACGTCATGTCATCCGTTGACCTTATTTCCCACGTCTGTCATGGCACTTAGATAACTGTTTTGACCGTCTTGAATCTGATCAACTCTGGTGTCGAAAGTGGCTAAATGTAGTCTCTGAGTGACTCCACCGTGACTTGACACTCTCTAGACTCTAGACCCTCTCAGGAGTTCAACACTGACCTTCGGCATCTGCAGAAAATTCCACCAGAAGTTGCATTAGTTTAACTTACAGTGACGTCTACTATTCCGTAATTATCTATCGTATGCTCTCTTTCCTCTATCAAATTCGATAATGTTATTATTGTGTATTTTTCACGACCCTTACTTTTGAGATGTCCGAATCTAATATATTTTTTTTCTTAGAGTTTACACAATGGGTGTGTCGAGCAATCTTCCTACTCATTCAAACGCCATAGTAAAACTATGTCCAGGAAAACTGTCATCTGGGTGAGTCCTCATTTGATTTCATTCTCGTGTACCGGTTTATCTTTTGTTAATTATCACCTTAAACTGCTCTCTGAGTAAAATCTCAGCCATCTTGAACTGAAACTCTCTAAAGATTTGAAGAGAACTCTCCTCATCATTAAATCACACTTCTTCAAGATTCCCAAGTTGTCACTGAAAATCCTCAAAAAGTTTCGCAGAAATTCTACAAATGAAAGTTCTTAAGTCGACTTAATAGTAAATGACTAATATATGATTACATTGATAAAAGACTGACATATTTACACCCACTTTGTTCGCATCAAATGTTGGCTCTTAATCCAGTGAGAAAGTTTCATATCACAGATTAAATCTCTACTCTCTTCTCTCAAGCGTTTCGTGAGATCTAATAACAATTTGGTGTCTCGGGGATGTCCAGCCATTTAACATACATTGTGTTGTTTACCAATATTTCGTTATCTTATCATGCTTTGCATCGTCATTATCACTAGTCCCACTAAACCTTGTCAGTCATTGAAACATTCTTGATGTCTTCACAATGTTCCTCCAACCTTCACGATTAAGAGCTGCTTTCTGAGATGTGATGAAGGTTGTTTCTATTCTCTCATGTTGTCTTCTAACTTCCTTCTATGTCTGCCTTTCGACTGATACTGCGCCGTGTATAATGATCTCAGTAAGACCTGTAGATATTGTAGCATGTCCCTACCATTTAAATTGTCATTTTATTATTAACTGTAAGTCTTTATTGATCTTGTAGATCGCTTAACTTTCTTGCGGAATGATTCTTTGGTGCCGTGGTCTTTATAAATTGTGCTGAAGATCAACATTTCCATATATATATTATTTTTTTTTCAAGCTCAACAGTGAGTGACCATGTTTTCCAGTGTTTAGAAATATAGATTCCACTACTCCTGAAAATAATCTAAGCGTTGCACTTAGAGAGATGTTTTTGTCTTTCCGTGTAAGCTTTAGTTTAGAATATTCTATAAGAATTCTTTCTGTGAATTGGGCTTGAGATCAATCATGAAAAGACTAAAGTCATGAAAAGCTTAATTCCAACAGATGACAAAATATACATGGAAAACAACTGATGAAAGAGATCGATCACTTTATCTAAGTCACATTGATCGGGAGGGGGATAAAGTAAAGAAATTAGAATCAGAATGGCTAAAGCAGCAATGTCTTTCAGAAGTCTTGAAAAGTTGTGTAAATCAAAACTCAGCTCAAACACAAAACTCTACAAACTAGACTAACCTGTCTAGTCTGGCCAAGCGTGTAGGGATCGAAGAGGAAAGACAACCCGTACTCAAAAATGTCGTGCTGAAGTCGGATGTGTTGGGCCGAAAGGCGCAAATATAACAGATATACTGCAAACCACAACACAACGCAGACACGTCCACTACGTCCGTTGTAAGGGCGGATGGTGAAGAGGAATATTCTAGTCTACCACGATACTCTAGAATACTTTAGTCATCGGGCGAAGGCAACCAACCAAACACAAAACGTAGACTATTCAAATCAAACGTGCTATCAACCCTTACGTATGCACGTGAGAGCTGGAAAACAACAAGACATAAAAACAAAGTTGAACGCATTCGAAAATAAATGTCTATGGAAAATACTTGGTATAGCGTAGAACGAATTCAAAACAAACGAGGAAATTAGAGAAATCGCCAATTAACCGCTAATATCTTCATTAATCAAGAAAAGACGATGGTTTTATGTTGGACATGTGATGAAGAGAGATAATAACCGAACAGCAAAGCAAGCCCTCATGTGAGAAACAACAGGTAAGAGAATAAGAGGCCGACCCAGACAGACACTGAGAAGAACATTGATCAGAGAAGCAAGAGCAGCAGGAATCGGCTCCCTCAATGAGATAGAGTTGATTGCACAGAAAAGAGACAAATGGCAAGATTTGATAAAAGATCTTTACAAGGATTGAAAACTGTAAGAATAAAAATTGTGATAAGAGAAAGAGTATCTGGGTCTATGTCCTATGGGCCGGCTACGGCTCGAAAGGTCAATAGATTTTTTTTCAGTAAAATATATTAATACTAAGTCGAGAAGGAGCCGCGATAGCTCAGTGGTTAGTGAACTGGACTACCACGGACAAGGGGTAGGGTTCGATCCCAACCGACGGCTTCCGGGTTCACCCAGCCTTAAATGGGTACCGGATTTTTTCTGGGAAAGTAAGCAGCATGGGCGTAATACTGACCACATTACCCCAAAAATCATGTGCTGAAGGTCTGTAAAATATAGGGTCACTAACACCATATTTCCCTACACACCACTTGGCGTGACGGGTGTACTTTACTTTACTTTTACTAAGTCGAGAACTTACTTGTTCGGTGACTCGCTCAGACTCACACACACACTGATTATACCTTCTCAGCGCCCCCCCCCCCCCCCCTCGCAACCTGTCTCCGCAAAACTGAGCTGTTGCTTATTTGCAGCGGACTGTTTGCAGACAATAATGAGCCACTGCTTGTCGACCACACTTGTATTGGAATATGTGCTCATTATATGTTTAACGTCATTAGATGAGGGATGTGATGCTATAACGGAATCGATACTGACGCCCTGTCACTGTCCAAACATAGCACAAGTAATCGGCTGTTAATTGGACCCGCCAGGTAGTCCGTAATGGGTCTATTACTTGCTTGGCGCTATAATGCTTTCTGCCAACTGACACATTCGATTTCACTGCTAATAGAAGTCGCCATTTATGACAATGGAATACAAAGAATGACGGATTGAGTGAAAGACAAATAGACAAATGGAAAGAGAGACTGAAAGCAATGTATGAGAAGCATAAAAAGCCATTGATGTAGCATTTATTTGCAGTGAAAACTCTCACTAGAAGAAGCACATTTATAAAAGTTATGGGGGTAGGGGACTGGGTGGTCTAGAGGTAAGGTCGACCTCTGGACAAGAAGGTCACGGGTGCGATTCCCTCCATAGGCAGTGGGAAAATTAAAAATAAAAATCGAAATCGCGGCTTTACCTGGTCGCTGAGATCCGAAGTCTAGCCCTCTCGGAAAACGGCGAAAAGCATGAGGTCCCGTTTGCATTCTGCTCACTTTAAAGAGTCAGTTGGGAATTGAAAAAGAGTAAGCGCCAAGGAAAAATTAATAAGAAAAAATCTATCCAAAACGTTAGTACTCTCGACAATTAAAAAAAAAACATGAGAGCACTTCCTCTGAAGTGGGAGAATGTCCGCCTGTATGGCGATGAACACCTGAGCTGACAGCTGCCAGTGTAAAAAAAAAAAAAAAAATTAGTAAAAAGTGATATTAGCGCAAAAAATTCAGTCTCTTTGGATTTCGCTAGAGATATAAAGCTGAACGCAGACAACAAACATAAATACACATTATGGCCAAAGCGAAAATAAAACAACACAGCTGCAGCAACAGACATGACTAGTAGAACAGAAGATGATAGATTTCTTTGTGGTGTCAATAAACTAAGCGGGTATTGCTGAAGTACACCTGGGCTGTTAACAACTTTCTTGTGTTGCTAAGAACATACTTTTGATCTTTAAAAAACTTCTAATTTTTATGATTTGTTTGCTCTATACAATCACATTTTCAATATTGCATTACACACAGCTTCGTTCTGTACCTTTCTAGCCAGCACATCAGCCCTTGACCCACCAGCTGTTTCATGCCATGAAGAAGTAAAGATCTTTCTCTTGTTAACATGAAGACACTTGTGTTGCTAGCATCTTATTTAATAGCTGTCTGGCTGGTATTTTAATGATGTTATTTGTTTGTTATGTTGTAAATAATATACCGCTTGTTCTATTAATAATGTACTTGTGTTGTTAGCATATTTCTTGTATTGTTGATTTGTTACTTTTGTTGGTAACCACTTTTTAAGACTATCAACTGATTATTCATGTTGTTAGCAGATTATTTGTGTCGTTAGCAGATTAGTTGTGTTGTACTTTAGCAGTTTATTGATATTGTGAGGATTACACTTGTCTTTTTTAAAAACATACTGGTGTTGATAACAACAAATGTGTGTTACTAGTAAGCTCCATGTTTTATTTTCAGTTTAAATGTATTGCTAACATAGCACTGTTTTTTTTTTTTTTTTTTTTTTTTTTTTTTTTTTTTTTACAAAATTAACTTGTGTTGTTAACGGCATATTTGTATTGTTACAAGTTTACATTTGTGGCTGAAAATATACTTGTCGTTGCAAGCATCACATTTGTTTTCATAGAAATACAACTAACATTGCTAACGATAAGCTTTTGTTTTTAGTAAGTAATCTATTTGATATTATTACATCTGAATTGCACAGGACCTTGTCTAACAGTACACTTTGATAGCACAGGAACTAGTCTAACAGTACATTTGGATAGCACAGGACCTAGTCTAACAGTACACTTTGATAGCACAGGAACTAGTCTAACAGTACATTTGGTAGCACAGGACCTTGTCTAACAGTACACTTTGATAGCACAGGAACTAGTCTAACAGTACATTTGGATAGCACAGGACTTAGTCTAACAGTACACTTTGATAGCACAGGACCTTGTCTAACAGTACACTTTGATAGCACAGGAACTAGTCTAACAGTACATTTGATAGCACAGGACCTTGTCTAACAGTACATTTGGATAGCACAGGACCTTGTCTAACAGTACACTTCGATAGCACTGAACCTAGTCTAACAATACATTTGGATAGTACAGGACCTAGTCTAACAAAACATTTGGATAGCAATTGAACTAGTCTAACAATGCATTTGGATAGCAATTGACCTAGTCTAACAGACATTTGGATAGTACTTGACCTAGTCTAACAGTACATTTGGATAGCAATTGACCTACTCTAACAGTACACTTCGACAGCACTGGACCTAATTTAACGGTACATTTGGACAGCACAGGACCTAGTCTGACAGTGCATTTCGATAGCACTTGATCTAGTCTAACAGTACATTTGGATAGCACAGGACCTTGTCTAACAGTACATTTGGATAGCACAGGACCTTGTCTAACAGTACACTTCGATAGCACTGAACGTAGTCTAACAATACATTTGGATAGTACATGACCTAGTCTAACAAAACATTTGGATAGCAATTGATCTAGTCTAACAATGCATTTGGATAGCAATTGACCTAGTCTAACAGGACACTTTGATCGTACAGGACCTAGTCTAACAGTGCATTTGGATAGCAATTGACCTACTCTAACAGTACACTTCGACAGCACTGGACCTAATTTAACGGTACACTTGGACAGCACAGGACCTAGTCTGACAGTGCATTTCGATAGCACTTGATCTAGTCTAACAATACATTTGGATAGCAATTGACCTAGTCATTAGAAATGTTCCTGTCAGTCGCGTTTTTTACTTTAAGTCACGGTCTTAACGTTCATACTCTCTCTCTCTCTCTCTCTCTCTCTCTCTCTCTCTCTGCTTCCTTAGGGATGAAGAGATACCAGACAGTTTAAGAGAATGGCTTGGCAGAAGGTCAACAACAGAAATGATAAATAAATATCGAGATTGAAAGTTGTGGAGAGACATCATCACCTACGCCAGCAGGCATGGTACTTGGTGATGATGATCTATGTCTAATTTTATACTTTTATCCTTCTACACTATTTTAGATGTTTTAATTATTGCAAAAATGAAGTACATTGAAGTCCGCTATTAAACGTGTAAAGACTAAGACAATTATACTCGTGTAAGCACAAAAAACAACTCTCTTCATAATACTCTGTTTCATATATAGCATTGGTTCTTTCCTCGGCGGTCTGGACAATGTGAGTGTCAGAAATGTCACTTGTGCTGCAGTCGTTCCCACAATAAACCACACTTGTAGCATTTGTGTGCCTACTTATGCAAGCAGAATATATTATTGTTCTTCTAGAAACACACGCTCTCGTCGTGACGCTATTATCCCAGCTCAGAAACGTGAGCTCAACGATCAATCCCAGAAACGAGATGGGACACTTGTAATGGCAGCCATCAGAGCCCGCTTCAGTTACAGTTCCTACATTCGATCTTTCTCTTGACATAAAACTTCACCATCAGTGTATCTGACCACAGTGTTAGGTCTCTGTGTGTATGTGAAATCAGTCAACTAACGTTTGTGCTCTTTTGTTCTGTTTTCAATCTTCTTGTTCTGACAGCGCCGATGTAAAGTACGTTTAACAGTTCTCTAGTTTGAAGCACAAACGTTATATGCTTGTGGGTTGCATCATTAATCAGTCAAGGCCATTTAAGCCTCTTTTTGGAGCATAGACCACTGACAGAGTCTCTCCATCCCTGTTCTTGAACATATTCTATACTTCTGTCCTGTCAAGCGTCAATGTTTCTGATAGGTTTCGTGGCTTTTTTCTCACCTCCATGATCTCAAGGACTTTCTCTGCTTTCTTCTTATTCTGTGGTTTCCATGACTGTGCCTCTCTTACACTGTGGTGGCATCATGTATTCTGAGTGTGTTTCCAATCCACCTCCATTTACTATTCACAATCTGTTGCTCGATTGGCCGTTATTTTCTCTTTTCCAGATATCTACATTTCTGATATCTTTTTACCTCAAAAATAGTTGTTCTTAAATGCCTGTAACTTTTATTTAGTTGTATTGTCTAATATTGATGTCTCTGTGCCATATAGGAGGAATATCTTTTTTTTTAAAATATTTTTTTATTTATTTATTTATTATTTTTTGCTGCCATATTATATGTAGCTGGATGAAAGCTGTTCTTTGATTATCATTTCTCTCTCTCTCTCTCTCTCTCTCTCTCTCTCTCTCTCACACACACTCACTAATCCTCGTCCTATGTCGATAGTGCTGCCCGAATATGTAAAATGATCCACGATTGGCGATCCTTCAACTTCTACTGTCTTATGTCTTATATGTTCTTACATTTCATTGTTACATTTCACTATATTTCAGCATGCTCGGTAGGCAATAGTCAAAGAAGACAGTGGTGCATACGTTATGACCAAGAGTAGCATGACGATAGTGGTGATGGCAGTGACCAGGGCATTCATCTGGTTAGAGTCAGAAGACTACACCCACGCCTGCATAATAAGTGATTCGATGAACATGCTAAGTGGAGACGCAGGCAATCTGTGCGCAGGCAATGGGTAGAGTCATTGCAGAAGTCTAGATGTCAAAAATACATAGGGTCACCTTTGGCTATGTCCCTGGAAATACGGGAAAATGAAAGAGCTGGCAGATTGGCTAGCTGTCGTTGAAGACAATCAACCAATTGATCGGGCAGACATCATCAATGCCCTCCGAGATGTGGGAAGGGTACAGGACTTAGACAACCATAAGTCCACGTCACTTCTTCGCATGAGAGAGATGGGAGTTAAGATGGGCACAGCCAGAAACGAGAAACTTAGTGGTCGTGTAAGAAGACTTATCAGACTTATCAACCATCAAAGAATTGGAGTCGTCAGTCGCTGGACACTGCGGGACCTGCTGAGGTCCTATATGAGCACCTATGGAGTGCAGTGATAATGGCCCAGAAATAACTCAATCTTTGATAAATATTAATCTGTAGTACCGTTTTGGCACATATATTTTTATATTCTATAGCTTGTTTTTCATTTGGTTGTGGCTGTGTGCAAAGAGTGCAATATTATCAAACAATGAGTCACACACGCACGTATGAACCCATCTTTGACAGTGATGATTAAGAATTCTTTGGTGTTATGGACAGCCAGTTTTGTCATATGGAAGTGAATCTTTGACAATGGAACAAGACAAGCAAGTAGATCATTAGCGCGTCACAAAAATGTAGCTTCACATAAACACGTTGAGAGCGTCATTAACAGCTAAAAAAAGCTACGAAGACGTTCTAAAAGTTTGAAGTGCTAATAAAAAAACTTGCTTCAAACGTCAGGAAGAAACAATCATCATTTTACCATGTTTTGAAATGGCAACATATGGAATATATTGTTATAAGTGGAATACATGGGTTTTGAAATCGTTAGACCGTCCTTACGGCTTTTGTTGTTGCATCACATTGTTAATGCATGCAATTCGCTGTAAATATTTAAATATATGTCCCTTTTAAGAGAAAAAAATTATTATCTTCTAATATTTGTATTGTAGTTTGTAAAAACAAATATGGGGAGGGGGCGTTTAAATACAAACTATGATTATCTGTACACCGCCAGGTGACATTTTCTAGCGCATACTTTTTCCCCACAGAAACTAGAACAGTGGAATCAATGCCGAGGAGAGAGTGTGTGTTTATTTGGTTATGGAAGGCCCCAGTATCACTGCAAACGAATTAAAATCCATAATTGCTCAACCGCCCGTGCCAGCGTAATCATCCGAATCTCATCTCCCAAACAAAGAAAGGTAACTGTAGTCCCCATCATAGCAGTCTCAGCACACGCCAAAAGACATAAGGCGAAACCGCGCAGAAAGTGAACACAGCCAACTGTTCCCTGTCATACGATATCATCATTCAGCGAAAGCAATTGGAATATCGAAACATGATCAACACAGATGAGACACACAGCTCACGGTGTGCACAGAGCACTTAACTCAGTAGCTCCTGCAACAAGCCGGACTTGGAATGTGAGGAAACTGCAACAAGGAACATTTTCATGCATAGCCTTCAATTGTTCCCGCCGCCTATCCACCATATACCGGGAGTTCACGTCCTCTTGAAAATGATGATCGTCATATTTTTAAAAAATGTAGAACACTTGATCATGTTAGGCTATCGTTGTTGACTCCAATTCCGAACATATAGACACACAGTCGTCAGATTATCGCCGTCGCACATCAAACAACCACCGACCGTAAGATTAGCGTACGGCCGGTCTAGGGATTTACGATGAACCATTACGATGACGTAGCACACAAAAAATGTCGTACACACAATTTCGCTCCCTTTCGATTTCTGATTACTCTAGTAAAAGAAGCGAAAGACGAACAAAACACTGTGCAAATTCCGTAAAGAGATAAAACTGCAGCTGACGAAGTAGTTTACATTGATAAGTAACATGGAAATAACTTGCGTCAAGGAATTCCAACAACGGCCATGAACAGCACCAATGTGACGTAAAGCGCAGATCAAGTCTAGACGTTGGAAGGTCACATTCACAACACTTGATTTGTCAAAAAGGGACTGTTGCCGGCGTACAACATCGTTTTAGCGGCGCAGATGTAATAAGAAGATCATCACTTTTTCTTTAACGCAGAAAAGTACAACGGAGAACCGTAATTAATCAAACCCCGGATGCACTTTCTGCAGCGATCGAGAGGACATGGACTAGATCCAGAGATAGTGTGTGAGATATATATATATATATATATATATATATATATATATATATATATATATATATAGTTATATATATATATATATAGTTATATATATATAGTTATATATATATATATATATATATAGTTTATATATATATAGTTATATATATATATATATATATATATATATATATATATATATATATATATATATATATATATATATATATATTGTCCTTTCGAACCAAAGACGGCACATAGGGCAGAACCACAATCTCAAAAACAGAAACCTTGCGTTCCAAAGCGGCACATATTTGCATTGATAACTGCTCTAAAATATATGGCCCTGTTTCCATAACAATACATTTATACAATGACAGCTTCTCAAGCCATCAATCAACCTCCTTAGTCGCCTCTTACGACATGCCTGGAAGGTCACAGTGTCACTATTCTTGTATATATTTATATATATATATATATATATATATATATATATATATATATATATATATATATATATATATATATATAATATATGGCGTTAAGCAACTTAACGATCCTTCGCTTGTAACAACAAAAATACTGGATGCTGCTGATCTTAACTGATTTATTTCTCTACAATTATCATTTAACCACCTCTAAAACATTTGCTACGGTAACAGAACGAGATCAGACTAGAGAATCACTATGGTGTTTTTTTTTACTACGGGTTCCTTTAAATGAACACACTGAAGGAAGAAGCGAAAGGAACATTACATTTAAACCTTCGATCTGACCTGATGGATATGAGATTAGGGACTGGAGCGAAGATCGAAAAGTCTGGATTACTGACTCGTCTTCTTTCAACGACGAGAAAGCTGAGAGTTTACTTGGCCGCTCTTGTAATCCATGTGTCACTGGCCAGTAGTGCAAGTAGCTTCATCACTAGTGAGAGGATCAGCTTGAACATTGTGGACTGTACTCACTGTTTCTTTACAAGCATATTCTTCTGACATGCAGGGGCGGACTTGCAGTGCATGGCACCGTGGTTGGATCTTAATTGCTTGGGTTTAGGGGTAGACTTAGTTTACTTGTACCCCGGTGCGAACCTGGATAAGTTGAAACAAGAGATTGACCTAGCAATATTGCTTAACAAAGGGAGCAAATATAATTTACTTGGAAAAAGTTTGGACTTAATTAACTTGTCCTTTTGGGCGGAGCTAGACTATTGAAACAACAAGTGGGTTTGGTTAACTTTCTCATGGGGCGGAGCTAGATTAATTGGATTTGAAAGTGGTTTGAACAACAGATGAGCTCCAAGGGCGGATCTCCACCACTTCTGTAGCATAAGGCAGTATATATATATATATATATATATACTTCTCTTCCAGAGCGCATGTAGAATTTATTGATCTCTGCGGTATATCTGGATTACTTGCCACACGGGATTGATGCAATTACATGACATGTGCAGGGGATCACTTTGAACAAAGAATGGACGTGGATTCTGGACACTTTGCGAGGACCTTGATTGCATGATACGGTGCGAGACTAAATTACTCGGAAAAGTAGTTACATATGCAGAGTGTTGGGCATCCAACTTGAACTTATAGAACTTGGTACTTTGAGAAATTGGACATACCTAAAACTGACATCCGAAGTTTGAGTAATCCTAAAATACCTGGCAATCGAGCGGGTCCACACTTTAGTACCCCGTCTCATTTTAATTTGTCACTTCTTTTCTTGTTGACAGTACCCACATTTCCTCCCTTTCTTTGATTGTGTGCTGTTGTTGTGTTTTTGCCTTTCAACGCTTTTTTTTATTACACCATTGCTGTAACGTAACGTAACATTTTTTCAAGAAAAAGAATTCTGAAATTATAGAAACTGTTTGAAAGCAGCAGCGTTTTAAGCTGCATGTGTAAGGGACAGATCACAAGAACAGATACAACAAATGGGAGCAATATTTACCCTATTGAGAGCACTTGTTCAGCCTCAGGCAAAATTGGACACTCTTAAGTAACATAAATCAGGAGAAAGAAAATAGCCAAACGTAACATGGAATGTGTTCTTTGTCATATCGTATAATCCCGTTCATTTGCATTAATGCCGGATAAAAAAAAAAATGAAAATGTTTAGTTTCTCTGAGGAAAAAAAAAATTAGTTTATAATGATTTTAACAAGGTACTCGGAATATGTTGTGAAGTTCATATCAAATATTATTATACATTACGGAGTGCAAAAAGTAGTCGTGTCTGTCTCTGAGTCCATTTGCTTGTAGAGACGCCTCAAACGATGAAAAAATCAAGATAGTCGAGAGAGCATATTAATAAAAGATCTCGATCTAAATGGTATTAGCTGAGAAAAAATAATCTTAAAAAATGTCTGATGTTGAAACTACCGGTGATGCACATTAAAACAGTGTTGCCTTTAGCGCCAATAGAGAATGAATTGTTTGAGTAACTGTATGTCTAGTAGTTCATGGTCATCATTATGACGTTTGCCATTTTGTTGATACATCTTCTGGATCTGCCTTTCCTCCTCATTGATTCTGAGTGGTGTTGATGTCTTGTGATAGTTTCATAATACTTCTTTGTTACTTCCTAACATTACCCAGCACTGGTGAAATCCCAACTCCATTCCTTATGTCGTCATTTCCTATTCTGGCTCAGCTTGCCACATGACGTATTTATCTCAGATTTCCTCATTTTCGCTATGACGAATTTTCGTCATTTTGACTATTAATGTCAAGGCTTTGTGCTGGTAGTAGAGTGTTGTGAGGAATATATTGCTGTCTTTCAACTAATATTATCTGATTGTTCTGTCGTATTGGAACTAAACTGTCCAATCATAAGTTTGTTTTACAGCATCTGTTGTCTTAGATGTTCATGTCCAGTGATATAATGCTTCCTTAGTATTTGTTGGCACATCAGTAGCGTAATGGTAGCGTGCTGACTTTTTGCAATAAAGTGGACGTCAACTTGATCGTGGTTACCCTCTTCAATCGGCCAACCTGAATAGAATGTGTACAACATGGCTCGATGAGTTGGTTAGTGTAAATAACAGCTACGAAGATGTGCTTCGCAGCAGGAAGCAATCTGGTCATCAGAACCCCGTCGAGCTAGTGTTGCGGCCTTTAGCTTCTTGACAATCAAAAAGAGGTGGGCCCGCCTGGGTCATAACTCCCAGGCGTCGAGCTCCTGCTTGTAACACTTTACTTCCCTGCAACATTACAAGTCGTCGTGTAGGTCACAGTTTTTAGTTTTCACTGTACCTCTTGGTGCGTTTTTTTTTTCTTGAGGTAAAGATACGTACTTCGTCTGTTTTAATCATAACTTTTGTTTCGTCTGTTCTATTCTTCATAGTGTAATATTTGCATATTTCGTTCAAAATATTGAAATATTATTTTAATCCATTTCCCTTTGTTGCTGTAAAGTGCTTATTATTCATCTGCGAAAAGGAGCTCTTAATGGTTTCTGTCTTCATTTGCATTATTTTACGCTGCTTGTTATAAATTGGTAAAGGTGACAGTACATGTCTGTTGTTGTACGCCGTGTCTGAAGGTAAATGTTTCTAATATAGTGTAGCTTTACGTTGCTTGGTTTGAAATACACTTATACACATATACTCACAACTGGGTTATTTGACCCAGAATATGCTAATATCTGCGATAGGCGTAAGTCACACCCCTTTCAAATTTGCATTGGTACACGAATAATTTTTACTGTTTTTTTTTTTTTTTTTTTTTTTTTTTTTTTTTTTGCGATAACACAAGCTGATAGAACAAGATCGATGTTCCGACCAGTTTTACTCAAGGGCAACATATGAGACATAGAAGAATTATTAATTTTACTTTCTTTATTGTGTTTGTTGTTCATGACGAATTCCTATGGGCTGTAACTGAAGTTTTGTTCTATTGATTTCGTTATTGCCAATGTAAACTGATTTTCTTTTACCACAGCAGTTAGACCTAACGTGTTTTCGATGCAGATATTTACTGAAGCTATTTGAGTGGAAGGAAATGAGAAAGTGCAAAAATAAGCATCTTGGTTTAAATCAATAGACGGAAGAGGTTTTGAAGCAATAGCAAGTGACGTTTTCCTTTTTTGTGCTGCCTTTCTGTTGTCTTTTGCTGATTTAAATACAGTGCTTCTAGGATATTTGTTCAGAGAATTAGCTATGCATAGATACGATGCTATGGTTTGCCTTGAGGTTAGAGAGATTCAACAAAATGTCGGTTGAAGTATGATCTTTGTCACGGCGCAGCATGTTGACATTGTAACCGTCACTTGATGTGCGTTACTGTGTGAAAGCAGACAATACACTCGCAGAGGCAGTTATCAAAGTTTTTTTTATATTCTTTGTTGTGTCTCCTGGACGTAATCCTTTGGGTTGTAACTTTTGACCTGAAACTCTTTGTCGATACGTTTGGACCATTATTACTCTACTCGGGACTATGTCCGTTAACGTTCAGCCCTCATTCATTGATTTCACAGCTTCTGGTCTTCTTGATAAGAATTATTTAAATATTCACTCTTTTTCTTTAATGTAAGTTATAAACAAGCACTTGTCCGTGTATTTTTGTTTGTTTTGTTTTTCTTTTGTTTCTTGAGGGAATGAAGGGCATGACTTCATCCATTAGACGTTTAGAGTGATAGTTTATGTGATCATATTGTGCGTGTGTTCACGGCTGTTATTAATGATGTAATTCGATGATTGGTGTTGCTGGTCCATAACGGATGATGAAGACTAATCATGTCATCCATTTGTTAGATGAGTCTGTGTGCGAATATGACTGATGTTGTCCAGGAATAAAGTATAACATTATGGGCTTTAAATAATTGCGGTTGGTGGAGGATTATTTTCACTAGCCTATTTACCTCCTGCCTCAGTTTACATCAAACCTTCTGTAATTGTTAAAGTTTGTCTTGCATTTACCTCATGGCTCAATTTACAGTAGCCCTCTTTAATTGTAAAGTGTGTCTTTCATATATCTCATGCCTCAGTTTACATCCAGCCCTCTTTGATTGTAAGTTTCTCTTGCATTTACCTCATGGCTCAATCTACAGCAGTTCTATTTAATTGTAAAGTTTGTCTTGTATTTATCGGATGCCTCAATTTATAGCCAGCTGTCTTTACTGATCACATGTACCCTGTCTTTACTCATGTTGCAGAGCTTCATGTCACGTTTACACACTTCTACAAATCGAAGGCGCCCCCCCCCCCCTTAATATATTATATATATATTCCTGTGTGTTACCGGGTCCTCATTATGAGGGAAGTAAAGAATAGTGACACTGTGACCTTCCAGGCATGTCGTAAGAGGCGACTAAGAAGGTTGATCGATGGCTTGACAAGCTGTCATTGTAAAAAGTATTGTTATGGAAACAGCGCCATATATTTTAGAGTAGTGATCTCTGCAATATGTGCCACTTTGGCGCGCAAGGTTTCTGTTTTTGAGATTATGGTCCTGCCCTATGTGCCTTCTTCGGCTTCAAAGGACGATATATATATATAAATATATTCTTCTCCCCCCCCTCCCCCAATAATCTCGACTTTCATATTCTACCAGTTTCATTTCTTCCCACTTCTACCACACAGAGAGTACAGAACAAAGTCACAACTCTCTACACACATCACGTCCAAGAATCGTATCACCTCATGTAATTATATATTGGCTTCATCTGAGTTGAACAAATATCACGAGGTCTTTATTTATGTCTCTGGTTACAGTCGAAGTTCAAACAATATTCCCGGCCAGACAGCAGTAAATGATCTCATGAGAGGTAGTCTCTTTCTTTGCCATTATTTATTTATTTACATCTTATTTAGCATTGTATTGATTTATGAGAAAGAAAGAAAGAAAGAGAGAGAGAGAGAGAAGTGGGGAAAGGAGGGTTGGGGGGGGGGTGTTATGGTGAAGGAATATCCTGACGAATTTTTAAAAGAAAATATATTTTGTATTATTGTGTGTTTAATATTCCAAAGCCTTCCTACCTCTCTTCCTCTCCTCCTCACTTCTCACTCTCCCCCTCTCTCTCCGAATGTGTGTGTTGTGTTATGTACTGTGGAGTAGTGTAGTATAATGTTTTGTGGATGTAGTGTTATGTAGTTTAGTGTATGTGGCTATAGAGCTGAAGTTGAAAAGAAAACATACTACTAATATTTCAAAAAGGGAACATAACTATAGCTTCATGGGAGTAGCTTGTCAGCCTAGCTGGAAGCATACAGATGGCCTGAATGTAGGCGAACTTAAAAGTTGTCAAGTCTAGAAAAGCAGGAAGGGAAAGCAACCTCAAATAAGGGTTGCCAGGTCTAGACAAAAGGAAGGAAAAGCAACCTCAAACAAGGATTGCCAAGTCTAGACCAGCAGGAAGGAAAAGCAACCTCAAACAAGGATTGCCAAGTCTAGACCAGCAGGAAGGAAAAGTAACCCCAAACAAGGGTTGCCAAGTCTAGACGAGCAGGAAGGAAAAGTAACCCCAAACAAGGGGTTGCCAAGGACATGAAATCCATTGTCTCTTGAGATTGACAGGATCCAACTGCTGCTGCTGCGAGTTTCGAATGGACAAATTTGTATGGGATTCTCACTTTTTATATTTCAATGTATGGTAATTCTTCTCATACACCTGTAACCGTGACGCGTTTTTATGTTAACGATACGTTTTGCAGCGTGACGTGACGTCAGATGATAACGTGACGTGCTTACTTGCATGCTGTGTTGATATATATATATATATATATATATATATATTGATCGTTACTTTACTGACGGCCTTCACCGTCCTGTCAGTTCTCTGTTCGATTGACCTCAGCTGGAATGCGCTGCTCGTGATTTGCTCGGGACAACACGTTTTCATGCCCACTGGGCGTTCGTCTCAGCCCTGACCTTATCTGTTCACCGTAGTACTTCTGGTTTGTTGTTAGGATAACTGTTTCACTTTGTGATTCCGCGACAACTTTATTGCTGTTCTGATTCGTCCCCGAGGTTTGACGCTAGGTCAGATAAATATAACTGTGTAACACATAATAACACATTGGTTATTAGAATTTGTTCCGACTTTTAATACTGTCACATCGGACTCTCGTTACACACTGGATATGGCAGGTCACACACTTAAAACGCAGTCTTACAATCCTTTAGTCTCTCGCCCTACACTTATCTTTGAGCTCTAAACACATTCATACTCGCATCTTAACTACTTGTGGACCGTTCTCCATCGAACGCCCCCCCCCCCATTACTATCTAACTTCTACCGGCCCTGTGGTTTCTTGGCACTGCTACTAACTGTCTCTTAATAGTGCCACTTGCTAATCTGTCCGCCTAACTATTCTTCACTAGTCTCTGTGTCTCCTAACTATCACGTTTTCTTCTGCGGGCTGCATATCTATTACACTTGTTTAGTGTCATTATTCTAACTCACTTGCTAATCTACACCGCGTCTAATTCTACTAGGCTAAGGTTAGCCTCTCTATGGGCCTACACACATGGTCGCCCGTCTCCTAACTGGCGTGTGTGCTCCTGCCGACTACATTTCTCCAAGTGTTGAGTATAAAGTGCTCTCGATCTTTAGTGTTTACCTCTTAAATTTGGGTCTTATCAGCCAATCAAAATTGATTTCCTACGCGTCTGTCTCCACACTCACTTCTGGACATGGCTTTCACGTTTTCCACGTGAATTTCGACCCATCGCCTCCTTATTTTTCTTGTGACTTCGTCTTACTATCTTTTTCCTTTTTTCTCCTTGACCTTGTTCTCTCGTCTTTGTTTACTCCTCTACTCTCTCCACTACTCCACCTCACACCTGATGGCAGCTGGCACACTACGCGTGTACGTGACAGACAGTGACCAGGGCATTCTTCTTGTTAGAGTCACAAGATTACACACGCGCCTACATACTGTGTGATTCGATGAGCATGATAAAAAAAAGTGGAGACGATCTCTGTACGCATGCAATGGGTAGAGTTATTTCAGAAGTTAAAAAAATACGTAAGGTCACCATTGTCTACGTCCTGGGACATGCGGGATTACGGGTAAATGAAAGAGCGGACAGATTGGCTAGCTGCGCTATTGTTGAGGATGGTAACCAATCAATCGAACGTACATCATCAATGCACTCCGAGATGTGGGAAAGGCACATGACTTCGACAACCATGGGTCCACGTCACTCCTTCGGATGAAAGAGATGAGAGTTAAGATGGGCACAGACAGAAACGAGAAACTTAGTGGACGTGTAAAAAGACTTATCAACCAACACAGAACTGGAGTCGTCAATCGCTGAATACAGCGAGACTTACAGAGGTGGGGATCTGACCACCTATCGGAGTGCAATGATGATGACCCGGAAATAACTCATTGACAGACAGTAAACAACTCTAACGGGTTAATATAAATGTGTTGTGTACACAGTTTGATATGTTAGTCGTTAATGAAACAGAAACATGAACTGTAAACCCAACCCGCAGAAATTCCATACCAATAGAAACTAGTCAAAAGTACGAATGACCGTAGCAAGGTAAATTCACTATATGGAACTGGAGGAGTATGCCCAACATACGCCTGACTACAACTACGAGGGAAGAGATATTCAAAGACTGTCCAGCAAAGTGCAATGCTTGATCAGGTCAGAACAACCGAACACTCATGGGATTAATTCTTTCGAGACAGTCCAGGTAACTAATTGATACGAAATTAGGCATTGTTTTCTTGTGCACAGCAGGAAGTCAGAATGATTAGATAATGACGGCTGCATCTGTCTGTACATCGCGACATTGACCTAGTGAAACGGAGGGGTGGCGAGGGGAATAAGAAACGCACTTTTTAAAAAAATCAATTTGTTGTTTCTCAACAATCCATTCACATCTTCACGCAATCATCGATCCAAGAGTCTTCGAGATTGTACTGAGGAAGATAAAACGCGGCCTGCGATTTGGCTCATGTGACCAGGATTATTACAACAATTGTAGATTAAAACCGCATTATTTCCCACAATTGTGTCGCTTAAGTGCACATTATTCTCACGTCAACCAGGCCGTTTCATCTGAGGACCTTCTCCACATTATACGCCATACATATGATTATAAATGCACGAGCATCTGGTCAATAAATTTTAAATGTTATGTACGGGGAGTTACAATCAAGGTGTAGTTAACATAAGCAGGTAGGAAACGTATTCGAGATTTTTAAATATTTTTTTCAACTCGTACAGGCGTCGATGTGCACTTTGCCTGGAAGATATAATTATATGTGTGTGTGTGTGTGCGTGCGTGCGTGTGTGTTTGTGTGTGTGTGTGTTTGTGTGTGTGTGTGTGAAAGTGTGTGTGTGTGTGAAAGTGTGTGTGTGTGTGTGTGTTTTGTGTGAGAGTGTGTGTTTTGTGTGAGAGTGTGTGTTGTGTTTGTTTGTGTGTTTCTATTTAATGTCAAGGTCGTGCGCACGTTCAAATTAGGAGACACTTCAATATCAATGTCTGGTGTGTCTTGCGCCATCATTTCTAACTTTCCACTTATTTCTGCTCCAGCTTTACTGATTATCTCTTTCTGTGCCGGATATTTTGCTCATTCCATCTTGCCAATTGCTGCACTGGCTTCAACCTGTCTTCTTCTCATGGTATGGTTAGAGAAGATAAGATTACTTATTTGTAGTGTGTTTTGACAGTTATCTTGAAGCACTTGCTGTTTTTCATGACACCTTTATTACTTCCTTATCTGTTCATAATAGTTGCACAATTTAGAATCATATATTGTTTTGCCTTCAGTAATCTTGCTAGTTCATTTCTTGTTCATGACTCACTTCCATGTGACAATATGGTGTAAATATAACATTGAAAATATCATTTTTTTACTTCTATTATAAAAGATCTCATCATCATCCCATAACTTTGAGGGTCGCTGGAGAACCACTAACTAACCTCGTCAACCTTCTTTATTTCTCTCAAGCTTCAGCCATTCTTTGGGACTCTGCAAAGTCGATGCTTGTTCATTCTTTGATGTTATCTTCCCCATCTCTTTTCCTTCTCGGCCCTTTCTCAGTACCTTTCATAATTTTCTACTCAAAGCTAGACCGCCTACATACGTAGCCAAACCATTTCATTTTGCACTTCTTCACTATAGTCAAGATCATGTACACCGATTGCTTGTTGTATCTTTTTATGAAATGTAACTACTATACTCATTTTCTGCAGCTCTTTTCCACTGTTTGCTACTTGAACTGCATCAACAGACCTGAAGTTAACAATGTGTCCACCTAGTGGCATTCTCGGCGTATCTTTTATTGATTTAAAATATGTTTTACTGTGTGGATAAATTAGATCTGGTGAAAGTGGGCACCTCTAACACCCAGTATCTGCAACGTTTCAATTTGGCTGATAACTGGTTGCTGCTCCAGTAAATGATCTTCGCCATAGCACTTCTGTATAACTAATCACTCTTATAAACGTGAACAAAGTTACTTGTGAATGATCTTATTTCACTTTTGTATTTATTTGTATTACTGAAACATCACCACGAGATGGCTCATCAATTAAAATAACACGGCAAATCTTCGACATTTTGTAGGAGGAGCACAATGGGAGATCATAATAACACTGGCAGCATTGTTTGCGTTCATTCTGCGATTACTAGTCTTCCTCATTAGAGCTTTATAAAATAGGACGTAATTTGCGTTGTGTCGCGGTGCACTCACTGTAAACTGATGTCATAGTGTGAGCAATCCAGAAGAATATAACAGAAGGATAAAAGAAGAATAATTTGTATGGGAACAAGCCGGAAGAATAACAAAGGAGACCAAGAGTTAGCGATCGTATTTTCGTTGACCGGACTCACAACAGTGAGGTGAAACGTAACCACCTATAATACCCATCGGAGATTTAAAGCGGAGAGAGACAGCATGAGATCGCTATACGGACTCTGAACTTCCTAACCCGGGGAAGTTACTTAGACAACGGAGTATAGCGTAGATCTGAGGAACAAACAGATGTTTGGTGTAGGACGGACTGAGACTTCCCAGAGCCGGAAAATTTCTTAGAAGTCCAGGACCGAGCGAATTCCGGGGAAATTCCTGTGCCGCAAACATTCTATGATGTCCACAGATTTGGAAACGCGAATTTCACTCTATTGTTTGAAAGAGTTCTGAAAGAGGTTTGGTCACACGTTTGGTCAAGAGACCAAATGATTGCTTTTAGGAGTGATTGACAGATGTCGTCAAGGCTCCTCAAGAAATGAGGATTAGTGACAGAATTGTAAGTCGGAGATACGAAGCTAGTGATTACGAAAACCTTACGAATGGTAGAGTGACCATAGCCATGATTCCCAGAATCCTCAGCCAGATGGGAGTGGCTTACATTGCAACAAAAACCAAAAACCAGAAAACATGACATTTTGGACAGATTCGCTCACGAAGATCTTGGACATACCAGCAAAGATGTGTAGAGTAGACGAGTTTAGAGACCTGCCATAAGGCAGAGAATTGGTAGTGTGATAGTGGATAGTTAAACATTTAGTTACTCTTATGGAGCCAGGAAAGTAGATACCTAGAAAATGTAGTAGACGAGTTCAGAGACCTGCCTCAAAGTAGAACGTTAGGAGTGAGTTTATAGTTAACAGAGAGTGAGCCTGGAAGATTTTGGACAAGCTAGGAGTTATATAATGAAGAAAATTTTAGAAGTAATAGAACAAAACTGGGAGAACATTAGAATCAGAAATAGAATCTCACATTGTCATTATGTCAAGGACATAAGAGTTTTAAGTGGCAAATGAGTACGCAGTTATAATTAAGAAACAGTTTATATAGAGAAGGGAACAAGAACTATTAGTATATTTACAGAATTACTAGTTGCTTAATTAGATTACCAAGTAAGACTACTATTGAACACGCTTTACAATACCCCAATGTCACCAGTAGGCTAGTATTTGTAACATTCCACAGTTAATGTAGAATTTTGAAGAATAAGGACTGATATAATCATGTAGCCACAATACTGAGTTGTATGTGTCCAAGTTCATTTCAATGTACTGTTGTTTAAGTCAAGAAATTTAGAAACACTAGTACACCGATATATCTGTGTATTTCTGCCCATCATTGTCATGACAGTTATTGTTAACTGGTTTCTGGCTTCCACATCAAATCCCTCCTCTCTTGGCTAGATTAGTTAGTATATTTTAGTGCTACAGCGAGAAGGTGGTGGTGTAAGCCAATGGTCTTGATCACTTTGGGTTCACTGCCAGCTAGGAGTCTGTATTTGACATTGTGACCTACCTAATTTAGTAAAGTTTCGCTCTTTAGCTGTAAATACTGTTCCTGTTTAAAGTCGGTCATTGTTAAACTCAATGCTTACATTCAGCCGGCGTTTATTGGCCCCAGATGTTTTCCTTTTTAGTTTCGACAATTTCATACTCTAACTTGAAGCTTGTCGGGGTCTAACCAGGAGTTCCCGGGTAGGGCCAAAAGTTTTTTTTTTCTTCTATTGGGGAGGGGGGAGAGAAAGAGAGAGAGAATGAATTTAAATAAAAATCAGACCCGTACACTTTTTGCTACGACTGCATTAATTTATCTATTGACCTTTCGAGCCGTAGCCAGCCCATAGGGCGTAGACCAAGATACACCTTCTCCTATCTGAATTTTTTGTTCTAGCAGTTTGCTTTTAAAGATATTTTATCAAATCTCGCCATCTGTCTCTGTTCTGTGCAAGCAGTTCTATCTCATTGAGGGAGCCGATTTCTGCTGCTCTTGCCTTTCTCATCAATGTTCTTCTCAGTGTCTCCCTGGGTCTTCCTCTTTTTCTCTTACCTGTTGTTTCCCATATGAGGGCTTGCATTGCTATTCGGTTATTGTCTCTTTAATCAAGCGACCTTTATTCTCCAGTCCTACAATTCCCTCGCCGCACACTCCAGTAATGGGAAAATGCCGTAGAGATAGTTTCCACCCGAAGCATATTCGTTTAAAATGTAACGCCTGGTCAAACGATACATATTAGTACGGTGCTTTTATTTTTAGCATAATGTAGTTTCAAATCATTTGGTCCGGACTTGAAGAGTTAATGTTAGAAGTGTAGATGATTGTGGAAGGTGTTGGTTAACGCCTAGGCATAGTGCACTACTTTTGCTTCTGCTGCTGCTATTACTACTACTACTACAGCTACTACTACTACTGCTACTACTTTTACTACTACTACTGCTACTACTACTACTGCTACTACTTTTACTACTACTACTACTACTACTGCCGCTGCTACTACTACTGCTACTGCCGCTGCTGCTATTACTACTATTGCTACTAATGCTGCTACTACTACTGCTACTGCTACTACTACTATTTCTGCTACTCCTTTTTCTTCTCTTCCTCCTTTGCCTTTTGGTGTCGAAGAAACATTTAGTCTGCGGTCATTTGCTCTTCTGTTGGCATGTCTAGTGGTTATGTTTCCTGGTGTTTCTAATATTTCACCAATTCATCTTTTTCGTGGCCAGTCCTTGGATTTGGCGCTCTCCTAACGTTTAGTGAAGGCGCATTCTGTTGTGTTTTGATCTTTCTCTCTATCACGTGGTCAGACCGTTTTATCGGCTTTTTAAATGTATTCTGTTCCCATAATTATTCCTAGCTTTTTGCTTAGTTCTTTATTTCTAATCACATCTCTCAGGTGTTTGCATAGTGCATGGGCGTATATTGTTTCTGAATGTTTTATTCATAGACTTACGTGCTCCAAATGATTATATTTACTTTTTTTGTTTGTTTATGGATTGCTTGAAAGCCTTAATCCCACCCATATCCATTATATTTATAGTTGTGAGTCTACTGATTTGATTTTTTTTTTTTTTTTTGTTCTTGAACAAAAACACGTAGTTGTTTGATTGCGCGCACACTTGTCGTCAGATAACTGTACCAATACATGTATTTTTTATAGTGGTTCGGTGTGAAGGGTCAACATCATCATGTGTCCTGCTTTAAGGCGATATTCAATTTCTGTCATAATAATCTGTCTTTTGTAGTGTTTTTTTTTTTAGTTGTCCGTGTATTTTTTTTTCTCCAACTGTTTTGTATTTCTTAAATGAATCTTCTTTTGTATATTTCTCAATTTCTCACACGATTTTCTAGGTTATTATGAAGTATAATCGTATCTAAAAATGAACCCGCTATTTGTTTTTGGCTCATTCCTTTAGTAACATGCTCTATCAGTGTATAAACAACCTTCTAGTATAAAGTTACTTTTGGGAAGACGAGTCGGCATTGTTCGTTGGTTCATTGACCTGTAGAAGTTTAACGCTGTGCTAAAGGCTATGGGTTCGATATAATTCAGGCTGCTTGTTGTGTTCTATGTTCGCGGATTTTGCCGAGATGCTCGTGTGTCGTTTATGATTATTCCCCCATCCCGCAACCTCACACACATAAATAAATAAATAAAATAACATAAATATGTCTCTATTTGTTTTCTTCTTCGTTTTCTACGAATACCTCTTTCTAAGCGTTAATCAAACTAGCTAGTCGTCGAATAATCCCCATCGCACGTTCAACAAGAGTCTATAGGCACTCAGATTTCCTCTCCAGCAAGACCCTCAATCTGAAACGATAAACTTGTTCACGAGCCTACCCCTCATCTCCTTGTAGTTCTCCTGAATCTAGGGTTTATCAAACTTTTTGTCTCCCTATTCTCCTTGATTAAAGTAAGCAGTTGTATGTTTCACGTATATTTATATATGTTAAGTTTGGTTGACTTTGTGTCTGTGATAGATCAGGTGTATTTTTATTTGTTTATTTTAGTTGTTGTAGCCTAAAATAGTAATAGGAAACCCTTTATACAGATCATCGCAGTAGGAATCAATCTGATTATAAGAAGAGGACACCCCGCGCCCCCACCTTTACTCCCCCGTGGAGAAATTATTTTGGCTCTTTACCTTCGTGACAGTCTAAGGCAGGTGGGCCCGCCTGCCATGACCCCCAAGCGTCGACCTCCTGCTGTAGTGAACTCTAAAGCTTACAATATATTCGGCACAAAATAACTACACTTACTCTACGCAACACTCTTTGTCGAATCTAAGGTATGTACTCGGTCCTATACTTACATGCCTTAGCTTACCAGCTTACTTGTTTTAACTTAATAATCTACAAAGAGACGACATATGTGTTTATTCAAACAATATTTCTGATTGTTTCTCCAGTAACATAAATGTTTGGCTTTAGATACCACAGAATCTTTTGCTGTGGCGAAATGAATGCATAGTAGACCTTGCCCGAACATTTTTTTTAAAAGCCTTTCAGTACTTGAAGTTCTTTTTTTCGTTTTTGTATTTTTTCTTCCTCCTTTTCAATTCCTCTTTCTTCTCATATCTCTTCTTTTATTCAGCCTTTCCGTGTCGAGTAGAGAAATAGTTTGTTTACTTTTGCTGGTCATTAGTTGGCTTCTTCTGATGTCACGTTTTCGAGTGTGTCTATGTTTCGTTTCATCAATTGTTCACGGACGCTATCTCAGACTATTGCTGTCATAGCACAGGTAGTGCTTGTGTGACAGTAACAGAGCACATACATTCATTTATCAGCAAACACATCATAGGAAGAGACTTCCAAAACTGACCAGCATCTCCTGTACCTCAGACTGGTTCGCCGACAGGTATGGACAGGCACATCTTCAATCTTTCGGACAGCGAACACGTGGGCAAAGTAAAACAAGAATTTCTCGTTATCGAATAAAAACAATTTTAATATGAATCGCTCAGTCTGGTCAAATGGCCGTCTATTAATTCTGTTCTAAACTAGTGATCTGGGCGACAGCCCGATGGCTGATCACGACCAGGTTCTAATAGAACTATACAGTAGGGTGACCATTTTTTTCCCATTGTTTCCGGCGACATTTGTCATATTTTTTTACATTTCAGAGGATTTTTTTGCTTATTTCTGAGACTGTCCCACAAAATCGGGGACGTACGATAATGTGTGTGTGTGCGTGCGTGCGTGTGTGTGCGTGCGTGCGTGCGTGTGTGTGTGTGTGTGTATATATATATATATTTATTTATATATATTTATCATATATGTGGGTGGGTGTGTGACTGTGTGTGCGCAAGAAATTTTGTAGATGCAAAAAAAAGATAACTTTAAATCCGTGATTTCTCTTCGGACCAGACGTAGTTCATTTGAGAAAATAGTCTTTCTACGGATGCATTGCTGCCATGTAAGCACATAACAAGTACAAGGATTCTCTTCACATTAGCGAGTGGTACATTATTTTCTTTCAAGTACCTGAGTACTTCATTCCATTTTCTACATGGGGGCTTGTTACTGAACCACTCACGTTCTTTTTGCAACAAATGGCCTCGCAAATAAGTAAATTCATCAAAGAGCTCATCACGATTGACGTTTACAACTTCATGGCACTTTGAAGATATCTGTTCTACTGAATTATCGAAATGTTTCCTTTCAGGCACATTATGCAAGAGAAGGCAGCTTAGTTGTGACAAGTCCTCATTGTGCTTGTTCCAAGACTGCAAGTAATGTACAGCAGTATTAGAGAATTCTTTACTTATTTGGAAATACCTTTCCATTTGGATGTCACCACTTTCTACTAAATCAGTTAGCAAACTCTTTACCATGTGTAGGATGAAATTTTCATCGCGTCGAGTTTCTAATTTTATAATGAGATTGTTCACAGCTAGTGCCGATTCTGTTGCACTCTTGTCGTCGCCTTCAATCGCCTTAATTGTTTCATGGAAGAGTGATGCGTGAGAATGAGCAAAGCTGAGCCAAAGATCTGATTCACTGTTTTCAAAGAATTGTTTCAATATTGTAGGACAGTGTGTTTCTGACAAGAAGAAAGATCTCAGTGATTGATACAGTTTCAATATTCTTTCCAAGGCTGGAAGTAATGGCAACCACCTTGTATTCGATTTACCTAATAATTGCTTAAACTCCTGTCCAGCAAATTCACAGAAGTCTTTTAGGCGTTCTACACGAACCAATGTGAAAGTATCCATATATTTTTGTTACAATCACTTCCATATCCATAGGCATGTAATCAAACGCTGTTTTTGCACAATTGTGAATTATGTGTGCGTTGCAACCAAGACCCATTATGTGTCTGTTTAACTTGGACTTTATTTTAGTTATGACATTATCTCTCCCTTTCCTCAACAAGCCTCCAAAGTTTGTATTTGTATTGTCTGCTGAGAGTCCAACAATCTTTTTGTTTAAGTCAAAATTATCAATTGCTTTCAACAATTGTTCAGATATTATGTCGGACGTTTCTCCTGGGATATCTATGAAAGCAATCAGTTTGGTCTTTACTGGAATGTCCAGCTCATAAGCCTGAAAGTAGCGAACTAAAATCTCTCTCTTTCTCTCTCTCCCTGCGATCAGGACTCAATCAGAGTAGGATTCCAGAGTCTCACATGAAGAACAGCTGTCTGTTTAAGTGAATTGACATCATAATTAAAGTCAATTGGAGTGTTAGATCCACTCTGCTTGAGTACATGTTAAAACGTTGCACTGTGTTCTGCGCCAGTGGCCAAGTGCATCCGATTTCAGCCAGAATTTTGTTCAGGTTTGCTTTCCTTAGCCTTTGATTGTCCCCAATCTTCCTGCAAAGCAGCAGATTGTCTTTTCTGTAGGGGGATTCTGCCCTTAGATGGTCTGCCCTCCCAGGTTTACGAGCACCATCTGCTCGAGTCACTAGAGGTGACTAACACAGACGTGCACACACAAAGATATGAGATGTGACTACCACTGACATGCACACAACGATATGAGACATGACTAAAACTGACACACCAAAATATGAGATATGACTGACACAGATACACACACTAAGATATAAGATATGACCAAACACAGTCATGCACACACAAAGATAAAGATAGGAGATGTGACTAACATAGACATGCACACACAAATATATGTGATATGACTAAACACAAACACACAAAGATATGAGACATGACTAATATAGACAGACACATACGAAGATGAGATGTGACTAGCATGGACATACAAACAAATATTTGAGATATGACTAACATAGACAAGAACACGCAAAGGTATGAGATGTGACTAACATAGACATGCTCACAAAGATATGAGATATGACTAATACAGACATCCACGCACAGAGATATGATACATGACTAAGACAGATACACACTAAGATATGAGATATGACTAAACACAGACACACACAAAGATATGAGACATGATTAACACGGACACACACCGAGATAGGACTAACATGACACACAACAAGATATGAGCCATGGCCAGCACACACACACACACAAGCTAAGTTATGAACCATGACTAGCACAGAAACATACCAAGATATGAGCCTTAGCTAGCACAGAAACACATTAAGATATGAGCCATGGCTTCACGGAAACACACCAAGATATGAACCATGACTAGCACAGAAACACATCAAGATATGAGCCATGGCTAGCACGGAAATACACCAAGATATGAACCATGGCCAGCATAGACACACACCAAGATATGAACCCTGGCCAGCTATGAACCCTGGCCAGCACAGTCACCCACCAAGATATGAGCCATGGCTAGCATGGATACACTAAGATATGAACTATGGTCAGCACAGACACACACGAAGATATGAACCATGACCAGCCTAGACACATACCAAGATATGAGCCATGGCCAGCACATACACCCACCAAGATATCAGCTACGACTAACATATACACTTGGTAACTTCCACCAAAGTTTGTCTGAGGTTCTTGGTAAAGTTTCTACTGACGACCACGAAGATCCAAAACTTGCAGGCATGTTGGGCGTGGCCGACGTGCAGGAAGATCAGCCGGATACGACCTTCAGAGAATGTCAATTTCATGTCCCCTGAATCTTGAGTCCATTTATGATAGTACAGTCTGGCCACGTGGCTGGGTGCGTTCATGATGATGTAAGATAGAGACAAGGCAAAGCTCATCCTAGCCACACGAACATGGGCGCTAGCTCGCACTGAGCTCCACCTAGGATTGTTGATCGGTTTCAACTCGGAAACTTACAGCATCGGCCGGCCACTGAGCTTCTTCCACCGGGACTTGTGTATGATAGACAGAACGACCGTGAAGAGCATGACAGTAATGGCGATCTGCGGAAGTAGCAACGTTACTACCAGTCCAAAGTAGGATATTATGTGCAAGAACATCAGCCTTGGACTTGGCAAACATTTCTCAAGACCTATCTTATTTTTCGTTACCTCAGCAGCAACAGCAGCGGCTGTTATTCGCTATTATCAAGGTTATTTACTAATTTGCTTCATTTAGACAGCGTCCGTTTAGTCTGCGACGCAGGGAGAAAGCACGATAAGATGGTGGTCCGAGCTTATACTCCAGGCATTGTGCTAGCAAATGCTAAAGTATAACGGCCACCGTTGAGAATGAACGAAATTCTGCAAATTCAGATCTTGGCCGTTGGGCTTTGTTCAAACTCAAACAAGCGTCCATCTTGGTGCGTCTCATGAACTAAAATAGGAAGTAGCTTAATATGTTTATGATTAGATGTATCGCAAGACAATGTTACGAAGCTGACATATTTGAGGTCATTTTTTAGTTCATCAATAGCCCAAGGAGCAAAAACATTGGTAATTATGGATTCACACTTTGTTCTTGCACAGGAAAATTGTTTCGTTGAAAATTCCTTTTGTAGAATTGTTGTACAATCCATACTGCGGAAACTATGATTATGAAGTACAGAATGCGAGTATGATATGCGAAGGTACCTTCATGAACAGCTAGAGTGTATTAATCTTTTGAGGGTTCTGTTTTACAAAAATAATTTGTCATACACCCAGACTGAGACTTACAAAGCAGCGCATCCTTATGCTTTTTTGCCTGTAGATGATCAGTTATTGATGTCTTTCCACCACTTGCTATAGAGAAATTTGAACTACATATATTACATTTCACTAGCGTTCCATCCTCTAAAATTGCTTGTATAATAAATGGAAATTCAGCTTTCAGCGAATCACTAAAATGACACGTTTTTTTGGAAAGCATTGTTTTTATGCAACAGACGTCCACTGATCACAAATAGAAAGCACGACTGCATTGTACTGTCATTACACTCGGACTGATTTGAAAATTTGCCGGGAAAGATACTTTAGCGGGATATGTCCGGAAAGGCAGGGGTGGGGGAAGAGAGAGAGAGAGTGTCTGCTTTTTTAAAAACCCATCCCAATAGAAGTCAGTGGCTGGAATAGAAGTGACGTAACACCGCGCTCCAAGAGTTCAAAGAGCTATCTCTGACACAACGCGTCCAAGTCTTCTCTTTTATCTTCCTGCTAACGCCTCTCACTCTGGGATAAAGAAACACAACTCAGTAACGTCCTGAGTCCTAGTGATTATTTTAAAAGAGGGCCGATTCCGTGTATGAATATTTATTTATTCACTGAAATAGGGGACAAGATCGGGGACAAATTTCTTTCGGGGACAACTTCTACACTTCGGGGACTGTCCCCGAGAATCGGGGACGAATGGTCACCCTAATTTAGGACCATCATTAATTTACTTGGTCAGTGTCCATTAGCGCATAAATCTCTTAAATCAGTCAGGGTCAAACACAACGAGCTGTAAGGGGTCGCGGGCCATAGTTGAACCACGATGTCTTATCTGATAACACGGAACCATATTACAGTGTTACGAGCTCTATAGCTCTACTGAAAGTTCCTATAGTTAAGTTGAATTTGCTTCCTTGGTGGTTTTACTTCTTGACGAGGCACGATCCACACAAAGTGATGTAAAAACGTAATAAATTTAGTTATGATATCATTGGTGGTAAAAAGTTTGATTTTTTTTTTAAACCGACAAGCATTACAGCCTGGCCCCGCCCTCTTTTGTGTTTTAAATTGGTTTGTTGTTCATTAAAAAAATGCAGTCTTCGCCATTGAGTTATTCTTCACCTTCTCAACGTAAACACCAGGATAACATGTTCTGTTTTTTCTCTCGTGAGTCTGTGCGTGTACATGTGTGTGTGTGTGTGTGTGTGTGTGTGTGTGTGTGTGTGTGCGTGCGTGCGTGCGTGCGTGCGTGCGTGCGTGCGTGCGTGCGTGCGTGGGTGCGTGTGTGCGTGTGTGCGTGTGTGCGTGTGTGCGCGTGTGTGCGTGTGTGCGTGTGTGTGTGTGTGTGTTTTGGATAGAGATAAGCTGCATCATACAATTTTCGAAACTGATTATGTTTATGTCTAGTTTTTTTTTTTCTTTTCTACACGCTGTAACATGCATTAAAGTATGTTGTCGAGTGAAAGAAAAACACCAACATGAGAATAACCTGCTTATTTGAAATATCCAGAAATATATGATTGCTTTATTAGTTTCTTTTTCCTTATAAATACACTTTTCTGGTGTCTTATTTAATGTTTTAGTTAGATGAGGGCACAACCATCGAGCTAGTAGAACCGTCAATGTGAACACTCTTTATCGGCTGTTTTGAAAGCATCACTTATATGAGCCCAAACTGAACAACTATGTGATGTCCACATTTCTGTTCCAGGGTTGAGTGAACATAACATTTACTATTTTCAGTTTAAGTTTGATGTCTTTTGTTCAGTTTTAATAATATGTTTGATGTAATTTGCTCAGATTTAATAACTTATTTGATGTTATTGTTCAGATTTAATAACATGGTTGATGATAAAGATGTTTTCTGCCACTGCCTTTCCTGTTCTTCTGTTCCATTACTTCTTTGTAATATTTCACATTGCTTGATATTAAATTACCAAAATTAAATGACTAAATGTACCTATTTGAAGCTGATATATTCTTCCTCTGAATTGCTGTAGACATGGGTTTTATGTTTTAACCCTATTCTTGGTAAGGCAAGACTATATCTTCTCAGTTTTATTAGATAGAACACAGTAATTTAAAGTTGAAAGCTACATTGATATTTGTAAAGAATGCTTGTGAAAACCACAGGGGTCATGGTTGACTTTGAGAACTTGAGCGTGAGGAGAGCTGCACGCACAGAGTTCATTCAACCTTTAGTACAGCATCAATAAGAGTCAACACCAGAAAATAGTTTCACCTATTTGTTAATGGCATTATCCACTGCTTGGTTTTCTACTATGGTACCTATGTGTTTGAACTTGTGTGATGGCGGTGATCTAATGTCATCTTAGTTGAGTAAAGTGCAGATTTGGATTTGTTAAAATGTTAGTCCATGATAAGCAACTGGCCTGTTTTGGCAAATGACTGTTTATACTTGTCAATCACCTGGGTCATTTTTTGACAATAATATCTGTTTATAGTTATATGTGGCATTTAGTTTTATTCCGGTTTTCAAAACTATTTTACGATTTCTTCTTTAGTTGTCTTAGATATCATTTGTAGTATAAAATGTTGATTACATTACATCATTATGTATTTACAATTATTTATATTTACACAGGGTAAGTACAAAAACATTCCTTGATTTACTGGTAAAGCTAACCAACTACTTGGTTCCTGGGCTAGCCACTGAGGGTGGTGACGACATTTTACAAGAAGTTGGGACGTCATCGCACTGGCATCTCACTGTCCCCAAATTTCTCAACAGACTCGCTTGCCAAACAGATGGATGACGCCAAATCTAAAAGTGAAAATAGAAAAATGTTAGCGTTCACTCAACCCTAGATCAGAAATGTGGACATTACATAGTTGTTCATAGTTACGGTTGACATACCCGATGACAAAGGATGTACATATTGACGATTCCAGTGGCTGGTTAGTTGTGCCAACATCTAACTTGAACATTAAATAAGACACCAGATACATTTATATAGTGAATGTACTTCCACTACCAGCAACCCTAAATGATCGGTAACAACAATTATTGAAGCTGTAAACTGGATCACAATTCCACCACAAGCTCAACACAGGTAAAAGTGTCAGGCTAAAAAGAGGATAATCATGAGTGGGTCGATCAGAAGATGTCATCAAACAGGTCTGTGGGCTTACCAATATCATCGCTGGAAAGGAGTCGATACAGGTGCTTACATCATTCAGGCGGACATTTTCGTGTATTGTCACACTCTGCAGGAAATATAGGAAACAGAACTCAGTTGTAGTCAATGCATAGGTCAACGGTCTCATCTGAGATAACACCGATGAGGAAGATGCAGTTATCTATACAGACGGAGCTGTAATACGGCACAAAAGGAGTGCATGAGCATTTACAGCATGCTCTGCGGGCTTTGTATGTATGCAATGGGTAGAGTCATTGCAGAAGTAAAAAATCTGTAAGGTCACCTTTGTCTATGTCCTAGACATGCGGGAGTATGGGGAAATGAAAGAGCGGACAGGTTGGCTAGCTGTGCTGTTGTTGAAGACGGTCAACCAATGGATCGGGCGGACATCATCAATGCCCTCCGAGATGTGGGAAAGGCACAGGACTTCGACAACCATGGATCCATGTCACTCCTTCGGATGAAAGAGATGGGAGTTAAGATGACCACAACCAGAAGCGAGAAACTTAGTGGACGTATAAGAAGACTTATCAACCAACACAGAACTGGAATCATCAGGATGGTGACCTGCAAATAATTCAATAATTTGATCACGCTGAATATAGTGTAGAGAGTCTGGTCCAGCAAAATTATAGAATTGATGTTTTCCAATTAATGGGTGAGGCGTACATTAATTGTACGTGATACCAACTGGTGCCACATGAAATATAATGAGTTGATGCAACTGTAGCTACCATTGTGTAAGAGTATTCCAATAAAATTACGTTCAATGTCTGTTAGAAATCAAGGAGTGTTTTTGTGCTCAGCCTGTAGTTTGTGCTTGTTTTTCTAGCATATTTATAGTCCACCATGTTACCATTTTCAGTAAGCATTGTCATTGGCGTACCAACTATCAAGAGAGAACGGGCTGCTTATTTGATCCAGACTTTGTCATCACTCATCTCAGACCTGCGCAATGAGGAAATCAATGACTGCCTCATTATTGTCTTCATAGCAGAGGTGAGAATAAGTTGCAATGTTGCTGGTATTGCATGCTCTCACACAGTTGCCATAATGAATGAAGAGAAAGTGTTTCTGGGAAATAAATTAATTTGACAAGATAAAGCTTGTCATTGTCAAGTGCCATAATGATAAGATCATAGACAATCATAATGTCTCTACAGCTTTCTATCTCACATGTTGTTTATCAGTTCTATTCTTGACTCCCTACAAAATTATTCTCTTAAATATTATGGTATATTTTCCCAGTTTCCTTCAAATCCATAAATCTTTTTTAGCTGTCACAATACATTCCATATGTTCCCTTCTTATTTATCATAAAGTACCATGCCTGTTGGTATAGGTGATCATGTCTCTCCACAACTTTCAGTCTCTAAAGTTGTTTACATTTCTGTTGTGACTTACTTCCAAGCTAGTTCTCTTAAACTGCCATTACATGGCCAAAAAAATTATTTGTAATTTAGAAGTATAAAGCTTATATTTTTAATTATGATGTCTTATCTTCTCATTCTGTAGTTCTTAGATCACATAAATAAGTCATGCAACCCACAGAATTCCACATAAGTAAAAATTATCCATAGGAAAAAGATACAACAAGATAAAAAGAAATAAATACAAATTAATGACATGAAATAGCTGGTAAATAGAAACAAGATTTTTTAATTGCCAGAACATTTTGTTCAAGGATACAATAATTTCCTGGAAGTCACTTGTTCAAAAACTTGAAAACACAGAAATCCCTGGCGATTGGAAGGATTGAAAAATAGTTAATCCCTCTTGGGTTAAAGGAGCTAAAGCAAGCTATCAGCAGTTCTCCAACTACATGCTCCAACTACATTCATCAGAGAAACATGTTAGTAACACAGATGTTTTCAATGCCAGTATGGTCCAGGGAATTGAAATGGCCACAGGAATATGAGAGTTAAGTAAGAGACCATGGAGATACTCACAAAAATGATTACCTAAACATGTAACATAGCCAAACTGGTTTTATTTTGTCTTGTATTGATATGATTGAGGTCTCATTTTGTGTAAACTTTCATGATGGTGTTAGATGATTCTGGCCACTGTGTTTATTATTCTTCTGATTTTTACAAATTTATTTTCTGTTTTGTTTGTTTTAATCTCAGATGAAGGTCTTTCATTCAAAACATTGGTGCTCTGTGTAAAGTCTTGTTTTGTCAAAACTGAAGCATACTGGGTGTTGTATTTTTAATTGTATCTAATTCAGCTTTGTCATGGCCCTTTATGGTATCTAATGCATATTCCTAGTTAGATATGGCCTTCATGTTTTGACAATATTGAGATATCCTGGTACTTGCAAGTACTGTTCACATTTCATTCAATTAGTTGGTACTTATTTACTAAAATTATATATCCGAAAGAAATTGGTCATCCCTGACCTATACCATCAGGATTGGATGGTCCTTGATGGTGATGTTGATTGTCAACTGCTTTTAAAACCTATGAGATACATTTTCTGGGCAAATCAAATAACAAAATGTGTAAAAGAGAACAATTTATGGCATCTTAAAGCAGGAAATCTTGAGCAGAAATTTGAAAAGCGACAGTAGTCTTTTTTTTTTTATTTCTCTGAGTAGGGTTTCTTCTGAGATTATCAGTGTTTGTTAACAAAGTATGGTATGAATGAATTTTAGCATTCAAATACATATCTGAAATGCTTGTTCATGGTTTCAGATGGAGAGTTTGAATAAGTGGTGCCAGAATTAACACTAATTCCAGCCAGTGAATCTGACAGTAATAAAAGTGAAGAATTAAAAAGTATCAGAATTAGTACAATAGAGGTACATATGAGCTCACATATTTAGAATTAGTATTTACTTGGTGTGACAATGAGATTAAACAGAAACCTCAGTGTCTTGCATATTGTAAAGTCTTGTAGTGTAAGTGTTTGATGAAACCTGCTACACTGCTGTGGTGCTTAGAAAATAAACAAAAAGATACTTTCTAAAATCTTAGTAAATTGCCATTAAGTGTTAGAAAAAGTGTTATTTTGGCCATTTGGTCTCATTAATATGAAGACACTGGTGTTATCCAGTTGCACTTTGAATATTGTTTTCATTGTTCTTTAAATACATGTAGTGAAATTCACTTTTCCCCCATTTGTTTTACCTCAGCCCTGGGATCTGAAGTATGCAGAACAAGTTATTACCACTATCAGGGAGAAGTATGGACAATATGTTTTATGTGCAGTTTGTATACATAATTAGGAAGAATAGAGAAGAAAGTGTTGTACATAGTCATGACTTGAACAACAGTAATACAGAAATAACTTATTATTAATGATTTTAAATAACTGTGGGGCTATAGTGAAGTTGATAATCATGACTTTAATAAACAGTCAGATAATAAGTTAAATTAATCATTTCGACTTAAGAAAATAAAAAGCAGTAAAAATAGTGAAGTTAGATTAGTTACGATTATATGACATTTAAAAAACATAAGAAAACTATTCATTTTGATCTTTCAATAGTTGTGACTTTATAAAAGATTAAGAAAGAGATGAATCTCTATATAATGATAAAACTGAAATCTCATGGAAAACAGAAGTAAAAAAAAAAGGATAAGGTAAGAGTGGTGCATTGAGGACTTTAATCCCAACAACAAAAAACATTGTCCTTTACCAGCTTCACCCCAGCTCTGGATTCAGGTTTGTTAGAAGTGGTTGTGCCCCCTGCTGGTTTCTACCCTGACCTCAATGACCTCAAGGAGACTTTTGGTGATACCAAAGAAAGAGTCAAGTAAGTTCATCCAGATAGTTTGTCTGTTCATCTTGTGCCCAATTGTGGTATTGTTCAGATATTTGTTTCAATGGTTCTTTAGAAAAATACAACTCTACTGTGGGAAAAATAGTTCGTCAGTTGTAAAAAAAAAAAGTAAGGTACCCCCATCACGCCAAGTGGCGTATAGGGAAATATTGTGTTAGTGACCCTATATTTTACAGACCTTCAGCACATGATTTTTGGGGTAATGTGGTCGGTATTACGCCAGTGCTGCTTTACTTTCCCAGAAAAAAATCTGGTACCCATTTAAGGCTGGGTGAACCCGGAAGCCGTCAGTTGGGATCAAACCCTACCCCTTGTCCTTTGTAGTCCAGTTCACTAACCACTGAGCTATCGCGGCTCCCCAGTTCGTCAGTTGTAATGGGGGAAAAATGAGTGAATTCATTTTATGTAAAAGCAATCTTGACAAATAGATGTGAGTCACAGACAATTTATGTTATGTTATATTATATTTTAGGATCATCATCACTGCACACTGAGATATTCCATGGGTTCTCTGATTTTCTTCTCAAAATATCGAGAATCTCCGAAAACTCTAAACTACATGCACAAACTCCATATCACGGCCTGGGATCCATCGATGGGGATAGATTTTAGACAGTTAATAAATAAGAGCAATTGAAATGTATTTTACAAGAAGTGTGTTGAAAAAGTACGCTAATTAATAGTTACTAAAAGAATGTTGAATCATTGAAACAAGTCAATATTCACAGAAAATTCTCACTAACATCAGAAGAAAAAATGTGATCTTATCTTGTAGTTTCAGTTTGAAAACACATTGTGACAGCAGGAAAAATATGGGAAAGAAAGACTGAAGATGACTTACAGAGAATGTAGCTGACAACCATTCTAATATCATGGCATTAAATTAAGATTTAAAAGATTTTTTTTTATAACTCGCTGCTAAACTGAGGAAATCAATAGAAGTTAAGGGATGGATTTCAGATTGGAGTGGCCTGTTAAACACAGCTCACATCCAGAACAATTCCTTTGATCTGTCATGTATTATCATTTCTGGTGTCAATCTGTAAGTATCATGCTTTTTGCATCAAATAAATATTTCACATATAATTTTATTATTTTATTTTGAAATAGATGGCGCACAAAGCAGAACTTGGACTATGCTTTTCTCATGCTTTATGCTAGACCTAAAGCCATGTACTATGTTCAGGTATGTATATTTTCTTTGTCTGTTGCCATACATTTTCTCAGTTGCTGATTGTTGGAGTGTGATTTCAGTCATATCCATTAACTCTTTCCGTACGGAAGCTTTTTATCGACACAACGGAAAATATTTCAAAGACAAAATTGTTCATGGTTTTAAGAATCAATCTGTGTATTATCTATATATTATCTATATATTTATCTAACATATAACATATTATATATAAATATTTAGATAATTGAACAAGCTATTAGATTTCACCAATATCAAGATGATACAAGACATGTAAAAAGCATATGGTTTGATGGCGTTCACACTAATCAAATTGAGTGTGGCGCACTATGCGGCGGAACGTACATTGCCGAAATCGGCATGACGCACAGTGCGGCGAAACATATGAAAAGAGTTAATCAGAGGATAGGTAAACATATATCATCATTATCGTCATCAAGTACTGGACCTGCTGGCGTAGGTGATCATGTCTCTCCACAACTTTCTATCTCAACAGTTATTTATAAACATGTATAGGAACATGAAGTGTTTCTCTCTCTTCCAACCTGGCTTTCTAAAATCTGGAGGGAGGTAATGTTAAGTTGGCTTGTTTCACCTGTAAAGTTAATACCACCTTGATTATTTATCCACAAAGATTTAGCAAAAAAGGTAAGTCACTTTCATCTCATCTAAAATTATTTTGATACATTCAATAAGCATCAAAGAGGTTTAACTCTTGCTCTTTTAGAAATTGGTTTTTGTTTTTTGCTGCCTCGTGCTAGTTTAAAATGATAATATTTGAATATTTCATTTAGTTTTAGATACAGCATTTTGGACACAGTAAGGTATTTTTGTATTAATCCCTTGGTAGCTTACCTGACTGTCAAAGAAATGGAAATATCTTGTAAATTAGAGGTTTTTTTTTTAAATGATGAATTGTTTAATGTATTTAAAAGTTTGTTTACAAATTTGTTGGAGTGCTAATCATGGGGAAATTGAATCACATTTTGCAACCTTTTCAATATTGCCAAGTGTTGACATTGTCATGGCCGATTTAGTTTTCATCTGGCACTCTGCGGCTGGAGAGATACTTAAGACAAAATTAGAAAGAGAGAGAAGGAAATTATTATCACTGAGTTTGTGTGAATGTTCCCACAGAAAATGTCTATTCTTGTACAGCATCATCATTGCCTGGAGATGTTGCATTTTTTAGGGCTACTTCTAACTAGCTATGCCATTCTTTAGCCTGCTTAACACTCTCCAGTTCACTCGGATGGAAAAAATAAGCACTTGGCGCAATGATTTGGGGAAAGTAAATTGCTGTAAGGAAAAGCACTGACCTCCAAATCTGTGGCCTATTACTAGGCTTGGAAACTTATACTTTACTCCTCTACAACTTTAATGTATTTTATGAGACACTCTTCATCTTTAGCATATAGTGAAACAAGGTAGTCAAACAATCATTTTGCAGACCAAATTAAGTTCATCTGTATATACAAAAGACAATTCTGGCAAAATGCTGAAGAAAATTACAGATCGATAGTAAACTTATCATAAGTTTTAGATATTAAATAGAAAAATGATGTCAGATTGAAAACATTTTTAAAAGTCAAGGTTGAGGAAATGTATTCAACTGCAAAATTGTTTCTATTTGGAAAACAAACATGAAAATGTGAACATTTGATCTGTAAAAATCTATCAATGGCAAGGAACTTAGATTTTATACCAAACCCTTATCACAAGGCTCCTAACTCAAATTCAAGGGTATGTTATTAGCTCAGGATAATCTCAACAATAACTATAATTTTGGAATTAGCTTTTTGTTTATAATTACAGTAGATCAGATTTTTAGATGTAGATTTTGTTAATGCTTAATATTTCTTTTTCTAAACAGCTAAACTGATTGTAAGAATAATTGTACACATTGTTAGAATTATATTTTTTTACAAATCATGAGAACCGAAGATATGTACCCTGTAATTACCAAATTAGTCTATTTCTTTTATTCTAAAAGGCATTTAGGTTTTGGATAGAATTTATGAATCTAGTATTTTTGGAAGAAACTTGAAATCACTGAAAGTTCTTTTACGTTATAGCCAATTAGAATGTTTGTCATTAGATCTCTTCATCTTTATCCTTAACAGTCTCTCAAAATCATTTTGTGCCATACCGGTTGGCGTAGACGATCATGTCCTTCCACGATCGGCTCAATCCACCGTGCATCGTATCAATTCTGTTGTTGACAGTTTTCCATGCCATGACACCAAGCTATCCAGTATTTTTTTCTTTTTGTTGTCCACGATCTCTCTTTCCTTTTATTTTGCCAGTTGTAACCAAGTATTCAAACTTTCCTCTTCTCATGATGTGCCCGAAAAATGTTGACTGTTTCTTTCTGATGTTTTTTAGGAGCTCCCTTTTAGTGTTGGCCTCTTTGAGAACTTCCTCATTGGTCTTTTTAGCTGTCCATGGAACTTTCAACATTCTTCTGAGAAATCTCATCTCTGTGGCCTCTAATTGTCTTTTCATTTGTTTGTCTACTGTCCATGATTCGCTTCCATAAGTCAAAATTGGTTCTATATAGCACAGATGAACAGAAGCGAGAAACATTGTGTAAGAGTATTGCAATAAAATTGATTCTATGCCTGTTAGAAGTCAAGGAGTGTTTTTGTGCTCAGCCTGTAGTTTGTGCTTGTTTTTCTAGCATATTTATAGTCCACCATGTTACCATTTTCAGTAAGCATTGTCATTGGTGCACCAACTATCAAGAGAGAATGGGCTGCTCATTTGGTCCAGACCAATGAACTCTCTTTCTCACTTCTGTTGACATAGATCTGTTGCATAAGATATTTTTCATTTTTTATATGCTTACTCAACAGTATCTAGTATCTCAACAGCAGACTGTAACAGCATCCACTTGTGGTATACTGCATGGCAGCTACAAAATCCCTTCACTCTGCTTAGCCTAATTTTCACAGAGCACTACAAGTCTGGACCATACTTAATATCTCTGTCTCTAATTTTCTTGACAAAGTTGTCTTTCTTATGACCCTTGTTTTTCCTTTTTCTTCAAAGTCTATATGATATTATCATCAAGTTTCTCAATGACTTGTACGCATATTGTGCATTCAAGATCTGCTTTTTATTACTATTTGTGTTTTTTGTTGGCTTCTCCTGTATATTCAATATTTGGTTTTGTTTGACAATAACCCTACACAACAGCCTACTAAAAGTAATCCTGGAGGGGAAAATACAAGGTAAAAGAGGCAGAGGCAGACCAAGACTAACATGGACGAGTAACATCAAAAGATGGACAAATCAGCCTATGACAACCTGCACCATCAAAGTAAGAGACAGAGCAGAATGGCGCTCCATGGTAGCCAACCTTCGTTGCGGAGACGGCACTCAATGATGATGATTGACAATACAAAATTAGTTTGTTTTCTTTTGCCTGTGACAGTTGTTGTTGTTTCTTGTTTGGATTCGAATGCTTTGTATTTCTGGCAAAGTCTAGAGGGACTGAATTTTGCATGAATATCACTTTTATCTGTTTTTCACACTGGCAACCGTGTGGTCAGGTGACCCTCGCCATACAGGCAGATATTTTTCTACTTCAGAGGTACTCTCATTTGTATCATCAATGTTTTGGGTTGATTTTTTTCCCCTAATAATTTTGTCCAACAGCAGCCGATTTTGACCTACTCTTTTTTATCTCCAACTGCCACAGGTTCTTTTTATGTGTGCAGAATGCATAAGGGACCTCCTGTTTTTCTCCATCATCCGAGGGGGCAAGACATCGGATCTCACTACCTAGAGACCAGGGGAGGGTAAAACAATGATGAAACCACAAATTCTTTTTTGTTTTTGTCCACTACTTATCTGTGGGAATCGAACCCTTGACCTTCTTGTCCAAAATCTGACATCTTACCTATATACCACCCAGCCCCTGTCCTGTGATAGTAAACAAAGAGCATGTCTGAGAATTAACAATGCCCCAAAGACAAAGAAATAATGGAACTATAGACAGTTAGCATCATCAATAGATAATATTAAGACTTTTCTGTTGTCAAATTTAAAATGGAAATAGCATTGTTGCCAAGACATCAGTCAGTGGATGGATTGAATCAGCAACTCATAGCTCACATCAGGATCTGTGAACTAGAACTATTTAAGATCCACATCCAACTCATGGCAGTTGGCAAAAGAAGAAAAAAAAAAACAGACTAACCAGTCTGACCAAGTGAGTAGAGATTGAAGAGAGAAGGCTAACCAAATACCCTTAAAATAGCAATTCTGAACTTGGATGTGATAAGCTAAAAAATAAAATAATGAAGTAAACTATTTACCCAGTCCCTAGAATATTGCACCTCAGTCCAGTGATGTTTAAAAATACACAACACACTTGAAGACAAACTATACTATAAAGAATCTTACATTTTTTTAATTGTTAAACTGTGCTGTAAAATTAATAAGTTTCACTAAATAATTCATCACAATTAATTTTCTATCTAGCTTGAATTACTTCAGGTGAATTAATGTTTCAGTACTGGCAGGTTAGGACTGATCTTTTGCTTCTGTAGATGCTGTTGTGTCCTTTCACAGAGTCTATGTTTTGTTAATTCCGTAGTATATGTTAGTTACCATTGTCTGCCTGTGACCAAGTGCTAAAAAGAAGAATTAGGAAAGCTGAAACAACCAGACAAAGCATAATGATCACCTTCACATAAAGGTCTCAGTGTTCAGTGCTCATGGACACTTTGCATATTTTTATCTTCTATGTATGGGCCTACCTTGTTTTGTTGGAATAAGAGATAAACATTTATTTTTATTTTTTTCTTTACTTTCTTTTTTTAACTCACGAAAGGTTGTGGAATTTTTAAACTTATCATTTCAGATGGAAGATGACGTCATTGCAAAACCTGGGTATTTTAGCATCATGAAAACATTTGCAGTACAGCAGAAGGAAGACTGGATCATGCTGGAGTTTTCAGCTCTTGGTTTTATTGGTAAACATTTCATATTGATCTTAAATTCTTTGCTCCAGATAAATCTTTATAAGAAACTAATGTAAGCAAGGAAATGTATCAAGCGTTACAAGAAGACAATGGAAATACATTGGTCATGTCTTCTTCTTCTTCTACCTTTTAGCTCCCAGTGGAGCATAGGTCTTCAACAAACACTTTCCAAGTCGTTCTGTTTTTTGCAATTCTTTTAAGATCATTCCATGTCTTCCCCATCATCTTCATCTCTGCTTCAATCTGTCTTCTCCAAGAATTCCTTGGTCTTCCTCTTTGTCTTTTCCCCTGGGGATTCCAAAAAAGGGCCTGTTGTGTAATACTCTCAGTTGGTTTCCGTAGTGTGTGTCCTATCCATCGCCATCGTCTTCGCTGTATTTCTTTATCCACTGGTATTTGACCGGTACATTTCCATAATTCCACGTTTGTGACTTTGTCCTGCCATTTCCATCCCTTTATTCTGCGCAAGCATCCATTAATGAAAGTCTGTACCTTCGTAATTGTCAATTTTGTTATTCTCCATGTTTCACAGCCATATAATAGAAATAGGCATTATTTAGGCAAGAATTAGGCATGGACTGGCTATCCCATACTGTAAAAAAATAAGCCGAAAAAACTTCATTGGTCATGTGCTGAGATTGAATGAAGAGAGGATCCCCTATCAGACTTTGTGTAGAAACCATCTTGTATAAGAAAACAAGCAAGACCAAGAGAACTGCTATGCAAAACAATTGAAGCTCAATCATGGAACTAAGAAACAACCAAAAAGAAGCAGCAAATCATCAGTCATGGAGAACTATGACTTCCACTCTGTGTCATCTTCGGCCTGAGAGGAGAATGAATGAAATATGAATGTTGAGGAAAAATAGTGAGAATATGTTGCACATGTAATGAAAAAATATAACCAGTAAGTCACAAATTAGGCTCTTAAATAGGAAACAATAGGGGAAAAAAAAGTGGTGACCTTGAGAGACATTGATAAGAATGCTGCCAAGTGAGGCAAAGTTATCACGTGTTGATTTCCTTGTTGAGATTGAGAAGAAGTTTACTCAGAAGAGGGACTGGAGAGGAAATAAGCCTGTGTGATGTCTGGCAGAACTGGAAGGATGTAGAATGAAATTGTGAACAAAAATTGTGTGCATCTCATACATACATACATCATGTCAATAATGATGACATTCACAAAAGGATTCAGAGAGAAACTGAACAACATGATGGACTAAGAGGAAATGTAAACTGAGATGGGAAGACCAATAAAAGGGTTAGATAGAGATATATTGCAGGGAAGAGGTGGAAAGAAGACAGAAAGTAGACTAAAGAAGAGATGAGAAGACAACACAATAAGTGGATAGACCTTCAATTTGCTAATCTCAGCTGTGCAGTAGATAGTGAGATAGAGAATGCATGTGTGCAGTCATCTGGACAGCCAAAGTGACTCCTGTGTAGTAATAAGGTTCATCTCCCCATATACAGAAGTTTACTTTCAAGAAATACCTACTCTAACTAGGAAAGAATACCTCATAATCTCAACAAAGCCCAGACATTCATCTTCAGAGCTAAATGAAGTTTCTTGAAATTTCTTCTAAATCAGAATCTGCGCCCCTGGTACAATAAATTGTCCTGTCTACTATTCAGTGCTGCCTGCATTACTAATACCACTTTTCTTAAAAATAAATATAGTGGCAGCAATTTTGTCAAACCAGCACAGCAGAATCAAGCATACTCACTCAAATGTAGCCTTTATGCTATGTTATAACAGTGCCCTAATTGTCTTCAAGCAATAATATGCTAAGAATTTAAAGAAAATCCAACTGCAGAAATTTAGTACACATAAAAATTTATCACAACAACTGGAAAGTTTAAATGAGCACAATTGTGATAGTTGATGACAGAGTATGCACATCTATTTGCTGAAACCTCCAGAAAATTAAAATAATAAAAAAAACTGACTATCAGCAAATAAGATGCACCCTGTTTTTCTACCTATTTTCAAAGAAAAAGGTGTATCTAGTATTCCGGCAAATTCTTTCTCTCTTTGTATGCGTGTGTGCGCGTGCGTGCATATATATATATATATATATATATATATATATATATATAATTTTCTTTTTCTTCCAAATTCAGGTAAAATGTTTAAGTCATCGGGTGTCCCCACAGTGGTGGAGTTTTTCCTGATGTTCCATGCAGACAAGCCCATTGACTGGCTCTTAGACCATCTTCTATGGGTCAAAGTTTGCAGCCCAGAAAAAGATGCAGTAAGACTATATCTACATGTGACTCTATCCAATCTACACATTTCTTCTTTGACAATTATATTTCTTGATCAAGAATTATATGATTTTATATATTACAGGTAACAGATGCATTGAGTGGATATATGAATCTCAGTTGGAGGACCTTGATATAACAGACAACATAGTTCTTGTCAGTAACAAAGTGAACACAAGATAAAACAAATACCCTGTTGTCATTGACCTTTAGAATAGGACTTTAAGTTCTACAACAAAATAAAAATGAGAGTATAGAAAATTCAAATCATTAATATATCTGGAAAGAAAAACAATGGAAGAAGTTGATCACTTTATATATCTCAGAATTTGCAAAGATCAAGGAGACATAAGTAAAGAAATTAAAATCATAATAGCAAAGACAATAATTTTCAGAAACCTTGATAAAATATGGAAAGCAAAATTAGTAAGGACAAAAATAAAACTTAGGATTATGTGTATAATTTACCCTTACCTATGCATCTGAGAGCTGGAAAATAGCTAAAGAAATAGAAAATAAATTAGAAGCATTTGAAAGCAAATGCCTCAGAAAAATGGTAATGATAATGACAAGTCATTTTTTGTTACAGTTGTTAATTTTCCTTTTCCAGAAACATTGCCAGCGAATGATTCAGGCTGTCCGCCGCAGGTTCAAACCCTCACTGTTTCAACATATTGGTGTGGAGTCCTCACTCAAGGGGAAAGTGCAAAAGCTAAAAGTATGTACTTGTAAACCAATATGAATAAATGCTTCCTTCACATAGTCTCTTTCTATATCTATCATTAGAGCATTTATTTGCCAGGGCTAGAGGGGTACAGCCCCGTGTAATTAGGTACCCTTTTGCACTACAGACTTGCCAAGTTCTATCCAATGGCCCCTTTAATATCCAAGAAGACTTCACTTGTATATCCTGTAACCTTATATTTGCCATCATGCAAATGTCATAAGATAGGTCAAACGGGCAAATGCTTAAGGAATCAGGTTTGAGATCACCTGTACAGTAGAGCCTCCTCGTTCACTATCTCTTTCTTACTTTCATAACTATCTATTGACCTTTCGAACCATGGCTGGCCCATAAGGCAAAGACCCAGATACTCTTTCTCTTTTTCTAAATGTTCTTTCTAGCAGTCTCAATCATTGCAATTATCTTTTATAAAAATTTCACCTTTTGTCTCTGTTCTGTGCAAACATCTTGATCTCATTGAAGGAGCGATTCTTGCTGCCTTTGCCTCTCTGATAAATGTTCTTCTCAGTTTCCCTCTGGGTCGGCCTCTTTTCCTCCTGCCTGTTGTTTCCCACATGAGGGCTTACTTTATTATTCAGTTATTATCTCTTCTCATCACATATCAGACATATGTCCATCATCTTTTCTTGATTACTGATGATATTAGTGGTTGAGTGACAATTTCTCTAATTTCCTTACTTTCATATATCAAACTGATAATGGGATATCACTATCACCAATACATTCATCATCTCTTCTGCTGTCCGCTCTTTTTTATCTCCCTTTGCTACCTCTGTATTCCCCTTACTCTTTTTGGACCCCTCCTTTCATCCTTTTTTAGTGAATCTTACCTCATTATCACATTTTTGTTGTTCCTTTTGGCTCTTAGTATCTTACCAATTCCATATATCCAATCATGTCATCATCCAATCACAAGGCACTTTGACCCTGGCCACTTTCTTTTTTTACGGCCTCGTTCTTGACACTATCTATCTATTGTCCTTTCGAGCCGAAGACGGCACATAGGGCAGAACCACAATTTCAAAAACAGAAACCTTGCGTGCCAAAGTGGCACATATTGCAGAGATCACTACTCTAAAATATATGGCGCTGTTTCCATAACAATACGTTTTACAATGACAGCTTGTCAAGCCATCGATCAACCTCCTTAGTCGCCTCTTACGACACGCCTGGAAGGTCACAGTGTCACTATTCTTTACTTCCCTCACAATGAGGCCCCGGTAACACACAGGAATTGACACTCCTACCTGTTTATTCAGACCCTTCTCTTCATTGATTAAAATCAACATGCTGTGATGGAGCCAAGAATTTGTGTGTTCTTTTTTCATTGTCTTGTATCTGACAAAGGCCTTGGCCATAGTTTGTTTTGTCTCTCCATAAATTTAGCTGCTTTGATGCCATTATATGTTCATTATTTTTAAAGCTTACCACAGTTTTACTTACGTTGCCAAGCATGATATTTTTTATTTGATATTTTATATTTGTGCTTTCTCTCTTTATACAGATCTTAGCATCAGAAGGAATTCCAATCATTAGACAAAGACCCTTATATACACATTATGTTTTTTCAATGTATGATTATGAAAGTATGCGATTCCATGAATATCAATATTGTCATTTAAGGATCGTGACTTTGGTAAGGCTGGCCTGTACAGAGCTCATGTGAACCCACCACTGCAACTGGCATCCTCACTGAAGACCTATCAGAAATATACTCTCAGCAAAGCATATGTTGGGGAGACTTTCTTTTGGGCATCAAATCCATCCAAGGGAGATATAATTGATTTTAAGTTTAATCCTCCCATTCATATTGATATGTAAGTATAACATAATTTCATATAGACAGTGTAAATGCAAGTTATCAAATAATAACAAGTGAGCATTAGTTATCTTCTTATAGATATACGATTGCAAGATAAGTGGTATCATAAAGAAATGAGCAAAAGTTACTTATTATCTCATTGACATATGAGTTTGGGTTGTGTTATTGATCTATACGTGAAAGTTATTTATTGATATAAATACAACTTATCTTCTTGACATCTAGGTGCAAGTTATATTATTGATTTATAAGTGTAAGTAGTCTTTATAGATTGATAGATTGGGCAAAGACACATGAAATGATTATAGGTAACACCTGGTTCAAACAACACCCTAGGCAACTATGGACATGGCAAAGCCCAGACAAAACAGTACACAATTAAATTGATTTTATACTGGTACAGAGAAGATTCAGGAATGGGCTAACATCTGTTAAAACAAGGCCAGGAGCAGATTGCAATAGTGACCATGTACCAGTAGTTGGAAAGATAAGAATAAAACTGCGGAAGGCACAGAAATCACCAAGAAATATAAAATTAGAACTAGATATGCTAAGAGTAGATAAACAGATGAGTGATAAGTATAGCACGATAGTACAAAATAGATATAATGCTATTGAGAGAAAATATAGGACATCCAGGAGCAGTGGGAAATGCTCAAACAATCGATTCAGCAAACATCAAAAGAAGTAATACCAGTGACTAAAAGAATCAACAAAAAGGAATGGATGACAGAAGAAATATTACAACTAATGGACGAAAGAAGAAAACATAAGAAAGAAGAACGGACATACAAAATATTGCACAAAGAGATCCAAAACAAGTGCAGTGAAGCAAAGGAAGGATGATCAAAATAGAAATGTGAAGAAATGGAAAAACAACAAAAGAAAGACTCAAAATTTATGCACAATCAGTTAAATGAATTAACAGGAAGAAAAGAAGTCAAAGTTTCAGGATGTGTGAAATCAAAGGAAGGAAATATAATAATGGGACAGGAGAAGACAATGGAAAGATGGACAGAATATATCAGTCAACTCTATGATGATGAAAGACCAGAATTAAACAATTCAAATGAAGACACATAACCACCAATAATGCAGAGTGAAGTGGAGGATGCAATTCAACACATGGAAAGAGGCAAAGCTCCAGGTCCTGACAATATAACAATCGAAGAGATAAATGCATTAAGGAGAGCTGGGAGTACAAGTCATAACAAAATTACTCAACGACATATATAACACTGGACACATACCCAAAGATCTACTAAAATCTATCTTTGTAGCCATACCGAAGAAGTCAGGAGCCACTGATTGTGAAGACCATCGCACTATTAGTCTCATGAGCCATATGACTAAAATATTACTAAGAATAATCATGAGACGTGTGAGGAACAAAATAAAACCAGAAATAAGTGAGGAACAATGTGGATTTGTGGAAGGAAAGGGCACCAATAATGCAATATACATCTTAAGAACATTGATAGAAAGATCTATAGAGGTAAAGAAAGATCTATATATGTGCTTTATAGACTACACGAAAGCATTTGACAAAGTAAAGAATGTGGAAATAATCAATATGCTGGAGAAATTAAACATTGATGACAAGGATCTGCGAATCATAAAAAGCATGTACTGGCAACAAACAGCAGCTATACGAATTAACAACCAAACAACAATTCCAATATATAAAGCAAGGAGTCAGACAAGGCTGTGTTCTGTCACCGGATTTGTTTTCACTTTACAGCGAATATATTATGAGATCAATAGTAGACAAAAAAAGAATTGAAGTCAACGGTCACAACATAAATAATTTGCGATATGTGGATGACACAGTCTTAATAGCAGAGACAGAGAATGAACTACAAGAAATGATAGACATAATAGTAAAAGAAAGCAACAAGAAAGTCTTAGTCTGAATAGTAAGAAAACAGAAGTAATGGTTATATCGAAGAAACAATCACCACCATCATGCAGCATAAAAATAAACGAGACAAATCTGAAACAAGTGCAACGTTTCAAATACTTGGGCACAATAATAACATCAGATGGGAGATGCACCACAGTAATAAAAGCAGAATAGCTCAGGCCAAAATAGCATTTCAGAAGGTTAAAAATATCTTATGCAACAAATCTATGTCAATGAGAAAGAGAGTTCATCGGTGCTATATAGAACCAATTCTGACCTATGGAAGCGAATCATGGACAGTAGACAAACAAATGAAAAGACGATTGGAGGCCACAGAGATGGGATTTCTCAGGGGAATGTTGAAAGTTCCCTGGGCGGCTAAGGAAACCAATGGGGAGGTTCTCAGAGAGGCCAACGCAGAATGGGAGCTCTTAAAAAACACCAGAAAGAAGCAACCAACATTCTTCGGGCACATCATGAGAAGAGGAGAGTTGGAGTGCTTGGTTACAGCTGTCAAGGTGAAAGGAAAGAGAGATCGTGGGCGACAGAGAGAGAAAATACTGGATAGCCTGGTGTTATGGCATGGAAAACAGTCAACATCAGAACTGATACGATGCACTGTAGATAGAAGATTGTGGAGGGACATGATCACCTACGCCAACCGGCATGGCACATGATGATGATGAATCTTTATAGAAATATTGTTTAGGTGGTCTCAAAAAGATGGTAAACCAGCTTGACCAAGTGAGTACAGATGAAATCAAAGGGTATTTTGATCTAGGTATAAGAAATCTGTGTGTCTAAAGATAAGATATCAACCTTGTACAAAAGATACCAAGTTAAAACCCCACCACAGGCAGTTGGGATTTTTCTTTTCAAATTAATGGTTTCTTCATGGTTTTACCATCCTCTGGCTTTGAGATCCATGTTGAAAAAACAAAATTAATCATTCATGCCCACTTAACATTCTTCGAAAGAGCAGGGCGAACAATAAATTGGAGTAGTCATTAGATGAGTGCTGATAAAGAAGTAGAAGGGAGGGCTTGCTTAGTCCCTTAAATGAAGTCTTATGTGTCAAGCTGTAAAACAAAAATACCACTCACTGCCTGCTGTAAGCAATAATACAACACAGATTATGCATATTGTGCTTGATAAGGTAGGGAGCAGAAACTGTTACTGTAACAATATAGTTTGTATATATATCAGAAATTGTATATATCAGGAAGACAAGACAATAAAACAGAGGAAGTCAGAACAGTATAGCATAGGCAGCATTTGCTACTCGATAAAGAATCTTAAACATACAAGCAAAGTTTATTCAGCTCAAGTGTATAATTTACCTATACCTCTAATTTGAAGAGTCTAGGTTAGATTGTAACTGAGCAGCAGAAGATTAGTGGTTTGTGTACAGAAGACAAAGGGTTAGATTCAATCACATACCACAATACTAACTGTGTTATACAAATGTGGTGATGGCCAAACATTTTAGGGCACTAACTTTATTTGCAATTCACCAGAGACACGAGAGAATTATTTCTAAGTTAGAGATTATTTTGTGAGACAAAAGGAGACTAATATGCCCTCCAACAGCTGAGATGAAAGCGGTCAATGACATATGACTGATTACGTACATTAGGATTAATAGAGCTGATCATTACCCTACTCCAGTTTTCTCCCAGTGGTGGGGGGAACAAACCTAACTAGTCTGGTCAAGAGAGTAGGGATTAAAGGAACACAACCTGGGACCACAAAATGCTATACTAAAGATGAATGAGTCATAAAAGTGCAGATATTATAGCTTACCTCAACACAGCTCATCCACACTCATTTAACATGCTTCTAAGGGTGGATGAAGGAGTAGTCATAAGGTGAATGCTGAAGAAGTAGATGGAAACAAATTCTGAATTGAATTGTCGCATATCATACTATGAATTATATAGTATTTTAGGAATGTCCCCTTAATATGTTGAACTCTTCTTTATGTTGACAGATATTTGTTTCGTAGTGGAAACACAGACCATCCCGGTGATATATTTCACAATACCACAATAGAGATTCAAACAACGGAAAAGCTCAGCCAAGCTGACAGAGACAGTATAGCTTTGAGGGCAGGTCTTAGCCCAGCAGAAATTGCAGACACATCAGCAGGTTTTATAGCCATTGGCCGCTTCAATGATGCAGGATTGGCCCAGGGAGAGATCCCTGAAGGTGTTGGCAGTGTACTGGTCCTGCGAATTCATGTTCATGAAAAATCTAATGCATGGGTCATTTTATCTGAGGTAGTACAGCTGTTTTATATTCTTTCTTAATAATATAAAAATATGATTTATAGTTGAGTTATAATGATGGTAAGTGTATTTTTGTTTGCATAAACATTTGATTCTAAAAAGTAATGCTCTGCTCATGTTATAAAACCTAATGGATCAAGTGATGATTAGGTTTGCTACTGTGATTTACTACTGTGATTAAAACTAGTGAAAACAATTTTTAAATTCACTACATTTTTATTTTTTTTTTTAGTTACAAAATTATTGATGCAGTCAAGTCATTTTTGCTTGATTGTAATGTTTAATTAGCTTTTTATTTTATTATTTCAAGAATTTGTTGATTATTTAACCCTAGATTACAATCACATTGTGGAAATAACAATCTCACAATACAAATTCATGAAATTTAACAGTTTGTCACTTGTGAAACTTCTTTCTTGCTATATACTCTCATAACTATTTCTGAAGGTTACCCTGGTAAGTCATTGTGAGCAGATGTGTTTTTTTTTTATCACTATGTGCTCGTAGCAAGAGACTGGATGCCCTCATAAAAGTGCTACTTATTTTTACATTGGCCATAAGTGCAATAAATTTTTTTACTTTCCGGCTGTAAAATTCTCTTCAGCTGTCAACAAGACATGAATCAAACCTTTGTAAACATAGGACAGGCAACGAATGACTTCAAGATAAGAACACAAATACTGACCAGTTTGACCACCGATATGTCAATAGACATAGGTAATATAAATTGAATTCCAGGCTAGAAATCAGGCCTTAAGCAGGCAAACGATAACACATCATGTTTCTGCATTCCTAAGTAGGTAAACCTAGATTTGTAGAAAATGTTCAATGGAAGTATTTTGTGCCCTAATTATACAAGGTTTCTTTGAGTTGTAAGTGTTATAAATGTACTGTAACAACATGTCTCACAGATAGATATCGCATTCAAGGGTTAATACAAGCATATCTCATTTAAATACAGTATAAAATGGAAAACGATACAGGAAAACACAAATGAACTATCATCAATAGCCAGTAAAATTGGGCTTGAGATCAATCTTGAAAAGACTAAGGTCATGAAAAGCTTAATTCCAACAGACGACAAAATATACATGGAAAACAAACCAGTGTAAGAGATCAATCACTTTATCTATCTTGGAAGTCACATTGATCGAGAAGGGGATACAAGTAAAGAAATTAGAATCAGAATAACTAAAGCAGCAATGTCTTTCAGAAGCCTTGAAAAGTTGTGGAAATCAAAACTCATCAGCACAAACACAAAACTTAGACTATTCAAATCAAATGTATTATCAACCCTTATGTATGCGTGTGAAAGCTGGAAAACAACAAGAGACATAGAAACAAAGTTGAACGCATTCAAAAATAAATGTCTAAGGAAAATACTTGGTATAGTGTGGAACGAATTCAAAACAAACGAGGAAATTAAAGAAATTGCCAATCAACCACTAATATCTTCAGTAATAAAGAAAAGACGATGGTCATATGTTGGACATGTGATTAGAAGAGATAATAACCGAATAGCAAAGCAAGCCCTTGTATGGGAAACAACAGGTAAGAGGAATAGAGGAAGACCCAGAGAGACACTGAGAAGAACATTGATGAGAGAGGCAAGAGCAGCAGGAATCGGCTCCCTCAATGAGATAGAGTTGCTTGCACAGAACAGAGACAAATGGCGAGATTTATAAAATATCTTTAAAAGAATTTTAAACTGCTAGAACAAAAATTTAGATAAGAGAAGGAGTATCTTGGTCTACACCCTATGGGCCGGCTACGACTTAAAAGGTCAGTAGATAAAATGGATTTGTTCTGTTGTTCACTTTTTCAGGAGCATAACTGTCATTGATGCATGTCTAATGCATCAATTTTGTAGCATATTTGGTCAGGCTTGTCATTTTTAGTTATATATTGCAATATTTCATTTTGTCGAATTAATTATATTAAATTTAAAAAAATAAATTTAAATATATTGTTAAATTAACAAACTAAATATTGTTTGTGTCCTTACAGATATTGATTCAAGAAAGCAAGAGGTAGCACAACATGGACAGTTGATTTATCATGTTATCTCCATTCTAAGCATTTGTAATCTGAAGTTTTAACTGTAGTAAGATAGAATGAGAGAGAGTTTGTATTTGTTGAAATAAGTAAATGTGAAAATGTAACAATGAAGCTGTGATTAGATAAACAGAATTACAATATATGATCATGATACAGAATTAACTACTTTAACTGTGAACATGTATTCTTGTCCTTGTCTGTCATTCTAGCCATGAAATTATAACAACCACTCTTTTTTTTCCTCAACTCAAAGAAACAAGAGGAGACAAGCAGAATGAGAATGATGTCATAATGTAAAACAGCCTTAACTGTGGACATGTGTGCTTGTCCATTATTCCTTAAACTATGAAATGTATCCTGAAGTTTATCCTGAAAAAGCATGTATAATCATAATGGTTCTTGCATACACAATTGTTGTAATGTACATAGTTTAATAATAATTAAGACTTCTTTTTGAAGACCAATGAATACTCATAGACCAAGAGGGCAATCTTTATTTATCTTGATTTTAGACATATAATAGTCCCTTATTGTGAACACATAATGTTTACTAAACACTCTGTCAGCTTTCTGCTCTTCCGCTTCCCATTTTTATTATATGCATTTAACTTTGGTCCTGAGTGCTTATTTCATCACTCAAACATAAGTTATTTCTCCATGAATGTATGTATTTATATCTTGTATCATGTCTTAAATGTTATCGTACATATAATTTACTTGAAGTGTATGTGTCTCAAGCATTACAAATTACAGACATACCTTGATTTATGATTGTTCAAGTTACAATTTTTCAGAATTATGATGTGAGTGCGAGCAATGGAAATACATGTGTTGTGAGGAAATACTGTAATGCCATTTTCTGTTTTAACCATGTTTGTTTCATTAAATCTAGTCAGAAATTGAAACAAAACATGAATGAAATACATTGTGTGGCTTTCTGGAAGCCATATCCATAATTGGCCAAGATTGTAGGATATCATATGCTACCTTTGACTTGATATTCACTTTATTTGATTTTTTATATTTATATCGAGTTTTTTTGGGATGTAACCATGTCATAAGTCGAGATATGTCTCTAATTGATCTGTGCTTTATAAGTACTGAAACAAAAAAGTTAATAGTTTTGCTGTCTAGTCTAAACAGCTAAACTGATTGTAAGAATAATTGTACACATTGCTAGAATTCCAAAATGTACCCTGTAATTACTAAATTAGTCTATTTCTTTTATTCTAAAAGGCATTTAGGTTTTGGATAGAATTTATTAATCTAGTATTTTTGGAAGAAACTTGAAGTCACTGTAAATCATCCTTAACAGTATCTCAACATCATTATGTGCCATACCGGTTGGCATAGGCGATCATGTCCTTCTACAATATTCTATCTACAGTGCATCGTATCAATTCTGTTCTTGACCATTTTCCATGCTATGACACCAAGCTATCCAGTATTTTCTCTTTTTGTCGTCCGCGATCTCTTTCCTTTTATTTTGCCAGTTGTAACCAAGTATTCCAACTTTCCTTTTCTCATGATGTGCCCAAAAAATGTTGATTGTTTCTTTCTGATGTTTTTTATGAGTTCCCTTTTTAGTGTTGGCCTCTTTGAGAATTTTTTCATTGGTCTTTTTAGCTGTCCAGGGAACTTTCAACATTCTTTTGAGAAATCTCTGTGGCCTCTAATCATCTTTTCATTTGTTTGTCTACTTTCCATGAATCGCTTCCATAGGTCAGAATTGGTTCTATATAACACAGATGAACTCTCTTTCTCATTTCTATTGACATAGATTTGTTGCATAAGATATTTTTCATTTTCTGAAATGCTATTTTGGCCTGAGCTATTTCTGCTTTTTATTTCTGTGGTGCATCTTCCATCTGATGTTATTATTGTACCCAAGTATTTGATGCGTGAAGACAGAGTAGCTTACATTACAGATACATAGATTTTAAACAAGACACTTACTATGCTCTTTATTTTGACTGAGAGCATGATAATTGATAAAGTAAAGAGTTTAAAGAATTCCATCATTATATATAGCATATAGTAAATATGATGTTAGTCTGTTTTTTCTTTCATCAGAACATTTTTTTTTAATTAATACAGTCAGTACAAAGCCAGTGCCATTTGACTAAATTATTTAAATCTAGCAGACCTTGATGACATCAAACAGGATCAAACCCGACTACCTGTTCTCTGTATACTTCTCTTCACTAGCTCACTCACCACTGACTGTACCACAGATTCCTAATTAGTAACTGAAATTACAGTCACTGACAATAGATTAGAATTAAATGTGAGGAAACCAAAAAATAGTAATTAATAGGCAGATAGGAACTATTGAACCATTAGCACATTCATAAAAACTCCCAATAAGTTGATAGCAAATAAATACATTTTGGGTTGTCTTACGTGCAAGTAGTTCAATCTTATCAACTGATTATATAAAGACCAAGAGAAATTAATGTTTACTAACATACTAACTGTATGTTAAATAAGTTACATGACTTCACTTTTCATAAAGTATACAGACTCCCAAAGGGGAAGCAAAACTGAAACTGAGCAACTTGTTGAAAACAAGAAAACTTGCTATTTGCTGGTGAAGTGAAGCTATTATAGATAATTTTGTTAGTTCTGAAGTGAAGCTAGTATAGATAATTCTCTCAACACTGAAGTGAAGCCAGTATAGATAATTTTGTTAGTTCTGAAGTGAAGCTAGTATAGATAATTCTCTCAGCACTGAAGTGAAGCTAGTATAGATAATTCTCTCAGCACTGAAGTGAAGCTAGTATAGATAATTCTCTCAGCACTGAAGTGAAGCTAGTATAGATAATTCTATCAGCACTGAAGCGAAGCTAGTATAGATTATTCTGTTAGCTCTGAAGTGAAATGATATTGACATAGTTCAGCTAGCACTGATTTGAAGCCAATATAGATAGTTCTGCTGACACTGAAATGAAGCTTGCCTAGATAGTTCTGCTGACACTGAAATGAAGCTTGTGTAAATAGTTCTGCTTTCACTGATGTTAAGTTTGCCTAGATAGCTCTGCTGATACCAAAATGAAGCTAATGTGTAGATAGTTGCTGCTGACACTGAAATGAAGTTAGTGTAAATAGCTCTGCTGACACTGATGTGAAGCTTGCCTAGATAGTTCTGCTGAAACCCGAAATGAAGCTAGTGTAAGTAGTTCACCTGATATTGAAATAAAGTATGTGTAGATAGTTCAGCTGACATTGAAATGAAGCTAGTGTAGATAGTTCTGTTGTCACTGATGTGAAGCTACAGGGTGTTTTTAAAGTTGCAGTGCAGTGAATTTATACTCTCTAAAGAAAAAACGTCACCAGAAATGCGGTTAACTAATGCGTCACACAAATTGTAAAATAAATGGTATTATTCAAATATACTTGACTGCTATCGGCGAGCTTATAATGGGTAATGTTGGTATTAACACAATAAAGTTGTGCCTAAAGCATATGTTGAAAATGTCCACCACGGGCCTCAAGACATGTCGTGATTCGTCTTTCCATATTTGCGAAAACCTTCAGAATAATGTCTTGTGATATTTGTTTAATCTTGTCTACTATTTCAGTCTTTAGGTCATTAATTGTCTGCGGATTATTTTCATAAACTTTCCCCTTCAATGCCCCCCACAGATAATAATCTGGGGGTGTTAGATCTGGTGAACGAGCAGGCCAGATTCCACGTGAAATAATGCGATTTGCAAATATGCTTTCTAAATAATTGAGTGTTGTTGTGGCTGTGTGTGCTGTTGCCCCATCCTGCTGAAACCAGGATTCCATAATTTCCCGTTCTGTAAGGTGTGCTATGAACGGTTCCAGAATTAAAGTACGGTAATGTTCTGCATTTATTGTTTCATTAAAAAATATAGGTCCTATTATCTGCATACGACTTATAGCGCACCACACTCCGACTTTTTGATCGTAAAGCGGCACTTGATGAAATTCATGGGGGTTTTCACTGCTCCACAGCCGATTGTTCTGACTGTTCACATAACCGGATAAATGAAACCAGGCCTCATCAGTGAAAAAAGTGACGTCAAGGATGGCAGCGCCATGTTCATAAATAAAATTCTGAAACCACATGCAGTAGTTTAAACGGGATTCATAATCTCTTTCTTGGAGTTGAGACACTTCAGTTAATTTGTATGGACGATAGTGTAGTTCACTTCTTAAAACCTTGTGAACAGAACTCTTAGATATTTGCACCTGTTGAGACAAGTGGTTTAAAGATGCATTTGGACTCATTGTAATTCTGTCTTGGAGTTCCATAATTTGGTCTTGTGAAATTGAAGGTCTTCCAGATCGGTATGCATCTACCACACTACCGGTTTCACGAAACTTTTTGATCAATTTTGTAACAGAATTTCGGTGAGGGACTTGTGAGTCTGGAAATTTCCTCACGAATTGTCTAATGACTTCATCCGTATATTTACCGCCATTACGGAAGACATGCTCAACCAGAAATACCCTGTTTTCAATCGTCAACACCATTTCCTTCAAGCAATGAGACAGTGAAAGTAGCGTAGTGCCCGTCCTTTACGTAAATAAAACCTTAAAGGAAGCAGCGGTTTGTTCATAAATGTGGTTTACAAAATTGTGGTACGTAGATGATGATTACGTCATTTACTGAATATTAGAAATATTCACTGCACTGCAACTTTAAAAACACCCTGTAGTATAGATAGTTCTGTTGTCACTGATGTGAAGCTTGCTTATATAGTTCTGCTGACACTGAAATGAAGATAGTGTAGATAGTTCTGTTGTCACTGATGTGAAGCTTGCTTATATAGTTCTGCTGACACTGAAATGAAGATAGTGTAGATAGTTCTGCTGACACTGAAATGAAGCTAGTATAGATAGTTCTGTTGTCACTGATGTGAAGCTTGCTTATATAGTTCTGCTGACACTGAAATGTAGATAGTATAGATAGCTCTGTTGTCACTGATGTGAAGCTTGCTTATATAGTTCTGCTGACACTGAAATGTAGATAGTATAGATAGCTCTGTTGTCACTGATGTGAAGCTTGCTTATATAGTTCTGCTGACACTGAAATGAAGCTAGTGTAGATAATTTTGTGCTCTGAAGCTTGCTTATATAGTTTTGCTAATGCTGAAATGAAGTTCGTGTTTGCTGTTGTGGCATTAAACAAAAATGAGTTCATATACAGTTATATATAATATAGATGTCTGTATTTATTGAGACTCATGGTAAGATTTATAAATTGTGTTTAATCAGCTTGAATTGTACACAATTCTATGAAGCTTTAACACTATCTTTGTCACAAGCCCAGTGAATCCGTGTTAATAGTTTTCATATTAGTGGAAAGTTAAATATTTTCACCACATCTGTTGGATAATTCCATTTTTAATAATAAAATAAATGGGTCATATATCATGTGTATAATTTTTTTTAATGTAATTATTAATCGTGAATTGCATGTATAAAAATATACTTTCTGGTTGCTCAATTCAAATGTGTGTGTGTGTATGGATGAGAATAACCAGAGTTATAATCGGTTACTCTTGTATATAACAAATGTTATTATTAGCAACTTGACACAAGCATTTAATGAAAAGTGCTAAACTGCCATAAACTCTTATGGATTGCATTATACAAATACAATAAATGTATCAATTTATCTCAAATGAAACATTGACTTCTACAGTAACTCTCTTATGGACTCAGAATTTGAAATTTCTTTTAGATCTTTCTGATGTTTTATTTGCTTCCAGTGTGTCATCATTTGCCTTTTTTAGTCTTCCCGATTTGTAGATTTCAGACCTATTTGAATTTTGTCTATCAGAAGGATTTTTTTTGTTCTTCCTAATAGCATTATTTATTTTAATTACGTGTCCTTAATGTAGACGGTATTCAGTGAGAAGTGCTACACTTTAGAGCTGTCACAATAACTTTATACAAATACATTAACCATGTAATTTTATTTCAAATGAAACATTGACTACTACAGTGGATTTGTAACTTCTGTTAGTTCCTTCCAGTTTTGTTTGCTTCCAGTGTGGTTGTTTTGTCTTCATGTTGTGTTGGTTTCTGACCTATTACATTTTTGTCTGTCAGCAAAAATTGTGTGGTTTTTGTTTGTTTGTTTGTTTTGTTTTTTTTTGTTCTTCCTAGTAACTTTTTTGTATGCTATTTTATAGAAGATTTCTTGCCCAGACTAACAGTTTTACATCTTGGCTGTGTTACATGTCCAGCCATAGATATACCCTGACAATATCAACACATGTGCAACAACATACCAACACTTGTACACCTCAGTTGTTGTTTATTGTTTGGCCATCAGGTTTTATTTCATTGTTAAGCAACTATGAAGATGACAATGAAACAAGGGCTGATGCTGTTTTAGCATGACCATGAATGTCATCCCTGATGATTACCTTAGCCATCATACTAACACGTGTGATCTAAAAACAGGTGAAAGAACGTGAAAGCTTTCCAGTGAAATTGATCATTAACCAAATGAGAATACAAGGATTTCAGATTGGAGAGATAATCTTACATTTATTTTTAAATATTGAATGATTTTTATTTGCAAGTGTATATTTAACACAAATTTGAAGGGTAGTTCATCCAGATATTGTTTGTTTGTTTCCATTCATTCACCTTGTATATATAAATTCAGCTGAAGTTTAGTGGACTGAATTTAAATAAATATTTTTTTAAAGAGGAATATTTGTAGCCTTACAGTAAGATGAAAGACTAATAGTCAGCTCTTCTGGAATGTCCCCTCCATTTTGCCATCAGAAGTAAATTATTTTTGTTTCTTTTTCTGAAAGAATAGCTTTCTTTATAGAATAAGTCAAATCTATTTTGTTGTTTTATTGGGTCTTTTTGGTAACTAAAATTATAATTGTTATCATTTTTGGACTTTATTTTTCTTTTTTAATTTAATGAAAGTATTACTGGACAACAAAACACATTGTAATGAGTAAAACCGTTTCTACTACTAGCTTGCTGAATTTAGATGCAATTTTTCTTATACGGAAGAATGAAAGTATTTTTCTAGAGATTAATTGTTTTACCAGAGAAAGTTTACAGTTTTAGATATAATTTGTAATGTTATTTTGGAAATAAATTTCTTAGAATATATTGTTTTTTGAAAGAGTTTTCTTAGAATGGTTTTTTTTTCAGCTAAGACACTGTTTACACATAACTTGCTTCCATCACTAGTCTTCTTTCAACAAACATGGAGTCTTGTAATGACTTAATGAATACTATGCTGGCTTCCCAAGTTAAATTTCTTTGGTTTATTCCCAAAGATTTAGTTGATGTAACTGTAAATTTTAGAATCTGTTAGAAAATACTTTGAATCTTTGTGCTTTCTATGAAAAGAGTTAGTTCATAGCATTCCAGTCTAGTAGTGTAGGCTGTATCTTTTGATAAAGGTTTATTCTTTTTCTTTTTAACCCTAAATTATGATACCAAGATTAAAGGTTACAGCATCAAAACATATTCTTCAAAATTTTTAGAGCTCCTAATGTTACAATTAAGTGGTAGTAATTTTTACTACGGCATCGTAAATACTTGAGACATTGTAATCTAGGGTTAGCAGCTCACAAATAACCACACCATCCTTGCTTAGAAAGCTAGTTTTATTATTCCGGGTTTCTCTTATCAACAGTTTCATCTCTTTGAGGTCAAAGCCACATCTCAGAAAGTCAGTTGTCCTGGAGGACAACAGGTTCTGATTGTCAAATTTTAGTTCATTGTAGAAGACTTGTCAAATTTTATTTCCTCGTAGAACACTTCTCAAATTTTAGTTCATTTGTAGAACACCTGTCAAATTTTATTTCCTTGTAGAACACTTGTCAAATTTTAGTTCATTTGTAGAACACTTGTCAAATTTTATTTCCTTGTAGAACACTTGTCAAATTTTAGTTCATTGTAGAACACTTGTCAAATTTTATTTCCTTATTGAACACTTGTCAAATTTTATTTCATTTGTAGAACACTTGTCAAATTTTATTTCCTTGTAGAACACTTGTCAAATTGCACATGTTAGTTTTGTGTAGGTCATATGGTAGCGAAATAAATCTAGTGGCCATCTATCATCAAGGTTACATTATACATCATTTGCCAAAAAAAATTGTATTTTTATATGTAGCAAGGTTGGTCGGCCTAGATATTTATAGTCAGTTTCACATATAGGTTTGGTGTGATTTCATCAACTAACATACGTAGAAGCAGATCTATTTTGCAATTTTCCGTAAACTGTATTTTCATTAAGTTTAATATGTATATTTATTTTCATTTTTAAAAATGGCGTGGAAAGTCACACAACGGAATTTGTTTCCCTTGCAAATTGCCTTACGATGTTGACAAACCCATTTTTTTTTATACAAACCTTGCAAACCAAGGGTAACCCTTACAGGCTGGAAGGCAGCAAGGCTCTTATGTCCATATTAGGTTAATTTTCAGTAGTGTTTCCCGCACAAACTGGAAAAGACAGAAATGGGATGTGTATAAATTATTCATATAATGGTCTCTTTCTTTGTCAATTCTTTTCTGGCATTTCTTTTGTTTGGTGTATAATTTTTCCAAAATGCATGACTGTTTATTTATTTTAGGACAGCTATATTAAGTTTAATATGTATATTTATTTTCATTTTTAAAAATGGCGTGGAAAGTCACACAACGGAATTTGTTTCCCTTGCAAATTGCCTTACGATGTTGACAAACCCATTTTTTTTTATACAAACCTTGCAAACCAAGGGTAACCCTTACAGGCTGGAAGGCAGCAAGGCTCTTATGTCCATATTAGGTTAATTTTCAGTAGTGTTTCCCGCACAAACTGGAAAAGACAGAAATGGGATGTGTATAAATTATTCATATAATGGTCTCTTTCTTTGTCAATTCTTTTCTGGCATTTCTTTTGTTTGGTGTATAATTTTTCCAAAATGCATGACTGTTTATTTATTTTGGAACTGGTTTATCACAGCTAGGGAAATCATTTTTTTGTTAATGTCTTCCATGCCTTAAAACATAAGGGAACTATAGTGTCAGTCATGGCCATATTTTTCTGTTCCCAACAACTCATTTTATGAATGATGTGGTCCTGTGTCACACTGGCCCAACAAACAATCTCTGGTACCTATTTTTACAGGCTGAGTGAACCCCCTTCAGACGGCTGTGTCAGTCCAAAAAAAGTTGACTGTTGTGTAATAGTTCTGGGGATTAAACCTGGACACATCTGGTTAGTAGTTAGTGCACTAACCACTCAGTCAATCTATGCTTCACTGCTAGGTATATATTCCTGCTTATAAATAGTTCTTGCTTTGTTAATGAGACAGGTATATATTGCAGTCACAGTCACTGTACACAATGGGAAAAGCTGATTTAATAGTTTTCCAGTTGCTTAAGTCTTCCTCAATAACACAAACCAACAATGGGAAATATTTGTAGCCCTTTACAATTAAGCCCAGGATGCTTCATTTGTAAGACATCATAACCAAATGCTGGAGCCAGGTAAAACCAATGATGCCCAAACACATCCATCTTATAACAGTTTATTACTTCCATTAACTAGCAGTGGAGCCTGAGAAATATTGGGCTTATAGACAGTGTGTAATGATTGAAAGTTGGTCACATTTAGGGATGTAGTTGATAGGTCAGCAAATGTATGGTACAGTTTAGAAAATAACTGAATCAGTGAGTAAAATGATTTCTTGTTACAGATTGTGTTTCTTTTTCATGAAGAAATACACACAGCATTTTATTTTGTACAAGGTAGAGATAGTTTGTTTGAATTATATAATGATGTTGTAATGTGCTACTGTTTTATATACACAGTCTGTACCATATTTAACAAAAGACAACAAATATGTGTCTAAAGAATCTCTGTCAATCAGTTTTTTGTTTAATTTAATAGTTAGAGTTATCATAAACATAATTCCCATAATCATAGTAAGAGAAAAAGGAAAGAAACATATTGCACCCAAGAGCTTTTAGGGTTTATGTAGTTAGTGTTTATTTTTTAGATCTAATGGCAGATGTTTAAGTAATTTGGTCATTATTATGAGATCCTTGTCTTTTTTTTTCCTCAGAAAAATTCATATCTTCCTCATTCTTTTTAAAATAAACCTGCACATCAGACCAAAGAAAGAATACTTAGTGGTCAGTACATCAATGCATAGTTGTATAAAAGCATAGAAGCTATTCTTATAAAATGTTACAGCAAGAGGTTGAAGTTTCATTCTTAAAAGACAAAAAGCTTCAAGTCATACATACATATAGTGTATAATTTTCCTGAAAAATGCATGGTAAGGACTTACAAGTGCAATTTTGTTTAGAAACCTCTTTACAACTTAAGGATTATTCTCACACATGCAATTTGCCTACAATATGGAAAGTATAAAAAGTATTCATTCAAAGATTAGGGAACCCAGAAGCTCTGGATTGGAATCGAACCTAGCCTCTTGTCCTCAGCAGATCAATTCACTTCCACACAGATGTCATTAAGTTTTTTTTTTAATGTTTATTTCCACCATTGGGGAGAGTTTTCACAAATTTAATACACACACACACACACACCCTTCTTCCCCAACAAAAACACAAAAACAACCATCCACTTATGGACTTACAACTTTCAGACTTTCTCATCAAAACATTGCTGGATTGCATTTTTGATCATCTTTTTATGTAAATCATTTTACTAGCTTCTGTTTATCTGTTGTCCATTCAAGCCAAAGATACAGTACATAAGGCAGAAATGTTTGACGATCTTGCTATATAACATCAAATATATCTTTGTTTCACTCCGGTATCAATATGGAGCCATTCACAAAATGCTGTCTCAGTTGTAAACTGCACAATATAAGTCTTTGTAGTTTCTGCTGTAAAATTAATCTGTTGTTACTTGTTAATGAGCATATTATTTGTTATTGCTACAATTATTTGTTGCTGGTATGATAGTAATTGTTAGTTTGTTTGCTTTTCTGTGTTGAAGCATAGGTGTGTTGTGGCCTTGATGACCCTAAGATCATGAACTTGTTAATTCTTCATGGGCAGACATTCAGCAGCTAACACATTTGTCAGGTCAGGGCTGTAATAACAGCAGTACCCCCAACATCTGAATGTTGTGGGTTTATTCTGTTCGATTACAACACTTCATGTCTTCTTCTACCTTTCAGCTCCCTGTGGAGCATAGGTCTTCAACAAACACTTTTCAAGTCATTCTGTTTCTTGCCATTCTTTTGAGATCATTCCATGTCTTCCCCATCATCTTCATCTCTGCTTCTGTTTTCTCCAAGAATTCCTTGGTCTTCCTCTTTGCCTATTCCCCCGGGGATTCAAAAAAAAAGGGCCTGTTGTGTAATACTCTAAGTTTGCTTCCACAGTGTGTGTCCTATCCAACGCCATCGTCTTCGCTGTATCTCTTTATCCACTGGTATTTGACTGGTAGATTTCCATAATTCTGTGTTAGTGAATTTGTCCTGCCATTTCCATCCTTTTAATTCTGCGTAAGCATCCATTAATGAAAGTCTGTATCTTCATGATTGTCAGTTTTGTTGTTCTCCATGTTTCACAGCCATATAATAGGACTGATTTAACATTGGAATTGAAAATTTTTATTTTTGTATTTAACCTAATTTCTTTGGACGTCCATATGTTTCCCAGTGCAACAAAAGCTCCTCTTGCTTTTGATATCCTTATTTAGGTATCATTTTCTGTTCCTCCCTCTTTATCTATATTATACTGCCCAGATATATGTAAGATTGTATGTCTAGTAGAGGTATTTCTCCTAATTTTATTTGGTTATTGCCAACTGCATTAATTCTCATAATGTTGGTCGTATCTCTATTAATTTTCAGTCCTAGCTGTAATGATCTTTCATCAATTATGTTCATTTTATCCTGCATCTGTTGATGGCTGTGTGATAGGAGAGCTATGTCATCAGCAAAGTCTAAATCATCAAATTGTTTGGTCAGCGACCACTGGACTCCATTTCTTTTGTTTTGAATTATTTCCATAATCCAATCTATGGCCAGTAGAAAGAGAAATGGAGACAGAAGGCATCCTTGCCTTATTCCTGTTCTTATTTCAAATGCTTCTGTAAGCTGCCCTTCATGCACCAACACTACATTTCGTTCCTTCATACATTGTTTTTATCAGGTTAATAAACTTTATGGGGATTCCATAATGACTCAGCAACTTTCAAATCATTCCTCTGTCTAAACTATCAAATGCCTTTTCGTAATCTATGAATCCAATATAAAGAGGGGGGGGGGGATTTTAGTTCTAAACTTTGTTCAACTATTATGCGTAGAGTAGTTATTTGATCAGCACATGATCTGTTCTTCCTAAAACCTGCTTGTTCATCTCTCAAATGTTTCTCTATGGCCTCTTTTAGTCTCCCCAGAATGATTCTGCCTAATATTTTTCCTGGCACTGCTAGTAGCATAATTCCCCTATAATTTGTGCACTTCTGTAAACTTCCTTTCTTTGGTAGTTTGATCATATAACCTTCTTTCCAGTTTCTAGGTATTTCTTCCCTCTCCCAAATTTGATCTAATAGATTATGTAACATCTTGGTAGAGGTGTTAATATCTACTTTGATGGCTTCCGAAGGAATTTCATCTGGTCCTGTGGCTTTACCATTTTTTAATAGTTTGATGGCTTTCATTATTTCTTCTTTGCTTGGTTTTCCGTAGTTAACGTGTAACTCTTCTTCTGTTGGTAGTATATCTGGAGGATTATTTGAGCCGGGTCTGTTCAAAAGTTCTTCAAAGTGCTCTTTCCATCTCTCCATTTGTTCCCTTATATTACTATGCAGATTTCCTTTCTTATCTTTAATAAAGGCATTGATCTGTTTGTATTTTCCACTTAATTTCTTTGTGCTGTTGCACAGTTCTTCCATATTCCCTTTATTTGCTGCTTCTTCTGCCTCTTTAGCTAGTTCATCTATATATTTCCTCTTATCCCTTTTAATGCATCTTCACACTTCTTTGTCACTTCTGTGTAAGCTTCCTCTGTTTTGGCTTTATTACTTCTCGTTTTGCTTTTATTTATGTCTGCTTTCTTGTTCTTTCTTTTTTTAATTTTATCCAGGGTCTCTTCTGTCATCCATGCCTTATTCTGGCATTCTCTTTTCCCCAGCGTTTCTTCGCATGTCTCTTTCCATATATCCTTTACCTGTTTCATATTATTTTCTATATTTATTGTATTTTCTAGTTGTTGGAGGACTTGGTATTTGTTTGATATTGTGACTGCAAATTTATCTTTAATTTCTTGTTCTTTAAGAACCCTACATTGAATACATTATACCCTTATTCGTTGTAGTATATCTTTTTAGTTTAAGTTTAAGTTTGACTATCAGAAGATCATGATCAGAAGCTACATCTGCCCCTCTATATACTTTTACGTTCTGTAAGGATGACTTAAACTTATTATTAATACAAATGTGGTCAATTTGATTTTCCGTTCTATGATCTGGTGACACCCGTGCAGCTTTATGTATTCTTTTATGTTGGAATATTGTTCCTCCTAGGCTCACTTGATTAAGGGCACAGAAATTCACGAATATCTCTCCATTCTCGTTTATATCTCCAAGTCCATGTTTTCCCATAATCTCTTCAAAGCCTTTATTGTCTGATCCTACTTTAGCATTTAGATCTCCCATCAAGATTATAATACCCTTGGCTCGTTTTTCCTCACTTCATGTATCAATGTTTTATTTACACAACAGAATTAACTTTCATTCAGTTATCATTTATAATTACTGTATCTAATTTAGTGTTACTGAATTGTTAGCCATTTCTATGTTTTCTGTGAATATATGTTATGATTCATAATTGATATATTATGGTGTTATGAGTTTTATTTGATTCATACCTTAAAGAGTTATGGTTTATAATTAATGTTTGTCTTCTAGCATTTTTTTGTTATTTGTGTGTTTGCATGTGTGCTATATTGTCCTTTGTATGGTTTTATTTCATTGGCTGTTTTTATCTTTGTGTTGATTTTTCATCATTTCTCTCATGATTTGCTCTCGGTGGATGATGTTACATCTATAAGATTAATTATAATATTCTTTTCTTTTATTTGACATGGTTTTTTTTCTCATTGTCTCTCCTTACCTTTGTGTGATCTGTGTTCAACATAAGGCCAAGATATTTCAGCAACAAAATCCAACAATAGTCCACAGGACAAATGAAAGACTAAACTGTCAACAGTAAAAGAGTTAAAATTGTATGGACATGTTACGAGATCTACATGCCTCACTAAGTATTATGCAGGGCATAGTGTGGAACATTGAATGGTAGATCATGGAAAATATGAAATGAATCATATCACAAACTGGGCATGGGATATGTTCCAGCCAAGCCAGGTATTGAAACACAAACTGGGCATGGGATATGTTCCAGCCAAGCCAGGTATTGAAACACAAACTGGGCATGGGATATGTTCCAGCCAAGCCAGGTATTGAAACACAAACTGGGCATGGGATATGTTCCAGCCAAGCCAGGTATTGAAACACAAACTGGGCATGGGATATGTTCCAGCCAAGCCAGGTATTGAAACACAAACTGGGCATGGGATATGTTCCAGCCAAGCCAGGTATTGAAACACAAACTGGGCATGGGATATGTTCCAGCCAAGCCAGGTATTGAAACACAAACTGGGCATGGGATATGTTCCAGCCAAGCCAGGTATTGAAACACAAACTGGGCATGGGATATGTTCCAGCCAAGCCAAGTATTGATACACAAACTGGGCATGGGATATGTTCCAGCCAAGCCAAGTATTGATACACAACAGAGGAGTGGAGAAAATGAGCAGCTAGCTTATTCTATTCTATTCTATTCATGGAATCAATTTCATTGCAGTTGGGGCACCACCATCGCCCGGTCTCAGCATTTCTCGAAGCCTATACAGACCGATTGTTCCTGTAAGGTTTTGAGCAATGATGACATTTTTTTTTCTTTTTAAAAAGGAGAAAAAAGTGGTGTGGTATATAAGGTGTTGAGCAGCTCGCCCTGTCACAGCAATAAAACTGCCCAGTGAACTACTGGATTCAGCAAGCAGACCTACAATAATGTCGACAGAATCTAGTAAAATACCAACTTCTTATTCCTGACCTGTTTCAATTTGTACTTTTCAAACTGGCCAACTCGCCTGCTGAACCGGGATTAGGCACCCAGCTCTCTCTTTTAATTGACACACATTCTTCTTCTTCTGCGATCATGGCACATTCAGACTTGGGTTCCGGACTCTCTTATGAAGGCAGCTGTCTAAGTGATTTGGTTGCCCCATATAGTTTCTCTTCCAGGGAGGTGGGTGTGGGCCACATTGTCCTCCTCAGGTCTGTGTGCTGGGGGGAAATCCTGTAGAACATGTTTTGTTGTCATGTTATCCAGTGTACAGTGGCACTGGCTAGTAGTTTCTATTTTGAGTTTGGTGAACATGTAGTTTCTTATTCTGTTGTGGCCAGTGCGTAGGCAAAGTATGATGACTTGATACCACCTTGATAGTTGGAGGTATGCGTCCCTCTCGTTATGCTTTTGGGTGTTCTTGGTTTCAATTTTCATAGTACTGGCCTTTGATGATGGATTTGGCTTCATCCTTGCTGACCAGATGGTTCTCTTGTGGTAATCTCCCTCCCTTCTTAGCTAGTTTGTCTCCACGTTCGTTCCCGTGTATATTGCAGTGTGATGGTATCCACTGGATGACCACTCGCTGAAAGTTATTGCACAGTTGGTCTAGGGTTGTTCTCAAGTCATCTAGCTCACTGTTCCTGGGGTTTTTAGAGATGTTAGGACTGACTTTGCATCAGTCAGTATCACGAATTTCTTGTGCAAGTTATTTTTGTGTTGGATAGCCAGTTTTGCAGCGTCTTTGAGGGCTTCAGTTTCTGCTTTATAGTTGTTGGAGAATTTCCCAGTAGCTATTGACTTTGTGATCTCTTCTTGGTTATTCAGCCTCAAGAACACATCTCCTCCTCCTCCATTTCTGGTGGCGTTTATAGCAGAGCCATCTGTGTATATATGTGACCAGGAGTCCTGTGGGTAGTTGTCGTTTGTGTGTTTTTCTGCTATGTGCTTTCTCTCTGTGTCTGTTTGGGTGCCTTTTTCATGATTCCTATTATGTCTTCCTTAACTTCTGGTCAGAGCAAAATGGCTCTCCATGGTAGCCAACCATCGTTGCGGAGATGGCCCTCGATGATGATAACTTCTGGTATTTTGTTTCTCGTGGTTGACACACATTCAAGCCACAGTCAACTATTTACTTAGGCCTGCGGGCTGAGAGGGAATTCCTGGAAAACGATCAACTGGCGTGACGTTTTCAACTTTGCGAGCAGGGGTAAATGTGGGTAGTGTTAGGTCAGACGCCCATGTTTCCTACATTTGAACAGGATACGCTACGTGGTGGGTATTCCTGTTTTATTTTTGTGTCCGCTGGCCCTACTAGACTATTGGCTGTGTTCAGAGTTAGCACAATTAAAGGATGTGATATTTTATCTGGGAGAATAGGGTGGACTGATGTTGTGTCTATTGTTGTGTGAAATATAGAGTACCAAATCTCTTATACAGTGGTATCTGCAATCTTTTTTTTCAGCCACAAGAAACACTTGTTGTGTTATTGTTTTATTGCAAGAAATTGTTCGCTGAATACAGTCGGAGGTAAATGTGTTACATGTACTCTATAGACTGTATATAAATAATTTATAAGCAAAGGAACTGTCACGTGACAGCGAGATTTAATTGTTGGAAATTAAACGTTTGACACTAAAATCGTTTTCTGTTTGCTCAATCCATCTAGTATCATGCTGACATTATTTTCCAGGTTTCACAAGAGTCATTTCCGTTTGAGTTACTTGATACCTCCCCCTAGGATAGAAGTTCTCAGCTACTTGTTGTAAATCTGTTGGTTCTGTTGTTTGTACACGCCATCACTCTTTGACAATTTTCACTTCCACCTCACATTTGTATTATCGACTTCTTTATACTTTAAACAATTGTTACAGGCCTTTATAATTTTTTTAGATCTACACTTTATGAACATAATTCTTTACAAGTAGTCTGTATTTATTTGGTTTCTGTGTAGAATAAATACCGCATCACACAGTGCAGTCCCCTACGTGGTGTATAGATCACAGTTTCATCCCCATAGAAAACTTATTGTAATTCTGCCCGCAGTAGAACTTCTTTCCATCTGGTTGGAAGACGGCAAATCCATTCAGGCCCCCATTCCTCGACAGAATATAAATGTAAACAAGAGTCTCTATCATCTTCGGACCTTGTGGGTCACAGTAAAGTGCAAACAATTCAGTAGAATCTACTTATAACGAGGCCGATTCTAACGAGAGTCCCAAAGTAACATCAGTTGTTAAAATCCCCTAATTTTTTTATTTGTTATCTTATGTTTTAAAAATTCTTTTATAACGATATGACCCAGCTTGAAAATTGGTTGTAACGCATTTTGTGAAACTTACCTTGGCCAAAAATAAAACCGCAACAAAGCAAGATACTGATTGTGCTTCCATGGCTGGCAGCCTTCTTAGAGGAGACAGCGCAAGGTCTGTGCTTTTATGTGAGCGTCAGTAGCGTACTGGTTATTGCACAAGTCTGGAGTGGGTCGTTTTCTAACCTGGCGCTCTCTAGTCGACCCAAAAATAATAACAAGAAGGAAGATCCTTGGCCTTCTCATCTCTCAAAGCTGTGGTCTAGTACGGTAAAGTTTCATATGTATCTCCTCTTGGTCATTTCTGTTACACGATATTACCTACAGTTACCTTCACTTAACTGACAATTGTAAAGTTAACATTTCTGGAAAGACGATTTCTAAGCTATTCTTTCTCATTTTATTTGTCTGTACTCATTGACAGATTGTCACGTTGACCCCGAGTATTTCCCGTAACCAAGCCATGATATGTATCGTAGTTTCATTTGAAGTAGAATAACACAAAGCCAACGTTGTATTGTTATCAGTGCTCATGAAATGTGGACACTGGCAATGTAGGAGAACAGACAAATCGTTACTGAAACGAGGCATATTCGGAGAATACTTAATGTGGCAGTGTAAGACGCTAATATAGAAATAAAGAAGGGAAGGAGTTGGAGTTAAACCAGTTCTGAGTTTCTTTCAGAGACAAGAAATTAATTCTCTTGAATATGTAACGCAGTTAGCCACAAAGATCACTCCCCTGAGGGGACCTCGGTAGCCCATTGGGGAAAACCACCCGGCTGGGCTACCTACGTTCGAACAACCCGTCTTCGATTCCCGCTAGATGCAGTGTGAGTTGTACTTGTGGTTGGAAAAAAAAAATACCCCTGCGGTCGACTCAACCGCTGATAGAAATGGATACAAGGGTGTTACTCTGGGAAGGTGAGAAATGCTTCCTCGAGCGTCAGTTTCGATGCTAGAAGCGACACTGTCCAGAAGTCTCCGAACACTTCTGGATAGGCAGCCTAGCACATAGGGGTGGAAACTCGCGTGATAAGACGCCGATTCAAGTCTCGTACTTCACCTTTATCCACTCCCCAACAAACATTAATAACCAAAGATAACAGCAGGCGAGATAGAGGAAGACTTCACACTCAAAGAGACGAGCAAGCGAAATATCTTATGTGTTCAGTGTACAAGCTCGCTTTTGAAAAACAAAGAAGAGCAGAAAACCAGATCTTGCACATAGAACACATGGATCGCTGATATTACAAAGCTCGTGCACTGTACTGAGATCTTTATTTTGGAAAGGAAGAGACATTGGAACACTAATGACAAGGGTTGTGTATAACGATGGAGCAACATACAAGAGGAAAATACAATAGTTAATATAAATAATCAATTGAGCATTTATAGAAGAGAGTCTGTGGGGGTTCACGGGAATAATCACTGTAAACATCTTGTGCTGGCTGTTAGGGAGATTAGCAGAGCGGATATGGGAATGTCATGACTGCAGTGGCGCTACCTCGTGAAACCAAACCAACGTTCACTTTTTTAAAAATGCAGTCATTGAAGTCATGAATTCATTTCTTCGTTGTCTACCTCTATATTTTTCTATGTTTTTTTTTTCTATAATGACCAAGCCTTTGAAATGTGGATTTATAGAAGAATAGGTAGAATTGGATGTAAGGAAAAGATAACAAACGACGAAGTTTTAAAACAACAGAAAATAAAAAGAGAACTACTAAATACAATTAAGACAAGACATGAAATTTTTGGGGCATGTTAAAAGACACAACAGCCTACTAAAATTAATATTGGAAGGGAAAATACAATGTAAAAGCGGCAGACCAAGACTAACATGGACGAGTAACATCAAAAGATGGACAAGTCAATCTTTGACAGCCTGCACCATCAAAGCAAGAAACAGAGTAGAATGGCGATCCATGGTAGCCAACCTTCGTTGCGGAGAAGGCACTCAATGATGATGATAATAACCAAGCTGTTAGATCGTGTAAGACGCTCATATATCAGCTTAGTGTATTTTCTCTTTCATGTCTAAGAAACAATTTCATCTTGCAAGACTATATTGTTATTGGTCGTTTCAAATCTAAATGTTCACGATTAACATGAAATATCTCCTCTTTCCCTGCACTTACAAACTTGATTTTTTGCATCTGGCCTTGTTTTTCCAAGGTCCCACCGATTTCACAAAATTTAATGATGTAGGAAGTATGCTTCATCATGAAGCAGCACTTTCCTTTGATCTCAGTGAATTTACGGATCTTTTTGCTCCTGGAGAAAATAATTTACCGTACATTAATGGAAATCAGCTTCTCGACATAGGCGTCTCTACACAACTTGAAAGTTGGAGGCGTTTATCAACTGTTTACTTTCCATTGTTTACTTTCTTTAAAATACTATGAGAATGTCAATGTTATAGCCTTTACAGACGGTCTAAAACAAATCAGCGTATAAACAGTTCCATTAATGAAAACTATTTAAACAATATACAACAAAGAATACATTTTAAAAAATTAATTATCCGTTGCGAGAGATAACGAGCATGACATATCAAGCAAAGTTATTGTTTATGGGTACGCATGTGACTAAAGAGTCCGATGTAAGCACGGGATCCTCTTCACTGTAAAGAGCTACATTGTTCGTTTTATGTCTTTCCATGTGACTTTCATTATTTTACGTAAACAAGACATATGAAAGTGATTTAGTTTCTTTGCATGCCTGCAGTACACATATCAAGAATCTTTACATTTTCAAAACGTTATCAACTTTAGCTAAAGATTGATCATGCGGACATATAAAAACGTCCATTATTATTTCATTTATTCTGAATCAGAGGAGTCTAACATATTGATTACTAATCTGGGCTGAACGAACGATAGTCCATCTTTTTTTCCAATAGTCATTTTCTTCTTTTAAGACATGATCTTCACATTTGCACCAAAAATCTTTGTCAATCTGTGATAGAGCAGCATATGTCAGTCCTTTTATATCGCATAGTTTAAAACTTGTATTCTCAGCTGCCACCTGCCCTTTAATTTTTGCCCAAACGAGTTCAATGGGGTTTAATTGTGGATGATAAGGGGCAGTCTCAAGCACGTATGACCATGCTGTTGAATGATTTTGTCTATTTGGAATACTTTGGTCTTTTGCGATTTCTTAACAAGTGACAGTAATTCAGGTTTCAAAAATCCCTCGTTAAATGGAATTCCTTCCTTTCTTAGCCAAATCTTTATAACATCTTTTGTACTGGTAGATGTAGGAATTTTGTCTTCTTCTGCCACAGCGTTGTGGTACGACGCGTTGTCCATTACCAGACAGGATGGTCTGTCTAGAATGGAAGAAGAGTATTTTCAATCCACTCTCTAAATATATGGCCATTCATCTCGGTGTGATAGTCCCTGTTGTCAGTATAATTAGAGGTGAATATAAGTTCTGCATTTTTCACCAACCCTTCTTTTCGGCTGCCTGCATGTGCCATTATAATACGCTGTCCTTTTCCAGTGGGTACACATCTTTTAATACTTCCATCTGATAACTGCCATTCCTTTGCACTTGTGTGGTAAGAATTTATCCAAGATTCATCTAGAAATACAATATCATAACCTTGGTTACGCATTTCCCGTACTTCACGTAAATATTTACTCCTCATAGAAACTAAGTGCGGCTTCTCGCAGATGACATTTCTACCACTATCGTACTTTCTAAACGTAAAACCGATGCTTCTAACAGTTCTCCATAATGTTGTTTTCGACACAACAATGTCATTTTCTGCTCTCAGTCGAATTTTCAGTTTTCTTAAAGTCACAGTTTCTTTGGAATCGAACATTTTACAAATTGCTCTTCTAATCACTTCCTTGTCAAAACTATCTACTACTTTCTTTCTTCCTAGCGTCCTAGTCTTGATTGAACTGGACACTCCGTTAGCTTTAAGCACTTGTTTGAAAAAGCGTTTGCTTATACCCAATGCGTGAATAGTTCTCTTTTCTGGCTTTGAGATGCTTCGATACAGTTTTCCACGCTTAGCTTCTATGCAAAAATATTTATACACCTTTATTGCCACTGATTGCAATGTAAGGAACTTTACTTTTATACCCATTGACTAACAGATCACAAATTTAACGAAATTACCCAATAATTAGGATACGCCGTTGCACATAAATCACAACAAAACGACAGGAAATGGGATGCACCGGATATAAAATTATAACTATGACGCGTTTTATGTGTTTTTTAGTGCTTAAAACAGGGAAATTGGCGCGCATTACGTTCAAGATGACAAGTCCGTGGGTGCTCACTCATATGAAGCGGTAATTCCTCCAAATATATGGTTTGACCAAAATGCCTTAAATTTGTATACTTCAAATAAAGAATATTTAAAACTATACGTTTGTTGGTGAGGAAATGAATGTACTTCTTGGGACCAAAAAATCACAAGACCATATGCAAAATTTCAGCATTATCAATCAATTGGTTGCAGAGATATGGAATTTTAAACACCTTCAAAATATTTTGAAACGACCTATAATAATGATTTTACGAACTTTCTCTTTACTGATACAAATCTGTAATAGACAAAAGCCAATAACACTAACCTAAACAACGGCATTTTAATACATCAATATTTTATATACATAACATTGACTTCCATTGAGGAAGGAAATATAATAATGGGACAGGAGAAGACAGTGGAAAGATGGACAGAATATATCAGTCAACTCTATGATTGATGAATGACCAGAATTAAACAATTCAAACAAAAACACAGGACCACCTATTATGCAGAGTGAATTGGAGGACGCAATCCAACACATGAAAAGATGCAAAGCTCCAGGTCCCGACAATATAACAATCGAAGAGATAAATGCATTAGGAGAGCTGGAGTACAAGTCATAACAAAACTACTCAATGACATATATAACACTGACACGTATCCGAAGATCTACTAAAATCTATCTTTGTAGCCATACCGAAGAAGTCAGGCGTCACAGATTGTGAGGACCATCGCACTATTAGTCTCGTGAGCTATATGGCGGAAATACAGTAATCCCTCAGTTATCACGGTTAATAGGGACCAGAATCGGCCGCGATAAGTGAAAAACCGCGAAGTAGTGTCACCCTCTCATTTTTAACATACGTACATTTTAGTGTATGTATAATATCAATAAGTGTATATGAAACCATACAAGTGCATATATTATCATGAGAACATTAAAGAATAGTTTCAAACATGTAAATAAAATATTAATAGTATAAATAACGTACATAAAATAATGTTGTTTTTTTAAAAATAATAATTCCTCAATTTTGAATGTTTGAACAATCCGCGATGTACTGAGGCCGCGATAAATGAACCGTGAAGTAGCGAGGGATGACTGTATTACTAAGAATCATCATGAGGCGTGTAAGGAACAAATAAAATCAGAAATAAGTGAGGAACAATGTGGATTTGTGGAAGGAAAGGGCACCAATAATGCAATATACATATTAAGAAAGATCTATATATGTGCTTTATAGACTACACAAAAGCATTTGACAAAGTAAAGCATGTGGAAATAATATGGTGGAGAAATTAAACATTGATGGCAAGGATCTGCAAATCATAAAAAAACATGTACGGGCAACAAACAGCAGCTATACGAATTAACAACCAAACAGGACAATTTCAACTTATAAAACAAGGAGCCAGACAAGGCTGTGTTCTGTCGCCGGATTTGTTTTCACTTTACAGCGAACATATTATGAGATCAATAGTAGACACAAAAGGAATTGAAGTCAACGGGCACAACATAAATAATTTGCGATATGTGGATGACACAGTCTTAATAGCAGAGACAGAGAATGAACTACAAGATATGATAGACATAATAGTGAAAGAAAGCAACAAGAAAGATCTCAGTCTGAATAGAAAGAAAACAGAAGTAATGGTCATATTGAAGAAACAATCATCACCATCATGCAGCATAAAAATAAACAGGACAAATTTGAAATAAGTGCAACGTCTGAAATACTTGGGCACAATAATAACATCAGATGGGAGATGCACCACAGAAATAAAAAGCAGAATAGCTCAGGCGAAAATAGCATTTCAGAAAATGAAAAACATCTTACAAATCTCTGCAAATTACAACACTGCAACAAATCTATGTCAAAAGATATAAGAAAGAGAGCTCATCGGTGCTATACAGAACCAGTTCTGACCTATGGAAGCGAATCATGGACAGTAGACAAACAAATGAAAAGACGATTAGAGACCACAGAGATGGGGTTTCTCAGAAGAATGCTGAAAGTTCCCTGGACAGCTAAAAAGACCAATGAGGAAGTTCTCAAAGAGGCCAACACAAAAAGGGAGCTCCTAGAAAACATCAGAAATAAACAATCAACATTTTTGGGCACATCATGAGAAGAGGAAAGTTGGAATACTTGGTTACAACTGGCAAAATAAAAGAAAAGGGAAATCGCGGTCGACAAAGAGAAAATACTGTAGAGCTTGCTGTCATGGCATGGAAAACAGTCAACAACAGAACTGATACGATGAACTGTAGGTAGAAGATTGTGGAAGGACATGATCGCCTACGCCAACCGGTATGGCACATGATGATGGATAAAAATTGCTTATATATGTCATGAATAAAAATTGCTTATATATGTCATGAATAAAAATTGCTTATATATATCATGAATAAAAATTGCTTATATATGTCATGAATAAAAATTGCTTATATGTGTCTTGGATAAAAATTGCTTATATGTGTCTTGGATAAAAATTGCTTATATATGTCATGAATAAAAATTGCTTATATGTGTCTTGGATAAAAATTGCTTATATGTGTCTTGGATAAAATTGCTTATATGTGTCTTGGATAAAAATTGCTTATATATGTCATGAATAAAAATTGCTTATATATGTCTTTGATAAAAATTGCTTACATTTGTCATGAATAAAAATTGCTTATATGTGTCTTGGATAAAAATTGCTTATATATGTCTTGGATAAAAATTGCTTATATATGTCTTGGATAAAAATTGCTTATATATGTATGTCTTGGATAAAAATTGCTTATATATGTCTTGGAAAAATAAGTCCAAGTAGATTCTTTGTGTGTAAAGTTGGATTCAACAAGGTTTTGGGCATACGCGATTGTTCAATGGTTAGTAAGTTGGACTACTAAGTATAGAGATCGGGTTCGATCCTAATCGACAGGTTCCGGGTTCACCTGCTTTAAATGGCAGGAAAATGATTTTCATGGGAAAGAAATAGTTTTGGGGGTGTAATAGTGACGGTAATACCACAACAATAATGGACACAACACCATATTCTCTATATGCCAGCAGGCGTGACTATGATCCACCTTCACTCCAACGTTTTAATCCCAATTGCCAAAGTTCTATAAATCAGTGGTAATGCTTTACGGTTATCTTCAATTTTAATTGATCAAATACCCGACTCATTGTCTATTTTAAAACCGGCTGTTCAGTTCTCGTGTTAAACTTTCAGTGAAAAATCCCTATCAAACGACGTTGGAGGGCTAAAAACCTGACATGGCAGTACTTGAAACCAGAACTGTGGAAAGCTGATTTGTTGTTTCCGTTAACGAAGATGTTTTTTTTCCCCTCGTGTTTGAGTGTACTCGTTCTAGACTTTGGTAATAAATTACTTGGTGTTAAATAATAAATGCCACTACAGGATGCTGGCTACATTAGAGAGCTATAAGTATTTGCGTTAAAACCAAGATTGACGCTATATAACGTTGAGATAGAATATTCCGTCTGAGAATTATTTGTTTCTTATTGCCATTTTTTCTGGTATTAACAAGCAAATGTTCTATTCATACTGTGTTTCTTTAATATTTTCATTGTCATTTTGCACATTTGATCGTTCCAGAAAAAGTTTAAGTGTATTATTTTTCTGCAGTTATCATCATCATCATTGAGTGCCGTCTCCGAATCTAAGGTTGGCTACCATGGAGCGCCATTCCACTCTGTCTCTTGCTTTGATGGTGCAGATTGTCATATGCTGATTTGTCCATCTTTTGATGTTACTCGTCCATGTTAGTCTTGGTCTGCCTCTGCCTCTTTTGCCTTGTATTTTCCCCTCCAGGATTACTTTTAGTAGGCTATTTTGTCTTTTAACATGGCCCAAAAATCGCATTTGCCATGTTTGAATTGTGTTTAGTAGTTCTCTTTTCATTTTTAGTTGTTTTAAGACTTCATCGTTCGTTTGTTGTACATATAACATTTGTTTTAAGACTTCATCGTTTGTTTGTTGTACATATAACATTTGTTTTAAGGTTGTATAACAACAGTTTGTGTTTGAAAACAATAAAGATGTAGAGTAACAACACGAGTAGAAAATGGGTCACGGCCAACAGTGACCTCAGTGCGTGGGCAAGCACTGGTAGCATAAACAACAGCCCTTACTCTGCGACAGAACTAGCACAGCGGCAGAGGACAATGTAACATACACACAACAGTGCTCAGAGCCAAAATAATGGAGAAACAATCGCGATCATACAGACATAATGTAAATAAAATTGCAACCATAAATTTTTGCGGTATCAGAGACAAAGAAGAACAATTAATCGACGCAATGATAAAAAGAAGAATCAAAATACTCGGACTAGCAGACACAAGACTGAAGGAGAAACAAACAAGGAAAGCGTACATGAATTATACCATAATAAACTCAGTTAACACCAACGAAGTAGCAAAACACGGAGTAGGATTCATTGTAGACCCAGAAACGTCCAAAAACATTATAGAAATACATCAACATTCAGAAAGGATAATTACCCTAAGAGTAATAGAAAACAATATAACATACATCCAAATATATGCACCTTGCAACAACAACGACGAAGAGAGCGAAGAATTCTACGAAACACTTAACGAAATCATTAACAAAGTAAATAAGAACGAAGATCTACTGGTGATGGGGGACTTTAACGGGAAACCAGGACAACGCAATTATGAGAACTCCAAATATCTGGGCCCATTTGGAGATAACACAAATAGAAAGAACGAAAATGGCAACCGACTGCTTGAATTATGCAATCAACATGAATTATGCATAACTAACACTTTCTTTAAACATAAAGACTCACAAATATACACCTGGTATAAATGGAACGATAACAACTGTAAAAGTCAAATAGATTTCATCCTAGCGAGAACACAAAGGAAGAGGAAAATCAGAGACAGCAGAGCGGTACCTAACATCACAAATGATACAGACCATAAAATGGTGCTAATAACCATCCAGAAAGCAAAACAAGACAACAAGAACCAATTGAAAACAAGAAAACAATCCGAAAGGACAATTAAATTAAACCAACTTAAAACAGAAGACAAAAGAAAGAAATAGTAAAACAACTAGAAAGCCAATTTAAACAATATCACAACAAATAACTACAGTAGATAACGAGTGGCTCATATTAAACAAATCATTGACGAAAATAGCAACCGCAATATGCGGAACGAAGCAAAGGAAGAAGGAGGGAAAGATGAGCACTCCATGGTGGAATGATATAGTCAAGAACGCCATAAAAATAAAGAAAACACTATACAAAATCTGGCTAAAAACTAAAAAGCCAAGCGATTATGATATATACACAATAGAAAGAAGAGAAGTGAAGAAATTAATCAAAGAAGAAAAACATAAAGCATGGATAAAATTTGGAGAAATGATTAGTAACAATCACAAATCAGCATCCAGAGACTTCTATAGAACAATTAAAGCCATAAGACAAAAGAAAGACAATTATGACCCAACTGAAATCATCAATGATAAACGAGGCCAAGCAATAACAAACAAAGCGCAAATCTTAACGAGATGGAAAGAATATTTCGAAGAGCTTTTGAATGTAGAAACAAGTCAAAAAACATACAAAAAGCAACTAATAGTTGGCGATAAAGAACCAAATATACTAATGGAAGAAATAGAAGAAACATTACGACTAGCACCAAGAAACAAAGCCCCCGGAATCGATAACATCCCAGTAGAGATGCTAACAGCAGCGGGAGAGGCAGGATGTAAATGGCTACACAGAATATTCAACGCTGCATGGATACAACAGCAAGTCCCAGACGACTGGAAACAGTCCATTATATTACCAATATGGAAAAAGAAGGGAAATAGAAGAGACTGCAACCAATATAAAGGAATATCACTATTAAGCCACACAGGGAAGTTATATGCCAAGATAGTTAAAAAAAGATTGAGGCAATTATAGACCCGCAACTAAGCGATGCTCAGATGGTTTCAGGAGGAACAGAGGTTGCACAGATGCCCTATTTATCATAAAACAACTAGCGGAGAAAACAATAGAGCATAATAAAACACTATATACAGCTTTTATTGACCAAGAAAAGGTGTTCGATAGGGTGGACAGGGAACAACTATGGTCCGTATTGCCCTTGTACGGAGTGAGTCACCACCTAGTAGAGATATGCAAGAGCCTCTATGAAAGTAGTCGCACTACAGTAAGATCTTCAGCAGGCTACTCTAAACATTTCACCATTAACTCCGGAGTAAGACAAGGCTGCGTGCTTTCCCCCTTACTTTTCATCACATATATGGACAATATATGCAATTTAGCATGCCCAATCAAAGGAAATATACCAACACGGATGATAAAAAACGATAACACAAAAGAGAACGAAATATACGTACCAGAAAACGACAGAAGAGAGGAAGAAATAAATGAAATACTAATTGCAGACGACCAAGTTCTGATACATGAAACAACTGAGGACCTACAAGAACATATCAACAGGCTAAACAACACTTGTAAACAATACAACATGAAGATCAACATAAGCAAAACCGAAGTAATGGCAATAGCAAGAAAGAAAGAAAAACTAAACATCATAATAGATAATACGTCTTTGAAGCAAGTTGACAATTTTAAATAACTGGGTACCACGTTAACACAAGACAATAACCAAGAGACCGAGATAGATATAAGGTGTAACAAAGCAAGCCAAGTTATAGGCCAGGTATCAACACTATTGAAAAACAAAGCAATAACTACGGAAGCAAAAAGGGCAATATACAAATCAATTTTTCTACCAACTCTGTGCTATCAGTGCCAGAATTGGACGCTGGACTCTAGAACAATAAGAAAGATAACGGCCACCGAAATGAAATGTGTCAGAAGAATGGCAGGAAACAGCTTAAGGGACAGAGTAAGAAACACTGACCTGAGGAAGAAACTCGAAATTGAACCAGCCATCGAATACATAAAGAAACAACAGATAAATTGGTACGGCCACAAAACAAGACAAAAAGAGCTAACAATGAATCAAAGAGCCTTAAACAAACGCTACGAAAACGCCAGATTAAGAGGAAGACCGAGAAAGAGATGGATAAAGGGAATACTAGAGTCACTAGGAGGGATAACATCAGAAGAGGCCAACAGAAGAGCAAAGAATCCCAGATTGTTTCTCCCCTCGACGCCAACGGCAGCAGAGGAAGGATAGAAGAAGAAGAAGTAGCTCGTTTGTTTTCTTTTTATTCCATCCAATTCTACCTATTCTTCTATATATCCACATTTCAAAGGCTTCAATTCTCTGTTCTGTTTTCTTGTCCAATGTCCATGTTTCTGCACCATATAGGAATATTGAGAAGATGTAAATTTTGCTATTCTTAGTTTTAGCCCAGGTGTTATTTGTTTTGATGTTAGTATGTTTTTAATAACATTAAAATTACTTTTTGCCATTCCTATTCTTTTGTTTATTTCAGTTGTACATTTTCCATCACTGGTTATAGTATGTCCAAGGTAGTTGTAGTTCTGAACTGTCTCCAGGTCTATTCCTTCAATTTTTACATCCATTTTTGGGTTTTGAGTATTTCCTTTGTTTATGATCAGAGCTTATTCTTTTTGATATTCATATCCAGTCCATATTTTTGGCTTATCATGTTTATTTCATTAATTAATTGTTGTAGATATTTTGGATTTTCTGCTAGTAGTACAGTATCATCAGCATATCTTAGGTTGTTGATTATCTTTCCATTAATTTGTAGGCCTGGCATCTCTATGATGTTTTTAAAAATTTGCTCAGTGTACAGATTGAACAAGCTTGGTGATAGGATGCATCCCTGTCATACTCCTCTTTTAAAAGCTTATAAAGCTGTTACAGTCTATATTTCATGTACATACTTGACTTAGTTCTTAGCTGGTTGGACTTGCCTGTTGATTCCTTGAGAGAGCTATCACATGAAAGGATTGCCCTCAACATCACATTTAGTACACTTAAGACATGTGATGATAATTCACAGTCGTTTGTGTTACAACATAATGAATTATAATTTTATTATACTGACTACAAGTCTTGCGCCCGTGCGCTGCCGGGGCCCGAAAGGGGAGTAAAGAATAGCGGCACTGTACCCTACCAGGCATGTTCGTAAGAGGCGAGAAAGGAGGGTTGGGCATGGGACTGGCTATCCCGTACTGTAAAAAAAATAAGCCGAAAAAACTTCACAAACATGGACAAGTCAAAGAGAGAAAAAGTTAATCCGTCAACCAGGAAAGATAAGGGCTCTCTGTCTAAGAGACGTATGAATTCTTGGAGAAGACAGATCGAAGCAGAGATGAAGATGATGGGGAAGACATGGAATGATCTTAAAAGAATTGCAAAAAAACAGAACGACTTGGAAAGTGTTTGTTGAAGACCTATGCTCCACTGGGAGCTAAAAGGTAGAAGAAGAGACAAGTCTTGGCTCTAACATGCACATCAACATTGGCAAGCTCTGAGGTCTGTTACAATTCTTAGTCCATAAGCGTTGGTTAATATAACGTAAGGATATTAGTCCATAGAAGTTGGTTAATATAACGTAACTTGTGACCGAACTTAGAAGCTCTAGAACAATCTCTTGTGATGGTAACTATAATAACTCCAATGGTTCAGAATAAGTCTACTGCTCCCATTTCTTTTCTAAAAATCTCTCCCTTTGGGCAGGTCCCTAAACTTCGTCAGACTTCTACTCTCCTACAGACATCTCTTTCTTTTAGCTCCGAACGAGTCAATCTCAACCGCAATTATTCCAATGGTTTTAAAGGTCTGCTGATCTAATACTTCCAAATTTCATCACTGTCTGCCAACATTCCCCTGCCTTGAGGCAGGTTCGTCATCTAACTTCTATATCTTCGAGGTATCTCCGCCTGTATTCGAATGAGTCTAGAAAAAGTAAGTGTCTGAAAAAGTCCCTTCTTGATGTTTTTGTTGCAAACTAGGCTCCTCCTATCTCTTGGACACTCTGTGAAAACTGGCGTGGTCAGTCCTGGGAACTCCGCCTTACAATTCTAGGACTCTCTTCCCACTTACTAATTGCTTGTCAACCGCCTATAATTTCATAAGAAGTCTTGACAAACTCACTCCTAACAGTTGACTCCTTAAAACAAAGCTGCCATTGATCTTCCCTGGCTGATTTCTCTCGTAGAAATCTTTTGACCTCGTTTACTCTCGCTGGACATCAGAGAAATCTTCGCCATATATATGATATCGGTATTCCTGAACTCTAACCTCAAGAACAATAAGAGGGGAAAAAACACTGCCGAGATGAAATGTGTTAGACTCATGAAAGTAAACAGCATGAGAGATACGATCAGAAATGAAGAGCTGAGATTTAAAAAAAAAGAACTAGGAATAATCCCCCCTTCCCTTAAACCCAACCTGAATACGAAAACAAACGCCAGATAAAATAATTTAGCCACACGATAAGACAGAAATACCAAAACAATACACAACGACACCCAATGGCCGATCATGATAAGATAGATTGATGGAATATTAGAAACACTAGGAAACATAACAGCAGCAGAGACCATCGGAATAGCAACATATCTCAAGCAATATCTTCTGTCGACTCTGAAAGCAAATGAGAAGAAGATGAAGACGTTTCAGTCAAATATGAAGCAATCATCGTTGGGAATGATTCAACGTTCATCTGTAACACTTGATGTGTCTCTGTGTCGATGGATAAGTGGGTTCATTATCAGTTTACAAACACTTTCTTTTGTTTTCCTGACTTTTATATCTGGGTTTTTTTCCTCTCAAGAGATTAATGTATGCACAGTTTGTACCTACCTTGTGCTACGAATACCAGACATAGAAATAAAGGAAATTCTCGAAAGAAACAAGCGAGAAATCAATTATATGAAATTATACGCACAGGAGTGTATGCCAACATGGAAAATAGCGATTGAGTTAAAATGAAATTGATCAAGTTCTCGTTTGCAACTCTAGTAATAAATGAGTGCATCAAACATCAGAGAATTAAATGGTTTGGCATCACTCAGCCAATCTGCAGTTGAGCAAACTGGTCGAAAATATCTGGCTACAAGGCGAGAGGGAAACACACCCAGGAAAGGAGAATAGACAGACTACGAGAGTCCTTAAAGAAAGAGAAGATAACAACAGTGCATTCTACACGTACTTTCTTCCCACAGACTACACGTCGCAATCAAAGTATGTGGGTGTATGTGTGTGTTCATGATTGTATATGTGTATTAAATACATACATGATATCCAAGAGCAAGTGATGTCTGCAAGTACACAAGAAATGTTTTGCGCAGATAGCACAGGTTGTAGAGATAACGGCACCAGGTAAGAACGCCCACTCAACACTCCCTTAATGGTCGATTCTGAAGAAGCTTAATGGTGTAACAAATGGTGAAGAAGAAGATGATGATGATGAAAAAGAAGAAACTAACAGCGTGTAAACCAAATGTATCTCATATTTTGAACCCTTATATCATTAACCCTTAGGTACCACCATAAATTCCACTGCTCCTAATGGAGTTTTGGGGGGATCAGCTAGAACAATAATAGGCCAAGGACAGCTAGCAAGTGCTATAATGGAGTTTCTACCCCCTTTCAATACAATTGGATCGTCCTACACAGTGGTACTGGCCTAGATGTCTTCTGCAGTTGGTGACCTAGCAAGGGTAGTGGCCTTGACACATACCACGAATGTCTGCATCTCCACCGATCATCAAAGTTTCCAACTTAAGACGGCCATGTATATTACCAGGTAATTCTGATATTATTCAAACTTGAGGGCATGATCAAGTGAGAACGGGCAGATGTCAAAAACTAAAATAGCCAAAATCATTTGATACACAAGTGGGTAGGGACCGATTTTATTATTTTTTTTCTCATTTGTATAATTCATAAAATACACATGTACGTACCTCATACGCGTGGCGTAGTGACATACCACTGGCTTGGTGATAAGGTGTTTATGAGTTCGATCGCAGCTTGATGTTTTTTAGTCGACAGCTGCAAAAAATAGTATTTGAATTATTGAGCTGGGAAGGTAAATAACATAGAGGACAAGCACTGGCCCCCTCACCTCCAAAAGTTTGTAGTCTCATGTGACGAAGTTTATCACTTCATTCCCCCCCCCCCCCCCCCACCACCACCACATTAAAATATGTCATAGACCACTAGTGACCTTCACCTTACAAACAAGACGACACATCGGTTGGTGTTTTATTTTAGTTTTTACTTTTTAATTTATTTATCGAGTTTAGTTCATTAATAGTTGTTTCATGTCCATCTCGGGCTGAAGACAACACAACGTTCTCCACAAATGACGATTTACTGCTAATCCTTTAGTTCTTGGTTGTTTCTTAGTCCCACCAGCTTTCCCAAATAATGTTTTGGGTAGTGTTTTTTTTTTTTTTTTTTTTTGTGGTCTTCATTGTTTTCTTTGACCATATGTTATCCACTTTAATGCCTGCCGCGGGATGTCTTCCTTCACACATTCAGAGCACGCGACCGATGTATTTCCAACTCCGCCTTCTTATACAGAAATCCGTATTTTTGTTTAAATAGTCTTTAATCAACGTGAATTATTAATTTGTATTTTTATTTTACTAATAATGCATATACAAATATAATACTAAATTGTGAGGAAAATTGATTGGGGAAATTAAACCCTCTTCTTTCTTTCATATTTCTTTTCAGTTCCGACGGGAGGAACAATTTATTGCCCTTTGCTCTTCTGTTGACCTATCTAGCTGTTAATTGCCCTGTGTCTCTAACATTACATCAATCCCACTTTGGGTACTGGTTGGCCTCGAGACAGAGAGGTTGTGGGTTCAAATCCGGGTGCACCGGTTGGTATTTTGATTTATAATTTCTCTCTGCGTCAACCACACCTGGTCTCAGCAGCGAGGCCCGGCTTGAAACGTCAATTACTCATTTACAGAAAAAAATATGAGTACCTCCGAAGACGGAGTTATGTACCTGTGACAAAATTCAGTTCCTAGTCTCTAAGGACTTCGTCAGAGGTAAAAGCTGGCGAGCGCAAAAAAAAAAAAAAAAAAAAAATCCCACTTTGACGTGGTGGGCTGTTTGTCGGAGAATTCTGGTAGCTTTTGTTGAGCATTCGTTGTGTTACACTTACTTATTTATGTTTTATCGAGCGGTAAAAACATTGTTATCTGTTATATGTGTCATGTTATACGTTCATGAATATATTTCTTTATTGCTATTGAGTTTTAGAAGTACGTTTTGTATGAGCTGTTTTTGCAGAATATCTGTTATAACATTTTGATACGCGTTTATAAACTGTTTATTGGGGTTGTCGAGTTTGAGTGGTGGAGATACCGTTGATGAGAGTCATGGTTTAAAAAAATCTTTGTTGTTATCTACTTTCAAATATACATATATATATTTTTTTTACTTTAAAATTTGCACCAAGTGTTCTTTGATAAATAAACCCAAATGGAGTGTGTCAGCCGAATGATAGGAACTGGCTTGACTCGGCTTGAAAGACAAAATTAGAAGTGAAGAACTAAGAAAAGATTTTTGAATCATTCAGCATTTTGATCAATACAAAATTTTAATGGTTTCGACACGTGATAAAAGAGAACAAAAATGTCAACACAATCAACATTATAAACAATCAGCAAACAGGTCTTCCGTTTCCAAGATGGTGGAATTTGTTCACGTTCTCTCGATCGTTGCAGAAGTTGCATTTGGCTTCGGGGTCTGATTAATTCCGGCTCTCCATTGCAATTTTCTGCGTTAAAGTCAAAATGATGTTCTACTTAACACATCTGCGCCGATGAAGCGGAGTAGTACGCACGGCAATATTCCTTTTTGACAAATCAAGTGTTGTGAATGCGACCTTCCACCGTCTAGAGTTGATCTGCGGTTTACGTCAACACATTGAGTGCTGTTCAATTACCGTCGTTGGAATTGTTTGACGCAAGTTATTTACATGTTACAACGCATTACTGTGGTGGGCTCCGTCAAGTCAGCCGAAGTTTTATGTATTTAGAGAATTTGCACAGTGTTTCGTTCGTTGTAGGCTGCATTCACTAGAGTAATCAGGAATCTATGGGCGCAGCCATTGTTGTGTGTGCTACGTCATCATAATGGCTCATCGTACATCCCTAGATCGGCCATACGCTAATCTTACGGTCTGTTGTTTGATGTCCAACGACTGTGTTTTATATGTTCAGAATTGGAGTAAAAAACAATGTCCTAACATCAAGCGCTATACATTTTAAAAAATATGACGATCATCATTTTCAGGAGTACGTTAACTTTCGGTAATATGGTGGATAGGCGGCAGGAACCATTGAAGGCTATGTATGAAAGTGTTCCTTGTTGCAGTTTCCTCATATTCCAAGTCCGGTTTGTTGCAGGAGCTACTGAGTTAGGTGCTCTGTGCACACAGCTGTGTGTTTCATCCGTTTTGATCATGTTGCGATATTTCAATTCTTTAAGATGAATGCTGATATAATTATGGCAGGGAACAGATGGCTGTGTTCATTTTCTGTGCGGTTTCGCTTTATGTCTTTTGGCGTGTGCTGAGATTGCTATGATGGGGACTACAGCTACCTTTCTTTGTTTTGGAGATGAGTTAGTAATTCGGATGATTCCACTGGCACGAGCGGTTGAGCAATTATGGATTTTAATTCGTTTACATTGATACCGGGGCCTTCCATAACCAAAGAACGAAAGAACAAACATTACGAAAACATCAGACGATGTGGACGTCAACGAAAAAAAAGACGAATGGATGGAATACTAGAAATACTTGGAAACATCACAACAGATACAAGAAAAGAAAGAATATCTGCCTGTATGGCGAGGGACATCTGGGCACACGGCTGCCGGTGTGGTGAAAAAAAGATAAGAAAAGTTATGTTCCTGCAGAATTCAATCCCTCAGGACTTCACTAGAGATAGGAAACAGGCGTGCGTAAAGGAACAACAAACAAACAACAGAAAACAGCCAACCAAAAAAATAACAAAAGATCGCTATCTAACTATCACCTCGACACTGAAATGAAAAAAGGAAGAGGAAACATCGAGGAATGTATTCCTAAAAATAGTTAAGGCAAACATATCGTTAGACAAAAAGAAAACAAAGATAGTTCCGGTAGCTATTCTTCTTTCTCTTCTTCATCTTTTCAACTCGCTGTGGAGCATATGACCATTTTCCAAGTAGTCCTTTTAGTGTCATTTTCTTATGATCGCTCCAGGTCTTCCCTATCATCTTCATCTCAGCTTCTACCTGTCTTCTCCAAGCATATCTTGGATTTCCTCACGTCCTTCTCCCAGAGGGTTGAAAAAGGAGCATATGGTGTAAAACTCAGTAGGTTTCTGCAGTCTATGTCTTCTGTCCAGTACCGTCGTCTATGTCTACTGAGGTTCGTCTGGCATTTCCCCATAATTCAAAGTTATACAGTAATTCTGTCCTGCCAATTCTATCCTTTACTATGTGCAAGATCACATTAATGACAAACAGACGCGCTGTAGCTTCTATTTGTAGACATTGCTTCTATAAATATATTTGTTTTGTTTTTTTCATTTATCTGCATAATTTCTTTTTGTTTTCATCAAGGTGACTGGTTTTACGAATGCACAGCAGTTTGTTATTGTTGTTGCTACAGTTGGCTTCATGCAACAAACAAGCTTAACAATTAAGAGAAACTTGACAGGTGTGTTGTATCACTTCTGTGTTGCCAGTTGCGATGAGCACCGAAGTACAGTCATGTTTATCCTTGTGAAGAAAGAATCAACATGTTACATCAGAAAATATGAAAAAGTCTATGATTAGAAAATCATAGACTGTTTGAGAGCAATTTTTTGCAAGAACTTAGAATTTTTGAGAACTTGTTGATACAAATATAAAAATAAGGGAACACGTTTTTTTTTAAATTTATGACGCACAACGATATAACGGCTAGCCTTGAGAAGATGTTTCAGGAAGGTATAACTCCAGGTAAAGGAGAGAGAGGAATACCTAGAAAATGATGGGTGCAGGATATCACAGGTGAGTTAGTATTGATTGCTACTGTCGCTGGGCATCTCATGCAGGGTTGAGACAACTTCTGGTAAACTGTCATGGTAGTCAAGTTTAAACAGAAACAAGTTAGATGATGATGATGATCATGGTGGTGGTGGTGGTGATGATGGTGGTTGTGCACTCGAACACGGTAGTATCGTTTACTGGCCCCAGAGTAATTTCAGTGAAGCTTCTTAATAATTGTCAAAATAGAAGTGATTTTACATTGAAGTTTTTGTGTGTTTTTTTTTTTTTTATAGCAACATGTCATGAGGGTTTATATAAGGACTTTCACAAGCACGAGCCTTCAGGATCCACGCCAGCTGGAGAAGGCCACTTTTAGACTGTGAGGTATGTCTATTATTTATGCATTTTATCATATCGGCGCCAATTAACAAAAACATGCTACTCAGTTTCGCCACTGAAATGAGGCTGAGGCATGTCACAAATTTGAGGCTGAGGCATATCACCAATGCAGATATTAATTCGAATATTTTAGTTTCAGGGTCAACAGCCACTTCTGACATTTGAGCTTTGCTGTCGTGTATCACCGCAAAAATACATTAATCTGCGGACCTGCGCCATTGACTCATGTTCCATGCTACAAATGTAGATTCACGAAACAAATTCTCTCCACACTTCTTTATCTATTTCTGTCTGCCGTCTGTCGATCTTTCTGTCCATTACTTTTACCTGTTGCAAAAATGTGTTCTGAACTTTTCTTTTGTTAAATGTGTCCAGATGACCATTGTTTTCTACTGATATTTTGTACATTTACCCGAAAATCTATTATATTAATAGTCATGTATGTAAGCATACTTACGTTGCTTGGCCTTTATACCTGCTACATTGCATGGATTCTATACCTCCTACATTGCATGGATTCTATACCTGCTACATTGCTTGGCCTTTATACCTGCTACATTGCTTGGCCTTTATACCTACAACACTGCATGGATTCTATACCTACTACATTGCTTGGCCTTTATACCTACTGCATTGCTTGGCCTTTATACCTGCTACATTGCATGGATTCTATACCTGCTACATTGCATGGATTCTATACCTGCTACATTGGTTGGTCTTTATACTTACTACATTGCTTGGCCTTTATACCTGCTACATTGCTTGGCCTTTATACCTACTACACTGCATGAATTCTATACCTGCTACATTGGTTGGTCTTTATACCTACTACACTACATGGATTCTATACCTACTACATTGCTTGACCTCTATACCTGCTACACTGCATGGATTTTATACATGCTACATTGGTTGGTCTTTATACCTACTACATTGCTTGGCCTTTATACCTACTACATTGCATGGATTCTATACCTGCTACATTGGTTGGTCTTTATACCTGCTACATTGCTTGGCCTCCATACCTGCTGCATTGCTTGGTCTTTAGACCTACTACATTGCTTGACCTCTGTACCTACTACATTGCATGAATTATATACCTGCTACATTGGTTGGTCTTTAGACCTACTACATTGCTTGACCTCTATACCTGCTACACTGCATGGATTTTATACATGCTACATTGCTTGGCCTTTATACCTACTACATTGCATGGATTCTATGCCTGCTACATTGGTTGGTCTTTATAGCTACTACATTGCTTAGCCTCTTTTATCATCATGTGCCATACCGGTTGACGTAGGCGATCATGTTTTTCCACAATCCTCTATCTACAGTGCATCGTATCAGTTCTGTTGTTGACTGTTTTCCATGCCATGATACCAAGCTACGTAGTATTTTCTCTCTTTGCCGTCCGCGATATCGCTTTCCTTCTATTTTGCTAGTTGTAACTAAGTATTCCAACTTTTCTCTTCCCACAATTGTTGATTGCTTCTTTCTGATGTTTTTAGGAGCTCCCTTTTTGTGTTGGCTCTTTGAGAACTTCCTCATCGGTCTTTTTAACTGTCCAGGGAACTTTCAACATTCTTCTGAGAAATCCCATCTCTGTCGCCTCTAATCGTCTTTTCAATTGTTTGTCTACTGTCCATGATTCGCTTCCATAGGTCAGAATTGGTTCTATATAGAACCGATGAACTCTCTTTCTCATTTCTCTTGACATAATTTTGTTACATAAGGTATTTTTTTCATTTTCTGAAATGCTATTCTGGCCTGGCTATTCTGCTTTTAATTTCCGTGGTGCATCTTCCATCCGATGTTATAAATGTGTCCAAGCATTTGACGTGTTGCACCTTTTTCAGATTTATCCTGTTTATTTTTATGCTGCATTATGGTGATGCTTGTTTCTTTGATATGACCATTACTTATGTTTTCTTACTATTCAGACTGAGACCTTTCTTGTTGCTTTCTTCCACTATTATATCTTTCATTTCTTTTAGTTCATTCTCTGTCTCTGCTATTAAGATTGTGTCATCCACATATCGCAAATTATTTATTTTGTGACCGTTGACTTCAATTCCTATTTTTGTATACTATTGATCTCATTACATGTTCGCTGCAAAGTGAAAACAAATCCCGAGACAGAACGCAGCCTTTTCTGACTCCTTGTTTTATATATTGGAATTGTCCTGTTCTATACCTGCTACATCGCTTGGTGTTTATACCTGTAACATTGCTTCGCTTTTATACCTACTACATTGCTTGGCCTCTATACCTGTAACATTGCTTCGCTTTTATACCGGTAACATTGCTTCGCTTTTATACCTACTACATTGCTTGGCCTCTATACCTGTAACATTGCTTCACCTTTATACCTGTAACATTGCTTGTCCTCTATACCTGTAACATTGCTTGGCCTCTATACCTGTAACATTGCTTCACCTTCATACCTGTAACATTGCTTGTCCTCTATACCTGTAACATTGCTTGGCCTCTATACCTGTAACATTGCTTGGCCTCTATACCTGTAACATTGCTTGTCCTCTATACCTGTAACATTGCTTGGCCTCTATACCTGTAACATTGCTTCACCTTTATACCTGTAACATTGCTTGTCCTCTATACCTGTTACATTGCTTGTCCTCTATACCTGTAACATTGCTTGGCCTCTATACCTGTAACATTGCTTGGCCTCTATACCTGTAACATTGCTTGGCCTCTATACCTGTAACATTGCTTGGCATCTATACCTGTAACATTGCTGGACCAGTACCTGGACAAGACGCGGAAGAGAAAATTGTGTAGATCAGTAATCATCTACATCATTGAAAATAATTGACATGACACGTTGCATCTCTAGACTTCTAAGTTACATTACTAATGCATGCTTTTGATTGGTGGCATAGGTACGAATATGGCGGACAGCGAAGGACACATAACTTCCGGGAGTTACACGCTGGTGGAAGGTGGGCCAGACAACGAGATCTTTATGGTATTTTCATATCTTGCCAGTGACGTGATTACGTTTTGTTTATCTCTAGCTTCCGTCAATCAAGAATAAACCAGGTAAGATAGCCAGAAAAATATACAGCGATACAGAAACGAGATGCACTGTTTATGGTTGTGAAAGCAAGAGACAAGACACAAAGTTTTATTATCAATTATATACCACGTGCTACCAAGGAGGAGTAAGACGTCTCCTTTCCTCTGCTAGTCTTCGGGTCACCCCTGGGCAAGGTGGAGCTCCCGTTTAGTCCCCCTATCAGGATTATGTGAAGCCATTGGAGCAGGTGGTGGATGGTGTTATGGGAACAGCCGACAAGTAGTACCAGTTATGGTACCTACACCGCGATGGCAGACAGAGGATCTCATGTATAGAGACAATGGCTGCGATCTCCGACTAGTACAGTCACTACCAAGAAGGAAAGGAATGGCAAACTACCTTCTTAAATTGCCTGGACTAATCATGACAAATCACAACCTATTATTTACAGCTAACGACGTTAATGGGGACTTCACAGGATATCAACATAATTAAAGTTTATGCACCAACAAGTAATAGATCACTTATTAAGCATAGTATCCGCGTATCCAATATTGGAGATTCAGAGAGGAGAGAAGATTAGTAAAACATCATCCAGCTTAAGAAACTTGATTTATTTAATAGTTTCATCCAACTTCTAATTTTATTTCCTCTTCAGTTTTATAATCTTACTCTGAGCTATCTGCCAGATTACCATTTACACAAAGTGAGAGGAGTATATTGGCATGTTGACGCTCTTAAAAGTGCACGTACATGCACCGAAAATGCACCAAAGACAATGGATTTTGCACCGTACAATGGTGCAAAAATCTTTTTGGCACCAAATCCGTGCAATTTTTTTTAAATCGGCTTATCTCGGTGGTTGTGGCGTGCGGTGGTGCGTGACGGCACGGTGGTCGTGCGGTGGCGTGCGTCGCGGCGTGGCGAAAGGGGCGCTACAATGCTGACGTGTTATTAGAACGGTTCTAAAACTTGGGGAAAGGGGCTATTCGGCATATGTTTTTTTTAAGCCTCTGAATTTCAAATATATAAAATAGTTTAACCTGTAATACCCGTGTTGATAGTCGTCAAATGGGGTGTGTTATTAGTATCGCTACCAACATCATCATGTGTAGTAAGGTGTGCTAATATTAAATAGTGTCGCTCTCTCTCTTTCACATTCATGGTAAAGCAAAACAAAATTCATTCTATATTTCACAGCTTTATTATTAATACAACAAATATAACAAATATATTAACAAATATATTTATTAATACAACAAATATATATATATATATATATATATATATATATATATATATATATATATATATATATATATCACTGTCCGGTTGTTGATAATTTTAATCGTCTGTGTTTCCTCCCTCCTGTTTTGGTGGTACTCTTTGTTTGTGTTAAATGTCTATCAAACACAGGTGCATAGGAAGTTTCATTAGCCTTCAAAACACAACCGCCTTCCATTTTGACAAAACCTTGATCAAAGCTGGAATAGGTAATTGGTGACTCTGCTGAAACACCCGCGGCATCCATATTGGCTGCCGGATCTGTCGTCTGATTAACAAGAGTGAGGTTCCCTTGGTTAACAAAAGGGGCGTGTAGTTGATGAGATTCGGGTTAACACTGTCCGGTTGTTGAATTTGGGCATCCGCGGGCCCCTCGAAGCTGAAATAGCCACAGGGCGAGCAACGATAAATGATACGGTCGTTTATGTGCTGTCTCGATGAAAAAGGCATGATAATTATGTTAAGTTTTGCGCCACGACACTTAAGAAGTATTTAACAAACACAATATAGACCGCACGTGCTGCTAAACAAATCTTGCAACACCCGTGGGTTGTAGTCGAATGGAACGTGTGAGTTTTGCTCTATAAAGTTTAAAATATCTACGTGTCTGGGAGGCAAACCGTAGGAATCGAAATACTCACATTCGCCGAGACCGTTGTAAAAGAGGGTCTTCCAATGTTCACCAGGTTCGTGTGCCGGGTCGGTGTTTATGACAAAGGCCGCGTCGCCGTTGGGTCGATGCTGGGCGGTAAGTGGTTTCATTGGAATGACACTAACAAGGGAACAACGTCGAACGAAAATATCCGACATCAAAAGGTTGTAAATTTCCCTCGTGTTCATCTTCTTTCTCTCAAACGGTGAAGTATGTTAGAATCTGCCTTGTCTTGGACACCTCGAGCACTGAGTCCAACTCGGCGTAGACGATAACCTGTAGGGGAGTAGTTGTGGGAGCGGCAAACTTGAGTTCTATCGACAAGGGTCCGCTTGTGGCTAGCTCAAAATGGGAGCCGTCCAGTAGGCTGGACGAGAGGTCAAAACCAAATAGACAAAATCCGTCCTTGAACTCTCTATAATCAACGTTATTCCCAGCGTCTTTATCAATCAGACCCATGGCCAGATTTGTACTGAAAAAAAAAGCTCTCGCGTATTGATTTCGTTCAAAGTCCATAGTTAGAGGCTTTCCCAAGATACATTTTCCGTCGACCGTCAGGTTCATATAAATCAGACCAAAGTATTGAAAATTGAACGGGTTAGCTGAATAAACACCATTAAACGCACTGGCCGTTATCAGACCTATCACTATACGGGTCGGTGTTTGAGACAAAAATAAATTGTCTTCACTGTGGGAGAACATCCCGCTAGCGATGGAAAATGTCTTGATGGTAACCCTCTTGATCGGGTACCGTGCATTCCCGTTTAAAAGAGCCTTTTTGTGGGCCAGAGAAATCGTGGGGTTTAGCTTAGCTTTCCTGACCACGAGCGCGGCGTAGGTGATAACACTCTTATAACCCACAGAGCTATCGTGAGCCACGAGGCTGAACACATCCTTAGAGGGCGTGAATTTTATCTTTACATCAACTCTGTTTAACATGTAACGATCCTGCACAAAAACATCAGAGTGCAAGCAACCCATCATTTCAACCTCTTTGCTACTCGAAGTCAAATCGCGCCGTGTTTTAAAACCCTCATTTTCTTTCAAATCGTCATGGTGGCCTGCTGTGTCTTTGTAGAACAGAGCGGCCGTCAAGTATCCCGTTTTCGCATCCTTCCCGTAGTTTAGCGTGGCCTCAAACACTGCTCTAAAAGGATAGGTATTCTCCGACGGTGGAACCAACGAATCGTTTAGCGATACGTCGACTTGTGAAAATAGACTGTGAAGATAATTGTTGACTGGTCCTACCTCAGCATCCGGTGGTACACTATCCCCATTGGGGAGGGTGATCTTGACCCGCAGATGCAAAAACGTGTTGAAAAGATCTAGATACTCCTCGCTGTTTCCAGAAATGAAAAACTCTATCGGTGCGCTATGCGACAAGGCTGCGATTGGACGAATTTCAATAAACTGGCCAGAGTCTAGAGATGTCTGTGTGGGTGGAACGCTAAATAAATCCAGATCAGAGTGAAGACATTCACACGATTTGGGATGAATGAGAGACATTATTAATCGAAAATATACTTTGCCACCCTCGTCTTCTTGCTGTTGTGCACCGAATGAAGGGGGAACTGTCTAGCTGTCGGTTTTATCCTCTTCGTAACGGGTTCTCCTGGTGGAGATAACTTCATAACTCGCTTTCTGCTTTGTCGTAAACCACTTCCTGATTGGTTGTTAACACTCAGGTGGTCTACGGCCCCGTGTATCAACCGCTGACCGGCCTCCTTAGCTCGTTCTTTTCCCGGCTAATGCGTCCTGTGCGACCTGCAGTCCGGTCCCCAATCCTTCTCGGAGCAAGGCCTTACCGCCGGTTTTTAACCAGGGTAAAATAGCCCTCCCGATTCCACCAAAGAAACTACCGATTCCTCGACCGCTCTGACTTCGACCTCCTATAAACACGGGCATTCCATCACTCGCCTGACAACAGTAAAAGTCTTCGTATAACTCAACATCTCGATGAAGGGGGTTGTGTCTCACCATTACACCAGCTCGAGATGTTTCTTCACTCGAAAGTGCACCGACGTCCCTCTGGTGAATGGAATGGTTTTTCCGTGTTCGTTGGCTAAAAGGATTTCCGCGGTATCGAAGGAAAATCTACTCAGGGGTAGGTAGTGAGGCTTATCGTAGATCTGAAACACCGCGGTGTGATTTCTATCGAGAACAGGCACGCTCCTGAGGAGAGGCACCATCACATCCCCGACCGGTCTGGGGGAAACGAGATCGCAGTAGACGTAGACATTCATCGCAACACTTTCCAAGTTCATTACGCCCACGCTGTAGATATCGGGAGTCGTGTCTGATATAGAGGTCGTGGGAAAGGCTTTCATGTTTTTCAAAGTGTCGCTTATGGTAACACTGACACCATTTTCGTAAAGTTTCAAGATGGCTTTATTCACCTCTTTTGCGTAAATGAATCTCATTCTTTTCGCTTTCACATCCCTGTTCGACTCATCCTCCGCTTTTATGATTGACGCATTCAACGCGCTGATGAACGCATCGAGTTTCTTGTATAACCCAGGCTCCAGGCTCACGTTGAAATGAAATCTAGCGTCGCAAATATCGTCGTTAGCGAGAGATTCGTACCGAATCCAGACATCACCCTCTATTACATTGAAATAATTTAGCGAAAACTATCTCCATCAGTGCGAGCTCATACTGCGTCGAAATGTCAATGGTTTGAGGAAGTTTAACGAAAAAGTGGCCGGGGTTATTATCCTTAAAAAGTTCCATAGATGCATTGCTGGGTAGGGTGACATAAAAACTCATTTTACTCGTTTCACCGTCGCCTCTCCAAGTTTGGATTTGGTAGCATGTAACCCAAACAGCTGCTCAGTAGGGCTATCCACAGTTTTCCCTCCTTTGCGCCTGGCTTTTCGGTGGTCAGATTGAACAGCGAGTCCGCTACAACTGTATATATAACTACCACTTGACAAATAAAGACAAGGTCTAAGTAGGGGGATAGTTTCCCAAACACCGACCCCCAGAGTGGTTCGCTCTCTCTCCTCACTCCCGAGTTTACGGCTCGCAAATCGGGCTCTCCAAAAGTTACCACTTCTTCTTCTTCTCTCATCTCTAGTTTTTTTGTATCTGACAATGTCCTTGGGCGGTATCCAACTGTTAAATGAGGAATCGTACCCAAACCATTTGACTAAACTCTCTTTTCGCCTAAATGATGTGCGACGCTCTGTTATGATACTCTCGATTCTGTACTCGTGCTTGTCTCCAACTTTTTGAATTTCTAGTGTGTAGAATGACCCTTCTACCTTATCGCCCTTATCGTCCTTCAACACATATGTAACGGGGTTTGTTTCATTTACTCGACTGATGGAAAACAGTTTCTCCGTCCAAGCCGGGGCATAACACTTTTTAAAATTGGCTCTGCCCAGTACCAGTCTAACTCGATCACAAGGCTTATACAGGGGTCTTTCAAATTTAAAGTTGCGTTTGCTATTATACAACGTGTTCCATACCTGTTCTTGATTGTCTGCGTTGACGTCGACCGGTGCCATTTTTATACTTCTGTGATACGAATGGTTATAACTTCGAAGTAGGGCGGGTAGGACTCGGACATAGACAGTTTATTGGATTTCGTGAAATATCGCCACATCCGTTGTTTCAGAGTCCTATTAAAGCGTTCCATCACGGCGGCCTTAATATTTTCGTTCTGTGTAGTGAAAAAGTGAACGTTGTTGTCAGCGAGGAATTTCTTAAATGTTCTGTTCTGAAACTCTGATCCCTTATCCGTTTGAAAACTCGCGGGTTTCCCATCGAGAAATATCTTACCGACGGCTTCCACTAAGGATTTCTCCGTTTTGGTTCGTATCGGTACAGACCACGCGAATTTACTGAAAAACGTCCACGCAAGAAACCACATAGGAATACCCATCGTTGTGGTTTTTCAAATGTCTCAAATCAATTAGGTCTGCCTGATATTGCTGTTGGGGGCCACTCGTTATAATGGGACGCCTTTCAAATCTGCGACGAATTGGTTTATAAAGGGCATAGGTATCCTGATGACTCAACCATTGTTTGATCTTTGCGAGTCCCAGTTTGGTGTTACGCTGCAGGGCCGTTGCACCATTATACGCCCCTGGTCGACTAGGGTCAAAGTAATGACGTCTCAATATTTTCTCCTCCGTTACCATTTTGGTGTTGGGATTCTGCTCTTTCTTTTTTAGGTCTCAGTTTATACGTTGTTAAGGGCGGAGTGGTTTCATTACTTAGCTTTGGGGTTTCCGCTGGTGGTGGTGTCTTGGTCTGCTCTGGTGATACCTCGATTGGTGGTGGTGGTGGGGAAGGTGTTTTTTCTGTTGCCGTGTTGTGTTGAATGACATCGGCCGAGCCCAAAGAGCGTCGTTTATACTGCTCCAATCTAGTTAAATATTGATGCAGGGCACGTTGGTACACTCTGGCCTTATCAGCGGGTGCTAAATCATCGCGGAATAGGATACGTTGCATTTCATCATCTAAATCTCTCAAGTTGTCACCGATCGCCTCGGGTGGGGTATACGTGCTTGTAGTCTGTTTAAGACACTCGAGGAATCGAGGATCCATCAAACCCATTTTTTTGGCCATTGTTACGCACCTAGTACTCCACCGAGAATACTTAATATAGGACGGAGAAAAGCACCTATGAACCCACCGGTTTGTAGAATCTCTCTCCACCGCTTAAGATTCGGTTTCTTTTTAGTGAGAAGTCTCAACTTGTTCTTGTATCGACGTAGCTCGCACTTCTGTCGCTGGGTGAGTCTAACATTACCTTTTAATATGTTATGACAACACTCGCACAAAAAGTTAATGAGTTTGGGAGAGGCTGTTTTTAATATGGCTCTTAAACCGCTCGGAGAGACGGCGCGCATACATTTCAACATTTCACCGTGCCGTCTAAGTGCTTCATCACACATGATTCTCTACTTTGGCACGTAGACGATTTGTCTCTCCCCCGGGAATATTTTTGTTCTCAACCTAAGATTATCAGCTGTGTCCTGACGAAGATCGACCAGCAAATAACCGTGAGGAGACGCTGTCGCGTCCTTAAAACTATATTGGAGGTACCCCACCTGTCCTGGGTACATTTGTTTAGCCAGATTGATAATTTGACTCCCGTCTCTCTGGTTCTTGAAAAAGACTAAATAGTGCGTATTGAGACTTATAGTTCGATGTTCTTTATTTTTTCCGAGTAGATTTTGAACAATGTACATCACACTAATATCTCTGTGATGACTACCTTTGGTGAATAATTTTGTTACCCGCTCGTCCGTCTCAGACATCAAGTCATCGATGACGATCAGTCTTCTTACCACATTCCAATTTATCGACGTCTGGTAGACCCTCGATAAATCTCACTGACCCCCATAGTCTCGTATATCGGTTGCCATTCCGCATAACACCATATAATTTCCTCCGGTATGGGTACAGCTAACTCGTGAAGGTTCTGTATAACCTTTTGCACAAATACCGTTTTCCCACACCCTGTAGGACTGGCTATCAGAGTTGTGAAGGGATGATTCCATCGGGGATCCATCCTCAAAGTGCTACCAACTTTAGTGATTATACCACCGACAAAATGACAACGAGTGATTTTAGGTCAGCGCGCGAGGTTCCCCCTCTTCAACTAACACCTATTTTAAAATTCACATCCTATATAAACACTACAGGGGTTTCCTAGTCTCAAGCTGCATTACCTGAGACCTAATTGTTACACGCACATACATACACAATTATTTCACACATCATATTTCCCAACACATCACCCTATTGGTTCAGTTCCAAGGGTCACTGAACATGCCGCAACATAACGTATTACCACGCCTGATAACGTATTGCGTTAGCTACTATAAATAGACGGTCCTCGACCCGATAACCGTAAGGGTATAAAGCCCCAGTCGATCAGTGTACACACACACACACACATAACCAGCGTCTGTTACCAGGTGGCTTGTATTTGTTTTCTTTGAATATGGAGTCGTGTAGCTTGAATATGCCAACTTCGTTTGATGTCAGTGATAAGCGCATATTTATGTCACGTGGAAATGAGACAGCAGTTCCATTGTCAAAGGATGGCGTTAAGGCAGTCTCGGTTTGTGTTTTTCGTAACAGACCATTGATAAACATAAGGCCAAAAAGCGGTGATAGTTTTTTGAAGTTTCCTACCAGAACTGGGATAACACTATCGAGAGAGGAATTTATCACGTTAGTTGAGATGCGAGATGAAATTTTGTCCACTTATGCTAACCTCAACTACACGCCACCTCACGTTAACCAGATCAACTACACGCCACCTCTCGTTAACCAGATCAACTACATGCCGCCTGTTGTTAACCACCAGAACTACACGCCATCTCTTGTTAACCACCAGAACTACGTACCATCTCTTGTTAACCCGAATCTCATCGACTACACGCCCCTTTTGTTAACCAAGGGAACCTCACTCTTGTTAATCAGACGACAGATCCGGCAGCCAATATGGATGCCGCGGGTGTTTCAGCAGAGTCACCAATTACCTATTCCAGCTTTGATCAAGGTTTTGTCAAAATGGAGGGCGGTTGTGTTTTGAAGGCTAATGAAACTTCCTATGCACCTGTGTTTGATAGACATTTAACACAAACAAACAGTACCACCAAAACAGGAGGGAGGAAACACAGACGATTAAAATTATCAACAACCGGACAGTAATATATATATATATATATTTATATATATATATATATATATATATATATATATATATATATATATTTGTTGTATTAATAAACATATTTGTTGTATTAATAATAAAACTGTGAAATATAGAATGAATTTTGTTTTGCTTTACTATGAATGTGAAAGAGAGAGAGCGACACTATTTAATATTAGCACACATTACTACACATGATGATGTTGGTAGCGATACTAATAACACACCCCATTTGACGACTATCAACACGGGTATTACAGGTTAAACTATTTTATATTTTTGAAGTTCCGAGGCTTAAAAAAAACATATGCCGAATAGCCCCTTTCCCCAAGTTTTAGAACCGCTCTAATAACACGTCAGCATTGTAGCGCCCCTTTCGCCACGCCGCGACGCACGCCACGACACGACCACCGAGCCGTCACGAACCACCGCACGCCACGACCACCGAGATAAGCCGATTAAATCAATTTTGCACGGATTTGGTGCCAAAAAGATTTTTGCACCATTGCACGGTGCAAAATCCATTGTCTTTGGCGCATTTTCGGTGTATGTGCGTTTACTTTTAAAGCGCTTACACATGCCAATATACTACTAGTGAGACAGCCGTAGAACAAGCGTTGGCATCGAGTGAAACAAAGGAAGAGACATCAGAATCATTTTATTACATGATTTCTGAGGCTACATTTTATACAGCAAGTAATGTTCTAAATCCGTAGTCGATGATTTCATCATTATTATCAACTTCATCAGCAGTATTACCAACTACAACTTTAAGGACTCTATTTGTGATATCATCAGCAACTTTACATCAAACGGCGCCGGCATCTAATTTCCCACCCCCTATGCCTACTCTAACCAATCAGCCTTCATCTACTGCAAATATAGCCACGCCCATACTAGGCTTTCTGCCCGATACATTCGACTTTCTTTCTTTTCACTTCCTCTTATACGAGTTCGGGTGTCGAGGAAGATGCAGAATGGTATTGCTATTCTGACAGCCTCAACCATTGCCAATTGATGATGTAGCTTATTTTTTTTTTATGTTATATTGTCAGTTCATTTAATTCTGGACCCACCACGAGCTCTTTTCCCATCTCCTCTTTCACCATGCGCCATGCCGATTTCGATCTTGTACGTTTAGCCGCACAGTGCGTCACTTTGATTAATGTAAACTGTCGTCCAACCATATTCTTCTTATATGTCTTGTATCATCTTGGTATTCTTCTTCTTCTTCTTCTTTCCTTCCTCATCTGCCTTTCAGCGTCGAGGGGAGATATAATTTGCGGTCTTTTGCTCTTCTGTTCGCCTCTGCTGCTGTTATGTTTCCTAGTGCTTCTAATATTCCATCGATCCATCTTTTTCGTGGTCGACCCTTGGGTCTGTTGTTCTCACAACGTTTGTTGAAGGCTCGTTGTGTTGTGTTTTGTTCTTTCTGCCTTGTCACGTGGCCGAACCATTTTATCTGTTGTTTCCTTATATATTCTATGGCTGGGGCTATTCCTAGCTTTTTTCTCAGTTCTACATTTCTGATCTTATCTCTCAGACTGTTTCCTGTCATTCGTCTAACACATTTCATCTCTGTAGAGGTTATTTTTCTTATTGTTCTTGCATCTAGAGTCCAGGTCTGGCATTGGTAGCACAACGTTGGAATGAAGATTGTATTGTATAGTGCTCGTTTTGCCTCCAGAGTTATTTCCTTGTTGGACAATAGTGGTGATAACTGTCCGATGATTTGACAAGCTTTGTTGCATCTTGATTCTATCTCTGCTGTTTGGGAATTGTCGTTTGTCATTAGACTTCCTAGGTATTTGAATTCCTCTACTTGTTTTAGTTGTCTGCCTTCTATAGTTATGTTGATGTTCTGTTTATTTTTGGCGACATTCATGACTTCTGTTTTGTTGATGTTGATTTTCATGTTGTATTTTGTTCCTAAGATGTTGAGTTTGTTTAAGTGTTCTTGTAGGTCTTCTATTGTTTCATGTATTAGTGCCTGGTCGTCTGCAAATAGAAGCTCGTTGATCTCCTCTGTCTCTGATCTTGGTATTGGTGAAATAAAATTCCTTGTTTAATGATCTAAAAATTCAAATATAATATGTAAATGATTTTTCTTCTACCTTTCCTGTGGAGCATAGGTCTTCAACAAACACTCTCCAAGTCGTTCTGTTTCTTGCCATCCTTATAAGATCATTCCATGTCGTCACCATCATCGTCATCTCTGCTTCTATCTGTCTTCTCCAAGAATTCCTTGGTCTTCCTCTTTGTCTTTTCCCCTGGGGATTCCAAAAAAGGGCCTGATGGGTAATACTCTCAGTTCACTTCCGCAGTATGTGTTCTATCCAGCGCCATCATCTTCGCTGTATCTCTTTATCCACTGGTATTTGGCTGGTACAATTCCCTAATTCTATGTTAGTGAATTTGTCCTGCCATTTCCACCCTTTTATTCTGCGTAAGCATCCATTAATGAAAGTCTGTATCTTCTTGACTGTCAATTTTGTTGCTCTCTATGTTTCACAGCCGTGTAATAGGACTGACTTAACATTGGAGTTGAAAATTTTTATTTGTGTATTTAACCTAATTTCTCATATTTTCACATATATGTTAATAATAAGTTTAAGGCATCCTTACAGGATGTAAAAGTATATAGAGGGGCAGATGTAGCTTCAGATCATCATCTTCTGATAGTCAAACTTAAACTAAAAAGATGTAAAGGATTAGACAAATATAAACATATAGATTAATATTTAAAATCTGAAAAATGTCTCTAAAATCTCTACCGCTAAATTGACAATAACCTTCCGTACGAAAGACTTAATATATGCCTTATCTCTCTCTTACGATATCGTTCCTAATTCTGTCTCTTCTGGTCACTTCAGGCGCTTTTCTCAAACATCTTATCTCTGTGGTGACAAGCTTCCTTTCACGTTTATTTGTGAGAACATTTTTGGTGCTGGGAGCACACAGTGACCTAAAGACACGGACACGAATATACTCGATATAAGATGTTTCTTTGTGATGCTAGGTACTGACTGTCTTGTGCTGAATGATGTATATGGGCTAACTGCCCCAATATTTGATGTGCCGTGTTACATCTAATGTCTATTTAATTATCCATTTTGTCACTTTCAGAGAATGTTGTTCTTAGATATTTGAAGTCTATCACTTCCTTTATAATATCTTGTTCTACAGCTATTCTTAACATCTCCTTTTATCTTCTCATTATCATGACTTCTGTTTTATCGATTCCTTTTTTCATATTATTCATAGAGAAAAGACGGTAAAGTTATGTTTCGCTGTAAGCTGTTAGGGCTTGATCTTCAACAAAGAGTAGTCCATTGATATCTTCATTCGACTCGGCCCTTGCATACTTCGGGGTTCTTCTTTTCTTACCGCTTCCATCCAACATGGTAGTTGCCATTTCTCTGGCTGTAAAGTATAATTTCTCAACTCTTGTTCGTAAACAGTTAATAGTCAGTAACATGCTAATACCTACTTTCGGCTCATGCGCTGCATCTGACTCCCTGAAAAATAGTCAGAACATACCAGTTTTGTGGAAGTTCTGTCATTGTAGTAAAAGATGTCCCCCCGGGTTGTTGTAGTAGGAAAGTGAAGGGTTTAGTTTGAGCACATTATAGCTCGTTTCAAATCACGTGCCCAAATTCAAAACGCTATTACTCAGTAACCGTTTGTTAAAAACTGTTGAAATTTTCCAAATGTTATTAGAATGCAAAAGACCCTTTAAATGTATATTTAACAAATATCTTGCAGCTGCAGTTTTCTTAAAGCGGCTAATTTCTTTGATGTTTGTCAAAATTGTAAATTGTGAACCCCTAAATAATAGAAATTACCGTAGTTGCTGGTCTATGATTAATTTTCACTAGGTAAAGGCGTGACCGTAATGGAGAAATAACCTAATAAGACAAAACACCAGAAGAATTATTGTCTTCTCAGTTCGAGGACGGACGATAATATCAAGGTATACCTGTATGTCCAATTTTCATAGTTGTGTGGTCCTGATAAGGACCGTTTGTTGAACTAATTTAATGTAATATAGGGGCCAACATTGTGGGGGCTATATACTTTCATTCTGAATCAGACGAGTCTAAAAGATTAATAACTGTTTGGGGTTGAACATTCCACAAACCATCATTTTTCCAATATTCCTCTTCCTGTTTTAAGACGTGGTCTTCACATTTAGCCCAATAATCTTTGTCTATATTTAATAAAGCGAGATTAGCAAGAGTCTTTACATCGCATATTTTGAATGTTGTATTTTCATCTGCCACTTGTCCTTTTAATTTTGCCCAGATTAGTTCTATTGGATTTAAATGAGCATGGTAAGGTGGCAGCCTCAAACTTATATGACCGTGCTCTTGGATAATCTTATCTATTTGAAAAATCTTTGTCCTTTGTTTTTGCTTTACTAGAGATAGTAATTCAGGTTTTAAGTACATGTTATTAAATTGTATGTGCTCCTTTGTGAGCCATATCTTAATAGCATCTTTTGTACTGGATGACGTCGGGACTTTATCTTCAAGTCCAACAATGTTGTGGTACGCTGCATTGTCCATTATTAGGCAAGATGGTCGATCTAGTGATGGGAGAACAGAATTTTCAATCCAATGTCTAAATATGTGACCATTCATCTCAGAGTGATAATCCCGATTGTCTGTGGATTTTGAAAGAAAAATGAGCTCTGCATTCTGTATTAGGCCATGTTGTCGACTACCTGCATGAGCAATTATCAAGCGCTGTCCTTTGCTGCTAGGTATTAATCTCTTAATCTTTCCATCTGATGACTGCCATTCCCTTTGGTTAGTGTGGTGAACATTGATCCATGTTTCATCCAAGTACACAATATCATAACCTTGCTTGCGCACCTCTTTTACTTCACGTAAGTACTTGCTTCTCATGACTACTATATGTGGCTTCTCACAGATGATGTTTCGTCCATTGGAATACTTTCTGAATGTAAAGCCTGCAGCTCTTACATTCCTCCATAAAGTAGACTTTGATATTTCAATACTGTTGTTCTTTTTCAGTGATACTTTTAATTTTCTTATTGTAACAGTTTCATTCATACCCAACATTTTGCGAATTTCACTTCTAATAAGTTCACTGTCGAAATTATCCAACATTTTTGCTCTTCCTTGTGATTTTGTATATTTTGAACATTGACGGTCACGTGCTTGAATCCAGCGATTAAATGACCGTTTAGATAAATCCAAAATGTGTCTTGTCCTATTCTCAGGGTTTTCTAAAGAATGAAATAATCTTCCTTGTTTAGCCTCTTTGCAAAAATAGTCATACATTTTTATTGCGATGTTTTGTAAACTGCAGAATTTCATTTTAAGACTCTTGATAAATGTTATCGTTCCACGTCTACACCTGTGAATGAACGGAAATGGAACACACAATTTCTCGTGTTTTTACAAGTGTCTAATTGTGTAAAAAAAAAACCACGGTAAAAGCGTGCAAACACGTCAATTGTACCGTGTATGGATTTTTACTCGCTATTTTTAACTTAAAATACTGTAAACATTAAGTTTTGACTACATCAATGGGTCGTCATAAATTTATATAAATCAAATAAGCAACAATAATAACCAAATTTTTTTAAAATGAAATTAATTCCCTGTTGGGTTCTAATAATTATAACTTTACATGTAAATTTTGAACAACTTACAAAAAGTTGTTAAAAACCTATCGATTTTAAAAGTTGGGCACGAGTTATGAAACAAGCTATAGATCTTGTTGTAGTAGGAAAGTGAAGGGTTCATTTTGAGCACATTAGATCTCGTTATCCTGGCGTGAAGAAGTCACTGTCCTTCCTCGCTATCATTACCTTCCCCAACTCAGTAAACCATGTGTCGATTTCTATTTCAGCTGTGCTGAGGTTCAACCTGGATCGCTCCCAGGTCCACTTCATCGCCAATCTAGTACGTTATCACTACACTAATGATCGTTCCCTCTCAGCTCGGCCAATGTAAACAAAACTTGCTATTCTCCCGTGTTATGATTTTTTGGTCTGGTCCATACTTTAACTTTATGAGTCGTTGGTGCATGGTTAACGAACGCAGCAGCTCTCTTCCAGTTTAATGTTTCTCTCTGATGTCTGTGATTCGCTAACTCCGAGACTCGTTTATTACTTTGTGTTACCATTCCAGCACTTTCTCTGACTGCTTCTGTCTCTTCTACACCCTAGATTGTATTTGATTCTTTGTGGACACAAATAAAGAAGTGTTGATATGACCGTCCCGTTTTGTTTTCGTTTCTTCGTGGCGAAAAGGAGCTTTAATCAGATTCTCTACCGAACCTCTTTTTTGGCAATGTGGCCAAAGTATGAGATATCCAGGATCGTGCACAAACACATCGTATCAAAATATAACGAATATATTTTCTATATAATAACTTTGTCTTCTTCTTTCCTTTGGCATCAGCTGTTGCCTTTAAGCGTCGCAATAGAAAGAAGAAATGTATAATGTAATATGATGTATGTAGATGTCGAATTGTTGTTTTTTTGGTCGCACCATTTTGAAATGTGGTTCCGTTCTTGGGCGTATTTGGACGCTGCTAAGATAGAAATGTTTGTCCTTGCCTGTGCCTTTTATTCCATTTCTCCATATCTTTCCTGGTTTCCCTATTGCTCTCTGCCCTGATGTTTTGTGAGGCAGAAAACTTTTGATGTTGTTCAGTCTGGTTTCATGCGTACTAAATATCCGAACCATTTCATTTGTTTTTTGTGAACATCTAGCAGGCGCTATATAATTCCTGTCTGTTCTTTGATTTTGACATTGGGGTTTCGATCTGTATTAATGTTGTTTGTTGTCATCCACAAGCTCCTTATTTCACAGGTTGGGATCTTCTGTGAATGTGCTTTGTTCAATGGTAATATTTAATGCTGAGATTTGTGTGAACATGTTATTTATTAGTTTGCCCTTGTCTAAAATGTAAATATACAACAGCTAAACATTTAATAAATGTCCCTTTATAACCCCTTTTAGCTCAACGTGTGAATCAATGGCTTTGTAATGATTATTGGAGGAAAATGAATGATGCGATCTTCCTCTCACTCAGGATTTTCACAATCATTATCTTACATTAACAATTCCCACCAACCATCATCTTGCACTATCATCTTCAATCAATCAACATGTCGCACAGTCAACGATTACGTCACACATTAGTTTTCCATGAAATAGGACACACATTTATATTCAATAACACTTTATCTCCCTTCCACAGGAACTCTTTTTGGACAAGGACGCAATTTCCACCAACAAGCGGAAGTACGTCGGTAATAGTGACCATCGCCCATCTGCACAGACTTTCGGTTATTGTGGACTTGGCCTGATACTTGCCACTGTTATAGGCATCTTCGTCCTTGACCTCAAGGCTCTCACCCGAGACTTTGTTCACCTGATCAAACGATGCAGTGGGAAGCGTTAACCATTGCCAAATTCAGTGGCGCAACTTGTGTCCGAGGCCTCAGGGGCGGCGTGTGCACAAAACTCATAGAGATGCAATATTTGAAAAGATAAGAAAAGGAAAGTAGTGACAATACATTTTTTTTTTTAAATAGCAGGTTGGATACGCAATACGTTTCTTGTCTGATGTTCTGCCAACCACACAATGCTTTGCCGCCCCGGGTGCTGGCAATTCACGTCACGCCACTGGCCAAATTTGTCTGTTGCTTTTATTTATTTTCTATTTTTATCTAAAGCGTGCACAAACTATATTGGGCATAGGCAGTCAACTTTTCGGCGGAACATTTAGGAAATCAAATTTACCTCCGGGACACGCCATAAATGTTTTTTTTATTGAACATGAAAATAAAAACGAACCTTCATTCTGGTGCAGTTTGTTATCTTTATTGTAGTCAATAAATTAAGCAACCTGGTAGGAGCGTTCTGGCTTTGAGAGAAAGTGAACATATATTTAATTGTAGCTTGACGCTTTCAAGTTAACTCTGCTGAAAAAATGGGTACCTGACTCAATGAGTAGAGAAAGATAAACAACATCGAAGTAGAGCACTGGTCCATTCACATCTAAATTCTGTTGCCTACAACTGTGAAGTTTAATAATTCACTCTCGCCGTCATTAAAATATGTCCTGACACATAATTGAGTCATTAAATTTGATAGTTTCTTCTCACGTGACAACAACGACTACACACGTTTCACACAGATAATCAACAGTTGCAAAAACAACACACTGAGGTGACGTCCTCGTGGAAGATGAATAGATTGAATATGACAAAGGCTCGGAAACATAAAAGACAGAAATCTATCTTTTCATTGGTAATGAAAGGTAACAGGTTCATCGGGTTCCGTGTCTTTTGCAGAATGTTGTACTCATCACAGCCCGTCTAAAAGAATCTTTGTCTCTAGCAAGGCCAGGGACGGATTTAGAATTAGGCTAAATAAGCTACAAATTAGAGCATCACAATCCAAGAGAATTCAAATTTGTTGAACCTACGATAGAGATGAAAAGACAATTTCACAGAGGTGGGATTTCTCAGAAGAATGATGAAAGTTCCCTGGACAGCTAAAAAGACCAACGAGGAAGTTCTCAAAGAGGCCAACTCAAAAAGGAAGCTCCTAAAAAAACATCAGAAAGAAACAATCATCATTTTTTCGGGCGCAGAGAAGAGGAAAGTTGGAATAATTGGTTACAACTGGCAAAATACAAGGAAAGAGAGATCGCGGACGGCAAAGAGAGAAAATACTGGATAGCTTGGTGTCATGGCATGGCAAACAGCCAACTACAGAACTGATACGATGTACTGTTTATAGAAGATTGTGGAAGGACATGATCGCCTACGCCAACCGGTATGGCACATGATGATGATAGAGACCTATTGGTGTTAGTTTCTCAACAGAGAGCCTTACAGTTTCATTTAGATTAGAGACGAGTAGATTGAAGTACACAGCAATAATAAAATATAACAAAGAGAACACCCATTGATATAAACAGAGGAGTAAGAAAGGGATACATTCTATCACCAAGCTTGTTCAATCTATACACTGAGCAAATCTTTAAAAACATCACAGAGATGCCAGGCTTAAAATTAATGGAAAGATAATCAATAACCTAAGATATGCTGACGATACTGTACTTCTAGCAGAAAATCCTAAAGATCTACAACAATTACTTAATGAAATAAACATGACAAGCAAAAAATATGGGCTAGATATGAATATCAAAAAGACTAAAACTATGATCATAAACAAAGGAAATACTCAAAACCCACAAGTGGATATCACAATTGAAGAAATAGACATGGAGACAGTTCAGAATTACAACTACCTTCTATCTATCTATCTATCTATTGACCTTTCGAGCCGTAACCGGCCCATAGATACACCTTCTCCTATATGAATTTTTGTTCTAGCAGTTTTCTTTTAAAGATATTTGATTAAATCTCGCCATCTGTCTCTGTTCTGTGCAAGCAGTTCTATCTCATTGAGGGAGCCGATTCCTGCTGCTCTTGCCTCTCTCATCAATGTTCTTCTCAGTGTCTCCCTGGGTCTTCCTCTTTTTCTTTTACCTGTTGTTTCCCATATGAGGGCTTGCTTTGCTATTCGATTATTATCTCTTCTCATCACATGTCCAACGTATGACCATCGTCTTTTCTTTATTACTGAAGATATTAGTGGTTGATTGGCGATTTCTCTAATTTCCTCGTTTGTTTTGAATTCGTTCCATTCTATACCAAGTATTTTCCTTAGACATTTATTTTCGAATGCGTTCAACTTTGTTTCTATATCTCTTGTTGTTTTCCAGCTTTCACACGCATACGTAAGGGTTGATAGTACATTTGATTTGAATAGCCTAAGTTTTGTGTTTGTGCTAATGAGTTTTGATTTCCACAACTTTTCAAGGCTTCTGAAAGACATTGCTGCTTTAGCCAGTCTGATTCTAATTTCTTTGCTCGTATCCCCTTCTCGATCAATGTGACTTCCAAGATAGATAAAGTGATCGATCTCTTCTACTGGTTTGTTTTCCATGTATATTTTGTCACTTGTTGGAATTAAACTTTTCATGACTTTAGTCTTTTCATGATTGACCTCAAGCCCAATTTTGCTGGCTATTGATGATAGTTCATTTGTGTTTTCCTGCATCGTTTTTATCTGACTGCTGATGAGAACTATGTCATCAGCAAAGTCGAGGTCCTCCAAATGGTCTCCTTGTATCCATTCGATGCCTTTATTACCAGTGCAGCTACCTTGGGCATACTATAACCAGTGATGGAAAATGTACAAGTGAAATAAACAAAAGAATATTAATGGCAAAAAGTAATTTTAATGTCATGAAGAACATACTAACATCAAAGCAAATAACACCAGAGCTAAAACTAAGCAAAGCAAACTGTTATGTCTTCTTAATGTTCCTATATGGTGCAGAAACAAGGACATTAGACAAGAAAACAGAACAGAGAATTGAAGCCTTTGAAATGTGGATATATAGAAGAATAGGTAGAATTGGATGGAAGGAAAAGAAAACAAACGATGAAGTCTTAAAGCAACTAAAAATGAAAAGATGAAACTAAGCACAATTCAAACAAGACAAGTGCGATTTTTGGGCCATTTTAAAAGACACAACAGCCTACTAAAAGTAATCCTGGAGGGGAAAATACAAGGTAGCAGAGGCAGACGAAGACTAATATGGACGAGTAACATTAAAAGATGGACAAATCAGCCTATGACAACCTGCACTATCAAAGCAAGAGACAGAGCAGAATGGCGCTCCATGGTAGCCAACCTTCGTTGCGGAGATGGCACATGATGATGAGGAGATTAAAGTACGCGTTCGATCCTGCCTTTGGACCCTCTATTGTTGTTTTTTTTTCTGTTATTGATTATTTGTAATTTTTTCCCCGAGTGTTGTAAACATACATCTTCCCCTGTAATGATTCATTTATATTAGCCAAGGCGTCATCATATCCAAAGCTGTTGGTGCAGACTCCCACTTCTTCTGTTTGGTTAGTTCATGGTCTCTTTTATGTCTTGAAACCACCTTCTTGGTCTGTCCCTGTCTCGTTGTCCAAAAACCATATCATCCAATTTTGTTATTTCCAGCCCGTCGTGTCTTTTGACGCGGCCATAGTGCTTTAATTTTCTCTGTTGAGTGGTATTATAATCATGTTTTAAAACTTTAAATATGTCTTCATTTCTTTTTTTCGTTGTCCAATGTAACCTAAGATTTTTCTGTAGCTTTTTGTATCGAATGAGCCACTTTTCTTCATTGTTGTTAGTGAGATTCTCCATGATTCACAACCATATGTTGTTATCGGAAGAGGCATGCTCTCAGCAATTCTACTTTCACTGTATTGCTGGTATTGTGTCACATGTTCTTTATAACATTAAATTGGTGTTTTGCTATTGCTAATATTATCTTGATCTCCTTCTAACAGTCTCCATTGCTTGTTACAACAGATCTCAGATATTCATTATTTGTTCCTATACTAACCTTTTCTTTCTCTCCATAAAATTTTTCATATTTTATTATAAATCCACATTTTAAGGGCTTAAATTTTCTGTTATATTTTTGGGGTCTAATGTTCATGTTTCTGCCCATACAGGAATGTTTAGAAGATATACAATGTTGCTATTTTTATTTTTTTTTAATTTGTCATTGTATCAATAATATAATATATGCTGATGATTCTGTAATACTAGGAGAAAATCCCGAAGATCTACAACATAACTTAATGAAATAAACATAAACATGTCCTGTTTATTTCATTGAGTAATTGTAGATCTTCAGGATTTTCTACTGCTAATACAGCATCATCAGCATATCTTATATTATTGGTACATGCACAAATAAAGGACCTACGGGAACATTTACGAAGACGTAATATCATGGGGTTCACAATACAGCAAAATCATTAACATCATAAAAGGACAACACGACATCAACATAACGATAAGCGACTAGTGAAGGAATTTAAATATCTAGAAAGTCTAGCGATCAACAATAATTCACAAGCAGCAGAAATAGACTCATGATGCAACACAATTTGTCAAATAATCGGACAGATGTAACCATTGTTGTCAAGCAAGGAAAGAGCGCCGGAGGAAAGACGGGCACTCTACAACACAATCTTCATTTCAACGAAATGCTATAAGTGCCAGGACGCTGGACTCAAGACCAATAAGCAAATTAATCACCACCGAAGTGATATGTGTTAGACGTATCTCAGGAAATAGTGTTTAAAGTGTTCCTTGTTGCAGTTTCCTCATATTCCAAGTCCGGCTTGTTGCAGGAGCTACTGAGTTAAGTGCTCTGCGCACACCGTGAGCTGTGTGTCTCATCTGTTTTGATCATGTTTCGATATTCCAATTGTTTACGATGAATGATGATATCGTGTGACAGGGAACAGTTGGCTGTGTTCACTTTCTGCGCGGTTTCGCCTTATGTCTTTTGGCGTGTGCAGAGACTGCTACGATGGGGACTACATTTACCTTTCTTTGTTTGGGAGATGAGATATTAATTCGGATGATTACGCTGGCACGGGCGGTTGAGCTATTATGGATTTTAATTCGTTTGCAGTGATACCGTGGCCTTCCATAACCAAATAACAGGAAAGAGATTGAAGGATAAGATCACATAAAAAAATATATTTTTAAATTATCACCATCATCAGTTATCATCATGATATTCCGGTTCCTGTTCAAGGTGGAGACGTTGTTTATCTCCTCTCTTGCAATAGACACGATATCGGTGGTCCAACTAGCGACCGTCGTCAAATATCGATTGTTACGAAACGGAAAGTCATGATTTTAACAACGAAAAATCACTGATTTAAAAAAATAAAATAGAACCACTCCCCATTTCTAGTAAAATAGGCCTCCAGATCAACACGAAAAAAAAAAAGATAAGTCCTGGATATTAACAACATGGCCTATGATACAACAATCAACAATGGAAGTTTACAAAAAGTTGCATATTCTACCTACCTAAGCAGCAAAATGTCCAGAAATGGAGACATAACATCAGAGGCCATGACACTCATCGCACAAGCATAAAATGCTTCAACAAACTAACCAACATCTGGAGATCCAAAGTTCTCAGTAAACGAATCAAACTTAAACTGTTGAACTCCAATGTGATACTATATAGTAGCTAACACATGGATGGGAACGGTGGAAATCGCCCAAAACATTAGATAGGAAATTAAATGCCTTCAAAAACAAATGTCTGAGTACGATCTCAAACATAAGAAAAAATTTTTTAAAATAGAAAAAAAATGGTATGTTAAAAGCTTTACGTGATTAGTGGACGAAATAACATCTCAAACATAAGCTGGAAAGAATACATTTCAAATGAACAGATAACAGACGGATTTAAACTAGAATACGTGTCGGGATTTATAAGAAGAATTTTTTAGTTGGCTGCGTGGCAGTGTGCCAAGCGTTCGGCTTTTCGTGGCAAGGCGCGGTGCCACTGAGTACGGGTTCGATCCCACTTCGGACCATATATTGTTCTTCGTTTTTTTCTATTGTTGTTTGTCTGTCATTTTTCCGAGTGCTAACACATACTTCTTTGTTCTATTATTCCCTCTTTATAAGAAGATGTTGGAAATACATTGATATGTGCTGAGAATGAATGAAGAAAGACTTTCCCATAAGGTATTTATGTGGAAACCATTTGGCAAAAGAAAACAAGGCAGGCTAAGAGAATCGCAGCGCAGAACAATTACCAGGGACAGCTCTACAATGGGATTAAGAATCAACCAAGCCCTAAAAGAACTAGCAGTAAATCGCTAATCGTGGAGAACTATAACTTCTGCCCTTTCTGCCGTTACGACCAAAGAGAAAAGTGAATGACATAAAAAAAATCATCATCGTCAACTGTCGTGCCTGGTGACGTTGGGGTTGTTTCTTCTACAGCTATTATTCATTTCTGTTTTTGCCTTCATCCATCATCATGTGCTATATCTGTAGCCAACATCATCATGTGCTATCTCTGTAGCCAACATCATCATGTGCTATATCTGTAGCCAACATCATCATGTGCTATATCTGTGGGACTAGCCAACATCGTCATGTGCTATCTCTGTAGCCAACATCATCATGTGCTATATCTGTGGGACTAGCCAACATCGTCATGTGCTATATCTGTTGGCGTAGATAACATCATCATGTGCTATATCTGTAGCCAACATCATCATGTGCTATATCTGTTGGCGTAGATAACATCATCATGTGCTATATCTGTAGCCAACATCATCATGTGCTATATCTGTAGCCAACATCATCATGTGCTATATCTGTAGCCAACATCGTCATGTGCTATATCTGTTGGCGTAGATAACATCATCATGTGCTATAATTGTAGCCAACATCATCATGTGCTATATCTGTAGCCAACATCATCATGTGCTATATATATAGCCAACATCATCATGTGCTATATCTGTAGCCAACATCATCATGTGCTATATCTGTAGCCAACATCATCATGTGCTATATCTGTAGCTAACATCATCATGTGCTATATCTGTTGGCGTAGAACACATCATCGTGTGCTATATCTGTAGCCAACATCATCATGTGCTATATCTGTAGCCAACATCATCATTAGCTATATCTGTTGGCGTAGTCATCATCATCATGTCCACAATCGGCTCAATCCACCGTGCCTCATATTAATTCTCTTGTTGACCGTTTTCCATGCCATGACACCAAGCTATGTAGTATTTTCTCTCTTTGTCGTGTGCGATCTCTTTCTCTGTATTGTGCCAGCTGTAACCAAGTGTTCCAACTTTCCTCTTCTCATGATGTGCTCGAAAAATGTTGATTGTTTCTTTCTGATGTTTTTTAGGAGCTACCTTTTTGTGATGATCTCTTTCAGAATTTTCACAGTGGTCTTTTCAGCTGTCCAGGGAACTTTCAGCATTCTTCTGAGAAACCCCATCTCTGGGGCCTCTAATCGTCTTTCAGTTTGTTTGTTTGCTGTCCATGATTCGTTTGCGTAGGTCAGAACTGGTTCTGAAAAAGCACCGATGATCTCTCTTTCTCACTTCTATTGACATAAATTTGTTGCATAAGACGTTTTTCATTTTCTGAAATGCTATTTTGGCCTGAGCTACTATGCTTTGTATTTCTGTGGTGCATCTTCCATCTGATGTTATTACTGTGTCCAAGTAATTGACGCGTTGCACTTGTTTCAGATTTGTCCTGTTTATTTGTATGCTGCATGATGGTGATGATTGTTTCTTTTATATGACCATTACTTCTGTTTTCTTACTATTCAGACTGAGACCTTCCTTGTTGCTTTCTTTTACTATTATGTCTATGATTTCTTGTAGTTCATTCTATGTTTCTGCCATTAAGACTGTGTTACCAGCGTATTGCAAATTATTTATGTTGTGACCGTTGACTTCAAGTCCTTTTATATCTACTATTGATCTCATAATATTTTAATTGTAAAGTGAAAACAAATCCAGATATACCATTCTTTTAAACTGCTTTCCTCTCTCTCTCTCTCTCTCTCTCTCTCTCTCTCTCTCTCTCACTCTCTCTCTCTCTCTCTCTCTCTTTCTCTGTAGTTTTTTCTTGTCTTTGTTTTTTTTTCGCTTCCAGTTATCGCATTAGTCACTTTTTAGTCAAAGGCTAACGGAGTCAACAGCAAAAAAAAAAAAAAACAACAACAACAAAAGGCAACAAAACACCCACCATCGTAATTACTTTCAAGAGTCATGGGTCGCCACAATCTTAAATGCAGCAAACTAATTGCCCCGAAACGACCTGGCATTACCCACTTTTACAACCGTGTTGCTAATGAGATGGAAATGCCACGCTAAATGTTGCATTTTGGGCAGGCTCAGACATTACATAAGCAATAATATAATAACTTGTCAACATGTGCTGGTTGTACTTCATGTCAAGTGTGTGTGTGTGGTTTGGTGTCATGTGATGTTATACGGTGTGGTGTCTGTGTTGAATCTATCAGAAAAAATTTGCGAGAGGGAAGAAATACCTAAGAACGGGAAAGAATGTTATATGATCAAACTACCAAAGAAATGAAGTTTACAGGAGTGCACAAATTATAGGGGAATTATGCTACTATCAGTGCCAGGAAAAATATTAAGCAGAATCATTCTGGACAGACTAAAGGAGGCCATAGAGAAACATTTGAGAGATGATCAAGCAGGTTTTAGGAAGAACAGATCATGCGCTGATCAAATAACTACTCTACGTATAATAGTTGAACTACAGTCCTCAATTTATATTGGATTCATAGATTACGAAAAGGCATTTGGCAAAATACTTTGGAAGTTGCGGAACTCATTACGGAATCCCCATAAAGTTTATTAACTGGATAAGAACAATGTATGAAGGAACGAAATGTAGAGTGGTGCATGAATGACAGCTTACAGAAGCATTTGAAATAAGAACAGGAGTAAGGCAGGGATGCCTTCTGTCTCCATTTCTCTTTCTACTGGCCATAGATTGGATTATGAGAATAGGTCAAAACAACAGAAATGGTCACTGACCAAGCAACTTAATGATTTAGTCTTTGCTGATGACATAGCTCTCCTATCACACAACCATCAACAGATGCAGGATAAAATGAGCATATTTGATGAGAGATCACAACAGCTAGGTTTGTAAATTTATAGAGATAAAACCAACATTATGAAAATTAATGCAGTTGGCAATAACCAAATAAAATTAGGAGAAATACCTCTACTAGACGTACAATCTTACATATATCTGGGCAGTAATGTAGATAACGAGGGAGAAACAGAAAATGATACCAAAATAAGGATATCAAAAGCAAGAGGAGATCTAGTTGCACTGAGAAACATATGGAAGTCCAAAGAAATTAGGTTAAATACAAAAATAAAATTTTCAACTCCAATGTTAAATCAGTTCTATTATATGGCTGTGAAACATGGAGAACAACAAAATTGACAATTATGAAGATACAGACTTTCATTAATGGATGCTTACGCAGAATAAAAAGATGGAAATGGGCGGACAAAATCACTAACATAGAATTATGGAAATGTACCAGTCAAATACCAGTGGATAAAGAGATACAGCGAAGACGATGGCGCTGGATAGGACACACACTGCGGAAGCCAACTGAGAGTATTACACAACAGGCCCTTTTTTGGAATCCTCGGGGGAAAAGACACAGAGGAAGACCACGATTCTTGGGGAAGACAGACAGAAGCAGAGATGAAGATGATGGGGAAAGCATGGAATGATCTTAAAAGAATGGCAAGCAACAGAATGACTTGGAAAGTGTTTGTTGAAGACCTATGCTCCATAGGGAGCTGAAAGGTAGAAGAAGAATTATGAAAAGGAAAATAAATGTGCAAAATTACCTTCTTTGAAAGTTCTGTTATGAGCCGAAGAAGATAAGTGTGGAGGGCATAGTTCCAGGTAATTGAAAGGACTATCTAGATGAAGGTGGTTGTAAAATATCATAGACAAGTTGGCATGATCGCGCTGTACATCTGGAGCGGAAAAAAAAGAGAAAACTGTAGACTTGCTATTATGGGAGCTACGTCTCAAAAGGAACAAGCTTGATTATTATTGCTATTATTATTATCGCCAGTATTATCATTGCTATTATTATTATCACCATTATTATCATTGCTATTATTATTATCGCCAGTATTATTATTGCTATTATTATTATCGTCAGTATTACTATTGCTACTATTATTATTGTTATTTTGTCTATACTGTTTGGGAATTCATGGACTGTGGTAACAAACGAACCACAGTCGAACGGTTCTTAGCTGGTAAAGATAACACAGAAAGGACATGTAAGTCTATGTGATAGTTTTCTCCATCGTTAATGATTAACTGAAATGTGGCAGCAATTCTTTGAGCATTTCTCTGATAATTATTGCTGACTGGAATCTCGTCAAAATGTTTCTGGAAAAAACCATACAAATGTGTTACAAGAAAACACAGACTCCTCATGGCAGTGAAACCCGGCAACATTAAATCGCCATCACAGAGTCGGTCCTTCGGCTGAGCAAAACCTTGTTTCTATATCAGAGAAGGTCTGTCTTCATAAAAGCAGTCGATGTAAACCCAGACTGGTTATCGCCGTGTTCTCTGTGGTGGTGGAGTTTATTGAAGTATAAAATCAATTGCTGCAGGACAAGTTTCAAACTCTCCAGTAAAAAACAGGAATTGAAAACAAACATAAATTGCCGGCCGTCAGATTATCAGCTTGGGTCGAGTAGCTAGCGTTCGTGCTCGTGGCATTCAAACCAGCTTCATCGATATCTATATCCTTGAGATGAAGGGTACCAGCTACAAAATAGGGGCTGTGGAATGATACAATACAGAGAAGGAAGCATAACACATACAAGAGAAGAACAGGGAGATGACAACGAACTAAGCACGTGTGTCAAGGGCATTCAATGTCCATCCCAACTATATTGTTTTCATGAAGGAAATACATACAGAAATAAAAGCTTGTGAATTATTTTTAACAATAATAACACATACAATAATATCGTCAACTTTTAACTATCACCAAAACTCAACTCGAGGCTGAGAAGCACATTTTTGGAATTTCCTGCAATGACACATTTACAAACAATGAGCTGCTTGACACTAATGGAAAGCCAAGGACGTTCATTATACAGCGTAGATGTCTGGTCTACCTGTGCTGAATGTAAGGCAAACCAAAGTCATACTAAATGTAGAGAAAACAGCAAAAGTAGATGTATGTAAATGTGACTAGAGGATGCTTGACTGGAGCGTAGCTGCTATGGAACTGCTCGCTAGAGACAGATCGAGCTGGAGGCAGGCAGTAAATGCTGGTCTAAAAGCGTACGAACCCAAACTGAGACAATAATGTTCACAAATAAAGAAAAATAAACCTTTAAGGAATCCCACGCACGGGAAGTGTCATTGTCTGTCGAGACGGACAGGATCCCACCACCAGATCTAGAACTAATCCTCAATGATGTCATACATTTAGCATTGAAAGCTCTGCATATAATGTACCGCTGTATAGTTAATAATGTACCGGGAATAGCGTCGACTATTATAATATACCTGTCTCCCACGTTCAGAAAATTTACAGCTTTAAACTTTACGCGTACTTAGGAATCCAGTGAGAGAGATTTGATGAGTTTGATTTGTTTGCTAAAGATCGTAAAGTTTCACACGTTAACAAATATAACAGCAAACCACACTCATAGCAGACTCCGGTAAGTCACGTGGTTCATAAATCAAGGTATATTATTAGTTGTAAAATATTGCTTAGTTCTAATACGTTCACTCACTTCAGCATGCAGATCCCGATCAAAAGGCGAGGACACAGAAATAATATCGGGTGATTACACTTAAAGTTAGTAAGGTATGGGTACCATGTACACCATCCAGCGTATTTCAATATCGTGTTAACACCCATTTACTTCATTACTAATGGCGCATGGTATGCTCGATGTGCTTAATATCATCCCAGGCTGCCCTAATCTCCTTGATAACAATCCTCCGGTACCTATTTTCAGAGCTAGTGTGAACTCGTTTGCAGAATCGGTCCGGAAAAAAAAAAAAATATCGGCAGATTCCGAAACTGAACGCGGTCCCTACAGGTCAATAGCGAATTCGCCGAACACACATATACCATTACCACTCATTATGTTAAAAATGAGGAACTATAATATCTATCTATCTATTGTCCTTTCGAGCCGAAGACGGCACATAGGGCAGAATTACAATCTCAAAAGCAGAAACCTTGCGTGACAAAGTGGCACATATTGCAGAGATCACTGCTTCTAAAATCTATGGTTCTGTTTCCATAACAATACTTTTTACAATGACAGCTTGTCAAGCCATCGATCAATCTCCTTAGTCGCCTCTTACGACATGCCTGGAAGGTCACAGTGTCACTATTCTTTACTTCCCTCATAATGAGGCCCCGGTAACACACTGGAGTGTGTTTTAGCAACTGGATGTATTCTACATCTTGGCAAACAACTATAATAAGACATGAATAAATGGCTTGTGAGGTCTACTAAAATAAAAAAAAAACATCAAAACATTGTCATTGATTTTCTTTGCAAAATAGATAGTTGTAATGTCCATTCGGCACAGTTGAAGTGAAAACAGAAAAGATTGAGTACCTTAATTAATGAGTTGACTAAAGTAACAATATCGAGGCAGCATTCCCTCTTATCACAAAATGATGTGATTTAGTCCCGTGTAATTGAAAATACCTCTATCCGGCGACCTTTAATGTCATCATTTACTATGTGCGCGTGTACACTACAATTGGTGCGCTCTTCTCCATGTATACAGAACATTGTGCTCGAAAAAGATCCATTAGAATACAAATCTTTTATATGATTAAACACGATAGTCTCAGCATAGAGCACAAGCTCCGTAACAAACCTGCTGTTTGTCTGTCTGATAATATATTCAATGAGAATGTAAATACATTCTATGAGAATGTTTCGAGAGTTTTCAGGATCAGTATTTTCAGCACGCGAGTCGTGACCAATGTGGGTCAGTCCCTTGATTTAGACTATCAAGAAGATAAAGGACCGAAACACTTGCTCGACGAAACCCCTTCTGAAGATCAGACAGCCTCCTGCTGAAATGTTCTATATAAACATTTCCTATCACTGGAATCTTACGTGAGAATTAATTTAGTATTTATGTCTACGTTATTGTTGACAAGAGCAATGCGTTTCGAAGTTATTCCTTATTAAGAGACACATTTTAACTTTCTTCTTTTTTCTCTAAGCTTGTCAATTGATTCTCTGCGCACTGTTTGCACAATTTGATTCTTATTCTTCTTCTTCCTCTATCCTTCCTCCATTGCCGTTGGCGTCGAGGGGAGATACAATCTGCGATTCTTTGCTCTTCTGTTGGCCTCTTCTGGTGTTATCCGTCCTAGTGACTCTAGTATTCCCTTTATCCATCTCTTTCTCGGTCTTCCTCTTGATCTGGCATTTTCGTAGCGTTTGTTTATGGCTCTTTGAGTCATGTTAGTTCTTTTTGTCTTGTTATGTGGCCGAACCAATTTATCTATTGTTTCTTTATGTATTCGATGGCTGGTTCAATTTCGAGTTTCTTCCTCAGGTCAGTGTTTTCTTACTCTGTCCCTTAAGCTGTTTCCTGTCATTCTTCTGACACATTTCATTTCGGTGGTCGTTATCTTTCTTATTGTTCTAGAGTCCAGCGTCCAATTCTGGCACTGATAGCACAGAGTTGGTAGAAAAATTGATTTGTATATTGCCCTTTTTGCTTCAGCAGTTATTGCTTTGTTTTTCAATAGTGTTGATACTTGGCCTATAACTTGGCATGCTTTGTTACACCTTACATCTATCTCTGTCTCTTGGTTATTGTCTTGTGTTAATGTGCTACCCAGATATTTAAAATTGTCAACTTGCTTCAGAGTTATATTATCTAATATGATGTTTAGTTTTCTTTCTTTCTCACTATTGCCATTACTTCAGTTTTGTTTATGTTGATCTTCATGTTGCATTGTTTACAAGTGTTGTTTAGCCTGTTGATATGTTCTTGTAGGTCCTCAGTTGTTTCATGTATCAGAACTTGGTCGTCTGCAATTAGTATTTCTTTTATTTCTTCCTCTCTTCTGTCGTTTTCTGGTACGTATATTTCGTTCTCTTTTGTGTTATCGCTTGATATCATCCTTGTTGGTATAATTCATTTGATTGGGCATGCTAATTTGCATATATTGTCCATATATGTGATGGAAAGTAAGGGGGAAAGCACGCAGCCTTGTCTTACTCCGGAGTTAATGGTGAAATGTTTAGAGTAGCCTGCTAAAGATCTTACAGTAGTGCGACTACTTTGATAGAGGCTCTTGCATATCTCTACTAGGTGGTGACTCACTCCGTACAAGGGCAATACGGACCATAATTGTTCCCTGTCCACCCTATCGAACGCCTTTTCTTGGTCAATAAAAGCTGTATATAGTGTTTTATTATTATGCTCTATTGTTTTCTCCGCTAGTTGTTTTATGATAAATAGGGCATCTGTGCAACCTCTGTTCCTCCTGAAGCCGATGTGAGCTGCAACCATTTGATTGAATGTAAATATCTTCAACAGCCATTAGTTCAAAGAAAACGCTTTCAAAACATGCTTATAACCACAGGAAACATAAATCACAACAAAATTGAAAGAGTCTTCGGTATTGGCCTTCACAAATTATTTTTGAGGAAGCTTCAAAGTAAATTTCAATTTTCTTTTAAAGTTTCTAAATTTATATTATGAGTATTTCGAAATATTTGAAAGTCTGCCAACGAGGTCTTGTTATGTTTTGACAAAACTTTTCTAAGAAAAATTTCATTGAATTATTTTTAGCTGCTAAAATCACGAATTATGAATTGTTTTCTAGGAACTTCCTTGATGTTATGATTCTCGCATTTCAGAGGTAAACACGACACACCGCGCAACAACTAGCGCTCCTAAGAATCGTTTTACTGCTAGTATCTGCAGATTGTAGTCAATTCTTTTACTGATATGTGGATCTTCCTCTTTTACTTCGGGTGTTTTTTTAGATTTCCCTTTTTTCCTCTCTTATATGGTATATTTTTTGCCTTAACTGGGGAAATGCCAAGAGTAAGTCCTTTATTTGTCGAGTTTTTCCTTATTAGAATGTACATTTATAGTTATTGGTTTGCCATTTTACGCAACATTTTATTTATTGTCTGTACTATTTCAATGCAAATGTTTCCAGTTATTATTTATTCTGTTACTAGTAGAGCCAACGTTAAGGCTATCCAGTTACTAGTAGAGCCAACGTTAAAGCTATCCAGTTACTAGTAGAGGCAGCGCTAAAACTATCCAGTTACTAGTAGAGGCAACGATAAAACTGTCCAGTTACTAGTAGAGGCAACGCTAAAGCTATCCAGTTGTTAGTAGAGTCACCGCTAAAGCTATCCAGTTACTAGTAGAGCCAACGTTAAAGCTATCCAGTTACTAGTAGAGGCAACGTTAAAGCTATCCAGTTACTAGTAGAGCCAACGCTAAAACTCTCCAGTTACTAGTAGAGGCAACGCTAAAGCAATCCAGTTACTAGTAGAGGCAACTCTAAAGCTATCCAGTTACTAGTAGAGGCAACGCTAAAGCTATCCAGTTACCAGTAGAGGCAACGCTAAAGCTATCCTGTTACCAGTAGAGGGAACTCTAAAGCTATCCAGTTACTAGTAGAGGCAACTCTAAAGCTATCCAGTTACCAGTAAAGGCAACGCTAAAGCTATCCAGTTGCTAGTAGAATCACCGCTAAAGCTATCCAGTGAGGCAACTCTAAAGCTATCCAGTTATTAGTAGAGGCAACTCTAAAGCTATCCAGTTACTAGTAGAGGCAATTCAAAGCTATCCAGTTACCAGTAGAGGCAACGCTAAAGCTATCCAGTTGCTAGTAGAATCACCGCTAAAGCTATCCAGTTGCTAGTAGAATCACCACTAAAGCTATCCAGTGAGGCAACTCTAAAGCTATCCAGTTACTAGTAGAGGCAACGCTAAAGCTATCCAGTTACTAGTAGGGCCAACGCTAAAGCTATCCAGTTACTAGTAGAGGCAACGCTAAAGCTATCCAGTTACTAGTAGAGGCAACGCTAAAGCTATCCAGTTGCTAGTAGAGTCATCGCTAAAGCTATCCAGTGAGGCAACTCTAAAGCTATCCAGTTGCTAGTAGAATCACCGCTAAAGCTATCCAGTGAGGCAACTCTAAAGCTATCCAGTTATTAGTAGAGGCAACTCTAAAGCTATCCAGTTACTAGTAGAGGCAATTCCAAAGCTATCCAGTTACCAGTAGAGGCAACGCTAAAGCTATCCAGTTGCTAGTAGAATCACCGCTAAAGCTATCCAGTTGCTAGTAGAATCACCACTAAAGCTATCCAGTGAGGCAACTCTAAAGCTATCCAGTTACTAGTAGAGGCAACGCTAAAGCTATCCAGTTACTAGTAGGGCCAACGCTAAAGCTATCCAGTTACTAGTAGAGGCAACGCTAAAGCTATCCAGTTACTAGTAGAGGCAACGCTAAAGCTATCCAGTTGCTAGTAGAGTCATCGCTAAAGCTATCCAATTGCTAGTAGAGTCATCACTAAAGCTATCCAATTGCTAGTAGAGTCATCGCTAAAGCTATCCAGTTGCTAGTAGAGGCAACGCTAAATCTATCCAGTTGCTAGTAGAGTCATCGCTAAAGCTATCCAGTTGCTAGTAGAGTCATCGCTAAAGCTATCCAGTTGCTAGTAGAGTCATCGTTAAAGCTATCCAGTGAGGCAACTCTAAAGCTATCCAGTTACTAGTAGAGTCACCGCTAAAACTATCCAGTGAGGCAACTCTAAAGCTATCCAGTTACTAGTAGAGTCATCGCTAAAGCTATCCAGTTACTAGTAGAGGCAACTCTAAAGCTATCCAGATACTAGTAGAGGCAACGCTAAAGCTATCCAGTTGCTGGTAGAGTCATCGCTAAAGCTATCCAATAAGATGACTTCACTCTGATGGGTGGAGCTTCCATTTCATCTGTTCGTATCTAGATACTGTATACCCACAATCAGGCCAACTTATTTACCTGCTGCTTGTATGCAGTAGACAGTACCACTTTCCGTTGCCTTGATGCCTTCTACAAGTAAGCTGGAGCTAGAAAACTCTAAGAGAGTGAACCCAAACATACATCAACCCTGCTGTCTTGTTGTGATGGTGAGACTTTCAAGTAAATTAGTTCTGGGCTAGAGAGATAATCGTAGATAAACAAACAAGACAAGGGGAAATTACTCTTTCACAGCTCTAGCAGCCTAATATTTCGACACAACTACAGAAACTACACATTACAGAGAAGTTGCATTTTACAATCGTTAAATATTACAAAAACAACAATTACAGAGGCTGCATGCTACATATACTAAACATTACAAATACTGAACATTATAAATGCAAAACATTATAAGTACTGAACTTTATAGAAACTACATAAGACAAATTTTAAACATTACTAATCAACACATTTCAGAGACTACCTATTACAAGTACTAAACACTAGAATACTAAACGCTACAAATACATGTAATACATTAGAGAGACTACATACTGCAAATACTATACATTACAAATAATAAACATAATAAATCTACACATGCTACCTATTGCGCATACCAAACACCACACACACAACACCTTTTGTAGACTATTCATTTTAGATAAATCAGATAGCAGATATTATTGATATTATACACACTATATAATGTAAATGACTACATATACATATAATAACAGGCACAGCATATAACAGACAGTGCGCATTATAGATTATAACATTACACACGTCACATGTTATATGTACTTTAAGTTGCAGAAAGTAAAGATGATAGGCACAACACATTGCAGACACTACGCATTACACAAACTATTACAAAAATAACACATTGCACAACACATTACAGAAATTACACATTACATAGTACATTACAGAGATTATCCACTACACAACACACTACACAATAGTGTAATTAAAATTACACTTAGAAATATTACACATTACAAAAATTACACATTACAAAAATTACACATTACAGAAATTATGAATTAAACAACACATTACAGAAGTTACACATTACATAAAACATTACACAAATTACACAACACATTATAGACATTACACATTACAGAAATTACACATTAAACAATACCTTACAAAAGTTGCACAACACATTATAGAAATTACACATTACACATTATGTTTCAGAAATTACACATTATGGCAGTTACACATTACACAACACATCATAGAAATTAAACACTACACAGGAGGTGAAGGCGCGCCTCCCAAAACCAGAGCTGGAAGTTGTCAGCAACTCACAGCTGATGGCTTGTGCCAGGATAGGTGAACCAGAACCATCTAGACCCTGCTCCACCTCTCCGTGGTGCCTCTAGTAACAGACTAACTTGTCTAGTCTAGCCAAGCGAGTAGGAATCGAAGAAGGAAGACAACCCGGTACTCAAAAATGTCATGCTGAAGTCGGATGTGTTGGGCCGAAAGGCGCAAATATCACAGTTATACTGTAAACCACAACACAATGCAGACACGCCTACTTAACGTCCTTTTAAGGGCGGATGATAACAAGGTACACTCCTTAAGTCATCGGGTGAACGCAAGCAAGCAAACACTACACATTATCTTACAGAAATTATACATTATAGAAGTTACATTTTACACAACACATTATATACATTACAAATTACATAAATTACACATAACAGAAATTACACATTACACAACTCGTTACAGAAACCACAGGTGATAGACACAACATATTACAGAAACTACACATCAAAAGTATTACATATTGCAAGAATTATACGTTACACAGACAACATATCACAAGTATTGCATATTGCAGAACTACATGTTACACAGACAACATATCACAAGTATTGCATATTGCAGAACTACACGTTACACAGACTACACATCGCAAGTATTGCATATTGCAGAACTACACGTTACACAGACAACATATCACAAGTATTGCATATTGCAGAACTACATGTTACACAGACAACATATCACAAGTATTGCATATTGCAGAACTACATGTTACACAGACAACATATCACAAGTATTGCATATTGCAGAACTACATGTTACACAGACAACATATCACAAGTATTGCATATTGCAGAACTACATGTTACACAGACTACACATCACCAGTATTTCCAGGAACTACACAGAAGAATTACAACTGCAGGAACTACACACTATAAGCTCTACACTTACAGAAGCTACAATTTATTGATACAACACACCATAGACAGTGAATTAAATATAATAGACGCAACATATATTAAATAATATCTATCTATCTATCTTTCGTTCGCCTGAAGTATTGTCTATATCTGCAATGTCGTTTCCTGTATAAATTTTACTGTCTTTTGTAATTCTTGCAGTGGCCCATATAGTTTTGTCTGTAGTGTTGTATCTATGGGCCAATGGATTTTCCTCAGTCTACTATATTCAGTGGGAGCCGCAATAGCTCAGTGGTTAGTGAACTGGACTACCACGGACAAGGGGTAGGGTTCGATCCCAACCGACGGCTTCCGGGTTCACCCAGCCTTAAATGGGTACCAAATTACCAGGGTTAAATGGTAATTTTTTTCTGGGAAAGTAAAGCAGCATGGGCGTAATACTGACCACATTACCCCAAAAATCATGTGCTGAAGGTCAGTAAAATATAGGGTCACTAACATCATATTTCCCTATACGCCACTTGGCGTGACGGGGGTACTTTACTTTTTTTTTTTTACTATATTCAGTGCAGTCTTGAAGTATGTGTTCAGCAGTTTGGGACACCTGTCCACATGTACAAATAGTTGAGGTGCCGATCTTGAATTTTGTATACATATGACTATGGAGTCTATTGTGTCCTGTTCTGAGGCGTATAATGATAAGTTGTTCATATCTATTCATATTATGAAAGGTTTAAAGTATTAAATAATATAAATATAAACATCACACCCGCCACTATACCTTAAACACGTACAAATAGATTGTTATATAATTTATATAAATCAACAAAAAGTCTCTTTATAACAAAGTTGATCAATTTTAATGTGTTTACAAATTACGCCTTTTGTTTTAGTAAACGCCAACAATGCATGTAATTACCGTAATTTATTAATGTTGCCGCATGGATGAAGAAGTATGGTTGGTTGTGATAAAATAATTATAACAAAAACGATCAATAATGTTGCACACGAAGAAGATAACAAATGTCACTCATAAAGTTTAAAATAAAAAAATTGATATACATATTTTAGAAGATGATTCATTACCTGAATAATTGGTATTCAGTGTATAACATCGCAAAACAAAACATGAAATTACGATAATGTAAAAAATAAAAGCATTTATAATCATCATGTTGTTGCATGCACACGAGGTTAGTTAATAGTGTCCTTTCACGCACTTTTGCATTAATAATACAACAGCAAAATACAAAAGTTGTACGGAAGTAATAATGTAAAAAATATAAACAATAAGATGAATAAAATTAATAACACTGCAAGACAATACACAAATATATTAATGATACAAAGATACAAATATTAAAGTGGAGGGACATGAAATGTGAAAGCTTCATTAAACACATCACACATGTGGTACAAATTAATACTGCCTCCTAAGCGTTTATTTTGTCTTTGACTCTGTGTCAGGATCATTGTCATTATACCCGGACTATGTCAATTAGCGTTTAGAAACTCAGAGCTAGGCAATCTCACTATACTCGGACAACGTCAATTAGCGTTGAGAAACTCAGAGCTAGGCCATCACACTATACTCGGACAATGTCAATTAGCGTTGAGAAACTCAGAGCTAGGCCATCACACTATACTCGGACAATGTCAATTAGCGTTTAGAAACTCAGAGCTAGGCAATCTCACTATACTCGGACAACGTCAATTAGCGTTGAGAAACTCAGAGCTAGGCAATCTCACTATACTCGGACAATGTCAATTAGCGTTGAGAAACTCAGAGCAAGGCCATCTCACTATACTCGGACAATGTCAATTAGCGATGAGAAACTCAGAGCTAGGCCATCTCATTATACTCGGACAATGTCAATTAGCGTTGAGAATCTCAGAGCTAGGCCATCTCACTAGACTCGGACAATGTCAATTAGCGTTGAGTAACTCAGAGCAAGACCATCGTCACCATACCCAGACTATGTCAATTAGCGTTGAGAATCCCAGAGCAAGACCATCTCACTATACCCAGACAATGTCAATTAGCGTTGAGAATCCCAGAGCAAGACCATCTCACTATACCCAGACAATGTCAATTAGCGTTGAGAATCCCAGAGCAAGACCATCTCACTATACCCAGACAATATCAATTAGCGTTGAGAATCCCAGAGCAAGACCATCTCACTATACCCAGACAATGTCAATTAGCGTTGAGAAACTCAGAGCTAGGCCACCTCACTATACTCGGACAATGTCAATTAGCGTTGAGAATCCCAGAGCAAGACCATCTCACTATACCCAGACAATGTCAATTAGCGTTGAGAATCCCAGAGCAAGACCATCTCACTATACCCAGACAATATCAATTAGCGTTGAGAATCCCAGAGCAAGACCATCTCACTATACCCAGACAATGTCAATTAGCGTTGAGAATCTCAGAGCTAGGCCATCTCATTATGCCAGAGAGACCATCGTCACTATACCCAGACAATGTCAATTAGCGCTGAGAAACTCAGAGCAAGACCATCGTCACCGTACCCAGACAATGTCAATTAGCGTTGAGAATCCCAGAGCAAGACCATCTCACTATACCCAGACAATGTCAATTAGCATTGAGAATCTCAGAACATGACCATCTCATTATACCCAGACAATGTTAATTAGCGTTGAGAATCCCAGAGCAAGACCATCTCACTATACCCAGACAATGTCAATTAGCGTTGAGAATCCCAGAGCAAGACCATCTCACTATACCCAGACAATGTCAATTAGCGTTGAGAAACTTAGAGCATGACCATCTCACTATACCCAGACAATGTCAATTAGCGTTGAGAAACTCAGAGCATGAACATCTCACTATACCCAGACAATGTCAATTAGCGTTGAGAAACTCAGAGCAAGACCATCATCACTATCAGCTGCAGAAAGCTGGTTCACAAATTATAGCGATTTTACTTTTCTATTTTTGTTTTTATAGCTTTGCCCAAATAACGGCATACACCCTAATCTATTCAGTTTTCAACTGGAGGATAATTTTACTTGCTAGCTTCAACATAGATTGTCTTTTTTTTTATCGTCTTTCTCTTTTAAATCTGTGTTTGATCTCATCTACCTTGATATTAGCACTCACTTTAAAAAAGCTCGACCCCAAACAGATATACATGATTCTGTTATGAACGTGCTTGAGATAGGTTTCCAGCAATTTATATTTCCTTCCATCCATTCTCATCCAGTATCATCCATATCTGGATGCCGGTTATGGTCCCCACACCACGATGGCAGTCAGAGGATCTCATGTATAGAGACAATGGCTGCGATCTCCGACTAGTACAGTCACTGCCAAGAAGGAAAGGAAAGGCAAACTACCTTCTTATATTGCCTAGACTAATCCATGACAAATCACAACTTTATATCTGCAGCTAACGACGTTAATGAGGACTCCACAGCCACCTCGTCCGGTAGTGAGCGTCCTGTGCTACAGGTGACACCCGATCGTCATCAAGCTACTGTATGCAAGATCAAAAATAAAGAGACACTAGCAATAGGAACTTGGAACATTAGATCAGCATTCCAGGTTGGTAAAATAGAAAACATCAGCCAAGAAATGAAGAGAATGAAATTGAACATCTTGGGACTACATGAAATGACATGGACAGGAGCAGGATTATTACAACGCTACAGTGGAAATGTAATTTACTCTGGGGGAACCACACACGAAAGAGGAGTAGGCATCATATAAGATAGAGAAAGAAGCAAAACAGTGAAAGGATTTTGGCCAGTATCAGACAGAATTCTGCGAGTAAAATTTAGAGGTAGACCAATGGAAATCAACATAATTCAAGCTTATGCACCAACAAGTAATAGCGAGGAAGAAGACATTGACACTTTTACAATGAGCTAGAGATGACCATGGAACAATGCAAATCCCAAGAAATAAATATTATATTGGGAGATTTCAATGCAAAGGTAAAAACAGCTAAAGTGCAAAATATGTCGGGGGGGGGGGGGGGGGGCATGGCCTTGGAGAGACGAATGACAGAGGGGATAGATTTATAGGTTGGGCAAAGACACATGAAATGATCATAGGTAACACTTGGTTCATACCACAGCCTAGGCAACTATGGGCATGGCGAAACCCAGACAAAAAAGTGCACAATCAAATTGATTTTATACTGGTACAGAGAAGATTCAGGAATGGGCTCATCATCATCGAGTGCCTTCTCCGCAACGAAGGTTGGCTATCATGGTGCGCCATTCTGCTCTGTCTCTTGCTTTGATGGTGCAGGTTGTCATAGGCTGATTTATCCATCTTTTGATGTTACTCGTCCATGTTAATCTTGGTCTGCCTCTGCCTTTTTTACCTTGTATTTTCCCCTCCAGGATTACTTTTAATAGGCTGTTGTGTCTTTTAACATGGCCCAAAAATCGCATTTGTCTTGTTTGAATTGTGCTTAGTAGTTCTCTTTTCATTTTTAGTTGTTTTAAGACTTCATCGTTTGTTTTCTTTTACTTCCATCCAATTCTACCTATTCTTCTATATATCCACATTTCAAAGGCTTCAATTCTCTGTTCTGTTTTCTTGTTTAATATCCATGTTTCTGCACCATATAGGAATATTGAGAAGATGTAACATTTTGCTAGGAATGGGCTAACACAGCGGTCGTCAAACTTTTTCGACCACGGAGCCCTAATTCTTAACCACAAATCACCGCGGCAGCACCTTATATCAACAAAAATTACAATGTTAAAAACCCAAACTTTTAAGAACATTTTAACGGCATATTTAACAGGTTATTATATTTATGTAATAAAAGTATAAGTGAATCAACTTACATTGTGATATTTATTTGCTGTATAAAGTCAATGGGAAGAATGAGCTTGCTTCATCCTCACCAGGTCCTCAAATCTTGGCACAAGTTTGGAAATTCCCACTCTAATCTCTTTCTCAGCGTTCAAATGTGATCTGTATTTGGTTTTTATAGCTGCCAGTGCCGAAAAACCGGTCTCACATAAGTAGGTAGTCGCAAATGGAATTAATACACGGAGGGCCTTCTGCCTACTTCTGGAAATTCTTGCTTTACAAAGCTCCAAAATTCTGGTAGTGATGAGGAAGCTAATCTTGCTTTCAAAGTTGCGTCTGATGAAATATCAATCAATTGCTCTTGTTCTTTCGAAGTGAGAGTTGTGGGTAGTGCTGTACTAAACGGGTTTTTAATCCAATCATACTGGTCTGCCTCTCCTGAGAAATACTTGTCAAAATAAGCAATGAGCTGTGTTAAATGACCTACAAACACACCTGTTAGTTCTTCACTTAAACTCAAATCATTATCAACTAAAAGTGCATGTAGAGTTGGAAAACAGTAACTAAAATCTTTGTCGACCAGTTTTTCCTTCCACAATAATAATTTTCTTCTGAAGGCGGAAACTTTCTCCGACAGTTGTAGTATGTGCGTTTCAGTACCTTGCAGGGACATGTTTAACGAATTTAGTTTTTCAAATATATCACAAAGATATGCCAACTTCAAAACAAAGTCGTCATCCACAAACTTTCCTGAACTAGAATGCTTTTCTTCAACAAGATAGCAATGAAGCTCATTTCTCAGTTCATAGACCCTTTTCACGACATTTCCACGTGAAAGCCATCGAGAGTTACAATAATAGAGCAAGGAAGTATGTGTGGCTCCCATAACAATGCACATTTGCTCAAACCACCGGCATTTACGTGGTCGCATTTTAATAAAATTTACTACTTCGATTATGGACTGAACAACCTCATTAAGGGCCGGGCAGGTGTTTTTTGAAGCCAGTGCTTCCCTGTGAATAATGCAATGAGTCCAAACACAGAAAGGAGACTTTTTGCGGATCAAAGCTTGCAGCCCAGTATAGCATCCAGACATTGAACGACCTCCGTCTGTGCACACTCCTACACAATTCTCCCAGTTAATTCTATTTTCTTCAATAAAAGAATCAAGTATTTGAAACAGATCTGCTGCTTTGCATGCAGATTTTATGATTTTACAAAAAAGTAGTTCCTCGCAAAACTTGCTATTGTCATCTATGAACCGAACATAGCAAATTAAGTATGCATCACTGTGTATGTCAGTGGCTTCATCCAGCTGAAGAGCAAAATCACCTCGTAGTTTTTGAATAAGCTGGTCATTAACATCGTCAGCCATCTCATGAATTCGACGACTAATAGTGTTATCTGACAAGGGCACATTCAGCAGTTGTTTGGCAGCAGACTCACCTATCATAACAGTCACCATCTCAACTGCGGCCGGTAAGATAAGTTCTTTTGCAATGGTGTGAGGTTTCTTGTTCTTTGCTACTAGATAAGCAACTTTGTAAGATGAAAGAAGAGCCTTGAAGGAATCGTCGCATGTTTTGTGAAAGTTGCCTTTTGTTGATTCATTTCTTTTAACTTCTGAGAAAAGAATTCACGTGGTCGGTTCACTAAACTACTATGGACTGTTTGCAAATGTCGTTTCAATTACTGGGATGCATGCTTGCACAGGCCAAAACTTTAAAACAAATAACACATTTTGGGCACTCCTCATTTTCTACAACAGTGCTAGTAAATCCGAAATCCAAGTAACTATCGTCATACTTACGCTTTTTCCCCCGTTTCAATTCTGCGTCTTTTGAACTGCATGAATCGTCAGAGATGGTACGTTTTATAGTCCTACTTACAAAATTATCCATTGTGACAACAGAGCACTGACACGAGACAAGGTTTTAATCAAACTGACTTCGATAAAACAAACGTCCAAACTGAATATTATTTTCACTGGTGCGACTTGAATGCTCTTCTCTCGATCAAAGCGTATGGCGGGCAGAGAAAGTCCGAACGAGTGAGCCTATCCGGCGCCAATTTTCTTTGATTGATGTTTGCGGCACCCTTTCAAGAACAAAGGAAAGTCAACCACTTGGCCACAACACACACACACACACGCGACTTACACCGAATAAATTTGAATAAAACATTGTTGCTAACTGTCATTGAAAAGAGCGGAAAATAAATCTTGGGCCATAGAGAGAAATAATTAGACATTATTGTGGTACAAAAACGGCGAAGTTGATAAATTGTTTGTTGAGAAATATCACCTACGACGGGCATGGCACTCGTTGATGATGAAAATGATGTCCGATCCGCGGAGCCCCTAGGATGGGCTCGCGGAGCACCTAGGCTCCGCGGAGCACAGTTTGACGACCGCTGGGCTAACATCTGTTAAAACAAGACCAGGAGCAGATTGCAATAGTGACCATGTACCAGTAGTTGGAAAGATAAGAATAAAACTGCGGAAGGCACAGAAATCCCAAGAAATATAAAATTAGAACTAGATATACTTAGAGTAGATAAACAGATGAGTGATACGTATGGCATGATAGTACAAAATAGATACAATGCTATTGAGAAAATACAGGACATCGAGGAGCAGTGGGAAATGCTCAAACAATCGATTCAACAAACATCAAAAGAAGTAATACCAGTGACCAAACGAATCAACAAAAAGAAATGGATGACAGAAGAAACATTACAACTAATGGATGAAAGAACAAAACATAAGAAAGAAGAACGGACATCCAAATAATGCACATAGAGATCCATAACAAATGCAGAGAAGCAAAGGAAGGATGGTTAAAACAGAAATGTGAAGAAATGGAAAAACAACAAAAGAAAGACTCAAAATTTATGCACAATCAGTTAAGTGAATTAACAGGAAGAAAAGAAGTCAAAGTTTCAGGAACGTTTTAAGTCAAAGGAAGGAAATATAATAATGGGACAGGAGAAGACAATAGAAAGATGGACAGAATATATAAGTCAATTCTATGATGATGAAAGACCAGAATTAAACAATTCAAACAAAGACACAGGACCACCAATTATGCAGAGTGAAGTGGAGGTCACAATTCAACACATGAAAAGAGGCAAAGCTCCAGGTCCCGACAATATAACAATCGAAGAGATAAATGCATTAGGAGAGCTGGGAGTACAAGTCATAACAAAACTACTCAATGACATATATAACACTGGACACATACCCGAAGATCTACTAAAATCTATCTTTGTAGCCATACCGAAGAAGTCAGGAGCCACTGATTGTGAAGACCATCGCACTATTAGTCTCATGAGCCATATTACTAAAATATTACTAAGAATCATCATGAGACGTGTAGGAGACAAAATAAAACCAGAAATAAGTGAGGAACAATGTGGATTTGTGGAAGGAAAGGGCACCAATAATGCAATATACATCTTAAGAACATTGATAGAAAGATCTTTAGAAGTAAAGAAAGATCTATATATGTGCTTTATAGACAACACAAAAGCATTTGACAAAGTAAAGCATGTGGAAATAATCAATATGCTGGAGAAATTAAACATTGATGGCAAAGATCTGCGAATCATACAAAACATGTCTGGCAACAAACAGCAGCAATACGAATTAACAACAAACAGGACAATTTCAACTTATAAAACAAGGAGTCAGACAAGGCTGTGCTCTGTCGCCGGATTTGTTTTCACTTTACAGCGAGCATATTATGAGATCAATAGTAGACAAAAAAGGAATTAAAGTCAATGGTCACAACATAAATAATTTGCGATATGCGGATGACACAGTCTTAATAGCAGAGACAGAGAATGAATGACAAGAAATGAGACATAATAGTAAAAGAAAGCAACAAGAAAGGTCTCAGTCTGAATAGTAAGAAAACAGAAGTAATGGTCATATCGAAGAAACAATCATCACCAGTATGCAGCATAAAAATACACAGGACAAATTTTAAACAAGTGCAACGCGTCAAATACTTGGGCACAATAATAACATCAGATGGAAGATGCAGCACAGAAATACAAAGAAGAATAGTCCAGGCCAAAATAGCATTTCAGAAAATGAAAAATATCTAATGCACCAAATCTATGTCAATGGAAATGAGAAAGAGAATTCGTCGGTGCTATATAGAACCAATTCTGACCTATGGAAGCGAGTCATGGACAATAGACAACAAATGAAAAGACGATTGGAAGCCACAGAGATGGGATTTCTCAAAAGAATGTTGAAAGTTCCATGGACAGCTAAAAAGACCGATGAGAAAATTCTCAAAGAGGCCAACACAAAAAGGGAACTCTTAAAAAACATAAGAAAAAAGCAATGAACATTTTTGGGCACATCATGAGAAGAGGTAATTTAGAATATATTGGTTACAACTGACAAAATAAAAGGAAAAAGAGATCGCGGACGACAAAGAGAGAAAAAACTGGATAGCTTGGTGTCATGGCATGGAAAACAGTCAACAACAGAACTGATACGATGCACTGTAGATAGAAGATTGTGGAGGGACATGATCGTCCACGCCAACCGGTATGACACCTGATGATGATGATCATTGTGGATCATTGGAGCAACTGACAGACGTCATCAGCCTTGTCCATTGACCACTATCTACAGTGATTCTTTGGGACTCTACAATCGCTAGGACTGTCCGTTATTTGATGTTTCTTCCTACCTCTTTCCCTACCTATCTCTCATGTATTCTTTCACAATTCCCCGCAGAATGGTCTTTGACAGATCATTGAGATACGTTGCCAACACATTTAATTATGCTGTTATTCAAAATAGTCAAAGTTCATTGTGTGCCCCGATGCTTGTTGTATCATTTTATGGACATTTTCGTGCCTGATACGATCTAAGTAATAGAAGCCACAAACATTTCTACTGAGTATTTCTATTTATCAGAAATGTTTATTTACCCGTCGATTAATTAACTAATTGATTTCATTATCCGCTTAGTCTGTTCCACAACTGATATGAAATTGTCTGTTCTTGTTTCCATTAATTATCCAATTGTGTAATTCACTATCAGATTAATGTGCCCTAAACCTGATGTTGAATCTGTCTCTATAATCGTGTTAATATTAATCAATTAATTGAATTAATTATTGTTGAGTCAGCCTAAAGATTGGGGTTAATTTGTCAGATCTATTCATCTGCTTTTGGATCTGTATCTGATTGGTCAATCAAAAAAGAAACCTGGTTTAGAAGTAGTCAGATCTTGTATGTTTACTATCATTTTATGATGTTAGTTGAAAGGATGTCATTGTACACACGAACCCCCCCCCCCCCCCCCTTTTTTTTTTACAAGGTGTTCAGTCCTTCACAATTATCCAAACACGACAAAAGTTAGGACACATTAATCCTAACGACAATCCCAGTAGCTGACATAGCCACTCATATGCTTATTTATTTCTGACTTCCTACCTGTTTTACACCTCATTACCAACTTTTTTAAACAGTTGTCTTCATTTTCATTAACATCTGACCTTTCGTCTAAATGTCTAATTACCAACAGCCCACTGTCATTATGGGGCTGTGTGTGTTTCTTCGTCCTGAAATTAAGTTTTGTCGCTTTTGATTTTTTACCTTTCATTTTTTTTTTAAAATTATATGTGTGCGTATATATATATATATATACTTTTTTTAGGGTGGTGGGGTGGGGTGGGGGGAGAAATATAGTACAGACGTACCACTGATCTCTATAAGAAAACGATCATCATCATCACGTACCGGGCCTGCTGGCGTTGGTGATCATGTCTCTCCACAAATTTCGATCCCGACAGTTATTTATCATTTCTATTGTTGACCCCCTGCCAAGCCATTCTCTTAAGCTGCCTGGTATTTTGTTCTCTTTGCTTCCCTCTATCTCTCGTCCCTCAATTTTTCCAGTTGTTACAATAGATTCCAGCTGTTCTCTTCTCATTACATGGATGATTGTTTCTTCCTAATATTTGAAATTAGCTCTCGTTTTGCTTTGTCCTCTTTCTGAACACTTTCATTACTCTTCTTAGCTGTCCATTAGCCTACTGAAAGTAATCCTGGTGGGGAAAATACAAGGTAAAAGAGGCAGAGGCAGACCAAGACTAACATGGACAAGTAACATCAAAAGATGGACAAATCAGTCTATGACAGCCTGCACCATCAAAGCAAGAGCTGAGCAGAATGGCGTTCCATGGTAGCCAACCTTCGCTGCGGAGATGGCACTCGATGATGATGAGCTGTCCATGGTATTCTCAACATTCTTCTGTAAAACCACATTTCTACAGACTCCAGTGAAAACAGTACAGATGCTATAACATGCATGTCACTGGCATCTTATTCCTGACATGAGAAGTGACATTGCTTTTTGCTGTTGTTAGCTCCATGTCAATGGGACAGGCAATATAAACCACGCCAGATACGGATTCCTGGTTGTCAAAACAAATGAATGATGACTGGTCAGATTAGATTTTATCTAGTACATACTGTTGATATGGAGAGAAGAGACCAGATATGAAGAATTTAGAAAACAAAAAGCTAGGAATATTATTTTTTAGTTTATGTTTCTTCTTTGCAGCAACAAAACATACGGTTTGTGATGATTGGAAATGGTTTGTTTGACACTTCAAGGCGCTAATTTACAAAGAATCTTCACCCATGACTGTTTCTGCGAATATTTAATAGCAGGCTCGATAGGGTCGCAGATTGAATATAACAAATGTAGGTTCTAAGGTCTCAGTTGCGTCAATATGTGGTCAGACATAGAGTTATAATGCATGTCTCTTTGTCACGAGAAAAACTATAGAAACTAACAACTAAATTAACTTACTGTCTAACCACGAACTGCTTAACTAACTAATAACTACTGACTTAAATAACTTTTCCTTCATTGCATTGAACATTTATATGGAGTTATTGAATAAGAAAAAAATCTCGATTGTTATATTTTGATGTTTATATTTCAAGAAATACATAAACATATGTAACAATTCATAACAAATTAAATTAAAATTTCATGTAAATGTAATGTGACAAATTCATGTTAAAAAATTATTTGAAATTGCCGCCTGCGCGCTCGATTTAGCTCGCATTGAGTTCAACTTTGCTAACGCCACAACCAGCAACACAACTGACTGCATATGGCCCTGTGTTTGCAGAGTAACGTTTGTCGCTTAAACCGTTTCTGTTGCTTTGTTTGTTTTAAATGTGCGTTTTAAATGTGTGTTTTAAATGTGTGTTTTAAATGTGTGTTTTAGATGTGTGTTTAAATGTGTTTTGAATGTGTGTTTTAAATGTGTGTTTTAAATGTGTGTTTTAAACGTGTGTTTTAATGTGTGTTTTAAACGTGTGTTTTAATGTGTTTTGAATGTGTGTTTTAAATGTGTGTTTTAAATGTGTGTTTTAAACGTGTGCTTTAAATGTGTGTTTTAAATATGTGTTTTTGAGGAAACTGGACTGAAGAAGTGACTGCGCACTCTCTTTTCGTTGGAAGTCTTTTGGAATCGTCGCCTGTGTCATCGATAAGGGCTGTATGGAAGTCGACCATGTCAACAGAATTTGCCAACACGCATTGGCGGCAGCTGTGACGTGAGTGGAGCGGATATGGGTAAATTCCTAACCGTAATAAAACCGTTTCCACCAACAGAACAGAAGAGAATCATTTAAATAACACTAGAGCTGTGTGTACTTGAGATGAGACCATTATATACATATGAACGATACATATTTCATCAGTTATAGAAAGTAAAGAATGAAAAAAAACGATCACGTCATATAGGGAATATCGCACTCTGCCCATATTTTCTTTAATCATCGTTACATTTTAGCTGTGTTGTAAACATTACGCCAGTGTCATCTTTGTTCTTACCAAGAAATAATCGTGGTACCCACATTTCAGGCTATAGATCTGGATCGAGCCAAACCTCTTTTCCTCTGTAGTTCATTTCACTACCGTCTACCACGACTACCTCCAAAAGTTATGCCTCTCTTCTACCTTTCAACTCCCTGTGAAGTATAGGTTTTCAAAAAACATGTACAGCTCCCTGTGGAGCATATGTCTTCAACAAACACTTTCCAAGCCCTTCTGTTTCTTGCCATTATTTTAAGATCATTCCATGTCTTCCCCATCATCTTCATCTTGCTCCCATCTGTCTTCTCCAAGAATATTTTAGTCTTCCTCTTTGTCTTTTTCCTTGGGGATTCCAAAAAGAGCATGCTGTGTAAAAGTCTCAGATGGCTATCCAGCACCATCGTCTTCACTTTATCCACTGGTATTTGACTGGTACATTTCCATCATTCTATGTTACTGATTTTGCCCTGCCATATTTACATCCTTTTATTCTGCGCAAAGCATCCATCAATGAAGGTCTGTATCTTTATGATTGTCATTTTTATTGTTCTCCATGTTTCACAGCCATATAATAGGACTGACTAAACATTGGAGTTGAACATTTTTATTTTTGTATTTAACCTAATTCCTTTGGAATATATATGTTCCCCAGTCCAACGAGTGATCCTCTTGCTTTTGATCTCCTTATTTTGGTATTGTTCTATGTTCCTCCCTCTTTGTCTATATGACGGCCTATATATGTGTAAGATTGTACGTCTAGTAGCGGTATTTATCCTATTGTTATTTGGCTATTGCCAACTGCATTAATTCTCATAATGTTGGTCTTATCTCTATTTATTTTCAGTCCCATCAGTTGTGATCTCTCATCAAATATGCTCATTTTATATTATATCTGTTGATGATTATGTGATAGGAGAGCTATGTCATCAGCAAAGTCTAAGTCATTAAGTTGGTTTGTCAGTGACCACTGGATTCCTTTATGTAACTCAGGGTTATTTTAAACTATCATCATCATCAAGTACCGGGCCTGCTGGCGTAGGTGATCATGTCTCTCCACAACTTTCGATCTCGACAGTTATTTATCATTTTTGTTGTTGACCTTCTGCCAAGCCATTTTCTAAAGCTGTCTGGTATTTTTATCTTTGCTTCCCTCTATCTCTTCGTCCATAAAATTTCCCAGTTGTTACAATATATTCCAGCTGTTCTGTTATCATTACATAGCCAAAAAATGATGATTGTTTCTTCCTAATATTGGAAATTAGCTCTCTATTTGCTTTGGCCACTTTCAGAACGTTTTCATTACTCTTCTTAGCTGTCCATGGTATTCTCAACATTCTTCTGTAAAACCACATTTCTACAGACTCCAGTGATTTTCTCGTCTATTGTCCTATTGTCCATGATTCACATCCATATGTTAAGATTGGCTCTACATAACATTAAAAAAAACTCTTTTTCTTGTTTCTATTGTCAAAAATGGATTGCATAGTATCTTCCTCATTTTTTGGAAAGCTGCTTTTGCCTGAGCCATTCTGCATCTCACACTTCATCTTCACTGTAGATCTTCCGTCTGAGGTTAACAAAGTTCCCAAATATTTAAGTTCATTTACCTGTTTTAATATTGTTCCACTTGATTTTAAACTACACCATTGGTTAAAGTAAATATTGTATTAAAGTAGAGAGATTGTAGAAAAGCGGGTCTCATATCAATTAATACCTTCCCAAACTGATTTAGATATTAATTTTTACTGGGTCAACTGAAGACGTGTTTCTCAGGATAAGCTCTTGTCGTCATGAATTTAGCGAGTCACGTGTTGCTTTTCCTTTGTATTCAATCCACTGTCTCTCTAAACTTCAAAATATCCACAAAACCAGCACTCAAGACATCAGCTTCGAACTAAATGAACTACTACAATCCACACAAGTGGCCTTGCAATGGAAACACTGCAACTGCGAAGTTTCTTGCTATGAGGTTACCGTCTCCAAAACTGACAGCAGAAAAGGCCACTCACTCAGTGATCTACATACACGCCAAGACCACTACACGAAACAAATGGAGCACAAACTAGAAGCGGAAGCTTCAAATAAATGACAGGCAGGATCCATCTGTTGCCACGACGCAACCAGACCACTATTTTCAGCATCAGAACAGACTTATGAGCCACCTACACCACCGAGGGATAGCCCACACTGACGGATGCTACTGCTGTGACGTCAAACATGGCCCAGCGACACAGACATACAACAAAATGTGTGGGAGCAGTACCTAGAGACAGTACCCAGAGAGGACTGCGAACTTCGTCCCGACGGCAGTAGAAAGGACATAGCATAACGCTTCTCGAACTTTCATCGAAAACATCAGATGTTTTTTCTGCTGAATATGCTGAGAACCTCTTATATATAGATAATTTTAAAATCTAATTGAGACTTACAATATTCATGATGTGGGGTGCCATGCTCAACTGAAACATTCGTATTTCAACAATGATTTTTAACCAGAAAAAATATGCTCATTTGAATAAATAAAGATTTTAATTCATACAATTTTACAATCTTTCAATGATAAACTTAACATCATTTTATTTATTTTTGTAACTTGTTTTGGTCTGGGTAGAAAAATTGATATTTTTCTTTGAAAACTGACACAAACTGAAATGGACATTATAAGTTATCAACCTGAAACTCTTCCATCATATACATTTGTTTTTCTTGTCAACAACGGTCGCCAATACAATTAAGAGCACCAATGCAAATTCACTATTATTAAAGGCAACGAAAAAAGCATGTAATGATAATTTCATCTAACTATGCAAGAGGCCAATATGAAAACACGATAATAAGAAGATGAATACTGGCGCTAATAAATGTCTATTTGTGAAGGTATAAAGGCTGGTGGCGCTGTTTGTCTGCATTTGAGCCGTCTATGCTGTACCTTCCATCCACGTTTGTCGTTCTGGAGGTAGCCAGCAATGAAACGTCGACGTCTACTGTGATATTGAGAAGGCAGAAAGCGGCCAGTGAAGGACTCCCGCTGTCTGTGACACTAATGTTCAAAATCTGCACTAAATTATCACTCCTGCGAACAAATCGACGCAAAGTTACTTCCCCTGTGGCGCTGTTGATCTTGAATATGGTGTCGTTTATAACGGTCCTGTTGACGGAGTCCCCGCTCACCGCTGACTCGATGGCGTAGTGCAGGTTCCCGTTCGCATCCACGTCATCATCAGTAGCCTCCACCTGATAAACACTCTCTCATCCTCCGCCGTGTACCAGTCGATGAAGACAACTCCGCTGCTGGTGTTGCTCAGGACTGCGTAGCTCCCATACGCCAGCTCTTCATCGTCGTTGTCTAGGCATTGGCTGGTATTGTTGGTGCGTTATCGTTAACGTCATCCACGAAAATACTGATAGTTGCCGTACTGCTTAGGCGAGGGCTACCATTGTCTCTGACGGCCACCTCCATAGTATACTCCCACTTCTGTTCACGGTCTAGACTCACCACCGACAAAACCTCTCCGTTGGGTTGTATTATGAATGGTGCTGGAGATGACGACTGAGAACTGTCCAACTTGGAAAATGACAAAGTGCCATTTCTCCCATTATCGGAGTCTTTTGCCAGAATAGTTCCCACTTTTGACATTGGTTGCTGATTCTCCTTCACATGAAGCTCTTTCGTCAAAATTTCAGGAACATTGTCGTTTATATCATCAACATCTATTCTCAATTGAGTTGAACTAGACAAAACGAGAGTACCGGAGTCTTTGACAACAACAGTGAACACGTAACGGGTGGATGTTTCCCGGTCGATGTCCATTGCTGTGACAATTGCTCCTGTCTCCTTGTCGATTGAAAAATGACTGACATTTGAAAGAGCATCACCGTATAGATGGTACTGAAGAAAGCCATTCATTCCTTCATCTGGATCTATTGCCTTGACCTGGGTAACCAGAGTGCCAACTGGTACGCCTTCTGTAACAGTGGCGTTGTACGACAGATAAGGAAAGGTGGGTGGGTTGTCGTTAATGTCCTTAACCTCGATGGCAAACGTTGCAGTGGAAGTACTTGGAGGGTCGCCTTTATCGATGCACACAATAGGAACGTTGACGAGGCTTACAGTCTCTCTATCCAACTCTTGGACTAGTTCAGTTCTGTACGTTTTTGGAAAGACCAAAGTTATGTTGATGTATGGGCTTTCCGTTACACAATCTACTTCTCCAGCCGGGCCGCTGTCTTCATCTTTTACCTCGACAAAGACAACACTCTTCTTCAGAGGGGTGTCTTCTGACAACTGCAAGATCCCTTTCTTTTCTGTGTAAGGCATAACAACGTTAATGATTGGAGGCTGATTCTGCGATAAAACATCTGCAAATGACAACATAACTAGAAACATTACTAAAACCACCATATTGTCTGTAAACAACCATGAAGCCATGGTGGAAGTGTGATGTGTACACACCAACAGGAATGTGATTATCAAGGGTTAGAGAACAAATATGCCAATCAAAAAATCTGGACCAATGAAAATTCAACGAATGTGAAACTTTGCCCTGGCGCCTTCTGACGGTATCTGCACTCAGAAATTGCTTTCGTTTATTGTTTCTTCGGCGTTCGGAAACAGCCGGTGAACGCAATCCATCCGCAGCTGAAAAGAATTATAAAAGATAATGTAAATTATGCTACATTGTTATACAAATTGTATTTACATATATATTAATAAATTAGAATTTTTAAAAAAATAATAATTAATTATTAATATTTTAAATGATCAATTTTTGTAAAGCGTTTGATTTTGTTGTTTTAATAAAATAATAAATGCATATTTTTTTTAAAATTTGTCACAACCTGAAATCCAAAACTTGAAGAGGCCAGGAAGTGAGACCGACATTTGGAATTACCTTTAACCTGATAATTTGCGATATTACAGAAATGTATCCTATGTAAAATAGTTCCTTCAATTATTACCCTAAATTAACACAATTACAATTTTATCATAATGCCCTAGTTATTTGTATTACAAGTTATGAAAGAAAACATGGTTTTACTGTTAATAAACATCAGCAGTTTTTTCAAGTTGTATATATAGACGCAGCGCAGCGATCTTAAGAAGCATCTAGAAGAGGCCACCTACTATTGGCTCAACATCTGAATGTTTCAATAAAGAGAAAACACCATCTTATTAGCCGTTCTTTTGTTGTCATGGCGACGAGGAGCTGATTGCAGAAATGGTCTACCTACTTTCATACACATTGCAAGGTCGATATATGTCTGTGTACGGTTGTAGTAGATTTGACCACTATAGACATTGAAACCTGTTTATCATTAACGGCTTGAAATACTTAGTATGTCACGGCAATACTAAGATACATGGAGGGTGGTTGCCCATTGACATTTAACTCATTGAGCTATAATGTGGTTGTAATATGTATTGTGATTAAATATTAAGGGAGCCGCGGGCTCCGTTGCTTCCTACGAATATCAGCTGTTGTCTGAAACTAGTATTTGTAAAACCGTTTTAAATTAACAATGCTATTTGTAAAAGTACTGCAATTTGATATTCATCATCATCAAGTACCGGGCCTGCTGGCGTAGGTGATCCTGTCTCTCCACAACTTTCTATCTCGACAGTTATTTATCATTTCTCTGTTGTTGACCTTCTGCCAAGCTACTCTCTTAAGCTGTCTGGTATTTTTTCTCTTTGCTTCCCTCTATTTCTTCGTCCTCAATTTTTCCAGTTGTTACAATATATTCCAATTGTTCTCTTCTCATTATATGGACAAAAAAAGATGATTGTTTCTTTCTAATATTGGAAATTAGCTCTCTTTTTGCTTTGGTCTCTTTCATAACATTTTCATTACTCTTCTTACCTGTCCATGGTATTCTCAACATTCTTCTGTAAAACTACATTTCTACAGACTCCAGTGATTTTCTTGTCTGTTGTCCTATTGTCCATGATTCACATCCATATGTTAAGACTGGCTCTACATAACATTTAAGAACTCTTTTTCTTGTTTCTATTGTCAAAAATGGATTGCATAGTATCTTCTCATTTTTTGGAAAGCTTTTTTTGCCTGAGCCATTCCATTCTGCATCTCACCTCTGTTGTACATCTTCCATCTGAGGTTAACAAAGTTCCAAAATATTTAAATTCATTTACCTGTTTTAATATTGTTCCAATATTTGATATTAGTTACTGATTTGAGTCCTTTAAATTTTACGTTGAGATGTTCACAAAATGTGCAGTTATTATCTCTCACGAAACACGGAATGTATCATTCATTAGAGTAATGCTTACATTAATCTAGTTATTATCTCTCACGAAACACGGAATGTATCATTCATTAGAGTAATGCTTACATTAATCTAGTTATTATCTCTCACGAAACACGGAATGTATCATTCATTAGAGTAATGCTTACATTAATCTAGTTATTATGCAGTAATCACATTACTAGCAAGAGTTTTCCAAACACGCATCCTATGAGGTAAAGGTACGAGACTTGAATCGGTGTCTTAGCACGCGGGTTTTCTTTTTTATTACTCTTAACCCTGGTACTCATTTCTGCCAGGGGCTGGATCGACCGCAAGGATATATTTTTTTAATTTTTTCCAAAATACGAGTACAATTCACACTGCTTCCAGCATTCGAACACAGGTTGTCCCAACGGCGGTATCTAGTGGGGTGATGTTCCAAACTAGTCTATCGAGACCTCCTAAGAGGAAAACACCATGTATTTTGTAACGATGAACTACATATTTATGGGTGATATGGTCAGTATCATGTCAGGCCGCCCTTCGTGCCAAGAAAAAACATGACCCATTAATGACTGGATGAATCTAGGAGTCGTCAATCAGGATCGAACCTGACCACCTGTATTCACTCGTCCAGTTCACTAACCACCGCGCTACCGCTGCTCCACATTCAATATTTACTTTATCGGAAATATATGATAGAACAGTAAACATCCACAATCTGACCATGATTGTCAAACATGAGCCAGAATTCTGTGCTAGAGTTAGATATCACGGAACATGCGTTGGTATTGTTGTCCATGAACAGTAAACATCCTTAGATATCACGGAACATGCGTTGATATTGTTGTCCATGAACAGTAAACATCCTTAGATATCACGGAACATGTGTTGATATTGTTGTCCATGAACAGTTAAAATCCTTAGATATCACGGAACATGTGTTGATATGTTGTCCATGAACAGTTAAATTCCTTAGATATCACGGAACATGCGTTGATATTGTTGTCCATGAACAGTAAACATCCTTAGATATCACGGAACATGCGTTGATATTGTTGTCCATGAACAGTAAACATCCTTAGATATCACGGAACATGTGTTGATATTGTTGTCCATGAACAGTTAAAATCCTTAGATATCACGGAACATGTGTTGATATTATTGTCCATGAACAGTTAAAATCCTTAGATATCACGGAACATGCGTTGATATTATTGTCCATGAACAGTTAAAATCCTTAGATATCACGGAACATGTGTTGATATTGTTGTCCATGAACAGTTAAAATCCTTAGATATCACGGAACATGCGTTGATTTGTTGTCCATGAAAAGTTAAAATCATTAGCGGAAACTTAGAAAAAAAAGAAAAAAAAAACACTCTCTCAATGAGTACATTTTTCGTACCAACATGTTCTTGTATTTAACTTTATCTTGGGTTTAGTTAATACCTTGAACATCGTTAGAGGTCGCAACGTTTTGGTTTTACAGAAGAATGTCGAGAATATCTTGGACAGCAAGAACAGGAAACGATGACGATTGTTGCCGAAATGAAAGGAAACATATTACTAGCGTCAAAAGAAAACATTCATCATGCTTCCTTTGGCGATTAATGAGATGAGAAGAGCTGGAGCATTTTGTAAGAACATGAACATTTAGGAAGGAATAGATGAATGAAAACAAATCGATATAATAATAGAAAGTTGTGCCTAGACATGACCATGCCAGTATGAACTAATTCTTGATGATGATGAGTACCCCGGTCATTTGCAATGATTAAAAAAAAATTAGTTCTATTAAATTAGAAATTACTCGGAAATCCTAGAGCCTAAAATTATCTTCCTACACTTATTAATAATTCCTCCATATTCTTTCAATTCTGTGTGTCAATGTGCTCAAAAGACCGCAAATTATATCTCCCCTCGGACCTGTAGAACAGATGAGGGAGAAAAGAAGAAGAATGAGATGAATTTGAGTTCGGCTTTCTAGGTTACAATATGTAATTCTCTTTATTCCACATTCTCATTCTCTTTATTCCACATTGTCTTATTCCACATTCTCTTTCTTCACATTCTCTTTATTCACATTCTTTATTCCACATTCTCTTTATTCCACATTCTCTTTACGAGACAGCGTAAACCCTCAAAGAGACTATAGATCGGCTTTAAACCATATTAGGAATGACATAAACAGACACTAAAGAAACACATGATCAAGCAGCGTTTGAGGGAAACTTGAAAAGTAAAAGTCAAGAAACCCGCATATAGAGACGTATCGTAACCAGAGGTATGGCTTAACGAGTGGTTGCCCGGCTAAACAATTATTAAAGGAGCAAAATTTAAATAAGAAAGAGAGTAATAATAAATTATTATCTTTTTTCCTACATACTTGCCTTGTACCGCATGTGGCTTCCCACATACTTATCTTGCCTCACATATGGCTTCCCACATACTTGCTTGCCCTGAGTTATGCCTTCCCGAATAATTGCCTTGACGTGAGACGTAGTTACCCCTATATTTTGCCCCGCGTGTGGCTTTCGACATACTTATCTTGTCCCAAGTGGTGGCTTCCCACTTATTTGCTTACCCCAAGTGGTGGCTTACCTAATACTTATCTTGCTCCACCTGTGGCTTAACACATAATTGCCTTGCCGCGAGTGATAGCTTAGTACATAATTGCCTTGCCGCGAGTGATGGCTTAGTACATAATTGCCTTGCCGCGAGTGATGGCTTAGTACATAATTGCCTTGCCGCGAGTGATGGCTTAATACATAATTGCCTTGCCGCGAGTGATGGCTTAATACATAATTGCCTTGCCGCGAGTGATGGCTTAATACATAATTGCCTTGCCGCGAGTGATGGCTTAGTACATAATTGCCTTGCCGCGAGATAGCTTAGTACATAATTGCCTTGCCGCGAGTGATGGCTTAACACATAATTGCCTTGCCGCGAGTGATGGCTTCACACATAATTGCCTTGCCGCGAGTGATGGCTCAACACATAATTGTCTTGCCGCGAGTGATGGCTTAACACATAATTGCCTTGCCGCGAGTGCTGGCTTAACACATAATTGCCTAGCCGCGAGTGATGGCTTAACACATAATTGTCTTGCCGCGAATGATGGCTCAACACATAATTGCCTAGCCGCGAGTGATGGCTTAACACATAATTGCCTTGCCGCGAGTGATGGCTTAATACATAATTGTCTTGCCGCGAGTGATGGCTTAACATATAATTGTCTTGCCGCGAGTGATGGCTTAACACATAATTGCCTTGCCATGAGTGATGGTTTAACACATAATTGCCTTGCCGCGAGTGATGGCTCAATACATAATTGCCTTGCCATGAGTGATGGCTCAATACATAATTGCCTTGCCGCGAGTGATGGCTTAACACATAATTGCCTTGCCGCAAGTGATGGTTTCCTACATACTTACCTTGCCAACCTAGCGGTAGTTTCCCACGCCCCCACTGTAACATGACCTTCAAGTGATTGATCCCCAGTTGTACAACGTGACCTCTTCCACAAAACAACGACCTGGATGATCGATTACTGTACAACAGTGGTTTATTAAACGATATCCAGCCATTTCCAGTGGACGTCAACTTACGTGAAAACTCAAAACTTTTACCTCCACAATTATTTTGTTTATTTGGCCAGATTTATTTGACTGGAAAATGTCAACTACCAAACTTTTTTCCGGTGTCATGGCGGCTTCGTGTAGTCGTTTTTTTTATAATTCGGCAATTGTTGATATATTTTAATGATTTACGCGACAGTCTAGCTGTGAAATTATGTGTTGCTATTCCCCGTTTGGTGTATGATTTACTTCTGACGTGTGAATGAATTGTGATTACCGATATTTAAGTGGAATATGATTCATTCTTCTTTGTGTCGTGTGTTCGCGGTTAGATAGGCAAGCACATGGTTCGACAAAAATGTTGCCGGCAACCGGGTATGTTCAACCCGTATGTGAAAAGTTTGTGACGGTGGATGGGGCGGAAGAATCAGAAATGATCAACGGCCCAGACAGCGAAAACAGCAAAGTGTGTGGTACACGTGAAACATATTCAGGACGCGAAAGACGTATATGGCAGACCACCGTGAAAGAGATTGGAGCCTCACTAATCACGTACTAGTCCAGAGGATACCATGGAGAGGAATTCGAACTTATGTCGGAGGAAAGATCTTAAAATAAGTACTTGGAATGTTAGGACTCTATATCAAGAAGGGACATTGCAAAATCTGATTCAAGAAGCAGAACAAATAAATATAGATATTTTAGGCATATCAGAGACAAGATGGAAAGAATGTGGTACATAGAGGACGAAAAATATACATTTATATACTCTGGAAACACAACAGAACATCAAAGTGGGTAGGAATACTGATAAAAAGAGAGCTACAAAAATATATAAGTACCCACTGAACATACAGTGATAGGATTATACTAGTCATGTTGAAAGCAAAACCATTCGATATAGCAATAATACAGACATATGCACCTACTCAAGACTACACAGATGAACAAATAGAGGCATACTATGAAGACCTAAATAAAGTTATAAAGCAAGTGAAATCTTCAGACATCTTGATTGTAATGGGTGACATGAAGGCTAAGTAGGAAAGGTAGATATAAGACCATTATAGGAAATCATGGTTTAGGAAAAAAAAATGACACAGGAGAAAGATTAATACAATTCTATGAAGAAAACAGGCTGATAATATGTAACACCTACTTTGAGCAAGAGAAAAGGAAACTATGCACATGGAAAAGCCCTGGAGACAAGGAGAGGAATCAAATAGATTACATAATGATAAGAGAAAGGTACATTTCTTAAAAACAGTTACACACAGATACATATCTAACACAGAATTAACACGTATGTATATCTCTCACACAGTTAACTCATGTACATCTCACACACAATTAACACACAGATATATCTCTCACACACTGTTAACACATAGATACTTCTGTCGCACAGAATTAACACATAGGTACATATCTCACTGATAGTTAACACATGTACATCTCTGACACACAGTTAACACACATGTATATCTCTCACAAACGTTAACACACAGGTACATCTCTCACACAGAGTTAACATCAAGATATACATATCTCTCACAACGTTAACACACAGGTACATCTCTCACACAGTTAACATATGATATACATATCTCTCACAACGTTAACACACAGTAATCTCTCACACAAGTTAACATCAAGATATACATCTCTCACAACGTTAACAACAGGTACATCTCTCACACAGAGTTACATCAAGATATACATATCTCAAAAAGAATTAACACACAGTACATCTCTCACACAAGTTAACATCAAGATATACACAAAAGAATTAACACACAGGTACATCTCTCACACAGAGTTTACATCAAATATTCATATCTCAAAAGAATTAACACACAGGTACATCTCTCACACACATTGGTTACATTGGTTATGGAGGGCGCCGGTATCACTGCAAACGAATAAAATCCATAATCGCTCAACCGCCCGTGCCAGTGGAATCATCCGAATTACTAACTCATCTCCCAAACAAAGAAAGGTAACTGTAGTCCCCATCATAGCAGTCTCAGCACACACCAAAAGACATAAGCCGAAACCGCACAGAAGGGGAACACAGCCAACTGTTCCCTGTCATACGATATCATCATTCATCGTAAATAATTGGAATATTGAAACATGATCAAAACGGATGAAACACACAGCTCACAGTGTGCACAGAGCACCTAACTCAGTAGCTCCAGCAACAAGCCGGTCTCACACACAGTTAACACACAGGTACATCTCTCACACAGTTAAACACACAGGCACATCTCTCATCAGAGTTAACACCAAGATACATCTCTCACATAGAATTAACACACAGGTACATCACACACAGTTAAACACAGGTGCATCTCTCACACACAGTTAAAACACAGGTACATCTCTCACACAAAACAGATACATCTCTCATACAAAATTAACACTCATTTATATCTCTCACTAAGAGTAACTCAGGCACATCTCTTACACACAGTTAACACACAGGTACATATTTCAAAAACAGTTAACACCCATGTACATCTCTCACACAGTTATCACACAGGTACATTTCTCATACAACGTTAACAAACAGGCATTTCTCTCACACACAGTTAACACATAGAACATCCCTCAGCACAAGTTAACACACATGTACATCTCTCACACAGAATTAACACACAGGTACATCTCTCACTCACAGTTAACACACAGGTACATCTCTCCCACATAGTTACGCACAGATACATCTCTCCCACATAGTTAACACACAGGTACATCTCTCCCACATAGTTAACACACAGGTACATCTCTCACTCACAGTTAACACACAGGTACATCTCTCCCACATAGTTAACACACAGGTACATCTCTCACTCACAGTTAACACACATGTACATCTCTCCCATATAGTTAACACACAGGTACATCTCTCACTCACAGTTAACACACAGGTACATCTCTCACTCACAGTTAACACACAGGTACATCTCTCACTCACAGTTAACACACAGGTAACTCACACACACAGTTAACACAGAGGTACATCTCTCACACAAGTTTAACACATATACATCTCTCAAACAGAATTAACACACAGGTACATATCTCACTGAAAGTTAACACAGGTAAATCTCTCACATACAGTTAAAACACAGGTACATCTCTCAAAAAGAGTTAACTCCCAGGTACATCTCTCACTCACAATCAGCACACAGGTACATCTCTCACACATAGCTAACACACAGATACATCTCTCACACAACGTTAACAAACAAATACTTCTCTGACACAACAGTTAACACACAGGACATACATCAGTAACAAAGTTAACACACAGTAACATCTCCCACACACAGTTAACACACAGGTAGAACTCGCATACAGAGTAAACACACAGGTAAGTCTCTCACACACAGTTGAAACACAGTGACATCTCTCAAAAAGAAATAACACCCAGGTACATCTCTCACACACATATTACACAAAGCTACATATCTCACTCACAGATAACACACATGTACATCACTCACACAGAGTTAACACACATATACATCTCTCACACAGTTAACGCACAGGTGCATCTATAAACATAAAGTTAACATATATATACATCTCTCACACAGAGTTAACACAGGTACATTTCTCACACAGTTAACATGCAGGTACATCTCTCACACACAGTTAACACACAGGTACCTCTTTCACACACAGTTAACACAAGGAGCATCTCTCACACACATGTAACACCAAGGTACATCTCTCTCACACACACACGTTAGCACACAGATACATCTCTCACACAGAGTTAACACACATATACATCTCTTACACAGTTAGCAAACAGGTACATCTTTTTACACATAGTTAACACACATGTACATCTTTACACACAGTTAACACAGAGATACATTTCTCACACAGAGTTAACACACAGCTGCATCTATCAACATAAAGTTAACATATATATACATCTCTCACACAGAGTTAACACAGGTACATTTCTCACACACAGTTAACACGCGGGTACATCTCTCACACGCTTTAACACACGTATATCCTGCACACATAGTTAACACACAGGTACCTATCTCACATACAGATAGCATCCTGTTCCCACATACAATTAGCACACATATACATCTCTCACACACTTAACACACGTCACTCCATTCTTTCATATACTCTATCAGTCCCTCTCCTAATGTCTTTGCCGTTATATATAAACCGACTTTATTGATGTCCTCAATTTTTTTTCTAAGTGTATGTGCTCGTCTTCATTTGTGTCTATTTCTGCCTTTATAGATGCCTCCTCCTGTCTCTCTCCGACATTCTCCTTCTGTCTGTCTCTCACAGCCAATCCATCACTGTCCGTCTCCGTCCGCGCCAAGTGTCCTTGACTTTCTGACCCGTTCCATCTGTCCTTTACGGTCTCCCCGTTATTTATTATTTGTTTGTCCGACTATCTCTCACTGAGTCTCTTTTGACTCATTTTCTTACTTTCACTTTGTACCTCCCTGTAACTCTTTTCCCGTCTCCCTTTTTCTTCATCTCACCATCTCTCTCATTCGTTCCTTCTCTCACTCATTACTTTTTCCATGTACCACATTTCACGAGGCTACCGCCCATGTCAACCAAACAGAAAATAAACAATCTCCTCCAAGTTAAAAAAAAAAAAAACACACACACACATTCCAACTTGAGGAATTTCCATTTGCCCTTTTCAACATACCTCCTTACTTACTCCCTTCCTTATCCCTTCTCAGCATACCTCCTTACTCCCTTCTCAGAACTCTACGGCAGTTATAAGCGAGTCATACCCCAGTTCTTCAACGCTTCCTCGCACTTCAGTCATTTCTATTTATTGTTTCAGCCTAACCTCCAGTCATCAAGTTCCCGTGACGCCTGACTCCAGCGAAGGTTTATATCGCAGCTGTGGCGGAGTCTGATAAGTAACCACAATGGGCGTTTTAATGATGACAGTGAAGATAGAGACAGAAAGTAAAGGTCGATTTTGTGATAAATGTGACTCCTGGAATGAACCAAACAGTTGTGGTGGAACTGAACGGAAGTATGTGTGTCAGTGCGTTCATTACATAAACAAGTTTAACTCGTTAACGCCGGAATCATCGTGGTCTGAGCAAACGGTTTGACGTCAGAGAACTACATATAGTCATCAAGTTCAATCTTCTAAGTGCATATTGTCCTCAACTAAACTTGCCAAAATATATATTAAATTTAAAAAAGGATCAAGAAGGTTTGGTGGTCTAGAGGGTAGATGTCGTTCTTTAGGCATGAAGGTTTTGAATTCTAACACAGGTGGTTAGATACGGTCTCTTTTAATCCGTAGTCTTTTCATGGATCTACTCTATCTCGGTCTCTGGCTAGTGAAATCGGATATCTAGCGTTTGCGGATAACGTAGACAAAAATTAGGTACCGTTTGCACTCTGCGTACGTTAAAAAACACTCGGCTCATTAAAGTCGAAAAGAGTAGGCGAAAATGACCGATATCCAAGTTAAATTATCAAGCAATTGAAATTCTACCAATGCTAAGAGACGTGTCGAGCTGTTAGGCGAAACAAATGGCGGCCTGTCGTACAACGCATCCCACACCCCATTAACGTGTCATCTCTAATAAAGAAAGAAGAAGGGACGTGGTCTACAACATGAAATCAAGATTTAAATAACATCCCAACAATTTTAACAATATTAGTTGTTAATTAATGGAGCCGCGATAGCTCAGTGGTTAGTGAACTGGACTACAAAGGACAAGAGGTAGGGTTCTATCCCAACTGACGGCTTCCGAGTTCACCCAGCCTTAAATGGGTACGGATTTTTTTTCTGGGAAAATAAAGCGGCAAGGGCGTAATACCGACCACATTACCCCAAAAATCATGTGCCGAAGGTCTATAAAATGTATGGTCACTAACACCATATTCCCTATACGCCACTTGGCGTGACGAGAGTACTTTACTTTTTTTTTTTAGTTGTTAATTGGCATGACCTTTTAGATCGGTTTTAAATCCAGGGAAGCATGTATGTTTTGAGCATTTCTTGTTTTTACTTTTGTTGTCGGGAGTCAGGTCGGTAGGCAATCCTTCATGTTCTGATCCCACCGATTTCTAGGTCGACCTCTTGTCAGCTTGCCAGAAACTATGTCAACTGTTTCACAACTTTGACGCTGACGGTGCTGTCAACTGTTTTACAACTTTGACGCTGACGGTGCTGTCAACTGTTTCACAACTTTGACGTTGACGGTGCTGTCAACTGTTTCACAACTTTGACGCTGACGGTGCTGTCAACTGTTTCACAACTTTGACGTTGACGGTGCTGTCAACTGTTTCACAACTTTGACGCTGACGGTGCTGTCAACTGTTTCACAACTTTGACGCTTACGGTGCTGTCAACTGTTTCACAACTTTGACGTTGACGGTGCTGTCAACTGTTTCACAACTTTGACGTTGACGGTGCTGTCAACTGTTTCACAACTTTGACGCTGACGGTGCTGTCAACTGTTTCACAACTTTGACGTTGACGGTGCTGTCAACTATTCACAACTTTGACGCTGACGGTGCTGTCAACTGTTTCACAACTTTGACGTTGACGGTGCTGTCAACTGTTTCACAACTTTGACGTTGACGGTGCTGTCAACTGTTTCACAACTTTGACGCTGACGGTGCTGTCAACTGTTTCACAACTTTGACGTTGACGGTGCTGTCAACTGTTTCACAACTTTGACGCTGACGGTGCTGTCAACTGTTTCACAACTTTGACGTTGACGGTGCTGTCAACTGTTTCACAACTTTGACGTTGACGGTGCTGTCAACTGTTTCACAACTTTGACGTTGACGGTGCTGTCAACTGTTTCACAACTTTGACGTTGACGGTGCTGTCAACTGTTTCACAACTTTGACGCTGACGGTGCTGTCAACTGTTTCACAACTTTGACGTTGACGGTGCTGTCAACTGTTTCACAACTTGATGTTGACGGTGCTGTCAACTGTTTCACAACTTTGACGCTGACGGTGCTGTCAACTGTTTCACAACTTTGACGCTGACGGTACTGTCAACTGTTTCACAACTTTGACGCTGACGGTGCTGTCAACTGTTTCACAACTTTGACGCTGACGGTGATGTCAACTGTTTCACAACTTTGACGCTGACGGTATTGTCAACTGTTTCACAACTTTGACGTTGACGTGCTGTCAACTGTTTCACAACTTTGACGCTGACGGTGCTGTCAACTGTTTCACAACTTTGACGCTGACGGTGCTGTCAACTGTTTCACAACTTTGACGCTGACGGTATTGTCAACTGCAAAAGGGGACACAAATTTAAATGCTGAGATTATGTGCTGCAAGATATACAGGCCGTGAGAGAGTCATTCAACAGGTACAGTACCAGCTGAATAAAGATAAGGCAGACACAGGAAGTAGCGGTAAGACAACTTTCGATACGTCACAAGGATTAATCTTCGTCGCATCTCAGAAAATAACCCTCGCTGTTGACGATGGAATACAGTTGTGAAGACGACTTCGGGAGTATTCTAAAACCGTTACGATTACGGGGCTAATGGTGATGTTGATATTTGGGCATCTTTTTGATTCGCCAAGAACATTGTTATGGACGTGAAGAGCTAACATATTAATGTTCTGTTCAGTTTTCCATAATTCAGATCCGCACAAAATCTATGGAAATACTCTGCATCATACACACGTTTAAAAACATTGACAGGATCTCCAAAAGCTACTTAAATTATTAAAACCTGCTTTGATTCACATCTTCGATTTGATGTATTTACTGATCAAATTTGCTGTCGCGAATGTTCTGGCTCAAAACTCTGGATCTGTTGATACCTGCTGTTGGGTGGAAAACTCTAATTTTGCTATGAACGTCTATAAACAGAAACGAATCTATGATTGAGTGGAGAGTTACATTAAGAACAAAGTAGAAGATTCATGGGTGTACTAAAATCTCACTAAAATTTACAGCATCAATCGGATACTCAGGAAAGTATTGGCAATGAGCGAAACAAAGGAATAAATTATGTCATTTATAATCAATCATTCGGCAAATGAATCTTAGGAACAAGATCAAAAGACAACAATAGGAAATAAATGAATACTTTATTAAGAATGGTAAAAGACAAACAAATTACTAGAGGACAAGCGTATTTCTGTAACAGGACAAATCCGCAAACAATAAAAATGTGTATGATGTTGTTTGAAGATTTGCCGGAGTGCTATGGAAAAAAACAAATCTCTTGTCTGTGTGTAATTTGTTTGTTGAGAACATCAACTTACTCAACATGTGAACAATCAAAACTACCTATGCTCTCATTACAGCACAGACACTTTAGGGCTAGTATTGTTTCAAAAGCTACACTATAACATATTTTAGTAGCGGAAGATGGGACGACATGGATGCAAAATAACAACAGTTGATCAAATTTACATTTTTTTTATTTAAAGAAAAGGAACAATTTTGTGTGATGGAAGTTTCAGAGCGCAGTGGTGACGTGCTGGAGTGAGGTGCAAATTTCAGAAGCGTAGTGGTGACGTGCTATATAAGATACAAGTTTCAGAAGCGTAGTGGTGACGTGCTATATAAGATACAAGTTTCAGAAGCGTAGTGGTGACGTGCTATATAAGATACAAGTTTCAGAAGCGTAGTGGTGACGTGCTATATAAGATACAAGTTTCAGAAGCGTAGTGGTGACGTGCTATATAAGATACAAGTTTCAGAAGCGTAGTGGTGACGTGCTATATAAGATACAAGTTTCAGAAGCGTAGTGGTGACGTGCTATATAGATACAAGTTTCAGAAGCGTAGTGGCGCTAGCTTAACGATGTCGTGACGTGTGTCAAACGCAGCTTGTCTCGCTCTCGTCGACCCAGCTGGTAAAGGAATGGGTACCTAATTCACTGAGTTTGATAAAAGAATTGACGCTTTCAAATGCTGTAGTCTAGTTATGGTAAAATTGTACATTTCACTTCCTTATACACGACATCATATACTTGTATGTCACGTGTCGTTATTGAAATTTCTGGCGAAGGTATTAAAGAAATTCATTCATTGGTGGCCGAATCGAAAATTTGTCGTGCCCCAGACCAGAAGCATGCGGGTTCGAATCCCGATAGGTTATAAAGTTTTTTTCTATCGGGGAGAAGGGGTGGGGGGGGGGGGGGGTTAAACACCCAGAGCCGAACACCTCGCGGCAATTGTACTAGACAAGCGGCTTTTATTTTCTAGTCCAACAATTCTACCCAGCAGGCCACAATCATGGGAAAATGACGTAAAGATAGTTTTTTTTTTTATTAATTCATTCAATCATTGGGCAGTTTAGCCTAGGTAAAGCTACAGCTTAGGGCTCTCATAGTCCCAGGGAGCCTCAAATTTGTTTCTATTGTAATCTATGAAAAGAGACCTTCTGGTATTAATTTGCTAACAAGGTACTTCAAAGTTTCATTTAGATTAGCCAACTTTGAGATTCAAAGTTACACTTAGCTTATTCAATTTAGGGCCTCGGTGTTTCATTTAGTTTAGCCCAACTTAGGACCTCAAACTTTCAATTAGTTTAACTCAAATTACGAGCTCAAACTTTCATTTAGCATATAGCTTAGCAAACCTAGGGCCTCAGAGTTTCATTTAGTTCAACTTAACTTAGAACCTCAAAGTTTTATTTAACTTAGCCCAGCTTAGGGCCTCAAAGTTTTATTTAACTTAGCCCAGCTTAGGGCTTCAAAGTTTTATTTAACTAAGCCCAGCTTAGGGCCTCAAAGTTTTATTTAACTTAGCCCAGCTTAGGGCCTCAAAGTTTCATTTAACTTAGCCCAGCTTAGGGCCTCAAAGCTTTATTTAACTTAGCCCAGCTTAGGGCCTCAAAGTTTTATTTAACTTAGCCCAGCTAAGGGCCTCAAAGTTTCATTTAACTTAGCCCAGCTTAGGGCCTCACAGTTTTATTTAACTAAGCCCAGCTTAGGGCCTCAAAGTTTTATTTAACTAAGCCCAGCTTAGGGCCTCAAAGTTTCATCTGACTTAGCCCAGCTTAGGGCCTCAAAGTTTCATCTAACTTAGCCCAGCTTAGGGCCTGAAAGTTTCATCTAACTTAGCCCAGCTTAGGGCCTCAAAGTTTCATCTAACTTAGCCCAGCTTAGGGCCTCAAAGTTTCATCTAACTTAGCCCAGCTTAGGGCCTGAAAGTTGCAATTAACTTGGTGTAGTTTAGGACATAACTATGTCTAAATCGGGTCATGTCGTGATTCACTCATTCATTCATCTCCTTCTTCCGCTGCTTTCCTTCTTTTTTGACTTTCACCGACAAAAAATATCTCAGGTTTTTGCTTTTGCTCTTTATTTATCGTATTGTGCCATCATGACCCCGATCATTTTTAATGTTCTGTCTATTCATTTTTTTTTCATTTCAATTCAATAAAAGATTGTAAATTATTTTAAAATGCTTGAATAATATACAACTTTCCACAATAAAACTTATTAATTTTTTAATGCATAATTATTCTGTTAATATTTTTTTTATCTCAGGATTATTTTTGAAGATTTTATTTTCTTGGTTCGACGAGATAATTATCCTTGAAAATGAGAGTAATTGCTGCCATGGCAATCAAAGTTATGATTCTTTTTTACATGATGTTTTCGTAACCTGCCATGTTATATATAGAATGTGCAGGAGAGAAGTAGGGTAGGAAATAATGAAAGTAGGAAAAAAAAACTGACACAAGCAAGCGCGCACACATACAGAGTAGTGTTAACATATTCAAGATAGTTATTTTCTCTTTCATCGCAACAGAAATATTGAAAACATTAGAATAGATTATTTTGTTTGTTTGTTAGTGAAGGACCTACATTTGCATAAACATTGCTGTTCTAAAAACATCTCAGGTTTCTATATAATTTTGTTCGTTTATTGTGTCCTTAAACAGAAATCATTATCATCATCATCATCATCAAGTACCGGGCCTGCTGGCGTAGGTGATCATGTCTCTCCACAACTTTCGATCTTGACAGTTATTTATCATTTCTGTTGTTGACCTTCTGCCAAGCCATTCTCTTAAGCTGTCTGGTATCTTTTCTCTTTGCTTCCCTCTATCTTTTCGTCTTCAATTTTTCCTGTTGTTACAATATATTCCAGTTGTTCTCTTCTCATTACATGGCCAAAAAATGATGATTGTTTCTTCCTAATATTGGAAATTAGCTGTAAACTGAAATAGCTTATTATAAAAGTATCTTCTTTTTTTAAATTTGTCAATAAATGGAGTTGCCGCAGCGAAGTGGTTAGTGCATCCACCTTATGACCAGTCAGGTTTGGGTTCATTTTCAGAATATAATTTTTTTTTTACTTGTGGATGGATACAGCTTTCTAGGTTCATTGAGTCTCTGTAAAAGGGCACCAGAAACTTTGTTATGGGAAATAATGTTCTAGCTCTACCATAATACCATATTACCCATACATCCCATCACCCATACATCACATGATCCATACATTACCCATACATCACATCATCCATACATCACATCATCCATACATCACATCATCCATCCATACATCACATCATCCATGCATCACATCATTCATGTATCACATCATCCATACATCACTTCATCCATCCATACATCACATCATCCATCCATACATCACATCATCCATCCATACATCACATCATCCATGCATCATATCATCCATACATCACATTATCCATACATCACTTCATCCATACATCACTTCATCCATACATCACACTACTAATACATCACAAAATCAATCCAACACACTACCAATACGTCATATCACCAATATATCACATCACCCGCTCTGGCTTGATGATAAAAGGTCGTTGTTACATCCTAGTCTGATAGTCCTCTTGGATCCAGCTTAAAACATAGATTGGTACTTAAATTCGCTGAATTTGGGGAAACGTATTAACTGTGTTAACATAAATATAGTGAGATCATCTAGTGACTGTTTAGTTGAAGGCAATTCAACAGTTAAAAAGGAAACTGTTGAGGAATTCCGGTAATTGGGATTTAGACTGTGGGGCTACCAGGGCACAGACCACGGTTTGGTAGAAAATAATAGAGCCACTGCCACACTTGCGGTAAGTGACGACTAAACTGGTTGGGGTTAGGATTTTCGCCAGCGATACGGAGTTCGTGCATCTGATATGAAGTCATCTTGAGTGCTTCGGTAGTGTGTAGCTGGGGAAGGTGCTAAGGAGGGGATAGGAGCACTATGTAGCTCTAAGGTAATGATCATCTGATGACGAAACTAGACTTCGTAAGAATTAAAATCAGTAGAAATTTGATTTTTTTTTTTTAGGAGAATTCTATTGGTACTGCGGACAACCAATAAAATCCAATGAGAAGAAAAAAACAGGCAGATGTGGAAAAAAAAAGATTATAGCAGAAATTAAGAAAAGGTAGTTCATATTTGGGGAGCCGCGATAGCTCAGTGGTTAGTGAACTGGACTACAAAGGACAAGGGGTTAGGTTCGATCCCAACCGACGGCCTCTGGGTTCACCCAGCCTTAAATGGGTACTGGATTTTTTTCTGGAATGTAAAGTGGCACGGGCGTAATACCGACCACATTACCCCAAAAATCATGTGCTGGAGGGTTTGTAAAATGTATGGTCACTAACACCATATCCCTATACGCCACTTGGTGTGACGGGGGGCTCTTTACTTTTTTTTTTTAACTAGTTCATATTTGTTGTGCGTGTGTAGAGAAGAGGCAGGTTGGAATGTATAGCAACAACATGGGAAAGAATGTAAGGTGGGAGTGGTAAAGGTGGACAAAGTTAAAACCTGTTGAACGGTGACAGTGTGACAGTAAACAAAAAGTGAAATTGCTGTACCGAGCACAAAACGAGGGTTGTGGAGAGGCGTGATATTCAGCTCCTGTCGACATGAAATTGAAAATAACGAGTTAATCTAAGAAGATTATTATCTATACCAGAGGATTGTAATATCAAATAGACATTAGTATCATGAGTTGACTAAATAAGGAAGAGCCCACCATTTTCATCACAAGAAACTTCACTTTCTTGCCACATTAAATGTTTGTGCATATTTTTTTATCTAATCTTTTTTTTCTGAACGAAATGTAAGATTTGGGATAGAAAGAAAAGTGAAGCACATAAGGGATCAGGAGCAATCACTGATAGGGGATCGTGTAAAATGTTTTACTGAAGGAAATTTTTGCTATGATGAGAACTTTTCACGCACAAGGAAGATACATTAAATATTAAATTATTATAACAAATATTGCAAATCTTTTTTTTTTTTTTGCTATTCTGCACTTCCTAATCACAAGTGCACGGGTTCAATTCTCAGAAGTGACTGATTTTATTTAAACTGACAAAGCTTCGCGGTTCACCTAGCCTCTAAAAATACATACCTGAGATTTTTCTGGCAAGTACAAACGGTCTGGCGTGATACCTGGTCTTGTAAAGCTATGGTCATTAACATAATATCCCCCACTACATCTAGCAAGTCGTAGAGGGAACCTTTACTTTTGTATTTCTTATTATTCTGTAGATTACATTACTGGAACTATAACAACATTTTATTCTGACACAAGTCGACAGCAAATAATTTTGTGAGAGGAGACGACCTGTTTCCATACAACACGCAGGTTACTATTTTGTACAAGTCTTCACGATGTTTCTTTTCAAAATTACGTTTATACAAATAGAATATATTGGTTTTAAAATTATTAGAATATATTGGATCAAAATACGTTTAACCATTAGAATATATTGATTTAAAATTACTAGAATATATTGGTTCAAAATTGCGTTTAACCACTAGAATATATTTAACTGGTCTTCCGTTTTCAACATGGTGGAATGAGGTTCATGTTCTCTGGACCGCTGCAGAAGTTGCTTTTGGGGACTGATTAATTTCGGCAGTTCAATGCAATTTTCTGCGTTAAAGTCAATCTGATTATCCACTTAACAAATTTCGCCGATGATGCTGAGTCGTACACACCTCAGTGCTCCTCTTTGTCAAGTCCAAGTTTGTGAATGCGAACTTCCACTGTCTACAGTTGATATGCGGTTTACGTCAACACATTGAGTGCTGTTCCAAGGCCATCGTTGGAATTGTTTGACGCCAAATATTTACATGTTACAACACATTGATATGGACTGCTCTGCCAAGCCAATCGCAGTTTTCACTTTAGAGATTCAGTATCATCTTTTCGTGCGTTGTTGGCTGCATTTATTACAGTAATTGGAATTTTATGTGCGCAGCCATTGTTGTGTGTGCTACGTCATTACAATGGCTGATTGTATATCCCTAAAACGGCCGTACGCTAATAGTGAAAGACGGAATGGAGTTTCGTACATGACTTAGCAGCAACGGGGTGACTCCCGAGGGTTCATGTTAGTCAGGAGGGATTCATAATTTCACAAATTCACATTGCAGGGAGATCTTACAGTCTGTCATTTGATGTGCGACGGGGATAGCCCGATGACTAACTGTGTTTAATATGTTCGGATTTGGAGTCAAGGTTATGTCCTAGCATCATCAAGCACTATACATTTTTTTAAAAATATGACGATCATTTTCAGGAGGACGTGAACTTCCGGTCAATATGATGGATAGACGGCAGGGACTATTAAAGGCTATATCTGAAAAGTGTTTCTTGTTGCAGTTTCCTCATATTCCAAGTCCGGCGCAACAGGAGCTACTGAGTTAGGTGCTCTGTGCACACCGTGAGCTGTGCGTTTAATCTGTTTTGATTGTGTTTCGATATTCCGATTGTTTAAGATAAAGGATGATATCGTATGATGGACAATAGATGGCTGTGTTCACTTTCTGTGCGGTTTCGCCTTATGTCTTTTGGCGTGTGCTGAGACTGCCATGATGGAGAATTCGGATGATTCCACTGGCACGGGCGGTTGAGCAATTATCGATTTTAATTCGTTTGCAGTGATACCGAGGCTTTCCATAACTATATATTTAACTAATTCTATTTGGAAAATGACTAAGACGAATTGGATGGAAAGAAAATAAAACAAATGGTGAACTCCTAAAACAGTTTAAAATTAAATGAGAATTACTAAACACAATTCAAGCAAAACAAATGAGATTTTTCGAGCATGTTGAAAGACACAGCAGTTTGCTAAAAGTAATTTGGAAGAGAAAATGCAAGGCAGAAGAAGCAGAGGCAGACCAAGACTAACATGGACGAGTAACATCAAAAGATGGACAAATCAGCGTGCACTATCAAAGCAAGAGACATAACGGATGCCATTCCATGGTAGCTAAAATTATATGCGGAGATGGCACTCAATGATGGTTAGGAAGATATTTCTGTATTTGTTTTTAATGGAAACTGATTAAAGAAAGTACTGGCTCACTTGTTCGATTGCTGAATGGCTCAGCAAATAAAGATTGACAAACTTTCAGTAGCTCACAGTTTGTTTCTATGTTACTCGTATTATGGTGAACTGTGCGTGCCACCTGGTGTCGTGTGCGATGTCACGTGATCCGACACGTGCAGTCTCAGTAAAAGAAAATAATGACTTAACATTACGTGAAAGGAAAACAGGCTGATGAAATAGGCCTAAAAGCCAGGGCGTGTTCCTATAATACGTAAATGACTACCAAATGCTTGGCAGAAGTTATTGAGGTCATGAATGGCAACAACGGTGGTGTTGCTCTTTTTTGGAAATGAGACGGTGTACGGATTTTACGTCAAACTAATGACCGTGTATACAATACAATACAATACAATACAATACAATACAATACAATACAATACAATATAATATAATATAATATAATATAATATAATATAATATAATATAATATAATATAATATAATATAATATAATATAATATAATATAATATAATATAATTAATATAATATAATATATATTGTAACAACCGAAAAATTGAGGGACGAAGAGATAGAGGGAAGCAAAGAGAAAAAATAACAGACAACTTAAGAGAATGGCTTCGCAGAAGGTCAACAACAGAAATGATAAATAGCTGCCGAGATTGAAAATTGTGGAGAGACATGATCACCCACGCCAGTAACCACGGTACTTGATGATGACGATGATAAGTCGGTGATATAATGGCTAGTTAAACTTCCGACAAACCGTCCATAGCAAGCACGCAGGAAAGAAAGTACCTCATCGTTGAGGAACCGGAACCGGAACCGGAGTGTGCTGATTGACAGATTATAAAAGTTCATAACGCAGTAGAAGTGACATATATAGGGTGTCTCTTTAATGACTGTGCATTTTTTGTTGTTGAAATAATTACGCACCTAAATTTTATCTATGTATGACGTAATAGTTCAAGCACCATTTACGTGTTCATTTAAACATCACTGCTACATGATAGATCTGGCTTACAATGGTGTTAACGATTGAAGAAAGAGTATTTATAGTGGAGCATGTGTTCCGCAACGGCGGCAAGTATTCGAATGGGGTTGTTGAACAATTTGTGAATAGATTTCCCGATACACCAGTGCCTCATCGAAATACTGTGAGTAATTTAATAATCAAATTTCAAAACACCGGTAGTGTACATGATGTTAGCCGTCCTGGTAGACCATCTGTTCTTGAAGTAACATCTCTCAACATCCAGGACAGCATTCTAATGAGTCCTGGCAAATTAATAAGAAAGCTGGCTCAACAAGTACACAAATCAAGCAGTACTGTTCATAGAGTTCTGAAAAAAAAATTAAAGTTACATCCGTACAAATTTTCCGTCGTTCCTCAATTAAAAGAATTAGATCACCAATCCAGAATTAAATATTGTATGTGGTTTGAGAATTTTCTAGCCCAAGAAGGTGAGGAAATCCTTGATTTCACTTTCTTCACAGATGAAGCATGGTTCCATTTGTCTGGGTACGTGAATAGGCAGAATGATCGTCTTTGGAGTGATGAAAATCCACATGCATTGCACCCAGTGCCTCTCCACGATCAGAAAGTAGGAGTGTGGTGTGCAATGAGTCGTCAGCGGATAATCGGCCCAATTTTCTTCTATGACACAATAAATTCAGAAAGATACAGGATTAACATACTGGAGCGATTCGTAACCCAACTTTCTGAGCCAGAAATTGAAAAAGCTTGGTTTCAACAAGATGGCGCAACTGCTCACACTGCTGTAAAATCACTGGAATTTTTATATGAAATTTTTGCTAATCGTATAATCTATCGCGGAATTTGGCCTGCACGGTCTCCTGATCTTACTCCCATGGACTACTATCTCGCGGAATTTGGCCTGCACGGTCTCTTGATCTTACTTCCATGGACTACTATCTCTGGGGTGAACTGAAAGGAAAAGTGTACGAAAACAATCCCCACACACTCGATGAGCTGCAGGTTTCAATCGCCAACAACATTAATAATGTTACACAGCCCATACTGCGTAAGGTTTTTGACAATATGAAAAAACGTATCAATATTTGCCAACTAAAACGTGGTGGATATTTCGAATACCTTTTGTGAATAGTGATGTTATATGTTTAACTTTACCGAAAAAGGAACAAGCTACAGCAATGCATGATGCGTGATTTACATAAATAAATTGGAACAACTAGATTTTCAAATAATGCACAGTCATTAAAGAAACACCCACCGATCTGGAAGACCTTCAATTTCACAAGACCAAATTATGGAACTCCAAGACAGAATTACAATGAGTCCAAATGCATCTTTAAACCACTTGTCTCAACAGGTGCAAATATCTAAGAGTTCTGTTCACAAGGTTTTAAGAAGTGAATTACACTATCGTCCATACAAATTAACTGAAGTGTCTCAACTCCAAGAAAGAGATTATGAATCCCGTTTAAACTACTGCATGTGGTTTCAGAATTTTATTTATGAACATGGCGCTGCCATCCTTGACGTCACTTTTTTCACTGATGAGCCTGGTTTCATTTATCCGGTATGTGAACAGTCAGAACAATCGGCTGTGGAGCAGTGAAAACCCCCATGAATTTCATCAAGTGCCGCTTTACGATCAAAAAGTCGGAGTGTGGTGCGCTATAAGTCGTATGCGGATAATAGGACCTATATTTTTTAATGAAACAATAAATGCAGAACGTTACCGTACTTTAATTCTGGAACCGTTCATAGCACACCTTACAGAACGGGAAATTATGGAATCCTGGTTTCAGCAGGATGGGGCAACAGCACACACAGTCACAACAACACTCAATTATTTAGAAAGCATATTTGCAAATCGCATTATTTCACGTGGAATCTGGCCTGCTCGTTCACCAGATCTAACACCCCCAGATTATTATCTGTGGGGGGCATTGAAGGGGAAAGTTTATGAAAATAATCCGCAGACAATTAATGACCTAAAGACTGAAATAGTAGACAAGATTAAACAAACATCACCAGACATTATTCTGAAGGTTTTCGCAAATATGGAAAGACGAATCACGACATGTCTTGAGGCCCGTGGTGGACATTTTCAACATATGCTTTAGGCACTTTATTGTGTTAATACCAACATTACCCATTATAAACTCGCCGATAGCAGTCAAGTATATTTGAATATTTTACAATTTGTGTGACGCATTAGTTAACCGCATTTCTGGTGACGTTTTTCTTCCGAGAGTATAAATTCACTGCACTGCGACTTTAGAAACACCCTGTATCTCCTTTTACTTTTCCCCCCTTTCCTTTTAATTAACAGATTACATCAAAACGGAGGAATGAATATTCACTAATCTAGGCATTCATGAATTTGTAACAACAAATAAATCAAAATTAACATGCCGGCTTCTGGAACACTTAAAGCTTCTTAATTTGAGACAATAACTGTAACGAGAGCGCAGAAATGTTGTTAAGTGGACGGTTATTTGTTGATTCAAGAGAAAGAATTTAGGAGGTTTTGTAGATCGGGAGGGTAAACTAGGAATGCTTTGTGCAGAAAAGTGGAGTGCTATAGCGTGTGTAGCTCAGTGGTTAGTGAACTGGACTACAAAGGACAAGAGGTAGGGCTCGATCCCAAACGACGGCTTCCGGGTTCACCCAGCCTTAAATGGGCACCAGATTTTTTTTCTGGGAAAGTAAAGCCGTACAGGCTCAATACCGATCACGTTACCAGAAAATCATGTGCTTAAGGTCTGTAAAATTTATGGTCACTAACACCATATTGGGATTTCTCAGAAGAATGTTGAAAGTTCCCTGGACAGCTAAAAAGACCAATTAGGAAGTTCTCAAAGAGGCCAACACAAAAAGGGAGCTCCTAAAAAACATCAGAAAGAAGCTATCAATATTTTTCGGGCACATCATGAGAAGAGGAAAGTTGGAATACTTGGTTACAACTGGCAAAATACAAGGAAAGAGAGATCGCGGACGACAAAGAGAGAAAATACTGGATAGTTTGCTTTCATGGCATGGAAAACAGTCAACAACAGAACTGATACGATGCACTGTAGATAGAAGATTGTGGAAGGACATGATCGCCTACGCTAACCGGTATGGCACATGATGATGATGAACACCATATTTCCTATACGCCATTTGGTATGACAAGGCTCTTTAATTTGTTTTTAATAGTGTGTGTATGACTGCGTGTGCCTGTGTGTATGTGGCTGCGTGTATCAATCACATATAGTTTGTACCATCTGTCGAGAATGACTAATCACACATGACTACTGTTTAGAAGTATGTGATGTCAACCAAACATCTTTACTATCATCATTATCATTAAGTTCCGTGCCTGCTGGCGTAGGTGATCATGTCTCTCCACATCTTTTGATCTCGACAGTTATTTATCGTTTCCGTTCTTGATCGTTCCGCCAAACCATTCTCTTAAGCTGTCTTGTATCTTTTCTCTTAGCTTCCCTCTGTCTCTTCGTTTCTCGATTTTTCCAGTTGTTACGATATATAACTTTACTATAGCACAGATTATTTGTTTAAAAAGGGGGAAATTAAACGAAGACTATTGTAATATATATATATATATATATATATTATATATAACTGGCAGAAATTATATTTTCTACATTAAATTATTTATCCCTAGGCCTTTAACATCTTTATGGGAGCCGCGATAGCTCAGTGGTTAGTGAACTGGACAACAAAGGGCAAGAGGTCGGGTTCTATCCTGACCGACGGCTTCCGGGTTCACCCAGCCTTAAATGGGTACCGCATTTTTTCTGGGAAAGTAAAGCGGCACGGTAATACCGACCGGTAATACCGCGTAATACCGACCACATTACTCCAAAAATCATGTGCTGAAGGTCTATAAAAATTATGATCACTAACACTATATTGCCTATACGCCACTTGGCGTGACAGGGCTATTTACTTTTTTTTTTTTACTAACTTTAACATCTTTAAAGTATAACACAATATTGGACTAAATCTTGTGTATATGTTTGTGTATTGTTGTATGTTTGAAGGGACTACAGGGTTGCTGTTTAAACAACTTAAGTTAATGGCTTTATTGTTTAGTCTTAGAATTAGTAGTCGGATTATCCTCATTGTGTATCTATCAACGGTCCGGTCCATAAGCGCTCAGATCTCTTCCATAGAAATACATGCTGTGTAAAACGATCAACCATCCCTCTTGACTGACCTAAAAATCCGAGAATCACGTCAGGGCTGCAAGTTTACGAACAGCTTCGAATCCTTTGTCATCTTGCCTTTCATTTCACACATACGGCCAGGGTAGGGATATACGATCGTCCGTCATGATGACGTAGCAGACGCAACAATGGATGCACCCACAACGCCCGATTCACTCAAGAGAATGGAACTAAAACTCACCAAACACCGTAGCGATAGCGCAGAAACCACTAGAGTGGAACTTTCACTTGACTTGTCAGAACAATCCATATTAAGGAAGTAGAACGACGGTTATTGAACAGCTCCAAATGTCATGACGTAAACCGCATATCGACTCCAGGACTGGGGAAGGTCGCATGTACAACACTTGATCAGTCAAAGAAGACTGCTGCCAGGCGCACGGACTCCTCAGCACCATCCGTTGAGTGGAACATCCGGTTGACTATAACGCAGCGATCTACATTTGAGAGCGAAAATTAATCAGTCTCCAAACGCAAATTCTGCAGCGGTCGATGGAACGCAAACCCTATTTAAGCATCGTGGTTTAAATGGAGCTGAACACTTCAAACTCAACGGCAGTTCCTATGTGACTACATTTATCTTTATATTCACACCTTAAAGTAGCCTAGACATATGATTGGAGAAATATAATTCCAATAATTATCTTTGTTTTCTTTTGTTTTGGTGTTAACCCCATAGAAGACTGCTTGGTCGAAACGTTTGTGTAATCTAGTCTCGTGTATTTTCTTGTGTTGTCTTTTCCCATAATTCTTGTGTGTCTTCACCGCAGCATTGCAAGTTACACTTGAATGTACGTATTTTGTCAACATAACATGCAGTATTGTTCCCAAATCTCTGAATCTACAGCTCTTAATCTAAGGTCCAAACCAACAAGGGGTTCGTCAAATATTTTCAGGGGCAAGGAGAGAGATTTCTTTTTAATTACAATTTTTTTTTTTTTTTTTTTTTTTTAAATTATTTTGCTGCAAGAATTTCCACACTTTGTTTTAAATGTTTATTACTTCGTGTTTTAAATGTTTTTACTTCGTGTTTTAAATGTTTTTACTTCGTGTTTTAAATGTTTTTACTTCGTGTTTCAAATGTTTTTAGTTCGTGTTTTAAATGTTTTACTAGTGTTTTAAATGTTTATTACTTCGTGTTTTAAATGTTTTTACTTAGTGTTTTGAATGTTTTACTTAGTGTTTTGAATGTTTTTACTTAGTGTTTTGAATGTTTTACTTAGTGTTTTGAATGTTTTACTTAGTGTTTTAAATGCTTATTACTTCGTGTTTTAAATGTTTTTACTTGTTTTTAAATGCTTATTACTTCGTGTTTTAAATGTTTTTATTTCGTGTTTTAAATGTTTTTACTTAGCGTTTTAAATATTTATTACTTCGAGTTTTAAATGTTTTACTTAGTGTTTTAAATGTTTTTACTTCGTATTTTAAATGTTTATAATTTTTTGGTTTTAAATGTTTATTACTTTTTGGTTTTAAATGTTTATAACTTTTTGATTTTAAATGTTTATTAATTATTTTTTTTAATGGTTGTTTATTGCTTGATTATTCTTTAAAAAAAAAAAAGGGGGGGGGGTGATCGTAAGTTACTAGGCTTTTCATTAATGGAGTCGCAGATTATTTTGCTTTTATAAAAGAAGATTATTATAGCTGGTAAAGGATGGGGAAACACAGCTTCAACAAGAAGCTGTAAGAGGAAGTGACGTAAACTTGACACAACCGAGCGTCTTGATTTTTCCCAATGTGCTTCAGTTTTCAAGAGAGAGAACTCTGTACTCAATAAAACCTTCTCTGCTTATGTTACTTGACTACCTTCACTTATCGCCCCTTATCGCTACGTTTTCAAGATCTCTCTGACTGCAAGACATCAGTTCTGGCACCTTTAATTTGGCGTGAGCGTTCCTGACCTACATTCTACCATGTAGATGATGTGAGTCACTCAAGGTTGAAGTTAGCGTACGTGGAGTTTCGGATCCACTGGTTTTGTTTACTACGATTTGAACATTTTTATTTTATTCTTTCAAATGTTTACCTTCACTATTTCCGTTATCTTAATAAAGGATAGACCAGACAGCTTTTAAGAGAATGGCTTGGCAGAAGGTCAACAACAGAAATGATAAATAACTGTCGAGATCGAAAGTTGTGGAGAGACATGATCACCTACGCCAGTAGCCCGGTACTTGATGATGATGATGATGAATAAAGGGTAGATAATTTATTTTTTTATTTCTACAGGTTGCACACAAAACCATTGACAAAATACTACATAATGGTACAGACAACAAACACAAGAGAGTTTACATAATAACATGATATTCATCTGTGTGCTATATGTTTCTTCTTCCTCTTTCCTGTCTCGCTACAGTTTTTGCGTCCAGGAGAGTATAGTTTTTTCTGTTGGCTTCTCCTGTTGTTATGTTTCATTGTGTTTCTAATATTCCAGCAATCCAGCTTTTTCGTGGTCAGCCCTTTAGGTATGTGAACAGGCACATTGTTTTATATTCATTATGATGCCAACCCATTTTATGTGTTGTTTCTTTATGTATTCATCTGACCTTATCTCACAGGCTGTTTCCTGTAATTTCTCTAATACATTTAATTTCTATGGTGCTTATTTTGTTTATTATTCTTGAGTCTCACTAAACATTAAGATCAAAGATAAAGAAATAAAACAAGTAGAGGAATTCAAGTATTTGGGCACAATGTTTACAGAAGATGGAAAACTAGACAGAGAAATTGACATGAGAATACAAAAAGCAAATGCTGTCACATACCAGCCTTTACCATTGTTAAAACATCCAAACATTTCTATAGCAGCTAAACAACAAATGATAAATAGCATTTTCATACCAACTTTGTGCTATGAAAGTCAAACATGGACCCTTTCTAAATCATATTTAAGAAAGATCAATACATGTGAGATGCGATGCTTGAGAAAAGTAACAAACAACACAAAAAGAGATAGAATACCAAATGAAACCATAAGAAAAATGGTAGGAATAAAACCCAAGAGGAAGACCTAGAAGAAGATGGATAGATGCAGTGATAGAGACATGTAATAACAAAGGAAAATCACTAATTCAGACAGTTCGAGCAGCTCAAGAACGACAAATGATGTAACCACGACACCTTTTCGGTATCAGTGAGAAAGAGAAAAGAAAGAAGAAGAAAAGATTATTGAGTCTAGCGTCTTGATTTGACAATGGTATCTCAACGATGGGATGAAGACTGTTGTAGAGTTCTACCTCTTCTTTCATTTCCTTGTTGGGCAGTAGTGGCAACATCTGTCCGATGATTTGACCAGCTTTAGCCACAAGATCTTCAGTCTGTTTCTCTTGTTTATGAATGATCGCTTGTCACTAGACGTTCTCGCTATTTAAATTCCTTCACTTGTTTTAGTTGTATGCTGCATATCGTTATATTGATGTTCTGTTTTCTTTCGTGATGTTTGATGGTCATGACTTCTGTCTTGTTGGTGTTGGTTTCATGCTGTAATGGATACCTATAATATTAAATTTATTCAAGTGTACTAGTAGGTCTTTTGTTTATCTACGTTTTAGTCCCTGCATGTTTGCTCGGACAGTAAAATCACTAACTTTAACCATGTGGTTTATTAACTTATTTAAGTCCATTTCTGTTGTTTTTCATTATTTTTTTTAAGAGTCCGGTTGCTAGTGCACTCGCCTGCCGCCATGAAGGTTCGGGGTTTTAATGCAAGCTCAGGCACACCTTTTTTAAACTTCTTGTTATCAACGTTTATGTTGTTCGATACAAAATGATCAAACTCAACACTCACATCTATTTTTTCAAACATTCTCAGTTTATGATGAACTCCAAGTTCTGTGCAGTTTGTTTATTACTTGACTTCTAGTCTCTTTAAAATAGCTCTTGTTACGGAGTTCGTGTACTTTGCTAAATTCGGTCTGGGTAATCAGGCACGAGATATGAGTCCTAACTGTTTTGTTGGGCATGTGAGCTTTACAATGCGATACCAGAATAATAGCCTGATCAAAGCTGATTCCTTGCATTAGGGTAACTGAACCAGAAATGACCAAGATCCTACGGCACCTCAATGCAGTGAGACCGGATATAGACTAATACACCAGGCATATCGAGTAGGGAACGAAAGGGAAGGCAACCAGAGCCCACAAATGTCACGTTAAAATGGGATGTCTTGGGAAAATGTGCAGATATGGCTTGCTGTTAGCAAACGTACAATGCTGATTTGTGTATTAACGTCCTTTTAAGGACAAGCAACGGAGAGCAATAAGCAATTGGGCAACAGCAGCGAGAAACGTCAACAAACTGTTCCAATACGATAATTGTTGCCCTTAAACGAAATAAGACCAAGTCTATTTAGATCGAATCATAATATCCCCGTAGGTCACTCATTTCTGTTCTGTGTTGCTGCTGCTGCTGCAGACTTTCATCCAACATTACTCTCTTATCTACATATCTAAGCTGTTAATTACATTTCCATTGACATTTAAATCTGACATTTATTTGATTCATAAATACTAGACGTGTGCAGATCCAACAAACGCGGTGACAAAAAGCAGCCCCGGTCTCTCTGACAAAAGATCTATACGAGTGCACATCTGAAGTATGAGATTATATTGAAATTAATTTACTTCTTGATCGTGGTGTATAAGAATTGTGCACTGATGTACCCAAAGAAAGAAAGAACGTTGCAAGCACTATGCCCCCCCCCCAAACCCCACCTCAGAACGCGTGACGTTTTCCTCAGCTTTACAGTAACAATCCTACGTAACTCTCTTTTGGTTCATCAACCAACAGCACGCGACCGGGCTCAGCAGCCAGCCAATCGGCTGTGATCTGCGGGGTGCCTATTCTCGTTGAGCATAAAAACAATTTTTTCCCCAGTTACGAACGGGCCAGATGTGATTATACGCAAGGCCACTAATTAGTTCACGGTGAACCGCCCGCACTAACTGCGTGCTGTACTCGCTCATTGCATGATCGTCGTCATATCCGCAACTTTGTTACTTCCACAGTTGTATCATCTTTCTTGTTCTCTCTGACTCTTTGTTTTCACTTTGCGTAACTTATCCTCATCGCTTCATTTCTCTTTAACAATTTCCTTTTCCTCACTTTTCCCTTTATTTCCTCATCTTCTAAATCATTTATTAATATTTTTATAAATTAAATCTCAAAATTGACATGTACATTTCATTCAGCATGTTGCTAATTCCCATTTTAAAACTCTTTCTATCTCTCATGCCAGCCAAGTTTCATACATTCCTCTCACCCTTTCCTACTCTCCCTTACTCTAAGACTTTGTGTTCCACTTTCTATCCCCCCCCCACACCCCCCCCCCTAAATAACAGTAATAATCTCTGTGTGAGTGTGTGCGCCGACCAACCAGTATCCCACAGTTCAAAGTCAACAATGACAATTTGAAAACGTATGCCAGACATTAAAAAACATGGCGCACACTAGTAAAGAGGGACATGAATATCGGAACGTTAAGACAATAATTATGGCAAGAAAAGAAAAGACGCAAAAAAGGCGCAACAAAAGTACTAACATTAACCACTCCTTCCATATGCGTCTTTTCTACATGCGGACCAAACTGCCGATCTAGAATATGTTTATTCTGTCATTACAATCACTGAGTTCGCTCTTCAGTAGTCTACTATGACACATTGATTTATCTCCAGGTACAGAACGTATACTCCTATATATTTAATATTTCAATCATCATTTGAATCTCAATCTCACTGTCCCTCTCGTTTCCTCCATTCCTAAAATATCCACCCTTTCTCCCTCTTTCCTCACTTGTTCACTTAACCTCTAGCAAATATAATACATATATAATACCCACAATTTGTCAATGACAATACCTCATACAAGTCAGCATACGGCGAAGAGTTCGCCATTCTTACACCCCTTACACTCAATAAAAACCCTTAAAGAAAGAGAGAGAGAAGTGACTAAATAAAGTAACACCCCCCCCCCCCCCCCGTCGTATTTAGGCTTTTGAGGAATATGCCAGGGAATGTATTTTAGAGCTCATTTTTTTCAGTGACCAAATGCTGATTTTGATATGATCGTTATCAACTGCCATTCGTTCTCCATCCTGCACTAATTATCAACATCTAGCTTGTCCCTGTTGGAACTTGTCTCCAATGACAGCTACTCTAATGTTGGCTTTGTCCTGTACCAGATAATCCAGCGTCTGCAGCAGTCAATCCCAGCTTGACTGTGATATCTTGTAACCACCTTCTTCAAGATCGTCTTACTCTCTCTCCCTCGTTTACTTGCGTCTATGCCCTCCATACTTTTCTTTTCTAGGTCATTATGCTGTGTGGCCGAAATGATGAATTTTCCTTGTTTTATTATCTGTATCACCAAATGTTCTCTAATTGTAAGTTCTAGACAAGGTTGCCCATGGACGGAAGTCATGATATTCTGTTCAAAGCCATTAGTGTATTTTCACAGATCAATCGATGATCTACAATTCACAACCATATGTCGCTATGGGAAAAAAAACAGGGCCTCAGTAGCCTAGCTGGGATAACCACCCGACTGGGCTACCAGCGTTCGGACAACCCATGTTCGATTCGCACTGGAAGCAGTGTGAGTTGTACTCTTGGTTGGAAAAAAAACCCCGCGGTCGACCCAGCCGCTGGCAGAAATTGGTACCAGGGTAGTACTCTGAGAAGGTGAGGAATACCGCCTTGCATCGTGAGTTTTTATGCTTGAAGCGACACTACCCAGAAGTCTCCGAATACTGGCCGAGGATATATGGGTGAAAAGTTGCGTGCTAAGGCGCAGATTCAAGTCTCGTACTTGACCTTTATCTTTACAAAACCCATGCTGTATTTGCTATATCAGTTCCTTGCCACATGTTGTGCAGTGTTTTCATTTATTCATAACTAAGTTCAGCCATCTTTTGATCTTCTTGCTCGTCTCTTCGTCATGAGTTGTCAAAAAGCCAAGAAATGCAAAACCATCTCCTCTTCCCAATACTTGTAAATTAATCAGTGTTTATATTTGCTATATCTATTGTAAATATATTTGTTTTTTGTTACATTGAGATAGAAGTACTGCTTCTCAATGTTACACGGAACTGATGTCACCATTTTCTAAATGGCCACTTATCGAGGTAGATACGAGTGCTTTATTAGTAGTGAGTGACCTCTAATCGTAAGGGCGTCAAAATTGTTATTTATTTTCCGCTTCTCTGACATTTCTCATTATAACTTCTGCACATATGTAGAAAAGATAAGGTGGTAAGATGCACCCCTGTCTAACACCTTGTCCTATACCAAATCAGTGTGATGCATCATTTACAAAGCTGCTTGTTGGTTCTGTGTAAAACATATCTACAAAATGGGCTAAGATTATGGTTCCCACAAAATAAAAATAAATCAGAACTAATAGATGGATTTTAATTAGAACATTTTTGCCAAATTATCCATGTTTGTGAAGATTTTGCAACTTTTTTTTCAACAGTACAGGATAGATAGCCAGTCCCATTCCCAAACCCTCCTTAGTCGCCTCTTACGAATATGTTTGGTAGGGAACAGCGCTACAATTCTTTACTCCCCTTTCGGGCCTCTGCAACGCACGGGCGATTCTGTTGTTCGCTTCCTGTAAAATCATAAAGTAAAGTAAAAAAAAATGGAAGCGAAGGCGCGCCTCCCAACACCAGAGCTGGAAGTTGTCAGCTACCCACAGCTGATGGCTTCCGCCAGGATTTGTGAACCAGAACCATCCAGACCCTGCTCCACCTCTCCGTGGTGCCTCTAGTAACAAACTAACCTGTGTGGTCTGGCCAAGCGAGTAGGGATCGAAGAGGGAAGACAACCCGGTACTCAAAAATGTCATGCTGAAGTCGGATGTGTTGGGCCTAAAGGCGCAAATATAACAGTTATACTGTAAACCACAAAACAACGCAGACACGCCTACGTAACGTCCTTTTAAGGGCGGATGAGGACGAGGTAGTCATCGGGCGAACACAAGCAAGCAAGCATAATGTAAAAAGTAAAGTAAAGAGCCCCCGTCACGCCAAGTGGCGTATAGGGAATATAATGTTAGTGTATCCATACATTTTGCAGACCTTCAGCACATGATTTTTGGGGTAATGTGGTCGGTATTACGCCCAACCCGCTTTGCTCTCCCAGAAAAAAATCCGGTACCCATTTAAGGTTGGGTGAACCCGGAAGCCGTCGTTGGGATCGAACCTTGCCCCTAGTCTTTTGTAGTCCAGTTCACCAACCACTGAGCTATCGCGGCTCCCTTTTCCATAAAGTGTCTCGTACTTTATCTCCCCGTTTCCCTCTTTCTCTTCTTGCCTCAATTATTTCCAGTTGTTACCAAATATTTCCTTCTTATTACATGGCAACGAACAATGAGTTTTCTCCTCTTGGCAGTCAACGATATTATCAATCATTCGACATATTCCTCGATATCTTGGAAACACCATGATTAACGAACTAACAATAATCAGTGATAACAAAAAGATATCACCGTGTGACTGACTTTTATTAATTGATAGATTAATAGCAGCAGGTTTATGAAGCAAAAGGAGACTCCGAGTGCGGTTTAAGGAGAGAATATTTCAGTTGAAGGCGGCAATCCACAATAAGAACTTTATTTTATGCTGCAAGTCTAGGTCAATTAAAGTATGAAAATGAGTACCTAAATGTTACATAGGTTCTGTCCTGTTATGTATAAGTGAGTCATGGGCAACTAATGAACAAATAAGAATGTAATTGGAACTTACAGCCTAAATATTTGTATAGAATGATGAGAATACCTTGATATAATGATAACTTGTGGATTTAGGCCCCAAAAGTATGCATTTAACTATTGAAAGGAATCAAAAATAAACATTCTTTGCTCATTTCATTAGAAGAAAAAACGTGAAGTATTTAACATTGGAAAAGGTAGAAGGATAGAGCGGTAAAGAAAGACGGCAACGGAAAATAGACATAAGTCGTGGAAAGAGATGAATAGTAACAATTATATAAAACGTCAAGGGTAAGAATAAGTGAAAGGGATTCGAACTCTCTTGTTGTTATGTTTCCTAGCGTTTCTAATATTCCGTCAGTTCATCTTTTTCGTAGTTAACCCTTAAGTTTGGAGTTCTCTCAACGTTTACTGAAGGGTAGTTGTGTTATGTTTTGGCATTTCTGTCTTATCACGTGGCCACACCATTTGATCTGTTGTTTCTTTGTGTATTCTACAGTCTATTACTGCTGCTTGGGAATTATCGTTTGTTGCTAGACTTCCAAGATATTTAAACCCCTCCGCTTGTTTTAATTTTCTGCCGTCTATCATTATGTTGATGCTCTGTTTCTCTTTTGCGATATTCATGACTTCTGTTCTGTAGATTTTGATTTTGTATTCATTTTGTGGTGTTAAGTCTATTTAAATGTTCTTGTAGGTCTTCTATTTTTCCTTGCCTTAGTGACTGCTCGTTTGCGAATAGAAGCTCATTATTCTCCACCTACTTCCGGTGTGTTGACCAACTTACATATGTAGTCCATGTAGGTAATAAATAAAAGGGGAGATAGTGCACAGTCCGGTCTTCTTTCTGGTCTAACTTCGAAGTGGTCTAGATCAGGAGAAAAACAAGTGTGTTTACTATAATTTAAGTACAAATAAAAAAGTACTCCCGTCACGCCAAGTGGCGTATAGGGAATATGGTGTTAGCGACCATAAATTTTACAAACCCTCGACACATGATTTTTGGGGTAATGTGGTCAGTATTACGCCCGTGCCGCTTCACTTTCCCAGAAAAAAAATTCGGTACCCATTAAAGGCTGGGTGAACCGGAAGTCGTCGGTTGGGATCGAACCCTACCTCTTGTCCTTTGTAGTTCAGTTCACTAACCGCTGAGCTATCGTGGCTCCCTTTACTATAATGTAAAGGGGCTGAGTAGTCTTGAGGTACACGTCGGCATCTGGACGTGAGGGACTGAGGTTCAAAGCTTACCAAAGGTGGTAGTGATTTTTATAAACTCATCATCATCATCGAGTGCCATCTCCGCAACGAAGGTTGACTACCATGGAGCGCCATTCTGCTCTGTCTCTTGCTTTGATGGTGCAGCTTGTCATAGGCCGATTTGTCCATCTTTTAATGTTATTCGTCCATGTTAGTCTTGGTCTGCCTCTGCCTCTTTTACCTTGTATTTTCCCCTCCATGATTACCTTTAGTAGGCTGTTGTGTCTTTTAACATGGCCCAATAATTGCATTTGTCTTGTTTGAATTGTGTTTAGTAGTTCTCTTTTCATTTTTAGTTGCTTTAAGACTTCATTGTTTGTTTTCTTTTCCTTTCATCCAATTCTACCCCTATTATTCTGTATATCCATATTTCAAAGGCTTCAGTTCTCTGTTCTGTTTTCTTGTCTAATGTCCACGTTTCTGCACCATATAGGAATGTGAGAAGACATAACATGTACAGAAGTGTTGACGATTGAGATCATGCACAGCGATAGAAACACCCTATAGATATAACTAGTTTAAAAACTAGGAAAAATTAATCATTGGTTTCTTTCGGACGTTACCCTCCCCTGATTTCTTGGGTAGTGAGATCCGATGTTTGACCCTTTCGGACAACAGTAACGGCAAACAGTGGGTCACGTGTACACTGCCGTACGAAAAGAACATTTGGCAGTTAAAACAGAAAGGAAAAAATAATAAGCCAAACATATTGCGGGTATCCGGGCAAAATTATCAGCGAACAAACCTACCCACATTGCGGATCGCTGTTCTTGCTACGGAGTTCGTGCACCTGGGTCAGGTTTCTCAACGGATGTTCTCGAGATTTTGGTGGAGAACATCGGAGCAGGATTCATCTGGTGTGCATTGATGATGTTACAGCAAGGACGTTATTTGAAACGAGGCTAGCAACAGTAAAGCACACACATGAACTTGAAAGAATTAAAAACTGGTTAAATGTTCGTCTCATTTAGGTTAAATGTTCCTCTCACTTAGTTTAAATGTTCGTCTCACTTGGGTTAAAGATTCGTCTCACTTGGGTTAAATATTCGTTTCACGTAGGTTAAATGTTTGTTTCACGTAGGTTAAATGTTCCTCTCACTTAGGTTAAATGTTCGTCTCACTTAGGTTAAATGTTCCTCTCACTTAGGTTAAATGTTCGTCTCACTTGGGTTAAATGTTCCTCTCACTTAGGTTAAATGTTCGTCTCACTTGGGTTAAATGTTCGTCTCACTTGGGTTAAATGTTCCTCTCACTTAGGTTAAATGTTCGTCTCACTTAGGTTAAATGTTCCTCTCACTTAGGTTAAATGTTCCTCTCACTTAGGTTAAATGTTCGTCTCACTTGGGTTAAATGTTCGTCTCACTTAGGTTAAATGTTCGTCTCACTTAGGTTAAATGTTCCTCTCACTTAGGTTAAATGTTCGTCTCACTTGGGTTAAATATTCGTTTCACGTAGGTTAAATGTTTGTCTCACTTAGGTTAAATGTTTGTTTCACGTAGGTTAAATGTTCGTCTCACGTAGGTTAAATGTTCGTTTCACGTAGGTCAAATGTATGTTAATTACATTGTGAGGGAGTAGGCGAATACAATGTTGGTTATGTTATTTAGTATGTTCGTATGGTGTTGTGTGACGATGGCTACAGGACAAGATGTGTAGAAATTATGTGAAGTAGTCAGTGACTTATAACTGGATATTGACTTCAACTATTTACAACTGGCAGAATACAGGGAAAGAGAGATCGCAGACAACAAAGAGAGCAAATATTGTATAGCTTGTTGTCATGGCACGGAAAACAGTCTACAACAGAATTGATACGATGCACGGTAGATAGAAGTTCTGGAAGGACATGATCGCCTACGTCTACCGGTATGGCACATGATGATGATATTGACTTCAAGTCTAGCGAATCTGAGTTAACCAAGATAATATTAAACGGCTATGTGATCGTCATAGAAACAGGTCATTGATTCTGGTTATTAAAGCAAGGGTTGAAGTGGAAAGGAAACTCACCCCACAATCTAATGAAGTGGTGACGGATACGTCTGGCCAAAAAGCACAAAGAACATAAATATTTTTAAATAGCAAAGCAACAAACTCCATTTTCGGATTGAGGAAGATGTAGACACGCCCTATGCCGACGTTTTAATATTTTCTGTTGATATCGCGTGCGTTCTTTCCAGGGTGATAACTAGCGTGTCAATGACTGTATATTATTTATGCCACGCAAAGCAGTATCAATAACAGTCTTTATCAGTGGCGTATACTGGATTTGGGGTCTGGGCTACCGCTGACATAATAAATAAAAACATACATTATATTCAGTTGGCTAAAATAAAGTAATATTTTCTAATGACATCATTACATTTTAAATTACTTACTTATTTATGTTAATTATATCCGTCTTGTTTGAGACGACAATGTCTTGATGATTTTGTCATTGAAAGTACTGTTGGGTTGGTTTCTAAGTTTCTGAGGGAATGATTTCTCAAAGGACATTAATGCCAAACCAGATAAGCGTTCTTGTGTCTGAGGTGAGCGACAATAAGATTTGATTCTCTTGAGAGCAGAAAAAGTTATTTCTACAGATGCTGATGCGCATAACGTATTTATAAATAGATAAGGAAGTTCCGCTAATGAGACATAGTTTCACTTTCACTTTGTGACGATTCTGATTGCTAGAGCTAAAAATAACCCATGAAACCGCATTAGTATAGAGGTAGCTTTGCCGCATTATTTTGACGGGAATTTTTGAATATCAAGGTCGTTAATACAAGGTCCGGATAAAGGAAAAATGTACCGCTGGCTACTAGAGGTTTCAATGTAGTTTCGGTTTCATTCACAAACGTTATAGTGGCCAGAAAAAATCCTTGCTTTAAAAATTGCAAATCAACGCAAATAAATCATATTGGCCTACGAAATGTGTAATAGAATATTAGAAAATTTGTAATATAATTATTTTTAAAAATATAATAAATTATCACTTCCTTTTGTATTTCGTTAATATGTTCAGGCTACCGGCGGTAGCTGCGGTATCATAAAGAATACGCCACTGGTCTATATACGCCTATTTTCTGACTAGGAGTGTATTGAACCTCATCTTTCTTCCAAGGTTCCAGTCTGAGGATCAATGCTCGCCTGAAAGTGATGTAAAAGGTAAACGTAGTCACACAACAATGTCGTTGTGTATATTGACTATTGTGAAGAAGCGCACATTGAAGTGGTTTTGGCCATGTTTCTTCATTATCTTGCAAGGCAAAGACAATTGTGCAGGGAACTGTGGAAGGAGGGAGAAGTGGTAGACAGAGATGGGAATATATCATCAAGGAATGGACAAATGTTGCCGTCGCAGATGTTTAAAGGAATGATTGAATGAAGATCAATGAATACAGTTAATGAAGTCTTTCAGTGGTGCCCAACCATTTAAAGGTTTATAGAATATAGACGAGGAAAGAGGAGGTGGAGGAGAAGGCGAATGGGAAAATAAGAAGAAGAAAAAAAAGAAGGAACATGAAGTGTTACTGATTTCAATATACTCAGCTTCATGAAGTGGTGTAGTCAGTTCTCCCTGCTTGCCCCTCCCAAAGATTACCTATTCTATGTGATACATTTCAAGAGACGATGCACTCCTAGGTACTTTTGGTCTGAACAATATTTTTTGTTTGCTTCAACCGGCAGTTGAAGCCCGAACCTTTAGTGCTCTAACCACGAGGCTATCTCCAAGGGCAATTGAGTAACAAAGACAATTTTAAACAGCAATGGTTACAATGAAGATAAAAATGCAAAATTGAAAAAGATGAAATTGATGATAGAGGTTATTTCCGTTTATTTAAAAATTGTGTTATTAATATACAAACATATATAAATATGGTCTTTTCATTTTTTTAAAAAATAAACAAACTCTCTGAGGAACTATTTAACGTACATGTTTTCACATTTAAACGATTGATGTCGGATAGAGTATAAATTTGAATGTGGAGATTCTATTACATGGTCGTGAGTTCTCAGGTAGTTGGTTGGTAGTAGATGGAGAGGAACGGGGGGGGGGGGGGAGACAGATTTATGTAGCGGGGGAAAATGATGGATGGGAAACACGACTGACAAGTAGCGTCTGTGAAGTAGGGAAGATGAAATTAGCAGGAATGTTGTTCGCCTTAGGGTCACTCAGATCCGGGAATGTGCTGAAGGTCAAGGGTCGTATGTTTGTTTATTAAGGAACTGACTGAGAGGTTCTCTTCCGCTTGTCTCTTAGTTTCCTAAGGTCATAGGATCTCTATCCGTATTTTTAAAAAATCCATATTATCTAGTACACATCTGTAGTTGCTTTATTAAAATGATCGAAAAGAAACAGTTTGGTCCGGTTAATATTTGTTTTGTCTTTCTTCCAAAGAATGAGAGAAATATTCTGTAATCCATTTTTGTCAATGGAAATAAGAAAAATGATTTCTTTAGTTGTATGTGGAGTCAGACTTGACCTTTAGAGTGGATCCTGGGCATGAGGACACCAGACAAGAACACCGTTGGAGGTCACAGAAATATGGTTTCACAAAAGAGTGTGGAGAATAGCATGGACGGCTAATAAAAGTAATGAGGGTATTGGAAAAGACGTTACAACAAAAAGAAAACTAATTTCCAAAATCGGGGAAACAGCCATCAATGCTTGGCTGTGTAAAGGGAAGGAAACAACAAGAAAATATTGAGAGAAGAAGAGACAGAGGGAAGCACGGAGAGAAAAGATATAGGACAGTTTAGAATAAGAATTTGGACAGAAGCTAACAATAGAATTTATAAACATCTGAAGAGACAGAAATTTGAGGAGTACATGGTCACCAACTCCTGCAGGCATGGCACTAGATGTGCGTTGATCCCTTCCAACATTCTGACACCAATGTCAAGGTTGATCATTAACAAGTCTATGAAAAAAATCTCCACAACGTAAATTAGATCACTAAGAGAAATAAAATAACACCAGGGCTGAAACTAAGAATAGCAAAATGTTACATCTTCTCAATATTCCTGTATGGTGCAGAAACATGGACATTAGACCAGAAAACATAACAGAAAATTGAGGCCTTTGAAATGTGGATTTACAGAAGAATAGGTAGATTTGGATGGAAAGAAAAGAAAACAAACGAGGAAGTTTTAGGACGAATAAGGGTGAAAAAAGAACTACTAAACACAATTAGAGCAAGGCAAATGAAATTTTTTGGTCATGTTAAAAGACACAACAGTCTAATAAAAGTAATATTAGAGGGGAAAATACAAGGTAAAAGAGGCAGAGGCAGACCAAGACTAACATGGACGAGTAACATCAAAAGATGGGAAGTCAGCCTATGACAATCTGCACCATCAAAGCAAGAGACAGAGTGGAATGGCGCTCCATGGTAGCCAACCTTCGATGCGGAGAAGGTACCCAATGATGATGATGATGATGAAGATGAAGAGAAATAATCACTGAAAAGAGGAGAGACACCATCAGAAAATAAGATCCAGAGAAATGAGTTTGGATGGCAAAGGGATGCATTCTATTGAGGAACAACAGATCAGATGGTTTGGACATGTAGCTCGATCACTGGCAGAAAGCTTCATTCTGAGAATTTCAAGTCTTAGAAGTAATGAGATTGATGGAGGAAGATCACGAAGATAGCATCCGGTAACAGCAAACATTACGATGTGCATCACTTAGGAGTTACACGTCATCCAAAGTATTGGCAAGAGTGCCGCCCCATTGTCCCTGGGCAATGAAAGGCAACAGAAGGTAAAGGAAAATGTAATCATCAACATTGAGTGCCGTCTCCGCATCGAAGCTTGGCTACCATGGAGCGCTATTCCGATCTGTGCCTTCCTTTGATGGTGCTGGTTGCCATAGGCTGATTTGTCTATCTTTTGATGTTACTCTAGTCTTGGTCTGCCTCTGCCTCTTTTACTTTGTATTTTTTTTCTTTAAAGATTACTTTTAGTAGGCTGTTGTGTCACTTAACATGCTCCAAAAATCTAATTTATCTTGTTTGAATTGTGTTTAGTAGTTCTCTTTTCATTTTTAGTTGTTTTAAGACTTCATCGTTTGTTTTCTTTTCTTTCCATCCAATGTGTCATATTCTTCTATAAATCCACATTTCAAAGGCTCCAATTTTCTCTTCGAAAAATTCGGAACTAAAATAAACTATCGATTTCACGCTTTCCTACTTTCGCGGTTTTAATAAACTTTTTATAGAACCTCCATCTTGGCAGTAAGTTAACTTGCAAAGAAGCAGGAGAGAAAATAATTTTTTTTAAATGGGCGGAGAGTGAACATATTAATCCAGGCGAATGTCGATCTAAAAGAAAGAAAATCTGACATAAGCCATAGTAGGACAGACTTGGTCTGGTCAGACAGGCCTATAGAAGAAAGAACTCTGGCTGTAAATCAACTGCTGCCTTGTAAAAAAGGTCCAGCAAAATAAAAACCTATTGAAGCAGTCCCAATCCAATGTGTACTGAAAACAAAAGCGCTGGATCAAGAAATATATAAATTCCGTGCAACGAAATCAACTGATAAGCGTATGAAGAAGATTAAAGAAAGAAGATCATGATGCATGATGACTACGATGATAATGATGATGATGATGGTGATCAGACACGACGATGAAAGCGATAAAGTAGTTGTAGTTAGTCGAAGGCCCCGGTATTACTACAAACGAATTAAAATCCATAATAGCTCAACCGCCCGTGCCAGTGGAATCATGCGAATTAACGTCTCATCTCATTGAAGGATCCAAACAATGAACGGCTGCTGCAGTCCCCATCATAGCAGCCACAGTAACACAAGCCAAAAGACATGATACACAGAGCTCATGGTGTGCACAAAAACACGAGACCCAGTAGCTTCAGCAGCAAGCCGGACTGGGAGAAATATAAGAGAACTGCAACAAGGAACACTTTTCAAACAGAGTCTCAACGGTTCCAGTCGCCTATCCGCCTTATTGACCGGAAGTCCAGCGATACAGATGATGAAGAAGAATAAGGTGATGATGACAGTGATGATATAGCTGATGATGATGATAAAAATAAGAATTAGAGATGAGCAGCAATCTTTAAGAGATTATTTTTTTATTTTAACTTTTGAGAATTAACTTCCACATCTTTGCTTCTGTTAAGTAACGAATGTACAGACATTGAAAGCTGATTTCTTGTTTGCAGTTCACAGAAAGGTTTATATTACTCAATGTTTTAATTACTTTTGGCATCACTCTACAACATCACTCAGTTGTCCTAATCGGTTTGTCTTTTTGAGAAGAACTTTTCTCAACAATCTACGAAGACTATCATGTTTTCCCTGTAAAGTTTGGATTAAGTCCGGACACTGCTGTATGTACCCAGGCTGTTATTGTCGTATCAGTAGAGATCGTTTACCACCTTCTCGTATCACTAGGTGAATGTAGATAGTTAATTCCATCTTGAGTAGTGTTATCTCTTAAAGATAGAGTCTTAGTGGCGTCTCAAGATTAGAGGGAGCTGAACATATAGCGCAGGTGGTGGGTTCATGGTTATGGCGCTGCTGTTTGTTGATGCCCGAAGTAAAGAAACGAGGGGTTTAGGCAGCGCTTAGACAGTCCGCAACTCATAGCTGACTACTGGAACAGAACCAATGAACTTGAGCAGATCAAAGTCATCTTCAGTCTCATCATGCTTGGGACTAATCACTCTGACTACATGAACACGGGTCGAAAAGGAATGATAAACCCGGTACTAAAAATCGGCCATGTTTAAGTCGGATGTTTCTGGGCGAAAGACACAGATGTCGCAACTTGTTGTAAAACACGACACAGCGCAAATATGTTCAGTTACCTTCAACTTGAAGACATGATAACAAGTTGTAATAGTCGAACACTATAAGAAGTAGTGATAATGTTGTGATTTACTGGTTGAACTTAACTTCGTTTTCATCATCATTCTTCTTCTCTTTAATCTTTCATTCTTCTTGTTTTTCTTCTTATTTCTTTCTTTTCCTTTTTCTTCTTCGTTCATCTCCTTCTTTCCTCTTCCTCTTCTTCTATATTCTTCATCCTCCTCCTTCTATATTCTTCATCCTCCTCCTTCTATATTAAGACGCCGGTCTCGTGACAGAGAGGTTGTTAGTTCAAATCCCGGCTGAACTAGTTGAGATTTATATTTATTTTATATCTGATTCTCTCACATGATAGATGTGATTTCTCTCTGCGGCAACCACCCATGGTCTCAGCAATGAAGCCCGGCTTGAAACGTCAATTATTCATCGATGGAAAAAAAAATTTGAGTACCTCAGAAGTCGGAGTTATTTGCCTGTGTGGCGAGGGACACCTTTGCACATAGGTGCCAGGGAAAAATGAATTAACACACAAAATTCAGTTCCTAGACTGTAGGGACTTCGCCAGTGGTGAAAGCTGGCCAAAAGAAAAAAATATTCCTATTTTCTTTTATTTCTTTAACAATTATTGTTCTTTAAAAATGTCAGCCTGGCATGACTCTCTCCCATCCCCCCCAACCCACAAACTGAGTGTTAGTGCACATTTTGTGAATGACATCTAGAACATGGTATGGGTGATATGGCCAGGTCAATCTATTTTCTGAGGGAATAAAAGTATGGTGCTATTTTCAAAGGTTGGAAGAAACTCAGAGCTCCTGTCGATCAAAAACAAACAAAATACTTGTTATTTTATCATTCAATCAGGCATCCATCCGGTCAGTGGGGAAATGCACTACTCACTCAGCCATCCTGCATACGAGCTACATCACTTAGAACAAATGGACAACAATTCTCGACCATTTTAGGATATCTGCCCAACTTCCGGTCCAGCTGTCATCTTGTGTGGCAGTGGTTTCTACCGAGGGCAGATAACTCAACCGTTATCGCGAGCTTGTCGTTAGCGCTGGTTGTGTTATCAGTCTGGATGTCGTACCATTAGCAGACCGGTGAAACAGACGCCGCCAGAGCACGTGGAGACTACAGGTACTGACTGGCGGTTGTCTGGTCAGACTTCTGTTCTGCAGGGATGTTTTTAAAAAAGCGCGAATTTGGTTTTCGGTTCAACAGGCATCCGGTAGGATGGAGGAAAGCTGGAATAAAAGTGTCTAGGAAATCATCATCATCATTTGCCATACCGGTTTGTGTAGGCGATCATGTCCCTCCACAATCTTCAATCTACAGTGCATCGTATCAATTCTATTGTTGACTGTTTTCCATGCCATGATACCAAGTTATCCAGTATTCTCTCTCTTTGTCGGCCGCGATCTCTCTTTCTTTTTATTTTGCCATTTGTAACCAAGTATTCCAACTTTCCTGTTCTCATGATGTGCCAGAAAAATGTTGATTCGCTAGGGAATAGCGCATTTAATAAAACAAAAATCACAATTATTTTTAGAAATCATTGTAAAGCTTACAATGGAAAAAGTAGAATAATCTTTTCTTCACGCCTCTAATATGAACTATTAGGGAATATAGTGTCAGTGTCTATATTTGTGGGTATCCTGGTCAGCATTACTCCTTCCTTCTTTCATGGAAAAAAACACGAGTTTGCTGATTAACAAAACAATAAGAGCAACTGGTAACTGACCAATTTATCCACCAGAATGATGGTCATGGTTAGATTTATTTCTGTAAATTAAGTCAAAAAGGAAACAAGCTCAAGCCATAAATCTAATCGGGAAAAAATACATAAAACGTATTTGGATATTTGCTAGTAGAGACGAACTTCACAGGGTGCTTTCAGATAATACCCACATTTTTAAAAGTAGTTTTTCTATTCTTCTTTCTGAACTAAAAAAAATGTGCCAGCTCAGTTAATAACACGAATTATTGAAATTCATGATAACAGATTAGCGAGTTCCTAAAGTATTGAGAGTAATGTATATCATGTGAGTTCCTAAAGTATTGAGAGTAATGTATATCTTGTGAGTTCCTAAAGTATTGAGAGTAATGTATATCATGTGAGTTCCTAAAGTATTGAGAGTAATGTATATCATGTGAGTTCCTAAAGTATTGAGAGTAATGTATATCTTGTGAGTTCCTAAAGTATTGAGAGTAATGTATATCTTGTGAGTTCCTAAAGTATTGAGAGTAATGTATATCATGTGAGTTCGTAAAATGTGGATGACAGTATCAACAAATACTACATCCCAAGGGGTCATACAAAGTACCAAATGAATCCTCAGGCCTATTAAATGCATCTGATTTTGACAGCAGAAAAAAACACAGAAAAAGCTGACCGAAGACAAGAAGAACTATTACAAAGCTGCAGTCAAATAAACTGTAAAAATAGTGTCTCACAACATGAATATCGCTTGCGTCATCATCATCAAGTACCATGCCTGCTGGCGTAGGTGATCATGTCTCTCCACAACTTTCGATCTCGACAGTTATTTATCATTTCTGTTGTCGACCTTCTGCCAAGTCATTCTCTTTAGCTGTGTGGTATCTTTTCTATTTGCTTCCCTCTATCTCTTCGTCCCTCAATTTTTCCAGTTCTTACAAAATATTCCAGCTGTTCTTTTATCATTACTTGGCCAAAAAAATGATGATTGCTTCTTCTTAATATTGAAAATTAGCTCTCTTTTTTGCTTTGAAACTTTCAGAACGTTTTCATTACGTTTTCTAGCTGTCCATGGTATTCTCAACATTTTTCTGTAAAACCACATTCCTACAGCCTCCATTGATTTTCTTGTCTGTTGTCCTATTGTCCATGATTCACATCCATATATTAAGGCTGGCTCTACATAACATTAAATAACTCTTTTTATTGTTTCTGTTGTCAAAAATTAATTGCACAGCATCTTCCAAATTTTTTGGAAAGCTGCTTTTTGCCTGAGCTATACTGCATCTCAAATTAGAGAAATTAGAGAAATCGCCAATCAACCACTAATATCTTCAGTAATAAAGAAAAGACGATGGTCATATGTTGGACATGTGATGAGAAGAGATAATAACGAATAGTAAAGCAAGTCCTCATGTGGGAAACAACAGGTAAGAGAAAAAGTGGAAGACCCAGAGAGAGACTGAGAGACACTGAGAAGAACAATGCTGAGAGAGGCAAAAGCAGCAGGAATCGGCTCCCTCAATGAGATAGAGCTGCTTGCACAGAACAGAGACAAATGGCAAGATTTGATAAAATATCCTTAAAAGAATTGAAAACTGCTAGAGCAAAAATTCAGATAAGAGAAGGAGTATCTTGGTCTACGCCCTATGGACCGGCTACGGCTCAAAAGGTCAATAGATAGATACTGCATGTCACCTCATTTGTACATCTACCATCTGAGGTTAACATTCTTCCCAGATATGTAAACACATTTACCGGTTTTAATATTGTTCCACCTGTTTTTAGTATGCATTGGAATGAAGTCTTTTTCTTTGTTGCTACCATTACTTCTGTCTTTTTGCTATTGTCCTTTATTTTTGCCTTTACCTTCACTATAATGCCTAACATTTCCTGTAACTCATTTTCACTCTCAGCGATTAAGACTGTATCATCTGCATACCTTAGATTATTTATATTGTGACCTCGTATTGTTATTTTAGGCATGTCCCTTATGTATCTTAAAATAATCTCACTATACATATTAAATAAATCTAGTGACAGCACACAATCTTACCTATCACATTGTTTGATTTGTCAAAACATTCCCAATTATTTCCAGCTCTTATGACCGCTGTTTGTTGCCAGTACATGTTCTTTATTATTCTTAGATCTTTGCTGCCTACGTTAATGTCTTCTAAAATTGTGATCGTTTCTTGGTGCTTTATATTGTCAAATGATTTGGTATAATCTATTAAACGTAGGTATAGATCTGTTTTCACTCTATAGCTCTTTCTACTGTCTTAATATGGTCTTGGTGGCGTGAAATGAAGACTTGGATGTCCAGAGATAAGACGTCGACCTCTGGACAGGAAGATACTGGGTTCGAAGCGATAGGCACTTTCCACTTCAAATCCGTGTTTTTTCTCGTGGAACTACCTTCCCCTGTGTACCTGTTTGTGACCTCTTTTTTTATTTTCCTCTTTTGAGTATCTAGCATATTATTGCCATGTAGTTAGATTTCTTAATATATCCTTATATATATTTTTGTGTGTTTGTTGTTCGTCCAGATGAAGGCCTACTTGGCCGAAACGTCGACTTTTGTTTCGTCCATTACCACGTAAAGCTGTCACCAAACCACTTTTTTCTTCTTTTTTAGTATTGCTATTATCATCAGCTTTACAGCAGCTTCGCATATCTACGCATCTTGGTGCATCTTGATGCCTTTACCTCTTCCCCTGTGTAGGAAAATCTGATCTTTATACCTCTCGGAAAGCAGGAGGTCCAGTGTGCACTCGCCTACGGTAAAGACAGCAACTTAAGTTCCTTGACCTTGGCAGTTAAAAGTGGCAAATAGTGGACCACAAATTACCGCTGCCCGAATGGGAAATCAACCCCAGCAACAATTTTTAGCAAATCTACCCATGCCGAAGACGGATGTGTCGGGTCTAAAAACGCAGATGTTGCTGCTGTGTCTTAAACTGGCGACACAACGCACTTACGCCCACTTATCGGGTGAACGTAAAGAAGGGGAGTGAATGCATATTTTACTGTACCAGATCATGTGGAATGTGGGGAGGGGGGATTGTGATCCTCCCTACTGTCATCTCTCTTCTCTACCTCTGTGATGCAGGTACCCACTTATTTATCAGTTGTGTCGCTTGTGCGTTATCACCACGCTACAGGCGAATAAACTACCAAAAACTGTAGCTCAAGAGGCTCCTGACTAAATAGCTGAAAAATGTGAACTACTGGAAGTGAGATCCACACACTTTTCACCAGCATTTATTCACGACACAAAAACCAGACCAGTAAATCTATTCTACAAATTCACTGGAACAAATGTAAACAAAAATAACTAACGTAACAAATTGAACAGCACAGACAACAAGAAAAACACATCAATGAGTGTCCCTGGAGACACACTGTTTGTTACCGTGGACCAGCATCGTTCTGAGCTTCTACCACATGATGATGATAGAAGATTATCTATTTCTCCAAAGTCAAATAAACAGAACGGTTTGCGCGAAAAAAGATCAAGCACAGTACACAAACACGTGCATACACCGCTATATGGTACTGGGAAATGGATCGCACTAAAACATTCATTCACATACTGGAATCCACATGGTGCTTCACTGCACATAACCTCAAAACACGGGCTTATGAAATTCAAATTGGAGATCGCAAACAATTACCTTAGATCCACCATTACCGATAATCTCTCCCTGAAAGTAGAATTGTCAAAAATATTAAGTATAGCCTTAACAGCGTCATCCAGGCTTGAGCAGAAAAGTATAGAAAAACAACGCGCTGACCATCAACACTAGAGTCGTCTTACAAAAAAGTATGCAATTAGACCCCCTCTTTTGTATGGGAGAGAATCCTGGTCTGAACAACCCTAGGGCCTGTTCCGATTTAGACTCAACGCTCAACACGAACAGGACACATGTCAGGTACCAACCAGTCTCGGCTAGAAATTTACTGAGTCGAAAATCAAGAAAAATTGCTGGCAGCTTAGTCGCAGACCACATACTTTTGGCGCACCCTTTTCCAGGGTGTCAGTGTTGATGAGGTTGATTCATGAATTACCAAAACTCGCGGCATAATTAGCAGATGATACTGTTTGGCATCTTAATGGTACCAGCTTACAGAAAAAGCTAAAGGTTTACACAGATGCAGTGTTGGTGTTGGCATGTAAAACTGCAAGCATCATATGCCAAGACAATATTTCAGTCTCCGTCATTTTGATTGGCTGATATCTCCAGCATTGGCACTATTATACTATGATGGTGCAAGCACAAACCGGATGAGCGGGCCATTAGTCTGAGTGTCAGAAGATCGACTGTCAAAAATACACGGGTCAAATATACAATTCTGGATTTAGACTAGGGGAGGCTACAAGCTAAATGACAGCATCTGGGGGCGCCAACTTGACCAGTGTTCCGTTAATTATTTTACTTTTTTTTCATCCTTTTTATACCATAAAAATGCCACGAAATTCAGGTTTTCGTTTTCTAAAACTGAAAAATATCAAGAAATGCATGACAGACCTCCTTAAGGCTCACACATTGTCATGGATTGGGAGGGGGCCGGGGTGGGGGGGGGGGAGGAGGGTGCGGTAAAACTGACTTGTCTCCGAGCGTTGAAATCTCTAGCTACGCATCTACCCACACCCTCAACCCCTCCTCAAAACATTTCAATGGAGCAACAGTCTGTGTGACACAGGAAAAACCGAGCAACGAGGTTGGCTAGACAGACACGTGAAATAAGCAGTACCTACTACATACATATTCATTATGCCTTAAAATACCCCGGTGCACATGAATGTTAACATACATAATTGCACATACAGACTAATCTAACAAATGGATGAAAGGAGTGGCCATCATCCCTAGTGATGAACAAACAACATATACACCTCATATAAAAAGGGAATTTTCCACCTGCGTTGCTTGCGGCATAAACTTGGAATCTCTTAGAAGATAAGTTAACAAATAATGAAGTGCTGCAATCACTCTGGCCTATCAAATATTTTCTCAGTTCTCCAGCTACGTCAAACACAAGGACTGGGTCACTTTTGCCGTATGCAGGATGGGTGAATTTCCTAAATCACTCTTTAACGAGAGATAGCCAAATGCAAAAGAGGCAAAAAGACCTCTTCTACACTTTAAAGATGTCTGTAAAAATGGCAATGAGTGACTGGCAAGGCCTGCGAAATTGATCAACCTGGAGGCACATGGTAAACACTAGCCTGAAAATAAGCAAACTGGGATTGAGAAAAATGCCATGTTCTTCTTTTTGTCTTCTTTTTTTCTTCTTCTTTTTTTCTTCTTCTTTTTCTCTTTTTTTTTTCTTATTTTTTTCTTCTTCTTTTTCTCTTCTTTTTTTCTTCTTCTTTTTCTTCTTCTTTTTCTCTTCTTCTTTTCTTCTTCTTTTCTTCTTCTTTTTCTTCTTCTTTTCTTCTACTTTTTCTTCTTCTTTTCTTCTACTTTTTCTTCTTCTTTTCTTCTACTTTTTCTTCTTCTTTTCTTCTACTTTTTCTTCTTCTTTTCTTCTACTTTTTCTTCTTCTTTTCTTCTTCTTTTTTTCCTCTTCTTTTCTTCTTCTTTTTCTGCTTCTTTTTCTTCTTCTTTTTCTTCTTTTCTTTTTCTCTCTTCTGCGATCATGGCTCATTCAGGCTAGGACTCCGGGCTCTCTTATGACCCGTGCAAAGAGAGAAAAAACGATCTCTGCTAAGATCCTTCTATTGACAAGAGATCCATTGCTTCTCGGGAGAAAAGGACCACTACACCGCCAAACTAATATCGAACTGCTCTAAACCAATCACACTATTATACCACTATCACTACTGTGAGAAGATATGCCTTCACAAACAACTAACAAAAAACAATTCTAAAAGATCATCTATATAAGTCTGCATCTGTTATGGCACGTACATTCCCTACCCACCTCTGAGATAGTAATAAGATTGTTCAATCATACATTTTTTTTTCTTTATGAGCACTTATGGGATTGACCGGAGTGCTATGGTGTAATCTCTAACAAAAATGAACAATGAGCTCATCTTTAACAGGAACGTACCTTATCCTAAACAAAGTAGGGGCACGAATCCCAGCCAAAGCAATAGATGTGAGCTCGTGGGGGTCACGTGATGTTTTCTCAATCACAGAATCAATTACGCACGTGCGGTAACGTTTCTTAAGTTGCGGCTTTTTGTTTTGGCAAAGCGCGTTTTTTTTTTTTGGGTGGAAAATGGAGGTACAGATGTTTACGAAGAGTGAGAAAGAGATGTGGAGAGAAAGTGGCAGACTGATAGAGAATTCTAAAGTGATAAAGAGTGAGATAGGAGGAATAGAGTGAGAGAGGATGTGAGGATAAGAGAAAGTGACCGGTTATATAGAGAGAAACATGAAGCTTGGGAGAAGAGAGTGAGGAGGATAAGAGAAAGAGGTCGATACATAAAGAGAGAAACATGAAGCTTGGGAGAAGAGAGTGAGGAGGATAAGAGAAAGAGGTCGATACATAAAGAGAGAAACGTGAAGCTTGGGAGAAGAGAGTGAGGAGGATAAGAGAAAGAGGTCGATACATAAAGAGAGAAACATGAAGCTTGGGAGAAGAGAGTGAGGAGGATAAGAGAAAGAGGTCGATACATAAAGAGAGAGACATGAAGTTTGGGAGAAGAGAGTGAGGAGGATAAGAGAAAGAGGTCGATATATAAAGAGAGAGACATGAAGCTTGGAAGAAGAGAGTGAGGAGGATAAGAGAAAGAGGTCGATATATAAAGAGAGAGACATGAAGCTTGGAAGAAGAGAGTGAGGGAGGAGATAGTAAGCAAAGATTTTAAAATCCTAGGAAAGGGTGAGAAAGGGGGACACCTGAGACATAAACAGTGATGGGGAGATATTGGAAAACTGGGAGAGGAGAGAAAGGAGTAGAGAGACCGACCGAGATATCGAAAGTTGTAGTGGAAAAACATGAAGACTGGTAGGAGATAATGGAATGAGAAAAGAAAGAAGAATCGACATATCAAAAGTGATAGAAAGAAACATGAAGACTGGGAGCGTAGAATGCACGAAGAAAGAGAGCTACTGAAATATCTTTGGAGATAGGTAAAAGATGAAAATTGACAGAGAAGAACGACGGAAGTAGCGGTTCGCAAAGGAAATAAAAGAAATAAAAAAGGTCAAACAAAATTTGAAGTAGTCTAACAGCCTTCAAAATGTAGACATCGATGTATCTGCTACAGGTGAGCGTTGAGCACAACTTAGAAGTGAGTCCTTGACAAGAGATTATCGCCTTGTTTCGTTTACACGCCAATTAACGTCCAGTTAGGTAAATCATTCTAAATGCTCCAGGTAAAAAAAAAAAACTGTTTACAAATATATTTTCATAATGTTTTGTTTAGGAAGGAAATGGTGTGCAGTAAACTTCTTTTTGAAGTTCGGTTGATTAATTTCAGAGCTTTCAATGTGGACAACTTTGTCATGATTAGTTTACCGTTTATCAGTTCTGGAGGATGCGATGATTGCTTATCTCGTAGAACTGGCAACCTCGGTATGTTCTCCAACAGGAGAAAGAAGAGGAAGATTGGTTATATTTGTGTTCGTGTTCTTTATTTAGTAGAAAGTGTTGAGTAATGAGATCGCCCATGATAGACCACAATCAGGGCAGAAGTGAATAGATCCATTGTCACGTATTTCGTTAGAGGCTGTCTACGGAGGTTGGGGCGGAGGTTGAAGTTCTTCGTCGATGTTACGGAGTTTGTGCATCTGAGCTGAAGCTATTTTAAGTACTTTCGCTAGAGTGTGACGGCGTTCTTCACACGGGGAACGTGCTGAGGAGGGGAGCTGAGCACTATGTAGTTGTCCGTTGTGCAATAAATATGACCAGTCAACTAAACTAAACTGAGTTGAGGGCGTGTCACATCGGTTGCTGATGTTGATATCATGCTATATCGTTGAGAAACGTTTGATCATTGACTAAGGAAACTGAAGTTGTGGGTAGCAATTATTTTCTTGATTCCCCTGGTTCTGCTGGAGAAGTCCAAGCTTATCAATTATTGAGGCACTGTAATACTAAGATATCAATATATAAGAAGAGACTGCTGTGGCCATGCAAAGTCTCATCTCGTTATTCAATCCGTTTTAACTCACCCGTACCGCCGGAAGCCCTACTCGAGGGTAGAACGAGATCTTGATCAGCTTCTCGTCACCGAGTGGTTACCCAGATCGCCTAGCCCGTGCTTCTCAACACTTTTGATGAAATAACAGATTTAAACTTATTGCACCAGCAGAGACTTCATGCCCTCATCGAGCAGGTGAGTGCATTATCATTCTGTCCTTCACAGGTGCCTGAGAGACGATGAAACTTAGGACCAGACTGTTCATTCTCTGATGTTGTCTTCCCACCACTTGTTTCCTGCTCTCTACACACATCTCTCATGCAATATTTTTTTTTCCTCGTGGCTTTACCCTTCTCTGGTCTTTGGGTAGTGAGATCGGAAGTCTAACCGACTCGGAAAACGGCGGGAAAAAAACGGAAGTTCACGTGTGCACTCGCACAAGATTAAGAGCTCTTGGCAGTTAAAAGTCAAAAAGAAGTAAGCCAAAAATGGCCACTTCACGTAAAAATTGTTATGCTAATCTACCCACTCTGAAGACAGTGTCAGGCAGAAAGACGCAAATATAGCGCCTTTATCTTAAACTAGCGACACAACACGTCCATGCCCACTTACCGGGTGAACGCTTAGATAGATAAGAAAACGTATACATATATATAATATATATATGTAATATTGTCAATGTATATAACACATTGAATAGCTATATGAGGATTTGTTTTCTTCTAATAATTACTAATACTAACCTCCTTGGAACTTCCATGATCCATCCAAACACAATGGAGGCATTGACATTTTATTAACTACCATTCAACTATTATATCATTTTTAACATAATACTTCTCTGTCAATAATCTCTTGCCTATTCATTAATGGGAGCCGGGATAGCTCAGTGGTTAGTGAACTGGACTACAAGGGACAAGAGGCAGGGTACGATCTCAACCGACGGCTTCCGTGTTCACCCAGCCTTAAATGGTTACCGGATTTCTTTTTCTGGGAAAGTAAAGCGTCACGGGCGTAATACCGACCACATTACCACAAAAATCATGTGCCGAAGGTCTGTAAAATTTATGGTCACTAGCACCATATTCCCTATACGCCACTTGGCGTGACGGGACTCTTTATTTTTTACTCTTTACTATTCATTATTCTATACATGTACTATTTCTAGTGATCTCTGTTTCAACCTTACGATGGAACCCTTCGCTCACCAAATACAACGTTCCTCTAGCGAGCTCAGACCTAGTAGTAAAACTTGAGCAACTTAACTCTTTGAGGATAAGGCCAATACCTCTCTTTATTTCTCCTAGATTTACCCGGTCCTGTCTATCCTAGATGTAGTATAGTTTATTTACTTTATTTGGTTATTCGTTTGCGTTGTTCTCGTTTTCTGATGAAAACCGCAGGTAGGTCGATATGTCAGTATTTTGTTGTGATCCTTTTTTGTAAAGCTGTCACTATACCTTGTAGGAGTGTACGTCACACCCCACCACTGGCTGTCACTATACCTTGTAGGAGTGTACGTCACACCCCACCACTGGCTGTCACTATACCTTGTAGGAGTGTACGTCACACCCCACCACTGGCTGTCACTATACCTTGTAGGAGTGTACGTCACACCCCACCACTGGCTGTCACTATACCTTGTAGGAGTGTACGTCACAACCCTGAACTGGAGTCGTCAGCCGCTAGACACTACGAGACTTGTTGAGGAGGGGATTTGAGCACCTATGGACATGTTCGGAGTGCAATGATGATACCCGGTAATAAATCAATAACGTCACACCTTACTACTAGTCCCTACACCAATATATGGCCATTTTTCATCTTGTCAGACGGTCTAGTGGAGGCTATTGTGTATTTTTTTGATGTTTCGTTTTTCTCGAACAGCTTCTCTCGTGGCTAATTCTACCAATGTTTGACAAGCATCCGTGGCCACAGAATGAACACGTCAGGCCCACTGGTCCGCAGGGTTTTCCATCCTTTTTCATGCGTCTTTTCTCTTCTAAGTTTTCCCTTAGCACAGTCTCAAATGATGTTAACCGTTCCTTATACATGCTCTCCATGATGTGCGATCACTTGCCAGATGTTTCCAGTCATATTACAGTAAGCCGAGTATGTATTAAATCATTTCAGATTTCTTATAAAAGGCCCTTAACTTTGGGAGTATTTTTCAAAACCTAAACAATTTTAATGTAAGCTTCCCAATTGTTGTTTAGCATCTGTTTCGTGCCACCTCTTTCCCTCTTGCTACCAAAATAAGTGAATGCGTTCACGACTTTCAGTCCCGTGTCTTATCAAGTAATTGAATTGAATAACATCTGTCTTATTTTCATAAATTTAATTTGTTTCCTAATTGTATGCACAATCTAATCTGCGGTGACATTTAAAGCAAAATACAATAACATTTTACGTCTGTGCTTTATGTATTAATGCGCAAGGTTTTTTTTTTATGATGATGTTGATAATAATGATGATGATGATGATAATTTTTCTAACAGACACACTGATCAACATTGCCGTCATTAATGGTTTATTTTGATGTGCGCCCCAGAAAGTATTTAAACATCTGGGCCTAGACCGTTGGCATTTGTTTTCTGTTAGACTAGCCAAACATGCACAGATAACCGCGTGTGTGAGGAGAGAAACGCTTGAAGTTGTTCACCCCTGGTTGTAGTCAGCACATCAGCCAAGAACGTGCAAGCGTTCCAAATTGTGGGTAACATTTCTCACATGTTGAAGAGCGTCGCGTGTGCTTGCACGTGGATTCAATGTAGTGCATCTAGAACTTCGGTCTCAGAAAATACTGAATTCTTATTTCAGCAGCATTTTTGAACCCCTGAGTTTTCTGCTCTTTGTTTCTTACATTCGCATTCCAACCAACAAATATTTGCAACTTATCCACCTCTTTGTTCCTCTTTCTTTATTATACGGGAGTTCTGTGCTTCTGAATACAGCACATTTGGAACAAACGAAGTACTTACACTATATTCAAGTAGTCCGAGACGCTCAACAGTAAATAGACTTTGGAAAATGTCAGCAACTCATAACTGACTATTTGAGTCACATCAGCAACCAGAACTGACCAAGATCATGTGCTACCTCTAAATTGTGGGTCTATAAACAGAATAACCAATCTGGTCAGGTGGATAGGGATCACAGAGGGAAAGCAGCCCCGTACTCCACATGCCTTGCTGAATTCGGAGGCGGTTCGCAAATAGACGCAAAACTTCGTAGTTTCCTTGTAACAACACCGAGCTTCTACGCCCATTTAACGCCTAAAATTATGATGAATGATCGGTTGAGGTAGGCAGATGAAAAACCTGCATCGATCTGACTGGAAAATGAAAGATTCGATCCGCACTTGCATTAACCCTTCATTTAAACAGAAAATTGCGAGCCGCGTTAGCTCAGTGGTTAGTGAACTGGGCTACAACGGACAAGCGGTAGGGTTCGATCTCAACCGACGGCTCCGGTTCCCCCAGCCTTAAATGGGTACCGGATTTTTTTTCTGGGAAAGTAAAGCGTCACGGGCGTAATACCGACCACATTACCCCAAAAATCATGTGCCGAAAATCTGTAAAATGTATAGTCACTAACACCATATTCCCTATACGACACTTGGCGTGACGGGGGCACTTTACCTTTTTTTTTAAATAGAAAAATGACTTGATTCCTGCTCTGCTGGATCTTAAAAATCATGAATTCTTGCTAAAGTCTGGTACCAATAATATTGAATGTTGAGTCGGGTAGACGATACTCTTATCTCTTTATTTTCTATCTTGAAATATGTGTATGTGGTTATTTGTGAGTCACATCAAAGAGCGGCAATCTTTAAATGTTGCAGTTCAGATTTAAAATAAGCTGCAACTGATAAATGAAATTGCAAATTAAAAAAAAAAAATTTTGATAAATTTTTTTAAAAAGTAAAATTTTGAGCAGATGAGCTCACTTTAAGAAGAAGAAAGTGATTTTAAATAAACTTTGAAGAAAAAAAATATAGAACAATTTATAAAGAAGAAGTGATGGAGGTATACAGAAGATGGGCATTGACAAATAGTTACTATAGGCTGGCTTTACCAAAACAAACTCTCGCTGAAAAAGAGGAAATAGAGTTGACTTAGAAGAGGAATGAGATGAAACTTTGAGATATCGATGACATAGACAAATGACATCTGGTGATGACTTGGAAAGACAAGATTGGAGAGCTCCACTTTGGTGACCTGTACTCTCGTTACCTTTAGGGTGAGAAGCAGAGTGAAATGGTATTTTATGACAGTCAACAGTCGATGAAGGTACGGCTCAAGATAATGATGGTGATTATGGTGATGATGATGATGGTGATCATGATGGGGATAATGATTGCGATATTAATGATGATGATGACGATGATCATGATGATGATGGTGTTAATGATGGTGTTAATGATTATGATGACGATCCATTGAAAATAAAGTAAAACAATAAAGCAAAATCGAATAGACGGGAACTCATTGGCTTTGAGTTTTTTGTTCTCTCAACACTCACCAAACCGTAAATAGGTACATGATTTGTTTGGTCTTAAAAGGAATACGACATTGCCGTAACTCTGAACACGCTACCCAAAAATGTAAATAAACAAAATAGGTGCTAAAATCACAATTCCTATAAACAAAGGGCACGAGTGCGGTTCATTGTTTTCTGAAATCAAAAGTACTCACCTTAAATTCTTGTAAAATGAAAGCGGTTATCTCCCCACCAAGTTGACAAACAGAATTGATGGAATCTGGTGCAAAGGGCCTCATATATTTAGAAGCATTGCCACTGGAGGTAAAAGTAATGTCTGCTCAATTCCTCTTTCTGACCGCCGAATATTTTCTGAATTGTTTCCCGAGAATTGTTGAAATGCCCATACTGAGAATAGTCTAGGTGGTTGTGATGGGGGGTAGGGGCAGGACACGTGATATGCGAGACTTGGAAAGGTTGGCCCATGACAAGAGAAACGAACATATGGCCTAAACTACTGGCCGCGCCCAAATGTTTAACGAGGTCAATGATATACTGAACCTATTTCAACTGATTGTGTTGGTTTATATATATTTTTTGAGTTATTGAATTATTTGCAGGTCATCATCATTGCACTCCGAACATGTCCATAGGTGCTCAGATCCACTCCTCAGCTAAATTTTGTTTTTATAGGCCTATATATTTCTATATTGGACTTCGACAAGCACTCGATGTAGATAGTATTTTGACAGTTGTGAAGATCATCATCATCATCATCGTGTGCCTTCTCCGCAACGAAGGTTGGCTACCATGGATCGCCATTCTACTCTGTTTCTTGCTTTGATGGTGCAGGCTGTCATAGATTGACTTGTCCATCTTTTGATGTTACTCGTCCATGTTAGTCTTGGTCTGCCTCTGCCTCGTTTACCTTGTATTTTTCCTTCCAATATTACTTTTAGTAGGCTGTTGTGTCTTTTAACATGCCCCAAAAATTTCATTTGTCTTGTCTTAATTGTATTTAGTAGTTCTCTTTTTATTTTCAGTTGTTTTAAAACTTTATCGTTTGTTATCTTTTGTTTCCATCCAATTCTACCTATTCTTCTATAAATCCACATTTCAAAGGCTTCAATTTTCTGTTCTGTTTTCTTGTCTAATGTCCATGTTTCTGCACCATACAGGAATATTGAGAAGATGTAACATTTTGCCATTCTTAGTTTCAGCCCTGCTGATATTTGTTTTGTTGTTAGTAGTGAAGATGCGCAACTGAAACGATCTGGCCACGTAGCCTTATCATCAAATGTCCTAGTAAAGACCATTCTGCATGGAACTGTGAAAGGAGCTAGAAGGAAAAGATAGGCCGAGAAAGAGATGGAAAGATAACACCTAAGAATTGACAGGCCTGGAATTTGTGGAAAAGAATGAGTGAAAAGATAGAGAAGATCGACGAAGTATGTCAGTAGCGACCCAACGACCGCAAGGGTTTGGGGATGAAGGGGAAGAACAAGTGTCGGTGTTATCATCAATGTAGTTTCATCTTTTGAAAAAGGCCCTGAATCCGTAGCCATGAACAGACTTCACAAATTTTATGTCAAGGTGGGAGATGCCAGACACAGGAATCCAAAGATGACTTGTCAACCAACACAACATCAATTGAGTTATTAGCGGGTCATCACATCAGTTGATTTATTGAGTTATTAGCGGGTCATCACAACATCAATTGAGTTATTAGCGGTAGTCACTACATGTTGACAGATATTTTTTGGAAAGGATCTGAGCTTTTATAGACTTTTTCGATGCCCAATGAGAATGGCCTGTCGACTAAATGAAACCCATCCTTAATATAACAAAATGTCTACGTTCTTTCTTTGTCATTCCACTGCTTCTACTGTGAGGTCTTGCAGAGAAATCGTATGTTGAGCTTTTAGGGGCATGGCTAGTTTATTTTAGCTTAAGTTATAGTCATCCATTAATTTATTTTGAAATTCTAATTCCGATCATCTCTTTTTGGAGCGTCCCTTCAGCCTGTAGCCTGATATGTTCATTTAGTCATGCTCCTGCTGCAGATTAGTTGGTTTTATTTTCATCACATGCTCAAACCATTTCACTCTTTGATGTTTCGAAATCATCACTTATTGGATTTGCCGGCACTTTATTTTCTGTTTCATCTGTTTTTCAACTAAAGCCATCATTCTTTTGTTAGCAGCATTTCTAATGCGTTTAATTTTGTTCAACATGGTCATTTAATTGTGCACTTTATAACTACAAATATTTGGGATTGGTAGCTTAATGTAGGTTATAGGCAGTGCATCATTTAACCTATATGTATGTATGTTTGTTTATCTGTCTGTTTGTCTGTCTGTGTCGTTGCATATCTGTCTGTGTCTGTTTCTGCATGTCTGTGTCAGTCTGTGCCTGTCTATGTCTGTCTGTGTCTGTCTAATAATAAGAACATTAGCCCTTTTTTTTCATGTAATGAAGTTAGTAATCATCGTAGTTGCATTTTATCAACAAAAAATTTTTTAAGTCAACGGGATAACGCATCAACTCAATAGCTCTACAAACATACTTGTGACTTGCGTTTATTTGTAAGCTGTTGTTAGAATTAAAATAAAATATGGTGGAAATCTATAGAATACACGCCTCGTAACCACATGAGGTTTGGATGACTTAGAGGTAAAACGCAGGCCATTGGACTAGAAGGTCCCAGGTCCAAATCCCTTAACAGGTGGTGGGACATTTTCTTTGTAGCTTAACAATCGTCGGTTTCTAGGTAATGAGATCCAATGTGAAGCCGTCTCGACTAACGGCACAAAAAAGGAACCCCGTGTGCATGTTGCGCACGAGAAAGACCCATATCAGTTTAAAAGTCCAAAACAATAGAGGAAAATGATCGTTTCTCTGTCGAAATGGTTCAAAAATTACCTTCCCGAAGGTGCATGTGACAGGTTGAAAAGTAGAGATATCTTATTGTAAACTAACGAGATAACACGCCCACTTAAAGGGGGAACACTGAAGAAGAAGGAGAAGAAGAAAAGACCAGAAGAGAAACAAATAAAAGTATTACCAGGCAAGCTCTCATTTGGAATCCACAGGGAAAGAGAAAACCATGGAAACCCGGAAACACGTGAAGATAAAACTTTAACACAGAGATCGCAAAGTTAAACTACACCTGGCTAGCATTTTAAAATGACAACAAAAAATAGAATGGATTGAGGAACCTCTTGCTGACAGAGGGAAAAAAAAATGAAGTACAGAAATTGTCATTTGTAAAAAGTATTGTCATTTGCCAAGCAGAGAAAAAAAAATGAAGTACAGAAATTGTCATTTGTAAAAAGTATTGTCATTTGCCAAGCCTTATACACGCATAAAATATGTAGGGGAGCCTGCCACTGTGTTAAACTGGATGCAGGAATGCCAATGTCAATAGATTTTCTCTATATTTTGTTATTTATAATCATAGACAACACGCATATATACTCCTATATGCATAAGCCGTGTCCGCTGTGTAATTGTATATGTGAGAACTTGACAGATGACTGTTAGTTTATGACAGAAATGTGGGAATCACATAAGTTGTAAAACGAATGCTGGAATCAATTAAATTATACAACAAAAGTTGGTATCTTATAAGCTATACAACAAATGTGGGGATCTTATAAGTTATACAACAAATGTGGGGATCTTATAAGTTATACAACACATGTGGGGATCTTATAAGTTATACAACAAATATGGGAACCTTATAGATTATACAACAAATATGGGAAGCATAGAAGTTATACAACAAATATGGGAATCATATAAGCTATAGAACAAATATGGAATCGAATGACCTATACAACAAATATGGAATAATATAATCTATACAACAAATATGGGAATCATTTAAGCTATACAACAAATATGGGAATCATTTAAGCTATACAACAAATGTAGGAATCATAAATGATAAAGCAAATCTGAGAAATAAATGTGTTGAAGAGCACATTGACATGGACATATACGTCTTTATGAACAATCTAAATATGAGGTTGTGAAAAATATATGTGTTAAAGTGTAGGGACAAACAAGAGGTTAAATTGTAGAAGTGGTAAAATTGTTAGGATGTGAGTGTAGTCAAGTATTTAGAGTGTGGTTGTAGTCATGATGTAAAGTAAAGTAAAGAGCCCCGTCACGCCAAGTGGCGTATAGTGAATATGGTGTTCTCTTATCTATCTATCGTCCTTTCGAGCCGAAGACGGCACATAGGGCAGAACTACAATCTCAAAAACAGAAACCTTGCGTGCCAAAATGGCACATATTGCAGAGATAATATGGTGTTAGTGACCATAAATTTTACAGACCTTCGGCACATGATTTTTAGGGTAATGTGGTCGGTATTACGCCCGTGTCGCTTTACTTTCCCAGAAAAAAATCCGGTACCCATTTAAGGCTGGCTGAACCCGGAGCCGTCGGTTGGGATCGAACCCTACCCCTTGAGTCATGATGTAGAGGGTGCAATTAGTCAATGTGTTTATGTGTAAAATTATATGAAGTAGAGTATGGATGTAATCAAATATTAGAGTGAAATTGTAGTACAAGATTAGAATGCGAATTTAATCAGAGGAATTCTTCCTCTCTTCTTTCCTTCCTCATTTGCCTTTCATCGTAGAGAGGGAGATATCAGAGGGATTAGTGTATGGAAATGGTGCTCAGATCCCCTCCTCAGCAAGTCTGGAAGTGTCCAGCGACTGACGAATCCAATTCTGTGTTGGTTGATTAGTCTTCTTACACGGCCACTAAGTTTCTCGTTTCTGGCTGTGCCCATCTTAACTCCCATCTCTTTCATCCGAAAGAAGGGCGTGGCCTCATGGTTGTCGAAACCTTGTGCCCTTGCCACATCTTGGAGGGCATTTTTGATGTCCGTCCGATCCATTGGTTGACCGTCTTCAACGACAGCACAGCTAGCCAACCTGTCCGCTCTTTCATTTCCCCGTACTCCCGCATGCCCAGGGACTTAGACAAAACAGACTCTGCGTATTTATGATTTCTGCAACGACTCTACCCATTGCCTGCGTACAGAGCCTGCCTGCGTACAGAGCCTGCCTGCGTACAGAGCCAGCCTCCACTTTTCTTATCATGCTTATCTAATCACTTATTATGCAGGCGTGTGTGTAGTCTTGTGACTCTAACCAGATGAATGCCCTTGTCACTGCCATCATCTCCATCGCCATACTACTCGTGGTCATAACGTATGCACACCTGTCTTCTTTGACTATTCTGCCTGCCGAGCATGCTATAAATGTCCAGTATTAGCAAGTTGTCGTCAGCTGAGTCGCCTATGTTGTCGTACCGAACACCATCTGGACCAGGAGCAGTGTTGTGTGACCTTTTAAGTGTTTGCGAATGATATCAGCTGTGATTGTGAGATCAGCAATACATCCTCACGCAATTCTAAGAGCGACCCCCGTATCCTCATTCTTACAGCCTCGTTTCTTTGGTCCGTCTGCTCAATGTAGCGGGCAAGCAGGGCCTTCCCTTTGCTGTCATCAGATTTGTGCCCTATCTAGCCTGTACTCTAGAAGTCTGGTATGCCTCTGTGTCGTGTTATGCCATTCATACTCTGATGAAGGAGTCTGAATATGGCTAGCAATTTTACTTAGCACACTTTTTTTGCAGAAATCATCCCACTTGGCATCCATAGCCTGCTTAGCACATAGTTTAAAGTGCAACATTTTTTGGGCGACCTCTTCTTTCAGACGCCTCAAGAGCTCAGGTTGTGTTCTTCCATTCTTTCTGGCTTTCTGCCATGTCTTGGCTGTTTGTCTCTTGTTCCGCCAAGCTTCTTTGAATTCTACCTTCCACCAGGGCGGCTGCGTTCATCTATCCTGCCTTCTGCGAGGGGCGCCCTGTTTTCTGTGTCTGATTTTGATAATGATGTCCTGGTCTGTGTTCTCATTGTGGAATGTGTTGAGCTTGCTTTTCTGGCTTCTATTTCTGCCTTTCTCAGTTAGGATGACACATGGATAGTGTGAATACTTCCGTGGAATCACTTTACATTCCACCTACAAACCGGTGCGAAGATGAAAGACACCAGTGCTAGGTCTGTGACACCATCACAGTCCCCTGTTCAAGTGGCTATTCTGGTTGCCCTTCTATCATTCAAACACACTCAAGTGTTCTCTAGGTCTTCTTCCGGCTTGTTGGTTATCACGTTAGTTAGACGTAATAATGTGAGAGTAGTAATGGATTGGAGGTTGAAGTAACGGGATTATAGTGTGAAGTAATGGGATTGGAGTGTGAAGTAAACGGATTAGAAATTGGAAATAGCTGCGTAGTTTGAGACTAAGTCGTTAATGGAAGCATTTGAGTAATAAGTGATTAGACTGAATCGTACAGATTTGTTTGGGAGCCTGAAAGTAATCAATAATTAATTGTTATTATTATAACTAACATGGCCACTAGGATGTTATTTCTGGAGTAGCCTGCTCTTTAGATGTTTTATTCTGTAATCCCCACGCATATAGTGAAAACGTATATTTTTTAAAGCCCATCGATGTAGAAAAACATATCTTTGTTTTTCATTCTCGTGTATTTACTCCTAGCAAAAACGTTTCTGATTTGAATCCCCAACGCCCGCGCTTTAAGGAAAAACATCTTATTTTTTAAAATTCCCACCAATAAGAAAAACATATCTTATTTTTTAAAATTCCCACCAATAAGAAAAACATCTTATTTTTTAAAATTCCCACCAATAAGAAAAACATATCTTATTTTTCAATTCACGCGCATTTAGTAAAAACAAATCTTATTATTTAAACTCCATGAAAATGGTAATTATATGTCTTTTTATTCGTCATATATATGTGGTAAGCCATCATGGTAAAACATTAACCATTGGATACTCATGAGATATAAATCCTGACTTCTCAATGGACCCACAAAAACTAACATCTAGACACGAAGATTTATTATTTCTACCCGAGGGAAACTAACATAACATTAAAAAATTATCTTATTTCTTCTATTCCTATGTGTTTGGTAAAACCTAGGGTTACAACGTTCCAATCAGTCCAGCAGCGGCGGATATTCAGAAGAACCAACGGAGGCCAGGGCAACTCTAATATTTTATCAGAATACATAACACATTCACAGCTGGAGCTCATTGATTTAAATGTCAGTGTAGAACCAGCTCCGTGTCAGGTTGGCTGTGAGATCGCTCAAGTAATTCAAGCCGTTGCTAATAGACAAGTTTCAATGCTTATGGAGAACATATCAACTACAACAGTGTAACGACATTCACCTTGTGTTGTATATGAGAATTAGGTAGGCTATCTCAGCAATCTCTGGTTTCCGGTTGTATCAAAATGACGGAATTATTTTTCTCCGGCTTGGTATAAAACCGTTGATCAGAGGTTTAACAAGCCACTATCGTAAAAACAATTTTGTTAATGAAACGTAGACCTGATACAAAATGTGTAAATTAGCAGTAGATAATAGTGATAGTATTTTCGGCCTTAAAATTGAAAACTGCTGGAATAAAAATTTAGATAAGAGAAGGAGTAACTTGATCTACGTCCTATGGGCCGGCTACGGCTCGAAAGGTCAATAGATAGATAAATAGATCTCAGCAACAAGTTCCCGGTTTCTATGGTAACATCGAGTTAGCCAATCAGACGACGTTTTCTCACTATTGTAACGTTTAGTGATTTGTGAACGTAACGGGGAAAATTAAAAATAGCACACTACTCTAGGTCACTGCGCTACGTGTTTGTATATAAAATAAAACTGGAACAAAACTGTAAGAAATTGTAATTAACAACAAATCGATGTTCTTTTTCTAACCTACAATGCAAGTCACTAAGATATTATGATATAATTATAATTATTTTAATTTAGAGTAATAATTGAAAGAACTGTTCTACATAGCGGCATAGTGTAAATTATTACTTTTATATGCAAGTTATCACGTTAAAGGTCATCCCAAAAGTTTGAATACAAACACCGAGAGATGAATCCAGATGATTAAATTATTGTTTCATTATTGGATATTCCCTTTTGACAACCGAGTAACGTTGGGAGAGCTATCTTGCGGTAAGAAAGACCCATTCCAAAATGTCCAGCTTCAAATGGGGGAAAAAGCAGGAGCAGAATATTTACATTTAAATGCTTCCATTTACGTGGTCGATCAACGCAAATTCAAATCAAATGATCAAATGGCTATCTAGCAGTACATCGAAGTAACCGACAGTGACATCCCTTAGAACATCTATTTTGTTGGCCTTCATTGATTTTAAATACAAACGAAGCTGTGTGGTCATCAACTGACTTTAGTGACATAATACAAGTATTATCAGAAACCACTTGCAAAGAAAATAACTCGACGAGTGAATTTGCTGTACGGGTATCAATCAGTTCAGTACTAGACCTATACTATATGTAGGTACGCCAGTTGTCTCTGTGTTGCATTTGTTTTTAATTATACATGTAATGATTATGGCTATGGCTATTCGAAGGCCCAGAAAGATCCAGAAGAATGGAAATCCATAATTGCTCAATCACCTGTGCCAGTGGAGTCATACGAATTAACATTCAGTCGAATATCCAAACAAAGAAAGGCAGCTGCAGACCCCATCGTAGCAAACACAGCACACGTCAAAATACAGAAGGCGTATTACAGCACCGACAGTGAACGCACCTGAATTGTCCCTCATTATACGATATCATCATTCATCGTACGCAATCTAAATATAGAAACACCATATTTATGAAACACACAGCTCACGGTGTGCACAGAGCACTACTCAGCAACTCTGGCTGCAAACCAGACTTGGAATATGAGGAAACTGCAACAAGGAACACTTTTCAGACAGTGCCTCAACGGCTCCCTGTCGCCTATACGCCATATTGACCGGAAGTCATATACATATAATGCGAATACTCATCATGTCTTAGCCTACTCAAGTTTGGAACCGCTGCTGTCGCTGGTGTTTTTGTGTACATGACCGGCTGAGTGATGATAAACTAAACTGTTTACAGAATTAATACGTAAATTCACCAACAAATACTGGGATTGGTACAAAGAGAAGAATACTACTTCATATCACGTACATCCATGACTTATCACACTTTCTCTTTCTTTTCTCTCTTGTGGACAGGTATATAGACGTTCCAGTAATAACGCCCGACTATCTTATTAACTTCTTTATTACATTTAATAAAAATATTTCTACATTACAAAGAACGAACATTATTTCTACATTACAGGACGGAACGAGCCATAGCAGAAGAAAGAAAAAGAAATAAAGGAGCGAAATAATATATTTTGTGAGGGAAGTACTCCTCACCTTTCACACATCTGGTACTAATTTATCCAGAAAATTTTTTCGTTACAAGCACTGAAGAGCAGCAAAAATTGATGATGAGATCACAGTCCAAGAGAGGATATTGAAGTGGTTCTCACATTAGGTGGTATTGTTCTCTAGGTACAGCACACTTCTTCATGTTGGAGTCGCGTTTATGCTTGGACTGGGATTGGTAGGGAGTTAAATGGTATTTGAAGACCAATGACTGTGTCATGACAACGCTTGGCAAATCTGTAGTGTTAATTCCTGAACTGGCAGAGCGTACCTGGGCGGTGAAGGGAGCGTGGATTCAAACACAGTTTGGCGTTGTCCAGACATCACTGGAAAAGGAACGGATACTTATTTCACTGAGTTAAGATAAAGTAATGACAAGTAAAATGTGCACTGACACCATCATCTACAAATGTTGTGTTCTAGTGCGGGGACATTCTACATTTAAGTCCTCGGCAACACTAACAGAATCGATGTCACGGGATTTACTTTTTATTTTCTTGGAAAAACGAAAGCCGCTGCAGCGAGGTGGTTAGTGAACTGGTCTACTGAAACCAAGAATGCAGGTTTGATCTCCAGATCGGTCGGCGTCTAAGTTCACAGATCGTTTTTTAGGTACCGAAGATTACCGAAGACCACCAAAGTGAGGAAATAGAGAAACTCGGCCTGACGTAGTGCTGGCATTACCAATTGGTAGAGTAGATGGTAAACAAATATGGTGTTTAACATTATATATCTAATATATCATACTCGAGGCGTAACAAGGTTCTTTCTTTTTACAACTCTCATGAAAAAAGAAACGCATCAAATAACTTGCTCTTTGTAACATTGTTTCCAGGTTGTTTACCCACAAGTCTTATCTCTTACTATATCCATCAGCTCCATCCATCAGCTTCATTCATCAGCTCAATCCATCAGCTCCATCCATCAGCTCCATCCATCAGCTCCATCCATCAGCTCCATCCATCGGCTCCATCCATCAGCTAAGCAGGACTCCCACCATTTCTTTCTTACTTTAATCTCTTATTTTTCTCACTTAATTTTCTCCTCTCTTCACTATTTTTTCAATTCTTTTCTTTAAGTTTAATCGATAGATCTCTGTTGCATCTCGATGAAGCCACGGTGTTCAAATCTCTTCCATAGCATCTCCTCCAAAAATATCTCTTCTCTCTCCCCTCTCCCTCTCAAGTCTCTCCTCTCCCTCTCAAGTCTCCCCTCTCCCTCTCAAGTCTCTCCTCTCGCTCTCAAGTCTCTCCTCTCGCTCTCAAGTCTCTCCTCTCCCTCTCAAGTCTCCCCTATCCCTCTCAAGTCTCTCCTCTCCCTCTCAAGTCTCCCCTCTCCCTCTCAAGTCTCTCCTCTCGCTCTCAAGTCTCTCCTCTCCCTCTCAAGTCTCCCCTCTCCCGCTCAAGTCTCTCCTCTCTCTCTCAAGTCTCTCCTCTCGCTCTCCTTGCTATATTTTAAATAACCAACTAAAATTCAGTGGTGACCCAGAATCACAACAACGCAAGGCTTAATGCAGTCAGCGACACATTCGTGATTGTTGGCACCAGTAACAGCGAACTAGAACTGATCAAAATATATAGCTCCGGTAGTCCTCTCAAGTTGTATAAATAGTGTGAGTAAACTACTGGGACCAAAGAGGAAAAATAACTTCAGTATCCAAAAATGCCGAAGCCGAATATGTTGAGTCGAAAATTAAGACATCATGGCTTGGTGTAAACAACTACACAGCGCAAATTAACCTGATTTAAGGCTTATAAAAGGGCGTAATGTGAAGAAGTAAATTCACGGGGGGGGGGGGGGGGGTGTTGTAGTGAATCATAGCCATCTTTGGATTTACAAAGGTCTGAAGGCTGACAGGAAATTCAGGTAAAAAAAAAATTGCATGACATTTTCAGCTTTGCAAGCAGGGACGGCTATGGTTAGAGTGACGTCAGCCGTCTATAGCTCCTATAGTTGATAGCGTCACAATAGTTGAAGGATTTCCGGTTTTATTTTCTGCTCGCAGGCCTTTGTAAATCTATAGATGGCTGTGGGTGAACACAGAAGAAATGCAGCTGCACAATAGTAAAGTTAACATGGTGGTCTCCTTCTAACAGTTTGCGTCACCATCATCATTTGGGGTTGTGATGAACTAGTCATCTATATAGTAGTAAGGTTAGCGGGCAGAGAGGGAAATCCAGGAAAACCCCCACAATCGTGACGTCTTCAGCTATGTGAGTTAAAGACGGCTGACGTCATTCTACCCACAAGCACCCCAGCTCGCAAAGAACGGCACAAATTTGGGGTAATATTTTTCTACTCGATGGTCTTACTACTATAGACGGTTGTGGTTCACCTGTTCTACGTAAAGCCAGGGAGTAAACAACAAACAAAAACAACAACAGGTAAAGGACTCCCACCACGTATTGAGGTGTATGGGGAATATGCTTTTAGTGTCCTTATTTTGCGATAAGCACAGCACATTTTAGAAGGACAAGAGGTAGGGTTCGATCCCAACCGACGGTCACCGGTTCACCCAGCCTTTAATGGGTACCGGATTTTTTTTCTGGGAAAGTAAAGCGGCACGGGCGTAATACCGACCACATTACCCCACAAATCATGTGCTGAAGTTCTGTAAAATTTATGTTCACTAACACCATATTCCCTGTACGCTACTTGGCGTGACGGGGGTACTTTATTTTACTTACAGCACATTTTATACATATTGTAGCTAGTATCTCGCCAGGCCGCTATTTTCTGTAAAAAATAATTACCCGTACTCATTTAAGACTGGGTGAACCTAGGGCCGTCGAATGGAATCGAAACCGATTTATTGTCCTTATTAGTCGAGTGCAGTAATCACTGAGTTACATAGGGTCTATTCTGAGTAATAAAGAGTTACATAGGGTCTTTTCTGAGTAATAAAGAGTTACATAGGGTCTATTCTGAGTAATAAAGAGTTACATAGGGTCTATTCTGAGTAATAAAGAGTTACATAGGGTCTATTCTGAGTAATAAAGAGTTACATAGGGTCTATTCTGAGTAATAAAGAGTGACATAGAGTCTATTCTGATTATTAAAGAGTTACATAGGGTTTATTCTGAGTAATAAAGAGTTACATAGGGTCTATTCTGAGTAATAAATAGTTAAATAACGGTGGATTTATTCAAAGAATTGGATCCTGAGAATAAAGATTTTAAATTACCGATTTTATGATGTTAAGTTCATAGAAGTAACGAAGTCATTTTTTCTTCAAACTAGAACTATGTTTTGTAAATAACATGATCTCCAACATACGTTTTTATACGCTGATAAGGCAAAAAAAATGTAGTTCTTGCACAAGAAGATCTATTTGGATGAAAGTATTAAGACAATTTGGTCTTGAGTATAAGCATTTTTCTATCCTCAAAAGAGCCATTATGTTACATCTCTTGAGCTAATAAGCTCACTGGGATAAACTAATGAACTATTCGCGATTTATGATAAATTAATTGAAAAAAAAATGTGGCTTGCAGACTGGATTGTAAGACCAAGGAAGGAAACACGCAGAACAAAGAGGGACGAACTCGTTTTAGAATGGGATGTGTTCATGACAGTGTTAGAATCGCTGGGTTTACCATTTGTTTACCATTTATTTACCAGTTGAAGGCCGCTGCAGATGTTGAAAGGTAGATAAGATAGAGGAAAATAGGTGAGAAGGAAAGAAATGTGAATATGCAACAATAGTAAACCATACAAATATGCATGTGAACGGCGATGCCTTTTTGTTTAAAGAAAAGCAGAGCAAACATAAGGGAAGAAACAGGGAATAAACGCATAGACAATTTCTAAACAGAAAGAGAAATCAAACAGAAAAAAAAAAGGATTTCGTGTGAGACAGTTGTAACAAAGTGTGGCGTGTTAAATGATGGGAACAAAATATGAGGTGGTTAAACGATTTTAAGAAAGTGTGAGGTGGTTAAATGATGGTAACAAAATGTTGGATGTTAAATGATGGTAACAAATGTGGGGTGTTAAATGATGGTATAAAAATGTGGAGTACTTAAATAATGGTAACAAAATGTGAGATAGTTAAATAATTGTAACAAAATGTGGTGTAGTTAAATAATGGTAACAAAATGTGAGGTAGTTAAATAATGGTAACAAAATGTGGTGTAGTTAAATGATGGTAACAAAAGGTGGGGTAGTTAAATGATGGTAACAAAATTGGGGTAGTTAAATAATGGTAACAAAAAGTGGAGTAGTTAAATGATGGTAACAAAATGTAAGGTAGTTAAATGATAGTAACAAAATGTAAGGTAGTTAAATAATGGTAACAAAATGTGAGGTGGTTAAATAATGGTAACAAAATGTAAGGTAGTTAAATAATGGTAACAAAATGTAAGGTAGTTAAATAATGGTAACAAAATGTGAGGTGGTTAAATATTGGTAACAAAATCTGAAGAGCTAGTAAGAACTAATGGATTGCTAAATAATAGTAACAATTTTTTGGCGGACAAAAAATAGTAACAATTTATTTGCTGTTAAATAATGGTAGCATTTTATTTGTGGCTAAATAATGGTAACAGTTTATTTGTGGCTAAATAACGATAACACTTGATTTATATCTAAATAAAGGTAACAATTTATTTGTGGCTAAATAATGGTAACAATTTATTTGTGGCTAAATAATGGTAACAATTTATTTCTGCTGTATTTTCAAGTGGAACACGGTACACGGAGTAGAAATTGTAGACTCTACTAGTGCGACCGAATTGTAATCAAGTGACAGACCTTGCACGTTGCCTGCATTGTATTTCGCAATATGTCTCTGTTCTTCTGTTCTGCACTAGCCGCTCAATCTCGTTAAGGGAGCTAATGCCTGCTATTGCTGCCTCTGGCCTCGGTATTCATTTTAGTGTTTCTTTAGATCTGTCTTTTTTCTATTAACCCTTGGTGCACATTGCGAGCTTGCTTTGAAGTTCATGTCGCTTCTCATCACAAGTCCATTATACGTGTACCTTCTTCACTCGATTATCGAATCTATTTTTTTTTGGGGTGGATGCATTGTTATTTCTCTCTGCACCGATCTTGAATTCATTCCAAGGTATGCGAAGTGTTTTATTTAAGAGCCGACATTTCTGTTTCAATAACATTGCATGTTTCATGATGGCAGCTTGTTGAGACACCGATTAAATGTTCATAGCAAGAAAAGGAAAAACACTCCTCCATTAACTCGGGTAACAACTAATGAGTACCTGACTAACAGTAACAACCACCATACAAATAGAGATGTTCATGTAATCTGGTAGGTTACACGTGGAATACAGAGATGTTCATTTAATCTGGTATGTTACACGTGGAATACAGAGATTTTAATGTAATCTGGTATGTTACACGTGGAATACAGAGATGTTCATGTAATCTGGTATGTTACACGTGAAATACAGAGATGTTCATGTAAATGTGGTATGTTACACGTGGAATACTGAGATGTTAATTTAATCTGGTATGTTACACGTGGAATACAGAGATGCTCATTTAATCTGGTATGTTACACGTGGAATACAGAGATGTTCATGTAATCTGGTATGTTACACGTGGAATACAGAGATGTTCATGTAATCTGGTAGGTTACACGTGGAATACAGAGATGTTCATGTAATCTGGTAGGTTAAACGTGGAATACAGAGATGTAGTAACAGTGTATTTATTCCCAACATCTTCTATCCCGTGTTTTCTGTTCTACAATCTGTTAATGTGGCTTTTGTAAGTTTCTTATCTTCTATTGTTCTTCACTAGATATTTGTCAGCCGTCCACGTTTTCTTTTTCCATGTGGGCTCCATCAACAATCATATATAGCTGAATGTTTCTCCAATCCTCGTTCTCTTAATAACTTTACTTTCTTTCAAAAATGTGAAGCGGAAGTAGCGAAGTGGTTACTGAAATTATAGGTTCCAGATCAATTAACAGATGTAACATTGATTCTCTTTGATAGACTCTAGGAGTTTATCCAGTTTGTGAAAATGTGTACCGGAGGTAATTTGTGGTCAAGCGCGATACTGACCCCATATCACTTATGTCGTTGATCATGAAGGAATGTCGGCGTTACCACAATATCATCCAAACGCATCAAAATGTACTTGCTTCAGTTAAATAAACATAATTAAGTAATTGTGGGGCCTCGGTAGCCGAGTTGGGAAAACCACCCGACTGAACTACCGGCGTTCGGACAACCCGTGTTCGATTCCCGCTGGGAGCAGTGTGAATTCAACTCGTGGCTGGAAAAAAAAAAAAAAATTACCCCCACGTTGGACCCAGCCGTTGGCAGATATGGGTACCAGGGTATTACCTTGGGAAGGTGAGGAATGTCTCCTCGCATCTGAGTTTCCATGTTTGAGGCGACACTGTACAGAAATCTCCAAATATTTCTGGATAGGCGGCCGAGCACATATGGGTGGAAACTCGCGTGCTAAGACGCCGGTTCAAGTCTCGTACTTTACCTTTACCTTTAATTAAGTAATGTTGCCGATAAATCTAATTTGTTTATGTAATAAATGTATGTATATAATATATATATATATATATATATATATATATATATATATATATATATATATATATAATTATTTATTTGCTTGCTTGCGGTCGCCCGATGACTAAAGTACTCTAGAGTATTCGTAGACTGTATAATTCCTCTTCGTCATCCGTCCTTAAAAGGACGTTAGGTGGGCGTGTTTGCGTTGTGTTGTGGTTTGCAGTATAACTGTTATATTTGCGCCTTTCGGCCTAACACATCCGACTTCTCCACGACATTTTTGAGTACCGGGTTGTCTTCCCTCTTCGATCCCTGCTCGCTTGGCCAGACTAGACAGATTATTTATTTTAATTTTATTAATTTAAATTAATTATATATATATATATATATATATATATATATATATATATATATATATATATTTACTTAATGTAAATATATAGGATATATAAACTATATTCGATTAGAGATGGGTTTAATTATTTCGTCAGAAGTACAAATCACCGGTGAATATGTTTGTTATAAGATGAAGAACGTGATTATGAACGTGAACGTAACAAAAAAAAAAAAACGTGGACAGAGCTTATGTGATAATATATTCATAAAAGGAATAACAAAACAAATAAAAAATAAAAATCACTAAAAGTCGGACTACTCGAGTAAAGTCTAGAACACATTTGCAAATAATAATAACAAAAACAATTTTATACAAATTATAATGCATAGCGTACTCACCTTTTTAATACATGAGTATTTTAGTCCACATGAAGTTCCCACAACAGGTTACAAGGCTCACCCTCGCAGCGAATATTCACAGCCCTCACTAAGTCCTCCTTCTCCGGCAACCAAAAGCAACCCAGGAGAAACGGTGCGAGCAGTACGACTCTCAGGTATCGATATTGCAGAACAAGTTTCCCTCGATTCCAAGTACCGATATATAGTTTTTCTTTTCCCTGTCGTTTCTTCCTGTACAATTTTACAACAGACACGTTTTTTTCCTGATTCGGTGGGCTAATTTCTAAAAATCGAGCAGATCGAATTCTATCCAATACACTATATGCCTTTCTAGACCAAGCACTAAATTGGCCCATAATTTAATATTTTACAAGGGAACAACATTAATTTCGCTGCGGGAGCTATGGAGAAAGAGCTCTGTTTTCAATATCAAGTAATATTTTCCTTTTTTTTTAAAATAGAGCAACCGGCCAGCAGTCGCTTTGTTAATAACAATAATTAGTTCTAAACTCAATTGTCTTCATTATAATGATAAGCTTGTCATAATTAATCGTGTTTCTTCTGTACCTCCACACTGTTTGACGTCCGGCAGCATCACTCCATGTTATTCTCTGTGTTATATTTATGTTCCTTGTGTGCGTTGTCACAGTTTCGTTGGACTTTGGGGGGTCTACTGAAATAAATGTTAAATAAAGAGGCAGTTCCACCCATTGCCAGAGAGTCAAACACATTTTATAATGGAAGGGGAAGATCAGCTTCAGTGTAGCAGCCATCAAGGCTACAAAACAAAGAATCTAACTAATTAATATAAATTAAAAAAAAAAAAAAAAAGTAAAGTACCCCCGTGATGCCAAGTGGCGTATAGGGAATATGGTGTTAGTGACCATACATTTTACAGACCTTCGGCACATGATTTTTGGGGTAATGTGGTCGGTTTTACGCCCGTGCCGCTTTACTTTCCCAGAAAAAAATCCGGTACCCATTAAAGGTTGGGTGAACCTGGAAGCCGTCGGTTGGGATCGAACCCTACCTTTTGTCCTTTGTAGTCCAGTACACTAACCACTGAGCTATCGCGGCTCAATATAAATAAAAGTAAGTTGAAATCCATCCAATGTATCAACCCGAAAAATGAATAATAAACAATAAAACATTTAAAATAAACAGTGGGGGGAGATCCACCAAAAGTGACAGCGAATAAAATGTCATCTCGGAATGGAAAGGAATATGAATGTAAGAATTTGGGTGGTCAATGGAAAGAGGTGAGAGTTCAGTTATTGTAGGCTAAGCTCTAGCTAAACTCTAGCTAAGCTCTAGCTAAACTCTTGATAAGCTCTAGCTAAGCTCTAGCTAAACTCTAGCTAAGCTCTAGCTAAACTCTAGCTAAGCTCTAGCTAAGCTCTAGCTAAGCTCTAGCTAAACTCTAGCTAAGCTCTAGCTAAACTCTAGCTAAGCTCTAGCTAAACTCTAGCTAATCTCTAGCTAAACTCTCTCGCAATCTGACAACACGATGTTTGTTTCTGTCTAAGATGTCAAATGTATTTGATTTAGCCCACAGTAGAATAGTCATCTACAGTAACAAGATAGACCAGTAATAAATCATCATACAAATACTAATAATAAATAAGCACCATGCTTGCTGTCAAAGGTGGTCATGTCTTTTCACAACATTCTATCTTGTTCATTTTCGTACTTTCTTTTCAGATATCTCCTCAACTTTACAAAAACAATAATATAAAGTTGGGGGGGGGGGGGGGGGGGGGGCGCTGGTTGGTCTCGAGGCAAGATGCCGGACTCGAGACAGAGAGGTTGTGGGTTCAAATCCTGGCTCCACCAGTTGGGATTTTTATCTATGGTTTCGGTCTGCGGCAACCACCCATGGTCTCAGCAGCGAGGCCCGGCTTTAAACGTCAATTACTCATCGACGGAAAAAAGTATGAGTACCTCCGAAGTCGGAATTATCTGCCCGTGCGGCGAGGGACCCCTGTGCACACGGCTGCCAGGGAAAAACGGATTAACACGCAAAATTCAGTTCCTAGTCTCTAGGGACTTCGTCAGAGGTAAAAGCTGGCGTACGAAAAAAAAATATGTATAAAAGTCCTCTTCGCGCCTTAAGATGTATGTGAATATGTTGTTGGTAATGATATTTGTAAATGATTGACGTCATATTAATTTAATGGGTGATCTGGTCGATATCACGTTAGACTGCTGTGCTTTTTTTAGGTTAAATCCCGTAACCATTTAAGTTGAGTGAATCTATAAGCTATCAATGGGGGTGAACCCAATCTCTTATCCTGAGTAGTTCAGCTCATTAACCACTGAGCTACCGCCACTCCCAATAACAACAATGATATTAATTTTAAAATTGTGTTAATCATATGAATGAATGTTACAAACAAGTTGTAAAGTGTTAAATAAAGCAGGTCTTCATATTTGAAATTGAACAATCGAATAACAGGCAAGACAAATGTAATGAAAGGAAAGACATGTGTCAAGAAAGGTAGTTCCACAGAAGAGTTTGGGAAACACCACAGACAGCTTAAAGTTTGAGTGAGGACGTTTTGAAATGGGTCAAAGTATAAAATAGAAAAGTTTATTATCAACGTCAGGAAGTAACAACTATAGATGTTAGTGATGTCATGAGAATAGTAAACATGTTAGTGATGGCATGAGAACAGTCTAAATGTTAGTGATGTCATGAGAACAGTATAGATGTTAATGATGGCATGAGAACAGTATAAATGTTAGTGATGTCATGAGAACAGTAAACATGTTAGTGATGGCATGAGAACAGTAAACATGTTAGTGATGGCATGAGAACAGTCTAAATGTTAGTGATGTCATGAGAACAGTAAAAATGTTAGTGATGTCATGAGAACAGTAAACATGTTAGTGATGGCATGAGAACAGTATAAATGTTAGTGATGTCATGAGAACAGTAAAAATGTTAGTGATGTCATGAGAGCAGTATAAATGTTAGTGATGTAATGAGAATAGTAAAAATGCTAGTGATGTCATGAGAACAGTATAAATGTTAGTGATGTCATGAGAACAATAACAATGTTAGTGATGTCATGAGAGCAGTAAAAATGTTAGTGATGTCATGAGAGCAGTAAAAAGGTTAGTAATGTCATAAGAACAGTAAAAATGTTAGCGATGTCATGAGAACAGTATAAATGTTAGTGATGTCATGAGAACAGTATACATATTAGTGATGTCATGAGAACAGTATAAATGTTAGTGATGTCATGATATCAGTATAGATGTTAGTGATGGCATGAGAACAGTATAAATGTTAATGATGGCATGAGGTCAGTATAAATGTTAGTGATGTAATGAGAACAGTAAAAATGCTAGTGATGTCATGAGAACAGTATAAATGTTAGTGATGTCATGAGAACAGTAAAAATGTTAGTGATGTCATGAGAGCAGTAAAAATGTTAGTGATGTCATGAGAGCAGTAAAAATGTTAGTAATGTCATAAGAACAGTAAAAATGTTAGCGATGTCATGAGAACAGTATAAATGTTAGTGAGGGCATGAGAACAGTATACATGTTAGTGATGTCATGAGAACAGTATAAATGTTAGTGATGGCATGATATCAGTATAGATGTTAGTGATGGCATGAGAACAGTATAAATGTTAATGATGGCATGAGATCAGTATAGATGTTAGTGATGTCATGAGAACAGTATAAATGTTAGTGATGTCATGAGAACAGTATAAATGTTAGTGATGTCATGAGAACAGTATAAATGTTAGTGATGTCATGAGAACAGTATAAATGTTAGTGATGTCATGAGAACAGTATAAATGTTAGTGATGTCATGAGAACAGTATAAATGTTAGTGATGTCATGAGAACAGTATAAATGTTAGTGATGTCATGAGAACAGTATAAATGTTAGTGATGTCATGAGAACAGTATAAATGTTAGTGATGGCATGAGAACAGTATAAATGTTAGTGGTGTGATGAGAACAGTATACATGTTAATGATGTATTTAGAACAGAACAGCAGGAATATTTTGTGCCAGCTGAAAATATGTATGGAAGAGGAGTATGTGGTAAACAGAGAAACAAAGATGCACATGCTTAAAAGACTGATTTGGTAGGAAGCCAAAAACAGAACTGATAAACAACTTTAGAGACTGGATGTTGTGGAGAAACATGATAGTCTACGCCTGCAGACATCGCAAGTGACAATATTGAGTACACTAGTCAATGCAGTAGTAAGTGAAAATTCCCTCCATGCCTTCTTGGCGTGTAAGAAATATGTTGTTAGTATGGACATACTTGTCCCTGACCACGACACATTTTTGGACGATGTGGTCAGTATCACGCCAGGCCGCCTTTATTACATAGAAAAATCTCTAGTGCCCATGCCTTCTTGGCGTGTGAGAAATATGGTGTTAGTGAACATACTTGCCCCTGACCACAACACATTTTTGGACGATGTGGTCAGTATCACGTCAGGCCGCCTTTACTACATAGAAAAATCTCTGGTACCCATTTGTAGAAACTGGGAGAACCCTTGAGATTTGTCGAACCGAATAAATCTATCATTTTTTAGAATTGAACCTTCACCCTTCTAATCAGGAAGCGAGCGAATTAACCACACAACCATCGAAATTCCAGCAATAGTAATAAAGAAAAATAACATTAATAAAACACACCAGAAGTCGCTTAATTGAACGGGGTTCTAGCTAATGAGATTCTTTACCTGATAACAGAGATTATTCCAATATTGAAGACCTGATGCCCTATCTTTAATTAAATGCCCGTTAGTCTGGTCAGAGTTTTTCTGCTTCCCTTAAGAGAGGAAACACTGACTACTGAAACTTATAACATGTCTAGATGAAACGAAGAAAAAGAAATGCTACAAGCTTTACGTAGGTAGGTTCGGACAGCACAAGATCAAAACGAAGAAAATGAAATGCTACAAGCTTTACGTAGGTAGGTTCGGACAGCACAAGATCAAAACGAAGAAAATGAAATGCTACTAGCTTTACGAAGGTGCGGACAGCACAAGATCAAAACGAAGAAAATGAAATGCTACTAGCTTTACGTAGGTGCGGACAGCACAAGATCAAAACGTAGAAAATGAAATGCTACTAGCTTTACGTAGGTGCGGACAGCACAAGATCAAAACGTAGAAAATGAAATGCTACTAGCTTTACGTAGGTGCGGACAGCACAAGATCAAAACGTAGAAAATGAAATGCTACTTGCTTTACGTAGGTGCGGACAGCACAAGATCAAAACGTAGAAAATGAAATGCTACTAGCTTTACGTAGGTGCGGACAGCACAAGATCAAAACGTAGAAAATGAAATGCTACTAGCTTTACGTAGGTGTGGACAGCACAAGATCAAAACAACATTGCTACTCATTTGTAGCCTTCACCTGGAAAGGAGAAATTAAAAAAGAATGAAACCAAATTATATGGTTAATGTTTTACGTAATTAATTGACGACACTAATTTGAACGACGTTTCGGCTCAATAGGCCTTCAGCAGGCACAACAAACAATACTCACACAGATATGTAAGTAATTTAAATTAGTTTACATAACTAACTGATAATGAAGTATCTAATCCAAAATAATTTCGACCTCTTCACCTGGAACAATGGACAAAACAAAAACAATAAATAAACAAGCAAATTATCAGCGGCTTGATTACAGAACAGCGTAATAGGAATATTTTTGAAATGAATGAAAGAAACGTCTCTGGTATGGTGCTGTTAACAAGTCCAGATGGCAAATGGGCCAAACACGGTCAGTGGGACCGAACAACTGACTGAGACTGCAGACAATGGCCAACAGGTGAGAGTCTGAGACAGTTCTAGTCCAGTGTCATGCGTAGGTGAAACTGTAAAATGAACTCCAATGGCAAAGGACATTCTAGGAGAAACTCTGAGGAACATTCTAGGATAAACTCTGAGGAACATTCTAGGATAAACTCTGAGGAACATTCTAGTAGAAACTCTAAGGAACATTCTAGGAGAAACTCTGAGGAACGTTCTAGAATAAACTCTGAGGAACATTCTAAGAGAAACTCTGAGGAACATTCTAAGAGAAACTCTGAGGAACATTCTAGGAGAAACTCTGAGGAACGTTCTAGGATAAACTCTGAGGAACATTCTAGGATAAACTCTGAGGAACATTCTAGTAGAAACTCTAAGGAACATTCTAGGAGAAACTCTGAGGAACGTTCTAGGGGAAACTCTAAGGAACATTCTAGGAGAAACTCTAAGGAACATTCTAGGATAAACTCTGAGGAACATTCTAAGAGAAACTCTGAGGAACATTCTAAGAGAAACTCTGAGGAACATTCTAGGAGAAACTCTGAGGAACGTTCTAGGATAAACTCTGAGGAACATTCTAGTAGAAACTCTGAGGAAAATTCTAGTAGAAACTCTGAGGAACATTCTAGGAGAAACTCAGAGGAATGTTTTAGGATAAACTCTGAGGAACGTTCTAGGATAAACTCTGAGAAACATTCTATTAGAAACTCTGAGGAACATTCTAGGAGAAACTCTGAGGAACATTCTAGGGGAAACTCTGAGGAATATTCTAGGAGAAACTCTGAGGAACATTCTAGGAGAAAATCTATGAATTCTCTAGGATGCATTCTATATGTTTAATGTGTTCCTCAAAAATGCCTTGGACGAGATTCATAGAGAACAGTGAGGGGCAGAGAAGATTGGCAAAAAATGGATGTTGCCTAAGCAACATATACAATTATGGAATATGCCAGGCCATACTTTCAGTGGGGTATTCTGAAACAAATTGGATGAAAATTACAAGACAAACTTTATGAAACATTCCAGATAATCTATATCTGTATTCCGCTGTATACCCTAATGAAGGTTTCTGACAAATATGATACAGAACACTAGTATAAATAGAAGGAAAAAATTATTGTTACTAACAGCTCAACAGATAGCAATAAGTAAACAAATGTAGATTCCAAAGAGGAGTTATTGAGTTATTGAGTTATTTGCGGGTCATCACCATTGCACTCCGAACGTGTCCATAGGTGCTTAGATCCCCTCCTCAGCAAGCCCTGCAGTGTCCAGCGACTGACGACTCCAGTTCTATGTTGGTTGATAAGTCTTCTTATACGACCACTAAGTTTCGGGCTGTGCCCATCTTAACTCCCATTTCCATGATCCGAAGAAGTGACGTTGATCTGTGTTTGTCGAAGTCCTGTGCTTTTCCCACATCTCGGAGGGCATTGATGATGCCCGCCCGATCCATTGTTTGACCCTCCTCAACGACAGCGCAGCTAGCCAACCTGTCCGCTCTTTCATTTCTCCGTACTCCCGCATGTCCAGGGACATAGACAAAGGTGACCTTACGTATTTTGGACTTCTGCAATGACTCCACCCATTGCATGCGTATAGAGCCTGTCTCCACTTTTTTTTATCATGCTCATCGATTCACTCAGTATACATGCGTGGGTGTAGTCTTGTGACTCTAACCATTTGAATGCCTTGGTCACTGCCATCACCTCCATTGTCATGCTACTCGTGGTCATGACGTATGCAGCACTATCTTCTTTGACTATTCTGCCTGCCGAGTGTGCTGTAAATGTTCATGTCCTTCTTTGGTGTTGTCTTACAGATCTGTCTGTATAGATGACTGCATCTTTCTCATCGGTGTTATCGCAGATGAGACCGTTGACCTCAGAATTAACCACGATCGGGTTCTGTTCCCTACTTTTCCTGTCGAGTGTGACAATACACGAGAAAGTCCCCTTGAAAGACGTAGGCACCGATTTCCACTCCTCACCAACGTTGATATTGGTAAGCCCACATACCTGTTTGACGACACCTTCTGCTCGGCCCACCCATGATTTGCCTCTTTTTAGCCTGGCACATTTCCCTATGTTGAGCACGTGGTAATATGGATGCTCTTTATCTGTACTAATCTTCAGGTATGCTCGTGCTCTCCAAATCTTGATTCTGTCATCCATGGTTGGAAAGTCAAGAAGATATCTCATTGCTACACAGGGAGTGTCCCTTGTACATCCCAAGATAATGCGCATGGCTTCATTTTGTATTTTCTCCAGCCTATCAATCTTAGTCGTACTGACAATAAGAATTGCCAGGGCATACTCGATTAGTGCGAGGACTAATCCCTGGAAGTGAAGAGTAAGTAGCCTCTGCTCGATGTTGGCAGCTGCCATGACCCTCAAGGCGGCTAATCCTTTGCGGGATTTTGTTTTCACATGGTTAACGTGGTACCGAAAACACATTATGCGATCAAACTTAACTCCAAGGTATGTCATCAACTTGTCCATGGTCACCTCATCAGCTCCCATTTGTACTACCGGTGTTGTCGTATTAACGAAATGATTGTTAAATGAGAACCATGAAACTGATGCTTTATTAAGATTAACCAAGGCACATGAAACCCCACACCAGGAAGAAATGCGATCGAGTTCGTCTTGCATTGTGGAGGCGATTTCCCGTCTGTCTCTTCCCTGTCGATTTACCAGAATATCATCAGCAAAGTCATAGTTCTTCCCCTCCCATCCAGCTGTTGTTCCGTGATCGTTATTGTGTACATATTAAATAGAACTGGTGACAATGGTGAGCCTTGTGGCAGCCCAGGACAAATGGATGTTGGCTCGGAAGACGAACTTCCACATCTGAGTATCACCTTCCTCTGAAACAGTGCCGCGTCACATGTCTCCTCTCGTCTGTGGAAGCCTTCGAAGACGTCATAGACAAAGACTGCCGCATTGAGCCATGTCTCTTTGTTATATCTATAACCTCCGAGTGTGGGTGGGAATGCGCGTTTCTGTTCAAGGTGACAGGTGAGGACACGGACAACTATTTTCTCCAGCAGCTTGCCCACAGTGTTCTGCATTGTGATGATTCTGTAGGCACTGATCTGAGAATGGTCCTTGTTTGGCTTCGGTAGCGGTAGTAAGTAGCTGTGTAGCCACTCCTCCTTAATCTGGCCAATCCGAACGCTGGCATTAAACTCATTAGCCAGTTTTGTCAAGTCGTCGTCAACTAAATCGCCTATGTCATCGTACCGAACACCATCTGGATCAGGAGCAGTGTTGCGTGACCTTTTAAGTGTCGTGCGAATGGTATCGGTTGTGATTGTGAAATCTTTTTCCAGCCCTACATCCTTACACAATTTTTACAGCGATTCCCGTATCCTCATCCTTACAGCCTCATTTCTTTGGTCCGTCTGCTCAATGTAGCGGGCAAGCAGGGCCTTCCCTTTGCTCTCATCAGATTTGTGCCATATCCGGCCTGTGCTCTGAAAGTCTGGTATGCCTCTGTGTCGTGGTGTGCCATTCATGCTCTGATGAAGGCGCCAGAATGTGGCTAGCGATTTTTCTGAGCGCACTTTTCTACAGAAGTCATCACATTTGGCATCCTTAGCATGCTTAGCACATAGTTTAAAGTGCATCATTTTTTGGTCGACCTCTTCTTTCAGACGCTTCAAGAGCTCAGGTTGTGCTCTTCCATTCTTTCTGGCTTTCTGCCATGTCTTGGCCGTTTGTCACTTGCTCCGCCAAGCTTCCTCGACTTCTACGTTCCACCAGGGTAGCTGCGTCCATCTCTCCCGCCTCCTACGAGGGGCGCTCTGTTTCCTATGTCTGATTTTGCTAATGACGTCCTGTTCTGTTTTCTCGTAGTGGAATGTGTGGAGCTTGCTTTCCTGGCTTCTATTTCTGCTTTTCTCAATTAGGAGGACACATTGATAGTGACCACTTCCGTGGAACCCCAGTGCATTCCACCTGCAAACCGGTGCGAAGGTGGAAGACACCAGTGCCAGGTCTATGACACTATCAGAGTCCCCTGTTTGAGTGGCCATTCTTGTTGCCCTTCCATCATTCAAGCACACTAAATCGACTGACGCTAGTGCGTTCTCTAGGTCTTCTCCCTGCTTGTTGGTTATGATGTTACCCCACTGGTTGCCTCTAGCATTAAAGTCTCCGCAGAAAATGACGTTCTCTTCATCGAACTCAAATCAAACTCCAAAGAGGAGCAAACATTTAATTATCCTCTTTTCAAAACAGTGAGGATAGTATTAACCTGTGATGAATGAGGGAACAGGCAAATAGTTGCAGTGCTGCGGTAAAGCTGGTAGCAAGGAGCCAGTAGTGGGGTGTATGGTACAGTAATGTGATGAATGGAGCGCTCATGTTTTCATCAACGTTCACTGTTACGTTTTTTGCAGGAAAGATGGTTAATTCTATCTTTCCAATGCAGATAAGTGTATAGATAGGAAGTTTCACTGCTGGGGTCTTCGCCGGTGAAGCATGCGATCTGAAATCCTCTACAGTGTGCGCAATTGTGTGTTCTGTGTTGATTGCAAAATACGTCATCATTGGAATACCGGTCAATATGGCGGTTTGGCGGCAAGAACTACTGAGGCTCAGTCTGAAAAGTGTTCCTTGTTGCAGTTTCCTCATATTCCAAGTCCAGCTTGTTGCCGGAGCTACTGCGTTAGTGCTCTGTATACAACGTGAGCTGTGTTTTTCATCCGTATCGTGTTTCGATATTCCAATTGTTTAAATAAATGATGATATCATATGACGAATTACAGTTCAGCTGCGTTCACTTTCGATGCCGCTCAGCCTTATGTCTTTTGGCGTGTGCTGAAGCTACTATGTTGTGGACTTCATCTGCCTTTCTTTGTTTGGATCCTTCAATGAGAAGAGTTTTAATTCGGATGATTCCACTGGCACGGGCGGCTGAGTGATACCGGGGTCTTCGACAAACCATAACCAGAAAAATGTGATGAGAATGTGAATGAGACTGTGGCACAGGCAAAGTTACTACTCAAATTCTGCTTGCAAGTGGCTAACATATGACGAACTAAGAAGGCTATTGTAATCATCACCAGCACCATACATGAGCAGTCGGCATGGATATGTCACTAGCCTTGAGCTGACCAATGCTTTCTGAGAACATATTAAGGTTGATGTTTAAAAGTGTATGCAGAAGAAAAAAGAATAGGGAGAGAAAGATTTGTGAACAAAATTGTAGGTCGCATTACACATCTCTATTGATCACCGGAAAACAAAGTTTACAGAACATTCTGTGACACAATGCGGGATTCATTCAATGACATGCATTATTCATCAACATATAAGTGATGGAAAGATAATCAATAACCTCAGATATGCTGATGATAATGTTCTACTAACAGAAAACCCTAAAGACCTACAACAATTGCTTAATGTGATGACAAAAAATATTGACTATATATGAATATCAAAAAGACTAAAACTATGATCATAAATAAAGAAAATTCTCAAGACCTACAAATAAGTATCACAGTTGAGGGAATACATCTGGAGACAGTTTAGAGCTACAACTACCTTGGACATACTATAACCAATGATGGAAAATATAAAATTGAAATAAACAAAAGAATAGGAATAGCAAAACGTAATTTTAATGCCAGGAAAAATATATTAACATCAAAACAAATAACAGCAGGGCTGAAACTAAGAATAGCAAAATGTTACATCTTCCCAATAATCCTGTATGATGCAGAAACATGGACATTAGACAAGAAAACAGAACAGAAAATTTAAGCCTTTGTCATGTGGATTTATAGAAGAATAGGTAGAATTAGATGGAAAGAAAAGAAAACGAAGTCTTAGAACAATCAAAAATGAAAAGAGAACTACTAAATACAATTAAGACAAGACAAATGAAATTTTTGGGACACGTTAAAAGACATAATAGCCTACTAAAAGTAATATTGGAAGGGAAAATACAAGGTAAAGAAGCAGAGGCAGATCAAGACTAACATGGACGAGTAACATCAAAAGATGTACAAGTCAATCTATGACAACCTGCACCATCAAAGCAAGAAACAGAGTGGAATGGCGATCCATGGTAGCAAACCTTCGTTGCGGAGACGGCACTCGATGATGATGATAATGATATAAGTTGAATGTGCTGTCTGTGACAAATGCCATTGTTTATTCAGTGACAAACTCTATGTAATATTCGTAACAAGATTGAAGTAAACTGAGAATGTGAGCTTTATTTCAACTTATTTGATCTGATGTTATGAAGAGATCACCAGCGAAAACATGCTACAAGTATCGATTCCACATAGGTAAACATTCGTTTTCGGGACGAATACGCAAGTTTTGGCATCAGTGGAAATTGTTAATGCCGGGAGGCCAAGGGCGAGTGCCGCGAAAACTTGTAAAGTGCGAGTGAATTGTAAGAGAAGTTGTAAACCGGAGATTCAAAGTGAGGAGTTGAAAGAAAACATATTTCTCTTTTTGATCAACATTTCTTACCACTAGAACTGAGTATATAATTCAATGGGCGTCTCCTAGTGTATGGTATCTCATTTATGTATCGCGACGGCATAAAACATTGTTACATTTGCTAGCACCCTGAGAGGACAGTAACATGGAATAAAGGGATGGGTAACTGTGCTCTACCAAGCATATCTTGGGGTGGGGGGGGGCGCTAACTGAAAAGAGTTGTGAGCAGAGTTCAATGTCTGAGTAGATAAACAAACTGTTAAATTTGTCGGACGATTCAACAGTTTTACTGGTTGTGGGCGGAAGGAACGTGTTTATGCGGTTGGAATACAAGGATTTTCATCTGGAGACACAATTTTGTCGTATATTTTAGTATAGATAATGTGTGTGTGTCTGTGTGTGATGTAGAAAGATAGATTCTCGCCTGTGTGTATATATATATGAGAGAGAAAGAGTGAGAGGAAATCTTTAGTTTCCTTGCTATAAAACTTTTTTAAACATGGGAGGTGTGTATGTGTGTGTGTGTGTGATCTAATCTTTGTTGTATTAAAGACTAGTGAGCGTTTTTATATGGATGTATGTGTGCGTGTGTGTGTGTGTGTGTGAGAAAAGAAAGTCCAGTTTACCTATACCAAGGATTATAGCGCGTGTGGAGGATCGTGTGTGTATGTGTGACCGTGAGTATATATGAGTGAGTATACCTATGTGTGTTCGCTTAAGTATGTGCGTCCGTGACATAAATAATGACTAACGACTCCGTAATGTGTAGGCGATACGTTTTCTAGCAATGGGGATGGTGACCACTACCCTGCGGTATTTAATCAAATACGCGGGCGGGCCTCATTAAAGGCAACTGTACTGGTTTGCTCATCCCTTTTTATTTTCCCATTATGTTTAGATGACACTATATCTGACAATACCGCCTTTAAGTACACGGTAAGGATTGCCTTTATCTTCTCTTTAATTTATGTCTCATACTAATGCGACAGTGTCTATCCTTCTAGCACCAGATCTGGACGCACATACAATCTACATATCATCAAATATTAACAAATTATATATATGTAACTAATAATATGAATGTTGTTATAAGCAACTCTTTGTACATAGTTTTGCAGCAGCAGGCAATCTGATCATCAGAAGCTGCCCTGTCGAAGAAGTATTTCAGCCTTTACCTTCTTCACATTCTGGGTCATACTTCCAGGTGTCGACTTCTTGCTGCATTGAATGTGAAGACTTACACTATATTCGGCAGATAATGACTAAACATATTGCATGGCCCACACTCAACATCAATTTTTTCGGAAACTGTTTTTGGTGTAAATCTGTACAATTTTGCATGCGATCATCGATTAGTCACTGCCAAAAAGTAGGCGAACGGCAAGCTACCATCTCATATTGCCATGGGACTCATGATAGGCACAATATTAAAAGTACAAGCATGCTATGGCTAGTCCCGCAGGTCATGTAGATTTATTACATACTTTTAGACATATATAGACTTTTACAGAAGATTACTCAATTTACTAAGGGCAAAAAAAAATAGCTAACAAAAACATCCATTTTGCAGCAACGTCGTTTTTGCCTTTTTCGTCTTGTCAGACGGCCTAGTGGAGGCTATTGTGTATTTTTTTTGAGGTTTTGTTTTTGTCGAGCAGCTTCTCTCGTGGCTAATTCTACCAATGTTTGACAAACACACACGGCCACATAATGAACAAGTCAGGCTCACTGATCCACAGGGTTTTCCATCCATTTTCATGAGTCTTTTCTCCTCTAAGTTTTGCCTTTATATGCGACTATTTTGTGCGATTACTTGCCAGATGTTCCCAGTCATTTTCACATATGGAGAAGTCTTTCAGCATCTGATCTTGTGCGAATGTAAATATCTCCTGAGCTGTTTTCGAAGGCGTAATTTAGGAGGACAGCAAAAAATATACCAAAAAGGGTGGGGGCGAGGACACATCCCTGTTTCACTCCGTTGTTGACTTTGAAACTCTCTGATGAACTCCCATCGCAGTAAATTTTACCATTCATGTCTTCATGGAAGGACTTAATCAGCTTAAGTAATTTAGGTGGGCAGCCTATGCCTTCTAACACCCTGTAGAGCCCATCTCTGTTTACTGAGTTGAAGGCCTTTGTTAGATCCACAAAGGAAATATAGAGCGGCATATTTTGTTCTCGACATGTTTCTTGCAGTTGTCTGTGTGTGAAAATCATGTCTATGGTTGATCTCCCGGCTCTGAAGCCGCATTGAGATTCGGGAAGAACACGTTCTGCAAGTCTATGCAGGCGTTTTAGTATGACTCTAGCAAAAGCCTTGCCAGCTGTGCTAAGGAGAGAAATACCTCTGTATTTGTTGCAGTCGCTCCTGTCTCCTTTGTTTTTGTACAGCGTTATGATCTTAGCATTTCTCATATCATGAGGTATTTCTCCTTGTCTCCAGCATTGGATTAGCAGTTTGTATAGATGTGGAAGTAGTACGTTTAAGTTTTCCTTTAGTTCATCTGTGGGAATGTTGTCATTTCCTGCAGCTTTTCCTCTTGAGAAGGCATTTATAGCGTCGCCAAGTTCGTTCATAGTAGGCTCAACGTCCAGCTCAGACATTGTAGGATATTTAGGTATTGATTGTGCTAGAGCTGTGCTTGCTGGTCTGTCATCATGGCATGGGTTGGAGTAGTGTTCAACCCATCTTTCCATTTGTTGTCCCTTGTCAGTAATAGGTTCTCCAAACTTAGATTTTAGGCGGGCTAATTTGGTTATTTTTGGTCCAAGGGCCTATTTTTATATTGTCATGCATGGTTTTTGAGTCGCACCTGTCTGAGGCATTCTGCATTTCAAAGCATAGATTGTTCCAGTATTCATTTGGGCATCTTCTTGTGCATGTTTAAGCTGATCCTTGGTGATTTGATTGGGGTTATTTTTGAAGTTCAGTAGTGCTTTTTTCTTATTAGCTATTAGTGGGTCTAATCTTGCCACATTTTCTTCGACCCATTCGTTCTATGAGAACCTTTTTTGGGCGTAGGTAGATAGAGCGCAATTATAGATGTGTGTTTTCAGGGAGCACCAGTTGTCATCCACACTTAATGAATCTTCTGCTTCTTCTACAAGTTCTTCAAAATTAGATCTAAAAATGTCTTTATTTGATGAGATTTTAGTCGCTGTGATGTTGATCTTGGCTGCTGAAGGCTCTCTTGATTTGTAAATACGACTAATTCTAGCTTTGATCTTACTGATGATGAGAGCGGGTCTGTATTGCAGTCTGCACTGTGATAAGTTCGTGTTATTCTGATGTTATTTATAGACTGCCTACGTGTACGAACTAGGTCTAGGTGGTGCCAGTGACCACTTCTAGCATGACGCCATGTTACTTTATGTTTGTGTTTCACATTAAAGTAGGTATTAGTTACGCATAGATAATTATCTTAACAGAATTCTAGGAGTTTCTGGCCATTTTCGTTGATTTTTCCAATGCCGTGATGACCTAGGCATGTTGGCCAAGATTGTTGATCAGATCCTGTGCGTGCGTTGAAATAATCGAGCATATATAATAGCTCTTCTTTTGGAAGTGAGTCAATGATCATTTGAAGTTGTTGGTAGAAGTCGTTGGTGCATAGGCACTAATGATATTTATTAATCCACTCTTTGTATGCAGCTGAAGTATCATTGAGCGTTCGGACACTACTTAATAACAAAATAAAAACACGGAAATGTAAATATCTTAGTACAAAAGTCATAACTGGTAATAAAATATAATTATGAGTGCATGGTCATAGTAGAGATGAAAAAAATAAGACCAAGAATAAGGTGGATGAAAGATATCACAGACGAGCTGGGATTAACTGCTGCAGATGCTGGGCAACTAGCACGCAACAGAGAATACTTCAGATTAGTTTTCATTGAAGCCAAGAACCAACAGGGTGGTATTGACAATGATGATAATGATGATAACGACGATGATAATGATGATCCTAGGAAGGAAGGAAGGAAGGAAGGAAGGAAGGAAGGAAGGAAGGAAGGAAGGAAGGAAGGAAGGAAGGAAGGAAGGAAGGAAGGAAGGAAGGAAGGAAGGAAGGAAGGAAGGAAGGAAGGAAGGAAGGAAGGAAGGAAGGAAGGAAGGAAGGAAGGAAGGAAGGAAGGAAGGAAGGAAGGAAGGAAGGAAGGAAGGAAGGAAGGAAGAAGGAAGGAAGGAAGGAAGGAAAGGAAGGAAGGGAGGAAGGAAGGGAGGAAGGAAGGGAGGAAGGAAGGGAGGAAGGAAGGAAGGGAGGGAGAGTAGGAAGGAAGGAAGGAAAAATTCCGTGACGTATAGAAATGTTCCCAACTTCCCTGAATAAAATAAAAACTTAGGTACCTATTTACAGAAGCTGGTTAAACACCAGAGTCGTGTCGCATTGAGAGAGTGAAGAAAATTCGTTACACCTAGTAATTGAACCAGGGACCTTCTAGTCAGCAGCCAACACAGGTACCATTGAGCTACTGCGGCTTATAAAGCAAGACTAAAAGTGTAGCAGTTTACACATATTTGAATATATCGACATTTGATGAGATTTTCCATTTCAATGATTCATTATCGGATCGTCAATAAAACTAAAGCAAAAAATAACATAAACATAAATTATTTGAAATCGAATCATGTTTGTGTGTGATATGCTCTATCTAATATAGATCGACTCTAGAAAGCATTGATAACCCGTACTGTGTTGTTGTTATTTTTCTTTTCAAATCAACATTAGCAAAGATTTAACGCGTACGATACTTTTCATCTTGTGATTGCTGGTAATTATAATTATTATTTAAAATAAAAACAATCGGATTCGTGACTACCGTACGCTTGATTAAACAGATTTGATATTACCGGAAGCTTTAACATCTGTCGATTTATAATATAATTAATGTAGCCAACCTCGCGTCGTCTTGAATACAATCATTATATCTCCAGTTCTCCTGGCCGGACCTAATCATGTAATGAAGTCGACTTTTCAAACTATCGTGTGGTTTCAGGCGAAAGTTTTTGTCCAATTATCGATCTAAATCTGCGTCAAACTAGATTCTGACTTTATTTTGATCATCTGTAGCTTGTCAAGTAACTGCAGCACGGTTCCGATATCAAATTATCTAGGGACTAAATCAGCGGTTCAAAGCATTCATCAGTCTAAATCATGTAATTCACGAGTAGTCGATTATTGGGAGTTTGGGATTTTATTTTCCTCTTGGCAAAACTATGGCGCCAATGGAAGCGTGAGATAAAGTGCTGCAGTGTTTAGAACTACGAAGGATGGAAGAGGGCAGTGGCGGATATTCACAGAAGGCAACGGAGGACGATTCCTCTAATATTTTATCATAACACATAACACAACGACATACCAGCTCAATGAGTTAAATGTCAGTGTACAACCAGCCACCGTATTCCCTGGTATAGCCGTCATTAAGTTCAAATAACGCAAGACGTAAACTAACAAATAGGGTTCAATGTCTATAAAGGTCAAACCCTCTACAACCGTACAATGGCATCTATCAACCCTGCAATGTATTCGAAAAAGAGGTAGGATTTTATTTTATTTAATCAGCCCCCCTTCCACCCGGTTACTTTGGGAAACAAAAAAAGACTAATAAGATGTCGTTCTATCTTTGTATCTTTATCGAAACATATAGAAGTAGAGCCAATGGGAGGCGGTCTTTCCTAGTGCCTGCTATAAGAACCACTGCGCTACGTCTTTATATATATATATATATATATATATATATATATATATATATATATGTTAAATACAACAGCCTACTAAAAGTAATATTGAAAGGAAAAATACAAAGTAAAAGAGGCAGAGGCAGACCAAGACTAACATGGACGAGTAACATCAAAAGATGGACAAGTCAATCTATGACAGCCTGCACCATCAAAGCAAGAAACAGAGTAGAATGGCGATCCATGGTAGCCAACCTTCGTTGCGGAGAAAGCACTCGATGATGATGATTTGTTAAATATCTGAACAAAACTGTAAGAGATGTTAATTAACAGTAAAAATGTTGTTCTCAAAACTCACAATGTAAACAACAAGACACTCTAATATAATTCTAGTTATGTTAATTTAGGGCAATAATTGAAGGATTTATATTACCCAGCACAAATTGCAGTAACGTTTATGCCACAAATCAACAGGCTTAAAGGGCAGCCTAAAAGTTCAGTGTCTCGTCCTGGCCTCCTCAAGTTTCGAACTCACCGTCCGCCGATGGGAGAGGGATATCATTTTTCTTCACTTTACCGATTCTTGCCATGCACTGAGAGTGGGGTACGGAGTTCACACCGATGTGTTTAGCGTGAAATTAACCCCTGATCGTGCTGCTGTGACCGCACTACACAGAAATCATCATTATTTAGCCTCATGTCCTTTGTACACGTTACTCTAATCATAGCTCGTCTGAAGGAATCTCTGTCTCTAGCCAATCCCCTATTTTATTTGTTGTCAGGTTCAATGTCTCTTTGATATCATGAGACCTCCTTCTTCTTAGTCTACTATTGTCTATTTTTCCTTGCATTATCGTTCTTTCGAGCCCACAGTGTCTTTGACGTGGCCAAAATATACCAATTTATGTTATAAGATGTTGTTTATTAGCAACTTTTCTTCAATGCTCAGGGCTTAATTAAATATTTCGTGTCTATTAGGCGGAACTGAAGTAATTTACTCTCCTATGAAATGTTTCTGTTGTAAGAGAATGCAATATCTCACCGTATTAACCACAACGTTTGGAGGGGAGGTGGCCAGTGCTCTAAAGTAAAGTAAAGGTCCCCACCATGCCTTGCTAGGCGTATGGGGAATATGGTGATAGTGACCATATTTTTCTATGACCACGGCACATTTTTTAGTGATGTGGTCGGTATTACGCCAGGCCTCCTTTAATTTCCAGAAAATCTCTGGTACCCATTTTTAGAGGCTGGGTGAACCGCGGAACCTTGTCAGTCTGAAACAAAATCCGCCCCTGTTGGAGATCGAACCTGGATCCTTCTGGTCAGGAAGCGAGCACACTAACCACTTAACCACCGAGGCCCCAGTGCTCTTACATGCATTAATTTCCCACAAATCATTGAACCAGGTGCGCATTTCTCCATCAGCTGGGTCGACTGGAGAGCACTTCGCCCTCGGCTTCAACACATGTTCTCTCTGTAGTGTGCTCATGCCTTGCCCTTTAGCTCGAGGATCGGACTTCAACTTGTTCTCGTTTGCTGCCCCATCTGCTCCAGCTGTGAATGGTACCAAACCTTCGACATGAAACTGTAGATTTGGCAAGTGAATAAGAAGATAAATGTAAAACAAGAAATATCAAAAGTCTGATTGAGGAGTTCAATTCATTCATGTTTTCTGTTCAGCGAGGCCTGGCTTGAAACGTCAGTTACTCATTGACGGTTAAAAACATGAGTATCTCCGAAGTCGGAGTTATCTGCCTGTGCGGCGAGGGGCCCCCTTGCACACGGCTGCCAGGGAAAAATGGATTAATACGCCAAATTCAGTTCCTAGTCTCTAGGGACTTCGTCAGAGTTGAAAGCTGGCGAACGCAACAACAACAATTATAATAACAACAACAACAACAACAACAACAATAACATAACCGTTTTAATGATGTTGGAACTTGTGTAATAAAATTTTAAAAAAAGTAAAGTGCCCCCGTCACGTCAAGTGGCGTATAGGGAATAAGGTGTTAGTGAACATAAATTTTACAGACCTTCAGCACATGAATTTTGGGGTAATGTATTGTAGCCCAGTTCATTAACAACTGAGCTATCGCGGCTCCCGAACTTGAGCAAAAATGAACAATACTTTGTGTGTGCATGTCTGTGTTAGTCACCTCTAGTGACTCGGGCAGATGGTGCTCGTAAACCTGGGAGGACAGACCATCTAAGGGCAGAATCCCCCTACAGAAAAGACAATCTGCTGCCTTGCAGGAAGATTGGGGACAATCAAAGGCTAGGAAAAGCAAACCCGAATAAAATGCTGGCTGAAATCGGATGCACTGGGCCACTGGCGCAGAACACAGTGCAACGTATTAACGGGTGTTCAGTCAGAGTGGATCTGACAGACTCTAATTGTGATGTTCTGTCTGTGGGGGCCATCAACACACTTAGCCTGACAGCTGACTTCATATGAGAGTCTGGAATCCTTACTCTGATTGAGTCCTGAACGCAGAGAGAGAGAGAGAGAGAGAGAGAGAGAGAGAGAGAGAGAGAGAGAGAGAGAGAGAGAGAGAGAGAGATTCAAGTCGCTGTCGAAGGCCACCAAACAAAATACAATTTCTGGAAAGCTTTGAAATCAGGCTTGAGTTGGTTAATATAGTTTACTTGTCCCCTTATAACACAATTTGGAGATCCCTGTGTATAACATCACAATAACCATTAATTATCAAACATGACAAATCTAGACTTGCCGTGTTCCACGTGTCACAATTAATGCGGGTTGTAATGTTTACAGCGCTCACTGAACAATGAGGCAAACTATGGATCTGTTCATGTCTAGAACGCGCGGAATAATTTGATAATTTCCAAATAAGTCGAGACCCGTGAGGATTGGAAATAGTGAAAAGGAAACTCGAATTAGGAAATAAATCAGATAAAACATAAAAGTGTGAATGATGCTCAAAGACATGATATCGGACTGGAAAAGGGCAGTGGCGGAATCGAATTGGAGGTGCATTAAGGGCGGCCACTATTGCAGTGTTTCATTTGTCCCTTTCCAAATTTGGTTTTATTTCACCCTTGATAGAAAACAAGAAACTGTGACCCAGTAAAAGACATTATTGTACCAGATTACAAACAATAAAGATGATATATTATAAATAATACTATATAAAGATAGTATTCTTTTTTTCTTTATCTAAACTTATTTTAATTTAAAATTACGGACGTTTTTTTTTTTTAACATGCATCTTCAAATGAGTGTAAATGTCAGCCCTGTAACCATAGTTCTGTTTGTTGTCTGCTTCAAGCAGGCATGGCGTTAACCACGCCCTTCGTGAACTCATCCTGACTTCAATGGCCATCACGTAAAAACGTATGCCTAGGGACTCACTTTTTTCTCCTCTCTCTCTCTCTCTCTCTCTCTCTCTCTCTCTCTCTCTCTCTCTCTCTCTCTCTCGCTAAACGAGATTTATCTCTCGTACATCTGGAACCCACCCGAGACGAGTGAGGCTGAAGGCGAAAGTTATGATAACTCGTGGCGTTTGTTCTTGACTTCTGTTAAAATATTATATCTTCTTCAACCACACTTTGTGTTCACGACGCTTTCTTTCAGAGTCACAGCACATCGTTACATGCCTAAACATTACATTTTAGTTCCAGCACTAGATATGTGTGTTACCGGGGCCTCATTATGAGGGAAGTAAAGAATAGTGACACTGTGACCTTCCAGGCATGTCGTAAGAGGCGACTAAGGAGGTTGATCGATGGCTTGACAAGCTGTCATTGTAAAAAGTATTGTTATGGAAACAGCGTCATATATTTTAGAGCAGTGATCTCTGCAATATGTGCCATTTTGGCACGCAAGGTTTCTGTTTTTGAGATTGTAGTTCTGCCCTATGTGCCGTCTTCGGCTCGAAAGGACAATAGATAGATAGATTAGATATATGCTGTTTTCGACATTCCAATTGTGTACGATAAATGATGATATCGTATTACAAGGAATAGTTGGCTGTAGTTACTTTCTGTGCAGTTTCGCCTTCTGGCGTTGTCTTTTGGCGTGTGCTGGGACTGCTATGATGGGGGCTACATCTACCTTTCTTTGTTTTGGAGATGAATTAGTAATTCGGATGACTCCACTGGCACGGGCGGTTGAGCAATTATGGATTTTAATTCGTTTGCAGTGATACCGGGGTCTATATATTGTAGTATCTATCTAATCTATTGTAGTATCTATCTATTGTAGTATCTATTTAATCAATTGTAGTATCTATCTATTGTAGTATCTATCTAATATATTGTAGTATCTATATATTGTAGTATCTATCTAATCTATTGTAGTATCTATCTATTGTAGTATCTATCCAATCTATTGTAGTATCTATATATTGTAGTATCTATCTAATCTATTGTAGTATCTATCTATTGTAGTATCTGTTTAATCAAATCTATTGTAGTATCTATCTATTGTAGTATCTATCTATTGACCTTTCGAGCCGTAACCGGCCCATAGGGCGTAGACCAAGATACACCTTCTCCTATATGAATTTTTGTTCTAGCAGTTTTCTTTTAAAGATATTTTATCAAATCTCGCCATCTGTCTCTGTTCTGTGCAAGCAGTTCTATCTCATTGAGGGAGCCGATTCCTGCTGCTCTTGCCTCTCTCATCAATGTTCTTCTCAGTGTCTCCCTGGGTCTTCCTCTTTTTCTTTTACCTGTTGTTTCCCATATGAGGGCTTGCTTTGCTATTCGATTATTATCTCTTCTCATCACATGTCCAACGTATGACCATCGTCTTTTCTTTATTACTGAAGATATTAGTGGCTGATTGGCGATTTCTCTAATTTCCTCGTTTGTTTTGAATTCGTTCCATTCTATACCAAGTATTTTCCTTAGACATTTATTTTCGAATGCGTTCAACTTTGTTTCTATATCTCTTGTTGTTTTCCAGCTTTCACACGCATACGTAAGGGTTGATAGTACATTTGATTTGAATAGCCTAAGTTTTGTGTTTGTGCTAATGAGTTTTGATTTCCACAACTTTTCAAAGCTTCTGAAAGACATTGCTGCTTTAGCCAGTCTGATTCTAATTTCTTTGCTCGTATCCCCTTCTCGATCAATGTGACTTCCAAGATAGATAAAGTGATCGATCTCTTCTACTGGTTTGTTTTCCATGTATATTTTGTCACTTGTTGGAATTAAACTTTTCATGACTTTAGTCTTTTCATGATTGACCTCAAGCCCAATTTTGCTGGCTATTGATGATAGTTCATTTGTGTTTTCCTGCATCGTTTTTATCTGACTGCTGATGAAGTATATTGTAGTATCCATCTAATATATTGTAGTATCTATATATTGTAGTATCTATCTAATATATTGTAGTATCTATCTATTGTAGTATCTATTTAATCTATTGTAGTATATATCTAATCTATTGTAGTATCTATCTAATCTATTGTAGTACATGTATCTATTTAATCTATTGTAGTATCTATCTAATCTATTGTAGTATCTATCTAATCTGTTGTAGTATCTATTTAATCTATTGTAGTATCTATCTAATCTATTGTAGTATCTATCTCAAAGAGGCCAACACAAAAAGGGAGCTCTTAAAAAACATCAGAAAGAAGCAATCAACATTTTTCGGGCACATCATGAGAAGAAGAAAATTGGAATACTTGGTTACAACTGGCAATATAAAAGGAAAGAAAGATCGCGGACGACAAAGAGAGAAAATACTGGATAGCTTTACTGGTAGAAAATCTAATCTATTGTAGTATCTATCTATTGTAGTATCTATTTAATCTATTGTAGTATCTATCTATTGTAGTATATATCCAATCTATTGTAGTATCTATATATTGTAGTATCTATCTAATCAATTGTAGTATCTATCTATTGTAGTATCTATTTAATCTAATCTATTGTAGTATCTATCTATTGTAGTATCTATCTAATCTATTGTAGTATCTATATATTGTAGTATCTATCTAATCTATTGTAGTATCTATCTATTGTAGTATCTATCTATTGTATTATCTATTTAATCTATTGTAGTATCTATCTATTGTAGTATCCATCTAATCTATTGTAGTATCTATCTATTGTAGTATCTATCTATTGTAGTATCTATTTAATCTATTGTAGTATCTATCTATTGTAGTATCTATCTAATCTATTGTAGTATCTATCTATTGTAGTATCTATCTAATCTGTTGTAGTATCTATCTATTGTAGTATCTATCTAATCTATTGTAGTATCTATCTATTGTAGTATCTATCTAATCTATTGTAGTATCTATCTATTGTAGTATCTATCTAATCTATTGTAGTATCTATCTATTGTAGTATCTATGTAATCTATGGTAGTATCTATCTATTATAATATCTATCTATTGTAGTATATATCTAATCTATTGTAGTATCTATCTAATCTATTGTAGTATTTATCTATTGTAGTATCTATCTAATCTATTGTAGTATCTATCTATTGTAGTATCTATTTAATATTTTGTAGTATCTATATATTGTAGTATTTATCTAATCTATTGTAGTATCTATCTAATCTATTGTAGTATCTATCTATTGTAGTATCTATCTAATCTATTGTAGTATCTATCTATTGTAGTATCTATCTAATCTATTATAGTATCTATCTAATCTATTGTAGTATCTATATATTGTAGTATCTATCTAATCTATTGTAGTATCTATCTATTGTAGTATCTATCTATTGTATTATCTATTTAATCTATTGTAGTATCTATCTATTGTAGTATCTATCTAATCTATTGTAGTATCTATCTATTGTAGTATCTATCTATTGTAGTATCTATTTAATCTATTGTAGTATCTATCTATTGCAGTATCTATCTAATCTATTGTAGTATCTATCTATTGTAGTATCTATCTAATCTGTTGTAGTATCTATCTATTGTAGTATCTATCTAATCTATTGTAGTATCTATCTATTGTAGTATCTATCTAATCTATTGTAGTATCTATCTATTGTAGTATCTATCTAATCTATTGTAGTATCTATCTATTGTAGTATCTATGTAATCTATGGTAGTATCTATCTATTATAATATCTATCTATTGTAGTATATATATCTAATCTATTGTAGTATCTATCTAATCTATTGTAGTATTTATCTATTGTAGTATCTATCTAATCTATTGTAGTATCTATATATTGTAGTATCTATTTAATATTTTGTAGTATCTATATATTGTAGTATTTATCTAATCTATTGTAGTATCTATCTAATCTATTGTAGTATCTATCTATTGTAGTATCTATCTAATCTATTGTAGTATCTATCTATTGTAGTATCTATCTAATCTATTGTAGTATCTATCTAATCTATTGTAGTATCTATCTAATCTATTGTAGTATCTATCTATTGTAGTATTTGTCTAATCTGTAGTAGTATCTATCTATTGTAGTATCTATGTATTTTAGTTTCTATCTATTGTAGTATCTATCTATTGTATTATCTATTTAATCTATTGTAGTATTTATCTATTGTAGTAAAAGCTAATCTATTGTAGTATATATCTATTGTAGTATCTATTTAATCTATTGTAGTATCTATCTATTGTAGTATCCATCTATTGTATTATCTATTTAATCTATTGTAGTATCTATCTATTGTAGTATCTACCTATTGTATGGCAGGAATGCTATACTCTCCATGTCCAACGATGCTTACCTTTAAACGTTACACTTTGCCAGTATCCTCTTTGTATTTTGACAATGGCACCTGTTTTTTGGCGAGCCCCTGTACTGAACCTTGACAAGGGAGCTGATTCCCGCTTTTTTTGCTCCTCGTGTTGGTGTTATTTTCAGCTGTTTTTTAATTCGGCTTTCATTTCTTTACCCTTTGTTTCCCTTTTACGGACTTTAATTATATGTATTTTTAGAAATGTAAATAAAGTAATAAAGACAGAAGTACTTTGTATTGAGAACGTGTATTGAAGAAGCTGCATCAAAGTTTGAGTGTTGCAAAGTCGATTTTAACTATCTTTTTTTTTTCTTTTACGTATCACAAGTTTCGTTCCCGTTAGGAAAAATTATTAGAGGGACCATTTGTTGTGACTGTTATTTATGACAATTCTCTCTCTCTCTCTCTCTCTCTCGCTCTCTCTCTATACATCCTTCTTTATTTCTTACAGGGATTGAAACAAAAAGACCGGGAGAGACATATTAACATATCATCATCATCAAGTACCGGGCCTGCTGGCGTAGATGATCATGTCTCTCCACAACTTTCGATCTCGACAGTTATTTATCATTTCTTTTGTTGACCTTCTGCCAAGCCATTCTCTTACGCCGTCGTTTTTTTTTTCTCTTTGCTTCCCTCTATCGCTTCGTCCCTCAATTTTCCCAGTTGTTACAATATATTCCAGTTGTTCTCTTCTTATTACATGGCCAAAAAATGATGATTGTTTCTTCCTAATATTGGAAATTAGCTCTCTTTTTTGCTTTGACCTCTCTCAGAACATTTTCATTATATATTAACATATACCAAAACAGAATAGTCGTAACGATCTGTTCCTGATATCCAGATCGCCTTCTTCTGCCAACTTGTGATCTATGTGTCTAGTTTATCTAACAATAGTTTCCCTGATAAACGTTGACCGACACGTGATACTCTGGGTCCACTCAATTTCACCTGTGTCCTTGCATTATTGTGAGTTTGCTTGTCATGCCACATTGCATTAGCACATTTGTACTTGGCATCATATCCTGCCATATTATTATCAAGAGTTTTCGAAGGCGATGTAAGTATAGGTGATTAATCTCCTTAAAATATTGACGGTGATCGCCTGTACCGTAGACATAAAATAGCATGAGTTTGTAATAAAGTGGCACATAAGAAGACATAAGCGATTGAATGGAGGTATAAGATAAGTGTTACTAAAACCTGCTACTAAAAATATTACAATGACTAATGTTAATCATCACGTGGCGAGATGAACGAAGATGTCAAAATATGTTGGACTGACGTCAAAATATGTTTGGCTGACGTTAAAAGTTGTTGGTCTGGTGTTAAAAGTTGTTGGGCTGACGATAAAAGTTGTTGGGCTGATGTCAAAAGTTGTTGGGCTGACGTTAAAAGTTGTTGGTCTGGTGTTAAAAGTTGTTGGGCTGACGTAAAAAGTTGTTGGGATGATGTCAAAAGTTGTTGGGCTGACGTTAAAAGTTGTCGGGCTGACGTTAAAAGTTGTTGGGCTGATGTAAAAAATTGTTGGGCTGATGTCAAAAGTTGTTGGGCTGACCTAAAAAGTTGTTGGGCTGATGTCAAAAGTCGTTGGGCTGACGTTAAAAGGTGTTGGGCTGATGTCAAAAGTTGTTGGGCTGACGTTAAAAGTTGTTGGTCTGATGTCAAAAGTTGTTGGGTTGCCTTTAAAAGTTGTTGGGCTGATATCAAAAGTTGTTGGGCTGATGTCAAAAGTTGTTGGGCTGATGTCAAAAGTTGTTGGGCTGATGTCAAAAGCTGTTGAGCTGACGTCAAAATTTGTTGGGGTGATAAACCGTTGCTCTGACTTCAAAAGCTATTGGGTTGAAAGTGGTCAATAACTCATAACTGACTGTTTGCTGACGATTAGTGGCAACATTGCATAAAGATCTAACACTGCCTCCCCGTGTCGCTTTCCGACACCGACTAACCAGACACTGGCAGTGGCGTGGCAGGGATCGAAGATGGAAAGGAAACTGGTGGTCCAAAAATAAAGTGCTGAAGTCGGTTGTAAGAGGCGCAAAATATCGCATTTTGAAACAAAGGGTAACATACCGCGTCTACGTAAAATTGAAAGTCCTTTTATTCAGGATGAAGAGGGGTTGTTGAAAGTTCCTTTTACTCTTTCGACCCAATGCGTCCGATTTCACCAAGATATGTATGGGCATTTGGCTGCCTTTCCTCTCAATCCTTCCTTGGCCAGACTAGTTCGTCTGTTTCCTGACTCGCTGTGGGGAGGTATTGTAGATGTTGATAAGTTCTGGTTCACTAATCCTAACACTTTCAGTCAGCTATGAGTCGCTGACCACCTTCGGCTGAAGAAAATATAGTTTGTCGCAGTGGTATAGTTGTTATGTCAACAGAATATATTCTATAACACTGGCATAAAAGTAAAGTAAAATACCCCCGTCACGCCAATTGGCGTATAGGGATTATGGTGTTAGTGACCATACATTTTACAGACTTTCAGCACATGATTTTTGGGGTAACGTGGTCGGTATTACGCCCGTGCCGCTTCACTTTCCCAGGAAAAAATCCGGTACCCATTTAAGGCTGGGTGAACCCGAAAGCCGTCGGTTGGGATCGAACCCTACCCCTTGTCCTTGTAGTCTAGTTCACTAACCACTGAGCTATTGCGGCTGCATAACATTGGCATCCTCCTCCTTAATCATCTGAACTCCGGTCGATCCGGTATGGAGCATAGGGCACTCACAAGAGATCTACACTCACTCCGGTCTGAATCATAGGGCACTCACAAGAGATCTACACTCACTCCGGTCTGAAGCATATGGCACTCACAACAGATCTACACTCACTCCAGTCTGAATCATAGGGCACTCACAAGAGATCTACACTCACTCCGGTCTGAAGCATATGGCACTCACAAGAGATCTACACTCACTCCTGTCTGAAGCATAGGGCACTAACAAGAGAATTCTACTCACTTCGGTCTGGAGCATAGGGCACTAACAAGAGAATTCTACTCACTTCGGTCTGGAGCATCGGGCACTAACAAGAGAATTCTACTCACTTCGGTCTGGAGCATAGGGCACTAACAAGAGAATTCTACTCAATCCGGTCTGGAGCATAGGACACTAACAAGAGAATTCTACTCAATCCAGTCTGGAGCATATGGCACTCTCAAGAGAATTCTACTCAATCCGGTCTGGAGTATAGGGCACTCTCAAAGGAATTCTACTAAATCCGGTCTGGAGCATAGGGCACTAACAAGAGAATTCTAATCAATCCGGTCTGGAGCATAGGGCACTAACAAGAGAATTCTACTCAATCCGGTATGGAGCATAGGGTACTAACAAGAGAATTCTACTCAATCCGGTCTGGAGCATAGGACACTAACAAGAGAATTCTACTCAATCCGGTCTGGAGCATATGGCACTCTCAAGAGATCTCCACCCAATCCGGTCTGGAGCAAGCCTGGACAACTGTCACCAGTACCTGCCAGCTTTTTCATTTCATCATGTATGGTTCGTTCCCATGCCCCCAATGGCCTGCCTCTTAATCATTTGCCAGGTGGTGACCAAGTTAACGCTAGGGCCGGATGCTTGGTTCGTTCGATTGAACTAGCCATTCCAACGTCTTCTTTTCACTTCTTGATTGATGTTGTTAATGTCTGATCTTCTGGCGACTCCTTAGTTCGTTTTGTGTTGATCCCAACAGATGTTTAGAATCTTCTTAAGGCAGCGACCTTCAAATCCTCATAGTCGACTTTCTTTCTTATGGTTCGTTTTGACTTGTTCGTCTGTTTCCTGACTCGCTGTGGGGAGGTATTGTAGATGTTGATAAGTTCTGGTTCACTAATCCTAACACTTTCAGTCAGCTATGAGTCGCTGACCACCTTCGGTTGAAGAAAATATAGTTTGTCGCAGTGGTATAGTTGTTATGTCAACAGAATATATTCTATAACACTGGCATAAAAGTAAAGTAAAATACCCCCGTCACGCAAATTAGCGTATAGGGATTATGGTGTTAGTGACCATACATTTTACAGACTTTCAGCACATGATTTTTGGGGTAACGTGGTCGGTATTATGCCCGTGCCGCTTCACTTTCCCAATAAAAAATCCGGTACCCATTTAAGGCTGGGTGAACCAGGAAGCCGTCGGTTGGGATCGAACCTTACCCCTTGTCCTTTGTAGTCCAGTTCACTAACCACTGAGCTATCGCAGCTACATAACACTGGCATCCTCCTCCTTAATCCTCTGAACACCGGTCGATCCGGTATGGAGCATAGGGCAATCACAAGAGATCTACACTCACTCCTGTCTGAAGCATATGGCACTCACACGAGATCTACACTCACTCCGGTCTGAAGCATAGGGCACTCACACGAGATCTACACTCACTCCTGTCTGAAGCATATGGCACTCATAAGAGATCTACACTCACTCCTGTCTAAAGCAGAGGGCACTAACACGAGATCTACACTCACTCCGGTCTGGAGCATAGGGCACTCACAAGAGATCTACACTCACTCCGGTCTGGAGCATCGGGCACTAACAAGAGAATTCTACTCAATCCGATCTGGAGCATAGGGCACTACCAAGAGAACTCTACTCAATCCGGTCTGGGGCATAGGGCACTAACAAGAGAATTCTACTCAATCCTTTCTGGAGCATCGGGCACTAACAAGAGAATTCTACTCAATCCGATCTGGAGCATAGGGCACTACCAAGAGAATTCTACTCAATCCGGTCTGGGGCATGGGGCACTAACAAGAGAATTCTACTCAATCCTTTCTGGAGCATAGGGTACTAACAAGAGAATTCTACTCAATCCGGTCTGGAGCATATGGCACTCTCAAGAGAATCCCACTCAATCCGGTCTGGAGCATAGGACACTAACAAGAGAATTCTACTCAATCCGGTCTGGGGCATAGGGCACTAACAAGAGAATTCTACTCAATCCGGTCTAGCATAGGGCACTAACAAGAGAATTATACTCAATCCGGTCTGGAGCATAGGGCACTCTCAAGAGAATTCTACTCAATCCGGTCTGGAGCATAGGGCACTCTCAAGAGATCTCCACCCAATCCGGTCTGGAGCAAGCCTGGACAACTGTCACCAGTACCTGCCAGCCTTTTTCATTTCATCATGTATGGTTCGTTCCCATGCCCCCAATGGCCTGCCTCTTAATCATTTGCCAGGTGGTGACCAAGTTAACGCTAGGGCCGGATGCTTAGTTCGTTAGATTGAACTAGCCATTTCCAACGTCTTCTTTTCACTTCTTGATTGATGTTGTTAATGTCTGATCTTCTGGCGACTCCTTAGTTCGTTTTGTGTTGATCCCAACAGATGTTTAGAATCTTCTTAAGGCAGCGACCTTCAAATCCTCATAGTCGACTTTCTTTCTTATGGTTCGTTTTCGAAGATTCCGCTGCATATACGAGTATGTATCGCATATATGACTTGCTGACATGATGGGCCTGCATACCTATTCTTGTAGCTCAGTGTCGCTATTTGATGAAATATCGCTTCCCGTGTACTTAAAGTGATCCATTTCTTCTAGTCCGATTCCTGCATGTAATTTTCTTTTTACTTTTGGCATTTATCCTCATAAACAGCGTCATAACTGTTATGTCAACAGTACATGTTCTATAACCAAATAGCAGTCATTAGAATCAGGTGTCAGTTTAATAATGTGATAGCGGAAAATAAAATAAATAATATATAATTATACTTTAGAACTGGGAGCCGCGACAGCTCAGTGGTTAGTGAACTGGACTACAAAGGACAAGAGGCAGGGCTCGATCCCAACCGACGGCTTCCAAGTTCACCCAGCCTTTAATGGGTACCGGATTTTTTTTCTGGGAAAGTAAAGCGGCACGGGAGTAATACCGACCACATTACCACAAAAATCATGTGCCGAAGGTCTGTAAAATTTATGGTCACTAACACCATATTCCCTATACGCCACTTGGCGTGACGGGGGTACTTTACATTTTTCTTTACTTTTATACTTTAGAACGAAAACCGTACGTATTTATTTAATCGCAGAAATAATACTGAAGATAAAGGGACTAATGTTAGTGTAATACGCAACAAATTTCTATTAAATATGAACAAAATAAACAATATTTCGCTTCTTTCAGCCTCCTTTTTGTAAGCCCATCAGAACAAAACATAAACTCCGCCAGTATCCCCATCCTTTCTCTAAGACAGAAAGATCTCAACACAGTGCACGAGCTTCGTAATACCAGCGACGGTCCCCAGGCTTTCCCTCTTTCCCCCGTCAGGTAATTTATATATATTAAATTAATGATTGTGAAGACGATGGCAATTTGTACAATTTTTTCATCGAAAAGTCGCTTGAATCGATCATTTTAAATTTGTCGATGAGCACGTTTCACTATGGTGAAGGTGGATTCTCCTCCCATTGCTTTAAAGCTTCAACTTTCACTGTTTTAAATTGATTCTCCCTTACTCTGACTCACCCTTTCGACCCATTCGTTTGACTGAATCACAACTTGACTACAGCAATCCATTACACCTTCTCTAATATAGGCAGAGTAACGTTACGATTCTAGGAAACGTGGTGGAGACGATATGGGACGGCACTGAAACTGATTCCACAAATAGCAAAGAATAGAATAGAACAATATGTTTACATTTTGAAACATGTTCCTTTTTTTATAAATTGTACTTTACTTTTGTACTCATACTTTTGTACTCATACTTTTGTACTCATACTTTTGTACTCATACTTTTGTACTCATACTTTTGTACTCATACTTTTGTAAAACAAAATGTCAACAATCTTATTTGTTAGTTCCATTCATGTGGGCAACGTTCAGTCTTAATATCCCAGTAACGTTTCAAGACATCCGCTTGGAGTCTAGCACACGCACTGATATGCCACGTTTGTAGGTGACAGACAACAATAGTTAAGTACTATAAATAGAATATTTAAAAATATATTTCGTGATACATGGATCTCAATTTCCATAGCAAATTATGGGTTGTCTGAATCATCGTATCCCCAGTGGTCAGTTTTGTGTAATCAAATAAGTAAAAGCAGGCAGTTATCCAGAACAGTTATATTTCTGATTACTGGAGTTAAAGGACTTCTGTTGTGTAGATTACATCACTTATGATGACTCAGCAATACTGTTTATAATTCAAGATGGCCACCGTTTCTATAGCACCCGGACAATTAATTAATGTACGTGTATTTTTAAAATATATATATATATATATATATATATATATATATATATATATATATAAGTATTGAGTTTAGACCTTCCTTGCAGTAACTGACAAGAATTGTCCCATTTTGTTCAGAAGTAAGAAAGTTGCAAGCTTTTACACCCACGTTCCCTTAAAAGTAATATCTCTGTCTATGTTGTTTTATTGCAGGTAAGCGCTTACTGTCAGAATGTTACTGCTGTAGAACTCTTCAGCCTTGATGTACACGCTAGCGGAAAACGTTCGCTCCGAAACGAAGGCAGTAAAATTTGTTTCAATAAATCTCATCGCACTTGGAAGAGAGCTTTAGGGACGAAGTCAACTTTTTAAATGGAAACTGCAGGTGTTAGTCGCTGCCTTTCTAACCAAATAAATGGGAAAGCGTTTAAATTGACTCTAATTTATGACCAGCTTTTCTCTTGCGTTTGCAAAACGACTAGTTCTCCTCATCGTCCACAATTAAAAGGCCGTTCAAATAGACTAGATTTTCCGAGTAGTTGTTATTGACATCAAGCTGCGATATTTTGTGGAAAAGTAAATATAATTTACATGTATCAGCTTTACTGATAAGAAGAGAGTACAAACTAATAAAAAGCTTCGACCGCAGGCCATCCAAGACATTAGAAACGTACAAGACAACTATACAAATATATTAATGTATGTTTACGTAGCTTTGTGAAGAGGTTGCCAGAATGTTCAAACAAGACTTCTTGTTTAGACCTCGCGTGATCTCTTCACAAGATTGTAGGTAAGGAGAGATGGATATAATTGTGTAGTTGTTTTGAATATGTTTGTTGTCTTGTCATACTGACTAGAGATGGATCTAATTATGTAGTTGTCTTGAATATGTTTGTTGTCTTGTCATACTGACTAGATTTTGATCTAATTATGTAGTTGTCTTGAATATGTTTGTTGTCTTGTCATACTAACGAAGGTCTGTGTCCAAAACGTTCATTAATTTTCGCTTTATTCCTTTCAGTAAGACTGATACATATATTGTTATTTTGATTTATGCCCGTTTCACCCATAATTACATCGACCTCACAAGATATTATATATCTGTGCATATCTCTCCGATATTTGCGCCTTTCGTTCAAACAAATCCGACTTTAGACATGCATAAATGAGCACTGAATTGCCTTCCTTCTTCAGATATTTCTCGCTTGACTAAACCTTTGTGTGGTTTCTAAAGCCACCATTCGAGGTGCAGTAAAATTATTAGAGGTGCGGTAGAATCTTGATCAACACTGGTTCACCAATTCTGACGCAAGCAGCCAGTCGCTGATCGCTTCCAGCCAGTCCCTATCTTGGGACCGTTGTTCAGTTATTTGCGGATCATCATCATTGCACTCCGAACATGCCCATAGATACTAAGATCCCCTTCTCAGCAAGTCACACAGCGTCCAGCAACTGACGACTCCAGTTCTGTTTTGGTTGATAAGTCTTCTTGTACATCCACCAAGTTTCAAGTTTCTGGTTGTGCCCATCCTAACTCCCATCTCTTTCATTCGAAGGGGCGACGTGGACTCATGGTTATCAAAGTTCTGTCCTCTTCCCACATCTCGCAGGGCATTGATGATGTCCGCTCGATCAATTGATCGACCGTCTTCAACTATAGCGAAGCTAGCCAACCTGTCCGTTTTTTTCATTTCACTGAACTCCTGCATGTCCAGGGACGTAGACAAAGGTGAACTTATGTATTTTTGACTTATGTAATGACTACCCATTGCCTGCGTACAGAACTCGCCTCCACTAATCTTATAATGTTCATCGAATCACGTAGTATACAGACGTGGTCGTAGTCTTGTGACTCTAACCAGTTGAAAGTCCCGATCACTGCCACCACCTCTATCGGCATGCTGCTCGTGGTCATGATGAATGCACCACTGTCTTCCTTGAGTATTCTGCCTGCTGAGCGTGCTGTAAATGCCCATGCACCCTTTTTGTGTCGTATTACGGATCCGTATGTATAGATGACTGCATCTTTCTCATCGGTGTTATCCCAAATGAGACCGTTGACCTCCGCATTGACCACAACTGAGTTCTATTCCCTACATTTCCTGTCAAGTGTGACAGTAAACGAGAATGTGCCACTGAATGACGTAGGCACCAGTATCCACTCCTCACCAACGTTGATATTGGTAAGTCCACAGACCTGTTTGATGGCATCTTCTGCTCGGCCCACCCATGATTTGCCTCTTTTTAGCCTGACACTTTTCCCTATGTTAAGCTCTTGGTGCAATGGATGCTCTTTATCTACAAGTTTGCTCGTGCCCTCCAGATCGTGATCCTCCCATCAATGGCTAGAAAGTCGAGTAGATACCTCATTGCTACACAGAGGGTGTTCCTCGTACACCCCAAGATTATGCCCATACCTTCATTCTGTATTTTCTCTAGCCTGTCAATGTGCGTGGTACTGGCAGTAAGAATTGCTAGGGCATACTCGATTGGTGCGAGGACTATTCCCTGGAACAGAAGAGTCGATGTGGTCCCTAAAACACAGACTGCAATCAAACCTAACTCCGAGATACGTCATCAACATGTCCCTTGTCACCTCATCAGCTCCCATCTGTACCACCGGTATTTCCGTGTTCATGGTATGACTGTTAAGGGAGAACCATGCAACTGATGCTTTATTAGGATTAACCACGGCACCTGATACCCCACACCAGGAAGAGATACGGTCGAGTTGGTCTTGCATTGTGGAGGCGATTCCCCGTCTGTCTCTTCCCTGTCGGTATACATAGCAAAAGTCACAGTTCTTCCCCCTTCATCCAGCTGTTGGGCTGTGATCGTTATTGTGTACACGTTAAATACAACTGGTGACAATGGTGAGCCTTGTGGCGGCCCTGGACAAATGAATGTTGGCACGGATGACCAATGTCCACATCTGAGTATCACCTTTTTTCTGAAACAGTGCAGCAGCGATCCATTTAATGAAGAAGGGGTGCACCGCCAGTTTGAGGAGCATATGCATGAGATATTCAAATGGTAACATGTTGTATGCATCCTCCAGATCTATAGCAGCAGCACATGTCTCCTCTCGTCTGTGGAAGCCTTCGAAGACGTCATAGTCGAAGACTGCCGCATAGAGCCATGTCTCTGGTATATCTATAACTTCCGAGTGTTGGGACCGTTGTTATCAGTTAAGAGCAAAAGCACATATACAGATTCAATATCTTCTTAAAGTTTCGAACGTTCTGGCGGAAGTGATCATGTTTCTGCACATCATTCATTTTCTTCAAATGTTTATCATTTCTACTGTTCACTTCCTATCATACCACGCTCCTAATCTGTCTTCGCTTACCTCCTTTATCGCTTCTTTACTCTATTTTTTCCTGCTGTTACAAGATGTTCTACTTGTTCTCTTCCCTCTACAGAGCCAAAGAAGATTAATGTATTACTTCAGGAAATGGAGATCTATACGAAGTAATATCATTAAATCAGATTGTTTGTAAAATGAGAGAAACAAAGAGAGAGAGAGACGGAAAGAAAAAGAGAGAGAGACATAAATAGAGATGAAGAAAGGGTAAAACGAAAGAAAGAGAAAGAGAGAGAAAGAGAGACAGAAAAATATATATATGTATATATATATATATATATATATACATATATATATATATATATATAGAGATATAGGGAGAGAGAGAGAGAAACATAGAAAGATAGAGAAAAGAAAAGAAAGAAAGAGAGTGACAGAGTGAAGAGAGAGAGAGAGAGAGAGAGAGAGAAAGTAACGGAGAGAGGTAAAGACTGAGAGATAGGAGGAAAGAAGAATGAGGAGAGAGAAAGCTGTCGCGGCTCCCTTAAAGTAAACTGTGATATCCGATTATTTTTGCCCATTACATGGGACTTCTCTTTGTTAATTTTTGGCGCTGGGTTGTCTTCCGTCTTCGATCCTTGTCTGTTTGATGAGACTGGTTATTTTGTTTTAATATCAAGGAGAGGTGTAACAGGATCTTGATCAATTATAGTTCAGAGATCTTGAAGCAAGTAGCCAGCAGTGAGTAACTAGTCGTTCTAAACTCACCAGCTGTTCATGGCACCATTAGACAAGAACATGAGCAGTGAACTTATTTTTTCCTGTTCTTTTGTTTTCAAAGCCAAATATTATTGCGATTAAGAAAACTGAACCAACGATTTGACTTCTCGAGCGTCCGACGTCACGATTCGGCTTATCTGACTGGCTTGGCCACTTACACCGTATGAAAGATGGCCGCATACAAAAGATACATTTTATGACAACTAGCAGATAAACACAATTTAAACAAGACAAATACGATTTTTGGGCTATGTTAAAAGACACAACAGCCTACTATAAGTAATCCTGGAGGAAAATACAAGGTAAAAGAGGCAGAGGCAGACAAGACTAACATGGGCGAGTAACATCAAAGATGGACAAGTCAATCTATGGCAACCTGCACCATCAAAGCAAGAGAAAGAGCAGAATAGCGCTCCATGGTAGCCAACCTTCATTGCGGAGATGGCACTCGATGATGATGAGCAAAAGATTGCAAAAGGACTAGGGGCCGCCCAAAACTCCGATTTATAGATGTGCGTAAACGTGACGTGAAGACTCTGAATATAAACCTTGCAGCCTGGGAAGAAATAGATGCAGACCGCAATCTTTGGGAATTTCCCGGGGCACTGAATTTCCCATAGTCAACTATGACTGATACCAGCTTTCATCATGCTAAGACATCCAAGCATTTCTTTGCCAGCTAAACAACAAATGATAAATAGCATTGTCATACCAACTTTGTGCTATGAAAGTCAAACATGGACCCTTTCTAAATCACAATTAAGAAAGTTCAATACATGTGAGATGGGATGCTTGAGAATAGTAACAAACAACACAAGAAGAGATAGAATACAAATGAAACCATAAGAAGAATGGTAGGACCAAAACCCTGCCAAGAATATATAGAACAACAACTTAAAGGATGGCCACCTGGTCAGAATAATCCTCACCAATCACCATCAAGGGTGTTCTTCTCGAGAATGCATGTAAAAAGACCAAGAGGAAGACCCAGAAGAAGATGGATAGAAGCAGTGACAGAGACATGTAACAACAAAGGAAAATCACTAATTCAGACAATTCGAGCAGCTCAAGAACGACAAATGATATAAACATCTTTTTGGTATCAGTGAAAAGAGAAAAGCAGAAGAACAATGACTGACGGAGGCTACAACTATGAGAACAGAACGAAACGAATTAGAAAAAAAAACGTTACAATGAGGCGGCATAAAAAACACGCATTTGTTCAAGATTACAAACAATATATAAAAGATGAGACTGACCATATTCAGCCAATTCATGTCGACGACTGGAGTCTAACAAAGCACAGCGATCACAACGGTTAACCAGTCAACTAGCTTATCTTGACAGAAACAAAAAACATCTACTGAAAGTGGCACGCGGAGATCATTGTTCTATTCTACTTCTTTCTATTGTTTATTTTTAGCGTGCATGGCCTCCATTGTCTGCTGCTGAAGAGCAACTCGACCAAGCCTCCCGTATCGTGTTTAGGGACTCTCGCTGGGGCTACACGAGTGAATGATTGATTATCTCTGCTTGTCTCCCCTTGTTACTGTCAGTCTGTATACCGTCTACTATATAGCACCACGCAGAATTGATAAAGCTGGGACGGTCGTAGAGTACCTGGCAATCATGACGAGGGTTTAATACATTTATATACAATGATTTATAATTACTACAACAAGCGGAGAATACTTTTGTATTCGAGGAGAATTTCCAGAGGCTAGAGACATATAAATTATTCAGCAGGAACACAAGTACCGTACGGCACTGGAAAATATGTGTGATTTGTTCCCTTGCTGTACAATATGTGATCCTATGCCATTTTATATGTCTCTACTTTCGGAGTTTTCACTGTAGTAAATATATGTATTTATAAATGTCTTCACGATTTCTAATACATATACTAATACTTCACATGCACTAATACTTCACATACACTATGTGAGGTATGCACGACAACACGGTGGTAAAGTGCGTTCGTGTACTTCACCAGATTCGCTCAGTTCTGGTTCAAGTCTCAAAAATGAAAATTAAAAAAAAAAAAATATTAAGGAACTTTTAAGGTTTCTATGTTTACCCAATCGCATGAAACGAGTTATCATTGCTTCTTGAGTGTGATAACTGAGTTGTGCGGCATAGGTGGAGCACACATGGATACATAGATCAGCTGTTCAGCATAGGTGGAGCACACGTGGATACATAGATCAGTTGTTCGGCATAGGTGAAGAACACGTGGATACATAGCTCAGTTGTTCGGCATAGGTGGAACACACGTGGATATATAGCTCAGATGTTCGGCATAGGTGGAGCACACGTGGATATATAGCTCAGTTGTTCGGCATAGGTGGAGCACACGTGGATACATAGATCAGTTTTCAGCATAGGTGGAGCACATGTGGATATATAGCTCAGTTGTTCGGCATTGGTGGAGCACACGTGGATACATAGATTAGTTGTTCGGCATAGGTGGAGCACACGTGGATACATAGATTAGTTGTTCGGCATAGGTGTAGCACACGTGCATACATAGATCAGTTGTTCGGCATAGGTGGAGCATACGTGGATACATAGATTAGTTGTTCGGCATAGGTGGAGCACACGTGGATATATAGCTCAGTTGTTCGGCATTGGTGGAGCACACGTGGATGCATAGATCAGTTGTTCGGCATAGGTGGAGCACACGTGGATACATAGATTAGTTGTTCGGCATAGGTGGAGCACACGTGGATACATAGATCAGTTGTTCGGCATAGGTGGAGCACACGTGGATACATAGATCAGTTGTTCGGCATAAGTGGAGTGCACGTGGATACATAGCTTAGCTGTTCGGCCTAGGTGAAGCACACGTGGATATATAGATCAGTTGTGCGTCATAGGTGGAGCACACGTGGATACATAGCTCAGTTGTGCGGCATAGGTGGAGCACACATGAATACATAGCTCAGTTGTTCGGCATAGGTGGAACACACATGGATACATAGCTCAGTTGTGCGTCATAGGTGGAACACGCATGGATACATAGCTCAGTTGTTTGGCATAGGTGGAGCACACGTGGATACATAGCTCAGTTGTTCGGCATAGGTGGAGCACACATGAATACATAGATCAGTTCGGCATAAGTGGAGTGCACGTGGATACATAGCTCAGCTGTTCGGCCTAGGTGAAGTACACGTAGATATATAGATCAGTTTTGCGTCATAGGTGGAGCACACGTGGATATATAGCTCAGTTGTTCGGCATAGATGGAGCACACGTGGATACATAGATCAGTTTTTCAGCATAGGTGGAGCACATGTGGATATATAGCTCAGTTGTTCGGCATTGGTGGAGCACACGTGGATACATAGATTAGTTGTTCGGCATAGGTGGAGCATACGTGGATACATAGATCAGTTGTTCGGCATAGGTGGAGCATACGTGGATACATAGATCAGTTGTTCGGCATAGGTGGAGCACACGTGGATACATAGATCATTTGTTCGGCATAGGTGGAGCATACGTGGATACATAGATCAGTTGTTCGGCATAGGTGGAGCATACGTGGATACATAGATCATTTGTTCGGCATAGGTGGAGCACACGTGGATACATAGATCATTTGTTCGGCATAGGTGGAGCATACGTGGATACATAGATCATTTGTTCGGCATAGGTGGAGCACACGTGCATACATAGATCAGTTGTTCGGCATAGGTGGAGCATACGTGGATACATAGATCAGTTGTTCGGCATAGGTGGAGCACACGTGGATACATAGATCAGTTGTTCGGCATAGGTGGAGCACACGTGGATACATAGATTAGTTGTTCGGCATAGGTGGAGCACACGTGGATACATAGATCAGTTGTTCGGCATGGGTGGAGCATAAGTGGATACATAGATCAGTTGTTCGGCATAAGTGGAGTGCACGTGGATACATAGCTTAGCTGTTCGGCCTAGGTGAAGCACACGTGGATATATAGATCAGTTGTGCGTCATAGGTGGAGCACACGTGGATACATAGCTCAGTTGTGCGGCATAGGTGGAGCACACATGAATACATAGCTCAGTTGTTCGGCATAGGTGGAACACACATGGATACATAGCTCAGTTGTGCGTCATAGGTGGAACACGCATGGATACATAGCTCAGTTGTTTGGCATAGGTGGAGCACACGTGGATACATAGCTCAGTTGTTCGGCATAGGTGGAGCACACGTGAATACATATATCAGTTCGGCATAAGTGGAGTGCACGTGGATACATAGCTCAGCTGTTCGGCCTAGGTGAAGTACACGTAGATATATAGATCAGTTTTGCGTCATAGGTGGAGCACACGTGGATACATAGCTCAGTTGTGCATCATAGGTGGAGCACACATGGATACATAGCTCAGTTGTTCGGCATAGGTGGAGCACACGTGGATACATAGATCAGTCGTCTCTAAAAAAGTCAATATATAAAAAGTAGAATAGCTCAGGCCCAAATAGCATTTCAGAAAATGAAAAATATCTAATGCAACAGATCTATGTCAATAGAAATGAGAAAGAGAGTTCATCGGTGCTATATAGAACCAATTCTGACCTATGGAAGCGAATCATGGACAGTAGACAAACAAATTAAAAAACTATTAAAGGCCACAGAGATGGGATTTCTCAGAAGAATGTTGAAAGTTCCCTGGACAGCTAAAAAGACCAATGAGGAGGCCAACACAAAAAGGCAGCTCCTAAAAAACATCAGAAAGAAACAATATACATTTTTCGGGCACATCATGAGAAGAGGAAACTTGGAATACTTGATTACAACTGGCAGAATAAAAGGAAAGAGCGATCGCGGACGACAAAGAGAGAAAATACTGGATAGCTTGGTGTCATGGCATGGAAAGCAGCCAACAACAGAATTGATACGATGCACTGTAGATAGAAGATTATGGAAGGACATGCTCGCCTACGCCAACCGGTATGGTACATGATGATGATGATGAAAAAAGTCAAAGGTGACAAAAGTACGTTTCATTTTTGTGTCAGAGCAATTAGGAGAAAGAGTAAACCAACGAGCGAAGGTGGCTAGGTTGGTTGTTGTGTAGAGTGGACTCGTTGATATTCTGAATGCTCTTAGGGAGTAGAGTAGAGAGATATATTGATGTGAGGAGATGAACACCAATGGAATTGCCAGATGTGCTGAGATGATGATATGTTGACCAACTAATCTATGTACTAACTATGTACCAACTATGTACTAACTATGTACCAACTATGTACTAAATATGAACTAGCTATGTACTAGCTATGTGCCAACTATGTACTAAATATGTACCAATTATGTACCAACTATGTACTAGCTATGTACCAAGTATGTACTAGCTATGTACCAACTATGTACTAGCCATGTACCAACTATGTACCAATTATGTACCAATTATGTACCAACTATTTACCAATTATGTACCAATTATGTACCAATTATGTACCAACTATGTACCAATTATGTACCAATTATGTACCAACTATGTGCCAATTATGTACCAATTATGTACCAACTATGTACCAATTATGTACCAATTATGTACTAGCTATGTACCAAGTATGTACTAGCTATGTACAAATTATGTACCAACTATATACCAACTATGTACCAATTATGTACTAACTATGTACCAATTATGTACCAACTATATACCAATTATGTACCAATTATGTACCAACTATGTACCAAATATATACCAATTATGTACCAATTATGTGCCAAATATATACCAATTATGTACTAACTATGTACCAACTATGCACCAACTATGTACCAATTATGTACTAACTATGAACCAACTATGTACCAACTATGTACCAATTATGTACTACTATGTATCAATTATGTACAAACTATATACCAACTATGTACCAATTATGTACTAACTATGTACCAATAATGTACCAACTATGTACCAACTATGTACCAATTATGTACCAACTATGTACTAACTATGTACCAATTATGTACTAACTATGTACCAACTATGTACCAATTATGTACCAACTATGTACCAATTATGCACTAACTATGTACCAATTATGTACCAACTATGTACCAATTATGTACTATGTACCAATTATGTACTAACTATGTACCAACTATGTACCAATTATGGACTAACTATGTACCAACTCTGTACCAACTATGTACCAATTATGTACCAACTATATACCAACTATGTACCAATTATGTGCCAACTATGTACCAATTATATACCAACTATGTGCCAATTATGTACTAACTATGTACCAATTATGTACAAACTATGTACCAAATATGTACCAATTATGCACTAACTATGTACCAATAATGTACCAACTATGTACCAATTATGTACCAACTATGTACCAACTATGTACCAACTATGTATCAATTATGTACCAACTATGTACCAACTATGTACAACAACTATATACCAATTATGTACCAACTATGTACCAATTATGTACCAACTATGTACCAACTATGTATCAATTTTGTAAGAACTATGTATCAACTATGTACCAACAACTATGTACCAACAACTATGTACCAATTATGCACCAACTATGTACCAATTATGTACTAACTATGTACCAACTATGTACCAATTATGTACTACTATGTACCAATGATCTACCAACTATATACCAACTATGTACCAATTATGTACCAACTATGTACCAACTATGTACCAATTATATACCAACTATGTGCCAATTATGTATTAACCATGTACCAATTATGTACAAACTATGTACCAATTACGCACTAACTATGTACCAATAATGTACCAACTATGTACCAATTATGTACAACTATGTACCAACTATGTATCAATTATGTACCAACTATGTACCAACAACTATGTACCATCAACTATATACCAATTATGTAACAACTATGTACCAATTATGTACCAACTATGTACCAACTATGTATCAATTTTATACGAACTATGTACCAACTATGTACCAACAACTATGTACCAAAAACTATGTACCAATTATGTACCAATTATGTACTAACTATGCACCTACTATGTACCAACTATGTACCAATTATGTACTACTATGTACAAATTATGTACCAACTATATACCAACTATGTACCAATTATGTACTAACTATGTACCAATTATGTACCAACTATATACCAATTATGTACCAACTATGTACCAATTATATACCAACTATGTACCAATTATGTACCAACAACTATGTACCAAAAACTATGTACCAATTATGTACCAACTATATACTTACTATGTACTAACTATGTACCAACTATGTACCAATTATGTACCAACTATGTACCAATTATGTACTAACTATGTACCAATTATGTACCAACTATATACCAATTATGCACCAATTATGTACCAACTATGTACCAATTATATACCAACTATGTACCAATTATGTACCAACTATGTACCAACTATGTATCAACAACTATGTACCAAAAACTATGTACCAATTATGTACCAACTATATACAAACTATGTACCAATTATGTATGTACCAATATATACCAATTATGTACCAATTATGTACCAATTATGTACCAACTATGTACTAACTATGTACTAACTATGTACCAACTATGTACCAATTATGTACCAACTATGTACCAATTATGTACCAATTATATACCAACTATTTACCAACTATGTACCAACAACTATGTACCAACAACTATGTACCAATTATGTACCAACTATATACCAACTATGTACCAATTATGTATGTACCAACTATGTACCAATTATGTACCAATTATGTACCAACTATGTACTAACTATGTACCAACAGTGTACCAATTATGTACCAACTGTGTACCAATTATGTACCAACTATGTACCAACAACTATGTACCAACTATGTACCAACAATTATGTACCAATTATGTACCAACTATGTACTAACTATGTACCAACTATGTACCAATTATGTACCAGAGATTTTCCTTAGGAAGGCATAGTAGCCTGGTGTGATACTGACCACATTAGTCATGCTCTACGTCGATAGTCAGTGAAGAAAGGAGAACTGGCAAAAGAATTGTGTCAAAACACACCAACACCTGGAAGAAGCCGGTCAGCGACCCACGGATGGCTGTTTAATTCAGGATAAATGAATTCTAACTGATCAATACTCTAATCAAACTCCTATCTGTGATCTAGGAGATGAGCAAGAGGACATTACAATCTTCTTACGTCACAATGTGTGAGGGGTCTCCTGTCTGTTACCTACAATAATATCTTGGATCAACTTGAGCCCTGAACACATTTGTAATAAAATACCAGATTTATTCAGAACAAATACTGTAATCCATATTTTCAACTCCAATGTTTAAGTCAGTCTTATTGTATGGCTGTGAAACATGGAGAATATCAAAAAGGACAATCATGAAGATACACACCTTCATTAATGGATGCTTGCCCATAATAAAAGGATGGAAATGGCAGGACAAAATCACAAACATAGAATTATGGAAATGTACCAATCAAATACCAGTGGGTAAAAGATACAGCGAAGACGATGGCGCTAGGTAGGAAACACACTACGGAAGCCAACTGAGAGTATTACACAACAGTTCCCTTTTTTGGAAACCCCAAGGAAAAAGACAAAATGGAAGACCAAAATATTTTTGGAGAAGACAGTTGAAGCAGAGATAAAAATGATGGGGAAGATATGGAATGATCTTAAAAGAATGGCAAGAAACAGAACGCGTTAGAAAGTGTTTGTTGAAGACATATGCTCCACAGGGAGCTGAATGGTAGAAGAAGAGTGCTGCAATCCAAAAATGAAAAATGCACAAATCCAGTATAACGTCATCTTTCTGGAGTGATCAACAATTGAATAATTCGCCCATACTCCCATTCTTATCAGGCCTATTGACTCTTATAGCGACTGATGATAGTGTGGTCTTCGACACGATGGGCGCATGATCAACATCAGAGAAGAATATACTGGATTAACTGTAGAAATAAAAAAGTTGTGAAGAGACATGTTCACCCACATCAGTGGAAAATCGTGACTTTAGAAAAATTATTACGCATTCTGCACACTTTCAAAGATAAACAGTATTCCGTGTGACGCTGCAAATAAAATGCCAGTGTAAAACCATCAGGCTTAGGTTGTGTACAAGATAACTATAGTCTCTTTAATTACTAACTCCAGAGTCTCAATAATTGTACTGGCCATCAAAGAGAATTTATTGAACTGAATAGCAGACCGGATTTATGGCGCTGGTCACTAAATAGGATTTATGGCGCTGGTTACCAAAGAGGATTTCTGGCTCTGGTCACTAAAGAGGATCTATGGCGCTGGTCACTAAAGGGGATTTATGGTGCTGGTCACTAAAGAGGATTTATGGCGCTGGTCACCAAAGAGGATTTATGGCACTGGTCACCATAGAGGATTTATGGCGCTGGTCACCATAGAGGATTTATGGCGCTGGTTACCAAAGAGGATTTATGGCACTGGTCACCATAGAGGATTTATGGCGCTGGTTACCAAAGAGGATTTATGGCGCTGGTCACCAAAGAGGGTTTATGGCGTTGGTCACTGAAGAGGATTTATGGCGCTGGTCACCAAAGAGGATTTATGGCGCTGGTCACCAAAGAGGATTTATGGCGCTGGTCACCAAAGAGGATTTATGGCGCTGGTCACCAAAGAGGATTTATGGCGCTGGTCACCAAAGAGGATTTATGGCGCTGGTCACCAAGGAGGATTTATGGCGCTGGTCCCCAAAGAGGATTTATGGCGCTGGTCACCAAAGAGGATTTATGGCGCTGGTCACCAAAGAGGATTTATGGCGCTGGTCACCAAGGAGGATTTATGGAACTTACAGCCATTGAGGATTCACAGAACTTGAATAGCAAAAGTGTGGGGATGGGGGCAGAGGCGCCCGACAGCAGGAGAGCTGAAAGTTGCCAGCGACTCATAACTGATGGTTTCCGCCAGGATCAGTGAACCAGAACTAAATAGACCTTATTCCACCACCCACCTCTTCGCGTGCCCCTAGAAACAGACCACCCAATATAGTCTTGGCCAGGTGAGTAGGGATCGAGCGAGAACGCAAGCTGGTACTTAGAAATGCCGTAATGAAGTCGGATGCGTCGAACGGAACGACGAAAATGTCCTATATGAGGAAAGAAATGAAAATCCTAGTCCATACTGCAGTTAGTCTCTTCAAAGTGAGATGAACGTGAAGTTCAAAGGGACTGAACTCCACGCAAATGACAGGCACGGTCCTGGAATAAGTTCTGCTTTTTATAAAAGTTTGAAAGAAACTGTTGGAAAGCGTCTGCTTGAAGGAGATAATGCTGCTTTGCCTGAACATGCCAAGATTTTTAGATTGTTTGCACTGACCTGAAAATCCTGGTAAGTACCTGATATTTGAAGAAGTTGAGATTAGAAAGTTAGAACGTAAATTCTGCTGAAATAAAAGAGAAGCAGTTCGTGGTTTTCGTGAATATCTTCAAGAAAATAAATTCCCAGACATAGAACTTCCTCTAAAGTAGACTTTGGACACAATTGCTGTATCTTTCAGTTAATGTGAAAGGAGGTTCTCTCAGATGAACCTTACAGTAGATCATCTCTGCTTGCACTGATATTCATCAGGATAGTGGATCCTCCTTTCTTCCCTATAAAATATGTGGATTTATGGCTACTTCCAGGTCGTCATTCTACAGATGATACCAAAAGCAAGAAGCGATCTAGAAACGACGAGGGTATATATGAGGATATATTGATAGTGTGGAAGTTGTAAAATCTTCACGGTCAGTAACGCACTTTTTCCTATAACATAGCACTGTAATAATCTACATACAATTTAAATGTAAACTAGCTATTATGTACAGGGTTGCTCCTAGATCTTTAGTCTGCATTTGATGCCCAAAACAAGACCCGATCTAGAGACAACAAGGGTATATAAGAAGATATGTTAAAAGTGTATCATCATCATCGAGTGCCGTCTCCACAACGAAGGTTGGCTACCATGTAGCGCCATTCTGCTCTTTCTCTTGCTTTGATGGTGCAGGTTGTAATAGGCTGATTTGTCAATTTTTTGATGTTACTTGCCCATGTTAGTCTTCGTCTTCGTCTGCCTCTGCCTCTTTTATCTTGTATTTTCCCCTCCAGGATTACTTTTAATAGGCCTTGGCATCAAGATTGGGATCCACTTGGTTGGTGACCAAGCTTCGGACAAGCACTTCAGGGAAGTGACTTATTTTGTTTTTTATCTGCGAGAGTCTAGCATATTATCGTTATACAATTATATTTGCGAGTGTATCTATGTACGTGTATTTATGTTGCATCTATTGTCCCAGTTGAAGGCCTACAGAGCCGCAACGTCGTTTTGTTTTTTATTTGATTTTCACCAACATAAAGCTGTAACTATACCCCCTTTTAAAAATTGTCATTCCAGTCGTCGTTTTAGATCAGTTTCGCATTGTTATGCTCCATTAAGCATTTACATACTTAATACAATGCACGTGCTTTAACAACAAAAAATACAAAATATAAAAGAACAAACTATAAAGAATAGTGACACTGTGACCTTCCATGCATGTCGTAAGAGGCGACTAAGGAAGTTGATCGATGGCTTGACAAGCTGTCACTGTAAAAAGTATTGTTATGGAAACAGCGATCTCTGCAATATGTGCCATTTTGGCACGCAAGGTTTCTATTTTTGAGATTGTGGTTCTGCCCTATGTGCCGTCTTCGGCTCGAAAGGACAATAAATAGATAGATAGAACAAACTAAAACATAGAACTGAAATACATTATACAAAATAGAACTGTGACGAACTGAAAGGAATTAAAGCTCTTGATAAATAAACAACTCACTAAATGAAGCAGCGAGGCAGCAGGGAGCATAGAGGAGGATGTGTAGTATAACAGTGGAACAAATAGTTGCAAAGGTCAAAATGAAATATAGTTGATCAGCGAGGTAGCAGGGAGCATAGAGGAGGATGTGTAGTATAACAGTGGAATAAATAGTTGTAGAAGTCAGAATGAAATATAGTTGGTCAGCGAGGTAGCAGGGAGCATAGAGGAGGATGTGTAGTATAACAGTGGAACAAATAGTTGCAGAGGTCAGAATGAAATATAGTTGGTCAGCGAGCAAAAGAGAATGAGAGAAAAGCGGAAGAAACGGGGCACCAAATGGAGCGGGGGGGGGGGGGGGGGGTAGACAGGGGAGTGACGTATTTAAAAAAAAAGATAGTTAGAAACGAGAATGAAGGGGGAACAGCTAGACGTGGGCAGGAGGAGTTTCGTGATAGAACAGCTGAGCCAAGAATGGACAGAGAGTAGTTGATCAGTGATCAATGTGACAAGTTGTTTATGAATAGCTCGTGCTGCCGGAATGTTTCCCTATCGATGTAAATACTAATATGAAGTATTATTCAACTTAATAAATAGTTGACAGTTAGTTAGTTGATTGATCTTTTGTTGATTGTTGAAACCACAAATTGTCAAAAGACATGTGAGATGTAGATGTCATGGTGGGAGCCATCGCTGATGATGTTCGCATACACTTTCTGACGAAACCGAGAGTGCCTAATCTGCGGGTCACTGAACGGGTTCCTGGTTTTATCAGTAGAGCAGGAGGAGAGATTTTGACCGCGGAACAGTTGGCGCTTCGAGTTCCCAAAAGGTCGGGACACTGTATTGGTTCAGAGTCCCAAGAAAACACGTCAGGAATACAAGAACTTTAGATTGACCCCTGGTGTTCCACACAGTCACACCAGGCCAATTGTCATTCTAAGGGCCACAAGCTTGAGCGTGGCCGTTGTCGCGAAAAGAGCAGAGGACATAAAGTTCAAGTACTTAAAGTACAGTGGTAATTCAAGTATCATGTGATGTATATATGATCACCCCAAGAAATATGTGGAAACAGATGATCGTATAGCGCTTCATCAAAATAAGACTTCTTCTGATCTTCTGCTACAAGGATCGGCTGATAAGAGAAAATACCGCGTCAAATTGTCGGGTTTTTAAAATGTCGTTTGCTGAATAAAGAATACGGTATAACGAAGACGGCTTCAATTGGTGCTTCTAAAAGGGAAGGTCCAAGGGCAACGGGTTCTAATTGGAGCCGTAACTGCATCGACGAATGATTCAAACTAGTGCTGCTAGTGCTGCTAGTTCTTCTAGTTCTGCTAGTGCTGCTAGTTCTTCTAGTACTGCTAGTGCTGCTAGTTCTGCTAGTGCTGCTAGTTCTGCTAGTGCTGCTAGTTTTGCTAGTGCTGCTAGTTCTGCTAGTTCTTCTAGTTCTGCTAGTGCTGCTAGTTCTTCTAGTTCTGCTAGTGCTGCTAGTTCTGCTAGTTCTTCTAGTTCTGCTAGTGCTGCTAGTTCTGCTAGTGCTGCTAGTTCTGCTAGTGCTGCTAGTTTTGCTAGTGCTGCTAGTTCTGCTAGTTCTTCTAGTTCTGCTAGTTCTTCTAGTTCTGCTAGTGCTGCTAGTTCTGCTAGTGCTGCTAGTTCTTCTAGTTCTGCTAGTGCTGCTAGTTCTTCTAGTTCTGCTAGTTCTGCTAGTGCTGCTAGTTCTGCTAGTGCTGCTAGTTTTGCTAGTGCTGCTAGTTCTGCTAGTTCTGCTAGTGCTGCTAGTTCTTCTAGTTCTGCTAGTGCTGCTAGTTCTGCTAGTGCTGCTAGTTCTTCTAGTTCTGCTAGTGCTGCTAGTTCTGCTAGTGCTGCTAGTTCTGCTAGTTCTGCTAGTTCTGCTAGTGCTGCTTCAAATCAGCTGTTTTGATACGCCGAACGGAGTTAGTTACATCCTGATTCAAATAGCGAAGTACTAAACCGGCTTCAAATTGATACGGCGACAAATAAGGTGCTGTGACGATTGAATGTTACACACGGCATCAAGGTGAAGTTCACCCGGATTCTCTCTCTCTCTCTCTCTCTCTCTGCGATCAGGACTCAGTTGGAGTAGGATTTCAGACTCCCACATGAAGTCAGCTGTCAGGTTAAGTGTGTTGATCGTCCCCACAGACAGAACGTCACATTTAGAGTGTGCCAGATCCACTCTGACTGAACACCCGTTAATACGTTGCACTGTGTTCTGCGCTAGTGGCCCAGTGCATCCGATTTCAGCCAGCATTTTTTCAGGTTTGCTTTCCCTAGCCTTTGATTGTCCTAAATCTTTCTGCAAGGCAGCAGATTGTCTTTTCTGTAGGGGGATTCTGCCCTTAGATGGTCTGTCCTCCCAGGTTTACGAGCACCATCTGCCCGAGTCACAACAGGTGACTAACACAGACATGCACACACAAAGATATGAGATGTGAATAACACAGACATGCACACACAAAGATATGAGATGTGAATAACACAGACATGCACACACAAAGATATGAGATGTGAATAACACAGACATGCACACACAAAGATATGAGATGTGAATAACACAGACATGCACACACAAAGATATGAGATGTGAATAACACAGACATGCACACACAAAGATATGAGATGTGAATAACACAGACATGCACACACAAAGATATGAGATGTGAATAACACAGACATGCACACACAAAGATATGAGATGTGAATAACACAGACATGTACACACAAAGATATGAGATGTGAATAACACAGACATGTACACACAAAGATATGAGATGTGAATAACACAGACATGCACACACAAAGATATGAGATGTGAATAACAAAGACATGCACACACAAAGATATGAGATGTGAATAACACAGACATGTACACACAAAGATATGAGATGTGAATAACACAGACATGTACACACAAAGATATGAGATGTGAATAACACAGACATGTACACACAAAGATATGAGATGTGAATAACACAGACATGTACACACAAAGATATGAGATGTGAATAACACAGACATGTACACACAAAGATATGAGATGTGAATAACACAGACATGTACACACAAAGATATGAGATGTGACTAACACAGACATGTACACAGCGATACGAGACATGGCTTCAAAAGGTTTTTCAAATTTTTTTTTCATGTCATCCGACAAATATTAACTGTTTATTAAGTTGAATAATACTTCATATTGGTATTTACATCGATAGGGAAACATTCCGGCAGCACGAGCTATTCATAAACAACTTGTCACATTGATCACTGATCAACTACTCTCTGTCCATTCTTGGCTCAGCTGTTCCTTCACGAAACTCCTCCTGCCCACGTCTAGCTGTTCCCCCTTCATTCTCGTTTCTCTAACTGTCTTTTTTTTAACTACGTCACTCCCCTGTCTACCCCCCCGCTCCATTTGGTGCACCGTTTCTTCCGCTTTTCTCTCAATCTCTTTTGCTCGCTGACCAACTATATTTCATTCTGACCTCTGCAACTATTTGTTCCACTGTTATACTACACATCCTCCTCTATGCTCCCTGCTACCTCGCTGACCAACTATATTTCATTCTGACCTCTGCAACTATTTGTTCCACTGTTATACTACACATTCTCCTCTATGTTCCCTGCTACCTCGCTGCTTCACTGTGAAAACCCTTTTGATGTCGTGATTTGACTAAACAGAAAAAAATCTAGGAGAAAATTATCAAACTAAATATTTTTTTAATGCTAAAAAAAGAATAAGGATAAACTAGAATAAACTAAAACAGTAATTCTGTCTCCTAATTCCTGACTGCATGACTTTGTGTATCGTTGCAAACACTCCTAGAAAAGTTCAGCTATATCTGGTGTACACTACTTAAGTGTACTACACAGAGCTCTGTGCCCTGCTCACGGATTTAGAGGGAAGCAATGACTACGATAAGAGAAACGTCCTATTTTATATAAACAAAGAATATTCAACATAGCGCTCGCTTGGCCTCTAAACATTTTATGGGAGTTTCCAAACAATGCAATTACTGTTCCATAATTTTAAAGAACCACAGAGCGTTGATTTTTTATTTATTTATTTTTTTTTACATTAAAAGAAGAAAGTTGCTATTTAAGTACATCATCCTTTAGATTTTATTTTCTTTAATCGGAAGGAAAATAAAAGCTCTGGGCAAAACTTTTTGTGGCGACTGCATTAGACATGAAACCGTTATTTTTCAGCTGGTGTTACCAGACGTTTGAATTTCGAGGGTCATGTCCTGCTTGTGCGGTGCGTGTTCTGCTTGTAGGGTGCGTGTCCTGCTTGTACGGTGCGTGTCCTGCTTGTGTGGTGCGTGTCCTGCTTGTGCGGTGCGTGTCCTAGTGTCCTGTTTGTACGATGTGTGTCCTGCTTGTACGGTGCGTGTCTTGCTTGTGTGATGCGTGTCCTGTTTGTACGATGTGTGTCCTGCTTGTGCGGTGCGTGTCTTGCTTGTGTGATGCGTGTCCTGTTTGTACGATGTGTGTCCTGCTTTTACGGTGCGTGTCCTGCTTGTACGATGTGTGTCCTGCTTGTACGATGTGTGTCCTGCTTGTACGATGTGTGTCCTGCTTGTACGATGTGTGTCCTGCTTGTACGATGTGTGTCCTGCTTGTACGATGCGTGTCCTGTTTGTACGATGCGTGTCCTGCTTGTACGGTGCGTGTCCTGCTTGTACGGTGCGTGTCCTGCTTGTACGATGTGTGTCCTGCTTGTACGATGTGTGTTCTGCTTGTACGATGCGTGTCCTGTTTGTACGATGCGTGTCCTGCTTGTACGGTGCGTGTCCTGCTTGTACGGTGCGTGTCCTGCTTGTACGATGTGTGTCCTGCTTGTACGGTGCGTGTCCTGCTTGTACGGTGCGTGTCCTGCTTGTACGATGTGTGTCCTGCTTGTACGATGTGTGTCCTGCTCGTACGATGCGTGTCCTGTTTGTACGATGCGTGTCCTGCTTGTACGGTGCGTGTCCTGCTTGTACGATGCCTGTCCTGCTTGTACGGTGCGTGTCCTGCTTGTACGATGCGTGTCCTGCTTGTACGATGCGTGTCCTGCTTGTACGGTGCCTGTCCTGCTTGTACGGTGCGTGTCCTGCTTGTACGATGTGTGTCCTGCTTGTACGATGTGTGTCCTGCTTGTACGATGTGTGTCCTGCTTGTACGATGTGTGTCCTGCTTGTACGATGTGTGTCCTGCTTGTACGATGCGTGTCCTGTTTGTACTATGCGTGTCCTGCTTGTACAGTGCGTGTCCTGCTTGTACGATGCGTGTCCTGCTTGTAAGATGTGTGTCCTGCTTGTGCGGTGCATGTCCTGCTTGTACGATGTGTGTCCTGCTTGTACGATGCGTGTCCTGCTTGTACGATGTGTGTCCTGCTTGTACGATGCGTGTCCTGCTTGTACGATGCGTGTCCTGCTTGTACGATGTGTGTCCTGCTTGTACGGTGCATGTCTTGCTTGTACGATGTGTGTCCTGCTTGTAAGATGTGTGTCCTGCTTGTACGATGTGTGTCCTACGTGTACGATGTGTGTCCTGCTTGTAAGATGTGTGTCCTGCTTGTACGATGCGTGTCCTGCTTGTACGATGCGTGTCCTGTTTGTACGATGCGTGTCCTGCTTGTACGGTGCGTGGCCTGCTTGTACGATGCGTGTCCTGCTTGTAAGAAGTGTGTCCTGCTTGTGCGGTGCATGTCCTGCTTGTACGATGTGTGTCCTGCTTGTACGGTGCGTGTCCTGCTTGTACGATGCGTGTCCTGCTTGTACGATGCGTGTCCTGTTTGTACGATGCGTGTCCTGCTTGTACGGTGCGTGTCCTGCTTGTACGATGCGTGTCCTGCTTGTAAGATGTGTGTGTCCTGCTTGTGCGGTGCATGTCCTGCTTGTACGATGTGTGTCCTGCTTGTACGATGCGTGTCCTGCTTGTACGATGCGTGTCCTGTTTGTACGATGCGTGTCCTGCTTGTACGATGCGTGTCCTGCTTATACGATGCGTGTCCTGCTTGTACGATGCGTGTCCTACGTGCGACCAGCATTTATTTTATTACATCAATTATTGAAAAGAAAAGCTCTACATTTTCGTTTAACATTTTTGTTTGTGAAAAATTCTTCTTTCCAGATCAAATATCTTGTTCTTCTCACTCCTCGTGGGAGAAAATAGTGTCACCTAGTACGCATTTTCGTAAGAGGCGACTAGGGAGGATATGAACAAGGTCTTCGCCAGAGTCATGGAGTTCTGAAGTGAGGCCATCTTCAGTGCTTTCACTAATGTGTGACGAACGTGCTTCACACTGGGGAATGTGCTGAGGTTCTGATCTTGGCACTGTGAAGTTGTGTATTGTGTAAAGTAGATACTCTGTCGACTAAACTAGACAGAGAGTCATCAAGGGCATCTCCTGACGCTTTGATGTTCTCGATGACAGTTAACATTAGCAGGCCGTAAATTCAACTCCCTTCAGTCATGTTGTGTTGCAAGATGTATCATTTTGTCAGTCTTCTGATTGGGTTCTATGACAAAATTGCATTTTACAGCCACCTCTTCAGACACAAGTTGCAACCATATATGACTGAAGCTGCTATGATCATCGCCTGTGAATGGTTGCCCTATATACAAATAAGAATAAACAAAATGTAATGCACAAGTTAGGGAGCCGCGATAACTCAGTGGTTAGTGAACTGGACTACAAAGGACAAGGGGTAGGGTTCGATCCCGACCGACGGCTTCCAGGTTCACCCAGCCTGTAATGGGTACTGGATTTTTTTCTGGGAAAGTAAAGCGGCACGGTCATAATACCACCAGCATTACCCCAAAAATCATGTGCCGAATGTCTGTAAAATGTATGGTCATTAGTACCATATTCCATATACGTCATTTGGCGTGACGGGGGCACTTTTCTTACTTTACTCTTTACATACTTTACTTTACTGTAGAAGTTATTGTTAACATCAGAGAAAACAATTATACTTCATGACCATGTAATGAGAAGATAAAACTGGAATATTGTGACAACTGGAAAACTGATGAAAGAAGAGATAAAAGGAGGTGAAGGTATGCCACACTGGAGCAAAGCTGGAAGTTGTCAGCGACCCAGAGCTGATGGCTTGAGCCAGGATCGGTGAACCAGACCCATCCAGACCTTGCTACACCTCTCTGTGGTGCCTCTAGTAACGGAATAACCTGTCTAGTCTGGCCAAGCGAGTAGAGATTGAAGAGAGAAGACAACCCGATACTCAAAAATATCGTGCTGAAGTCGGATGTGATGGGTCGAAAGGCGCAAATATCACAGTTTTACTGCAAACCACAACACAACGCAGACACGCCCACTTAACGTCCTTTTAAGGGCGGATGACGAAGAGGTGTCCTCCTTTAGTCATCGGGCGAACACAAGCACGCAAGCAAGCAAGAACAGAGGGAAAAGATACAAGACAATTCGGTGAGAGAGCTTTTGTAGGAAGTCAGCAGCAGAGTTTTTATACAATAGGAGAAATAGAAAGTTGTGGAGAGACATCTGTGTCAACAGCAGAGTTGTTAAACAATAGGAGAAATAGAAAGTTGTGGAGAGACATCTGTGTCAACAGCAGAGTTGTTAAACAATAGAAGAAATAGAAAGTTGTGGAGAGACATCTGTGTCAACAACAGAGTTGTTAAACAATAGGAGAAATAGAAAGTTGTGGAGAGACATCTGTGTCAAAAGCAGAGTTTTTAAACAATAGGAGAAATAGAAAGTTGTAGAGAGACATCTGTGTCAACAGCAGAGTTTTTATACAGTAGGAGAAATAGAAAGTTGTGAAGAGACATCTGTGTCAACAGCAGAGTTGTTAAACAATAGGAGAAATAGAAAGTTGTGGAGAGACATCTGTGTCAACAGCAGAGTTGTTAAACAATAGGAGAAATAGAAAGTTGTGAAGAGACATCTGTGTCAAAAGCAGAGTTTTTAAACAATAGAAGAAATAGAAAGTTGTGGAGAGACATCTGTGTCAACAGCAGAGTTTTTATACAGTAGGAGAAATAGAAAGTTGTGAAGAGACATCTGTGTCAACAGCAGAGTTGTTAAACAATAGGAGAAATAGAAAGTTGTGAAGAGACATCTGTGTCAACAGCAGTATTTATACAATAGGAGAAATAGAAAGTTGTGAAGAGACATCTGTATCAACAGCAGTTTTTATACAATAGGAGAAATAGAAAGTTGTGAAGAGACATCTGTGTCAAAAGCAGAGTTTTTAAACAATAGAAGAAATAGAAAGTTGTGGAGAGACATCTGTGTCAACAGCAGAGTTTTTATACAGTAGGAGAAATAGAAAGTTGTGAAGAGACATCTGTGTCAACAGCAGTTTTTATACAATAGAAGAAATAGAAAGTTGTGAATGGACATCTGTGTCAACAGCAGTTTTTATACAGTAGAAGAAATAGAAAGTTGTGAAGAGACATCTGTGTCAACAGCAGTTTTTATACAATAGGAGAAATAGAAAGTTGTGAAGAGACATCTGTGTCAACAGCAGAGTTTTTAAACAATAGGAGAAATAGAAAGTTGTGAATGGACATCTGTGTCAACAGAAGTTTTTATACAATAGGAGAAATAGAAAGTTGTGGAGAGACATCTGTGTCAGCAACAGAGTTGTTAAACAATATGAGAAATAGAAAGTTGTGGAGAGACATTTGTGTCAACAGCAGAGTTTTTATACAATAGGAGAAATAGAAAGTTGTGAATGGACATCTGTGTCAACAGCAGTTTTTATACAATAGGAGAAATAGAAAGTTGTGGAGAGACATCTGTGTCAACAGCAGAGTTGTTAAACAATAGGAGAAATAGAAAGTTGTGGAGAGACATCTGTGTCAACAACAGAGTTGTTAAACAATAGGAGAAAAAGAAAGTTGTGGAGAGACATCTGTGTCAAAAGCAGAGTTTTTAAACAATAGGAGAAATAGAAAGTTGTGGAGAGACATCTGTGTCAACAGCAGAGTTTTTATACAGTAGGAGAAATAGAAAGTTGTGAAGAGACATCTGTGTCAACAGCAGTTTTTATACAATAGGAGAAATAGAAAGTTGTGAAGAGACATCTGTATCAACAGCAGTTTTTATACAATAGGAGAAATAGAAAGTTGTGAAGAGACATCTGTGTCAAAAGCAGAGTTTTTAAACAATAGAAGAAATAGAAAGTTGTGGAGAGACATCTGTGTCAACAGCAGAGTTTTTATACAGTAGGAGAAATAGAAAGTTGTGAAGAGACATCTGTGTCAACAGCAGAGTTGTTAAACAATAGGAGAAATAGAAAGTTGTGAAGAGACATCTGTGTCAACAGCAGTATTTATACAATAGGAGAAATAGAAAGTTGTGAAGAGACATCTGTATCAACAGCAGTTTTTATACAATAGGAGAAATAGAAAGTTGTGAAGAGACATCTGTGTCAAAAGCAGAGTTTTAAACAATAGAAGAAATAGAAAGTTGTGGAGAGACATCTGTGTCAACAGCAGAGTTTTTATACAGTAGGAGAAATAGAAAGTTGTGAAGAGACATCTATGTCAACAGCAGTTTTTATACAATAGGAGAAATAGAAAGTACTGAATGGACATCTGTGTCAACAGCAGTTTTTATACAGTAGAAGAAATAGAAAGTTGTGAAGAGACATCTGTGTCAACAGCAGTTTTTATACAAAAGGAGAAATAGAAAGTTGTGAAGAGACATCTGTGTCAACAGCAGAGTTTTTAAACAATAGGAGAAATAGAAAGTTGTGAATGGACATCTGTGTCAACAGAAGTTTTTATACAATAGGAGAAATAGAAAGTTGTGGAGAGACATCTGTGTCAGCAACAGAGTTGTTAAACAATATGAGAAATAGAAAGTTGTGGAGAGACATTTGTGTCAACAGCAGAGTTTTTATACAATAGGAGAAATAGAAAGTTGTGGAGAGACATCTGTGTCAAAAGCAGAGTTTTTATACAATAGGAGAAATAGAAAGTTGTGGAGAGACATTTGTGTCAACAGCAGAGTTTTTCTACAATAGGAGAAATAGAAAGTTGTGAATGGACATCTGTGTCAACAGAAGTTTTTATACAATAGGAGAAATAGAAAGTTGTGGAGAGACATCAGTGTCAACCGATGTTTATATACAATAGGAGAAATAAAAAGTTGTGGAGAGACATCTGTGTCAACAGAAGTTTTTATACAATAGGAGAAATAGAAAGTTGTGGAGAGACATCAGTGTCAACCGATGTTTATATACAATAGGAGAAATAAAAAGTTGTGGAAAGACATCTGTGTCAACAGTTTTTATACAATAGGAGAAAAAGAAAGTTGTGGAGAGACATCAGTGTCAACCGATGTTTATATACAATAGGAGAAATAGAAAGTTGTGGAGAGACATCTGTGTCAACAACAGTTTTTATACAATAGGAGAAATAAAAAGTTGTGGAGAGACATCTGTGTCAACAGAAGTTTTTATACAATAGGAGAAATAGAAAGTTGTGGAGAGACATCAGTGTCAACAACAGTTTTTATACAATAGGAGAAATAGAAAGTTGTGGAGAGACATCTGTGGCAACAACAGTTTTTATACAATAGGAGAAAAAGAAAGTTGTGGAGAGACATCTGTGTCAGCAGAAGTTTTTATACAACAAGAGAAATAGAAAGTTGTGGAGAGACATCAGTGTCAACAAAAGATTTTATACAATATGAGAAATAGAAAGTTGTAGAGAGACACCTATGTCAACAGCAATTTTTCTACAATAGGAGAAAAAGAAAGTTGTGGAGAGACATCAGTGTCAACGTCGGAGTTTTTAAAAAAATATGAGAAACAGAAAGTTGTTGAGAGACATCTGTGTCAACATCAGAGTTTTTAAAGAATAGGAGAAATAGAAAGTTGTAGAGAGACATCTGTGTCAACAGCAGTTTTTATACAATATCAGAAATAGAAAGTTGTACAGAGACATCTATGTCAACAACAGTTTTTAAAGAATAGGAGAAATAGAAAGTTGTGGAGATACATCAGTGTCAACAACAGAGTTTTTAAACAATAGGAGAAATAGAAAGTTGTGGAGAGACATCAGTGTCAACAACAGTTTTTAAACAATAGGAGAAATAGAAAGTTGTGGAGAGACATCAGTGTCAAAAACAGTTTTTAAACAATAGGAGAAATAGAAAGTTGTGGAGAGACATCTGTGTCAACAACAGAGTTGTTAAACAATAGGAGAAATAGAAAGTTGTGGAGAGACATCAGTGTCAAAAGCAGAGTTTTTAAACAATACAAGAAATAGAAAGTTGTAGAGAGACATCTGTGTCAACAGCAGAGTTTTATACAGTAGGAGAAATAGAAAGTTGTGAAGAGACATCTGTGTCAACAGCAGAGTTGTTAAACAATAGGAGAAATAGAAAGTTGTGGAGAGACATCTGTGTCAACAGCAGAGTTTTTATACAGTAGGAGAAATACAAAGTTGTGAAGAGACATCTGTGTCAACAGCAGTTTTATACAGTAGAAGAAATAGAAAGTTGTGAAGAGACATCTGTGTCAACAGCAGTTTTTATACAATAGGAGAAATAGAAAGTTGTGAAGAGACATCTGTGTCAACAGCAGAGTTTTTAAACAATAGGAGAAATAGAAAGTTGTGAAGAGACATCTGTGTCAACAACATAGTTGTTAAACAATAGGAGAAATAGAAAGTTGTGAAGAGACATCTGTGTCAGTAACAGAGTTGTTAAACACTATGAAAAATAGAAAGTTGTGGAGAGACATCTGTGTCAACAGCAGAGTTTTTATACAATAGGAGAAATAGAAAGTTGTGGAGAGACATCTGTGTCAACAGATGTTTATATACAATAGGAGAAATTAAAAGTTGTGGAGAGACATCTGTGTCAACAACAGTTTTTATACAATAGGAGAAAAAGAAAGTTGTGGAGAGACATCTGTGTCAGCAGAAGTTTTTATACAACAAGAGAAATAGAAAGTTGTGGAGAGACATCAGTGTCAACAAAAGATTTTATACAATATGAGAAATAGAAAGTTGTAGAGAGACATCTATGTCAACAGCAGTTTTTCTACAATAGGAGAAAAAGAAAGTTGTGGAGAGACATCTATGTCAACCACAGTTTTTCTACAATAAGAGAAATTATAAGTTGTTGAGAGACATCAATGTCAACAACATTTGTTAAACAATAGGAGAAATAGAAAGTTGTTGAGAGACATCTGTGTCAACATCAGAGTTTTTAAAGAATAGGAGAAATAGAAAGTTGTGAAGACATCTATGCCAACAGAAGTTTATATACAATAGGAGAAATAGAAAGTTGTAGAGAGACATCTGTGTCAACAGCAGTTTTTATACAAGAAGAGAAATAGAAAGTTGTGGAGAGACATCAGTGTCAACAACAGTTTTTAAAGAATAGGAGAAATAGAAAGTTGTAGAGAGACATCTGTGTCAACAGCAGTTTTTATACAATAGGAGAAATAGAAAATTGTGGAGAGACATCAGTGTCAACAACAGTTTTTAAAGAATAGGAGAAATAGAAAGTTGTGGAGATACATCAGTGTCAACAACAGAGTTTTTAAACAATAGGAGAAATAGAAAGTTGTGGAGAGACATCAGTGTCAACAACAGTTTTTAAAGAATAGGAGAAATAGAAAGTTGTGGAGATACATCAGTGTCAACAACAGAGTTTTTAAACAATAGGAGAAATAGAAAGTTGTGGAGAGACATCTGTGTCAACAGAAGTTTTTATACAATAGGAGAAATAGAAAGTTGTGGAGAGACATCAGTGTCAACCGATGTTTATATACAATAGGAGAAATAAAAAGTTGTGGAGAGATATCTGTGTCAACAGAAGTTTTTATACAATAGGAGAAATAGAAAGTTGTGGATAGACATCTGTGTCAACAACAGTTTTTATACAATAGGAGAAAAAGAAAGTTGTGGAGAGACATCTGTGTCAGCAGAAGTTTTTATACAACAAGAGAAATAGAAAGTTGTGGAGAGACATCAGTGTCAACAAAAGATTTTATACAATATGAGAAATAGAAAGTTGTAGAGAGACACCTATGTCAACAGCAGTTTTTCTACAATAGGAGAAATAGAAAGTTGTGGAGAGACACCTATGTCAACAGCAGTTTTTCTACAATAGGAGAAATAGAAAGTTGTGGAGAGACATCAGTGTCAACGTCGGAGTTTTTAAAAAAATATGAGAAATAGAAAGTTGTTGAGAGACATCTGTGTTAACATCAGAGTTTTTAAAGAATAGGAGAAATAGAAAGTTGTAGAGAGACATCTGTGTCAACAGCAGTTTTTATACAATATCAGAAATAGAAAGTTGTACAGAGACATCTATGTCAACAACAGTTTTTAAAGAATAGGAGAAATAGAAAGTTGTGGAGATACATCAGTGTCAACAACAGAGTTTTTAAACAATAGGAGAAATAGAAAGTTGTGGAGAGACATCAGTGTCAACAACAGTTTTTAAACAATAGGAGAAATAGAAAGTTGTGGAGAGACATCAGTGTCAAAAACAGTTTTTAAACAATAGGAGAAATAGAAAGTTGTGGAGATACATCAGTGTCAACAACAGAGTTGTTAAACAATAGGAGAAATAGAAAGTTGTGGAGAGACATCTGTGTCAAAAGCAGAGTTTTTAAACAATAGGAGAAATAGAAAGTTGTGGAGAGACATCTGTGTCAACAACAGAGTTGTTAAACAATAGGAGAAATAAAAAGTTGTGGAGAGACATCTGTGTCAACAGATGTTTATATACAATAGGAGAAATAAAAAGTTGTGGAGAGACATCTGTGTCAACAACAGTTTTTATACAATAGGAGAAAAAGAAAGTTGTGGAGAGACATCTGTGTCAGCAGAAGTTTTTATACAACAAGAGAAATAGAAAGTTGTGGAGAGACATCAGTGTCAACAAAAGATTTTATACAATATGAGAAATAGAAAGTTGTAGAGAGACATCTATGTCAACAGCAGTTTTTCTACAATAGGAGAAAAAGAAAGTTGTGGAGAGACATCAGTGTCAACGTCAGAGTTTAAAAAAAATATGAGAAATAGACAGTTGTGGAGAGACATCTGTGTCAACAACAGTTTTTATACAATAGGAGAAATAGAAAGTTGTTGAGAGACATCTGTGTCAACATCAGAGTTTTTAAAGAATAGGAGAAATAGAAAGTTGTGAAGACATCTATGCCAACAGAAGTTTATATACAATAGGAGAAATAGAAAGTTGTAGAGAGACATCTGTGTCAACAGCAGTTTTTATACAAGAAGAGAAATAGAAAGTTGTGGAGAGACATCTGTGTCAACAACAGTTTTTAAAGAATAGGAGAAATAGAAAGTTGTGGAGAGGCATCTGTGTAAACATCAGTTTTTATACAATAAGAGAAATAGAAAGTTGTGGAGAGACATCTATGTCAACCACAGTTTTTCTACAATAAGAGAAATTATAAGTTGTTGAGAGACATCAATGTCAACAACATTTATTAAACAATAGGAGAAATAGAAAGTTGTGGAGAGACATCTGTGTCAACAGCAGAGTTTTTAAACAATAGGAGAAATAGAAAGTTGTGGAGAGACATCTGTGTCAACATCAGTGTTTTTAAACAATAGGAGAAATAGAAAGTTGTGGAGAGACATCTGTGTCAACATCAGAGTTGTTAAACAATAGGAGAAATAGAAAGTTGTGGAGAGACATCTGTGTCAACAACAGTTTTTATACAATAGGAGAAATAGAAAGTTGTGGAGAGACATCTGTATCAACATCAGAGTTGTTAATTAAACAATAGGAGAAATAGAAAGTTGTGGACAGACATCTGTGTCAACAGTAGAGTTGTTAAACAATAGGAGAAATAGAAAGTTATGGAGAGACATGTTCATCTGCTTTAGCAGGAATTAGTGATGACGAAAAAATACTTCTTTGGTGCAGCTTCCAACAGATACTATTGAGTTAACATTGCTGCAGCTAAAACACCACTGTTAAACCATCAGATTTGGATTGTGTACAAGACTGCTGTAAATTCTATAACTAGAGACCGCACAGTCTCAACATTAAGCTCATATCCAGCGTTCTTGCTCCTGCTTTACCACAACTGTGGTCCAGTAGCGGTATATGGATCAATAACTAGAAGAAAACAGCAATCACGTGATTACAATCGTTATTGATGTCTGTATTTTCTCTGTTCATTCTCTTCCACGGGCATTGTTATGCCATGTAATTCATCAGTATTGTCGGGCATGAACATTTCACTGGGGCATCTTATGTTTGTACTCGAGCGGAAATAACGAATCGTGATACCATGTGATTTGGAGTCTATAAAGGATGTGGATTTCCCTAACGGAGATCCGGGGATGAAGGAGATTAAGATTGTGGAGCTCAAATCTAATAAACACACAAGGCAACGAAACAAAACATTTAACATGGGATTATAGTATGCAATACAGTATGGTACAACAGAATACGTTCAACAATGTGGTTCAATACGATACAGGAGAACGTGATACAAAGCGATACACTAATGAAATATAATACAACGGTTTACGTTACGTGACGTTAAATACGTCATTAAACAATGAAGTATAATGAATTAAGCAAAACAATAGATACAGTACATAACATTACAACTGAAAGCAACACAATACAATACAAAAAAGTAAAATTAATACATTGTACAATACATTAAACAATATAACACATTAAATACAATACAGTACAAAATAAAACTGTGCAATACAATACAAATGTACACTATTATAGAGTACAGTTCAATACAACAGAATTTAACACAATACAAAACAATACAATACAATACATTACAATACAATCGCCAGTACTAACGCTTTCACCAGCGAACTATACACCTTGCTGTTCATGTAATAAAAGTGGTTCTCGTCTTGTGTTAAAAATGGTTTTCATCTTGTGATAAACATGGTTCTCGTCTTGTGATAAAAGTGGTTTTCATCTTGTGATGAGCGTAGTTCTTATCTTGTGATAAGCGAAGGTTTCATCTTGTAATAAAAGTTGTTCTCATCTTTTAATAAAAGTTGATCTCTTCTTGTAATAAAAGTTGTTCTCTTCTTGTAATAAAAATGATTCTCATCTTGTGATAACCGTAATCTCAGGTATACAATCTACCTGCACATTTTCAGATATCCTGGGGATGGAAAAATGTGAAAAATGTAATATTTGTGGGAAAGAAGACGTATTTCAACAACGTAAAACAACTTACAAAACAATTATTTATAATAATGCAGAATATGTAAACAATGTAAATGTGTTATAGTTCGCTTCAGATTTTTTGCCTCACTTCAAAAAACCACAGCTCAGCAACCATTTGTGCTACAGTGCTGATATGTTGCATGTAACCTACTGAATCTCATAACGTAATAGAAAAAATAAATTCATTGCAAACAAACTGCTGGTTTTTCTTGTGCGCTTGCTTACCAGGAGGATAAAAGTATGATTAAACTTGGGCACATTTGAATCAAAATTTAAGAGTATTTACCCCTTCCATATCACTTCAAGAATGATTTAAACATCTTCATTTGGGAATTTCCTTTATATGTTGGTGGGTAAAGGCACCGGTTTACACTATTGAATTGCAAATGTCAGATTTTTGTCAATATTTGCACATATGTGTAGCAAATTTCTCTTATATTCGGTGCGCAATTCTGGTTTTGCACTTACTGGATTAAAATTGTCAACTTTTTGTATCACGTCATTAGTATAACGTCACCAAAAATACAAAATCAAATTATTTACATAGGCGTGTTTTGTGAGTTGTGCCCTTAACAATGAGTTTAAAGTTGAAATTTGTTACTGAACAAAATATTACAAAGAAATTATATTTATATTTTTGTAGAGAGGCAAAACGAGGGAGTCTATATCACAGCATATCAAATCCTGAAAAGAGAACGATGCACGTGTTAGGTTTAAGTAAACGGTCGTTTCATAGATCAGTGAAAAATGTTCAATGTGAATGTTCAAGGAAAGAAAGAAGTCGAGGAAGAAAACATTTGTTAGACAGTTTTGACAGAGAACTTGTCCGCAGAGAGATTTGTAAAATGTTTGACTTAGGGGAAGAAGTTACCATAAGGAAACTTAAGATTTGGCTTAAAAAGAACACCAGTATTGATGTATCAAAAACTACACTATGGAGAAGTGTGCGGAGTTTAGGCTTCACTTTTAGAAAATATTCTTGTGGAAGAAACATCATTTGCGAGAAACCTCATTTAGTAGCTGCAAGAAGCAAATATTTACGTGAAGTTAGACAAATGCGTAATGAAGATTATGACATTGTGTACTTGGACGAAACATGGATTAATGCCCACCACACAAATGAAAAGAATGGCAGTCATTAGATGGGACTATTAAAAGGTATGTACCTAGCAGCAAAGGAAAGCGCCTTATAGTGGCACATGCTGGGAGCAAAAATAATGGCCTGGTGGAGAATGCTGAACTTGTTTTTATTGCAAAGTCAACTGATAACCAGGATTATCATTCAGAGATGAACAGTCATATGTTCAGAGATTGGATTAAAGACACTCTTTTGCCTTTATTAGATCGACCATCTTGTTTGATCATGGATAATGCATCTTACCATAACAAAGTGGCACAAGAAGATAAAGTTCCAACATCATCAAGCACTAAAGCTGAAATAAAGACATGGCTGACAAGGGAACAAATACCATTTAACGATATGTATCTCAAGCCTGAATTACTTTCACTTGTAAAACAGATACAACGGCCAAAGATATTTCAAATAGATAAATTAATTGAAGAACATGGTCATAGATGTTTGAGGCTGCCTCCATATCACTCACACCTAAATCCTATTGAATTAGTTTGGGCAAAGATCAAAGGGCAAGTAGCATCCGAAAATAAAACTTTCAAATTATCTGATGTTAAAGAGCTTACCAATGTTGCTATTTCAAACATAGACAAAGATTATTGGGCTAGTTGTGAAGACCATGTTATGGTTGAGGAAGATAAGTATTGGAGAAACGATGGTCTGTGGGTTATTCAACCAAAAATGGTAATACGTCTATTAGATTCGGCAGATTCTGAATAAAACTCATTTGTTTGAACTTACTGAAGTGACTTTGTTGGAGTTGGAAACTCTGGATACGGACCACTTCAGGAACTGTTTTTTTAGTGAGTTGACGATGTATTCTGTGTTCTTAAAATAAATAATTTCTATTCGGTGAATGTTCGGCCTATTTTGATTTGATTCAATATTAGTTGTATAATTAAAAGAGCCCAATCCAAATGGGTAGCATGTTGTGAAAAAGTGCAATTGTGGCGGTTTATTCCCCTATACACCTTCAGGCATGACAGGAACACTTACTTACTTACTCTCTTATTATAAAGTAATAATGTCCCTTATATAAAAATAAAAGTTACGCCTTTTCCTCTAAAAAGTGTAAAAGATCTTCATTTACCGTACATTCTGTTTTTTGTGTCAAAATAAATACAAATATGAAGGAGATCAAAGGAAGTTGCCGCTTTGAGGAAACGGTAACACATACGATAATTTAAATGATAAATTCGTTACGTCATTGAAAATCTAAGGTCGCATGCAAAAAATCATGGTATTCTATCAGACGGTTTTCGAGATATTACTGGAATTAGGGAGGCAAACAATCTGAAACAGACTATAATATAGTGTGCCTTCTTTTTATTAAGTTGTCAACATCATCATGTGTCATACCGGTTGGCGTGGGCTATCATGTCCTTCCACAATCTTCAATATACTGTGAATCGTATCAATTCTGTTGTTGACTGTTTTCCATGCCATGACACCAAGCAATCTAGCATTTTCTCTTTTTCTTCCGTGATTTCTCTTTCCCTGTATTTTTCCAGTTGTAACCAAGTATTTCAACTTTCCTCTGCCAGATGTAGTCTGATGTGCCAGAAAAATGTTTATTTCAGATTTTTTTAGGAGCTCCTATTTTGTGTTGGCCTCTTTGAGAATGTCCTCATTAGTGTTTTTTAGCTGTCCAGCGAACTTTCAACATTCTGCTGAGAAATCCCATCCCTGTAGCCTCTAATCGTCTTTCCATTTGTTTCCCTAATGTCCATCATTCGCTTCCAATACTATTTCCTTCTGCAATTCTATTTTGGCCTAAGCTATTCTGCTTTTTATTTCTGTGGTTCATCTTCCATCTCTCTCTCTCTCTCTGCGATCAGGACCCAATCAGAGTAGGATTCCAGCTCCTCACATGAACTCAGCTGTCAGGTTAGGTGTGTTACAAACAGAACATCACAATTAGAGTCTGAACCAGATCCGCTCTGATTGAACACCCGTTAAAAACGTTGCACTGTGTTCTGCGCCAGTGGCCCAGTGCATCCGATTTCAGCCAGCATTTTATTCAGGTTTGCTTTCCCTAGCCTTTGATTGTCCCCAATCTTCCTGCAAGGCAGCAGGTGATCTTTTCTGTAGGGGGATTCTGCCCTTAGATGGTCGGCCCTCCCAGGTTTACGAGCACCATCTGCCCGAGTCACTAGAGGTGACTAACACAGACATGCACACACAAAGATATGAGATGTGACAAACACATACATGCACATAGCGATACGAGGCATGAATAACACTGACATACATCAAGATATATGACACATGACTAACATAAACATACACATAAAGATATGAGATATGACTGACATAGACATGCACCCACAAAGAAATTACACATGTCTAACATGGACATACACACAAAGATATGAGATATGACCAACATAGATAGACACACACAATGATATGAGATGTGACTAGCATAGCCATGCAAACACAAGGATATGAGATGTGACATACACAGACATGCACACATAAAGATATGAGATATGACTAACATAAACATACACACAGAGATATGAGATATCACTAGCCCAAACACAAAGATATGACACATGACTAACACAGATTCACACTAAGATATGAGATATGACTAAACACATACACACACACTAAGATATGAGATATGACTAAACACATACACACTTAAAGATATGAGACATGATTAACACGGACACTCCAAGATATGAGATATGACTAACATGACACACACCAAGATATGAGCCATGGCCAGCACACACACACACACAAGCCAAGATATGAGCCTTGGCTAGCAATGAAACACACCAAGAAATGAACCATGTCCAGCACAGAAAGAAAATATCCAGTACACATTAAGGTATCCATATGCTTGGGTTTGTTGTAGTCGGCAGACTCTTCTTAACGTGGGAATCATCGACATACGAGACGCCGGTCCCCATGAACTGTTAACAGATATCGTCCAAACAGTTGTACGGAGATTTGAGAGTGCAGTCTGACCCGTAGAACGTTCCCTTGCATGAACAGATCCCGGTTGACTGTTCCTCATCAGTTTTGTTTTTCTTCGGTAGATTGTCTCCCTAATTTAACATGTTCCTACTACGTGAATGTGCCCTTAACCTTTGGTCATCCAGGATGGGATAAAGAAATAAATAGTCTGCTGTAAAGCTGACGATAAGAATGAAAAGGAAACATAATATTTAGGTAAAAAATGTATGGCTACAGATTTACATACGTAGATGACGAAAACAAACGAAAAGGAGGCCTGTTACACGTCGTGGCGTACTAGAAATGCGGTGTTAGTAATCAACCTTCGGCACATATTTGTTGAGGTAATGTGGTTAGTATTACGTCAGTGCTCAAATTAAGGTGGGGAACAACAAAAAATTAAAAGCTCGAAGATGTCGTGATGTCCCACCCCTTAGGTAAAGCTCTAACCATATCATTTTTATTTACATGTTTCTTGTGATCCTCTTTCAGGATGTACTTCCTTGATATGACACTGAAACTTCTGAGATTCATTGATGATGTTCTAAAAGGTAAAGGAGTTGACATTTAAAACATTTCAAATATGTTTATAAAGAGAATGAATTTACCAAAATACTGCACGATAGGGTCTGTTCTTCGACTTAGTCGACACTCATGGGCCTTAACGGCTCAGGTCAAAGGAAAAACAATAAAGGAAGAGAGCGATGCTTTCGGTAACTACAAGTGTAACTACAGGCGGTGTAACTAAAAGTAGTTTGACCTTGGAGTTCATGAAAATAATTAAAGTTATGACCTGGCTAGCAACACAACCTTTTACTCTCTATGTTTTCTGAGTTGCTCGATGAACATACTCAGGACAATCGAATGAGATTTGGGTTCCAAGATAATGGTTGGTGTCACTAAATAACCCAGGACTGACTGGATCTGTTTCATTTTCGTCTCTAGACTCTTGGGAGTGAAAGGAAATGAACGAGCTGACAGCCTGGCTGGAATGAGCTGACAGCCTGGCTGGAACGAGCTGACAGCCTGGCTGGTACTAGCTGAAAGCCTGGCTGGTACTAGCTGACAGCCTGGCTGGAACGAGCTGACAGGCTGGTACTAGCTGACAGCCTGGCTGGAACGAGCTGATAGCCTGACTGGAACGAGCTGACAGCCTGGCTGGAACGAGCTGACAGCCTGGCTGGTACTAGCTGACATCCTGACTGGTACTAGCTGACATCCTGACTGGTACTAGCTGACAGCCTGGCTGGTACTAGCTGACATCCTGACTGGTACTAGCTGACAGCCTGGCTGGTACTAGCTGACATCCTGACTGGTACTAGCTGACAGCCTGGCTGGTACTAGCTGACATCCTGACTGGTACTAGCTGACATCCTGACTGGTACTAGCTGACAGCCTGGCTGGTACTAGCTGACATCCTGACTGGTACTAGCTGACATCCTGACTGGTACTAGCTGACAGCCTGGCTGGTACTAGCTGACATCCTGACTGGTACTAGCTGACAGCCTGGCTGTAACGAGCTGACAGCCTGGCTGTAATGAGATGACAGCCTGACTGGAACGGCTGCCGAGGGGGAGCGGACGTTCAAGAGACCAAGTTCACATTCTGAATGCCCTCAGGGAGACAGAGTGAGCTAGTGATTCAAGCATAAATCAATAATCTATAACCATGTCCATACTGCACGAACATCAGGTTAAAACTGGAGATGCCAGAATGGAGCGCTATAAGGCAAGACACAGAAGAATAATAAACACAAAAACGGAGTAGTCATTCTCCACACACTGAGGGACATACTGGAGAGGAGATCTGATCACTTATGGACGTGTCCTATGTACAAAAAAGATTATCCGTCGACTAAAATAAACTAAATTAGACTCTTCAGAAAGCCATGGGTGGAGAAATAGAATAAATTCGTTTCCACAAATCTTACTTCATGTGACCTTCATTTTCGTAACCATACATTCTGTAAAAACTTGAAAATTCCAGTAAAATGGCTGAAAGAACATTGTTTAGTTTAGTCGACACGTCACCTTCACTGCACACCAGACAACAGTATAGAGCTGTAGTCACTTCACCTGCGCCTCTCTCATCGTTATATTACCGCCGCCACAAGCTGGTGATTGAAGATAGTTTCAGCTCAGATGCACGAATTCTGTAGCACCGATGAAGACCTTGACACGGAATATAAAACAAGGAAAATAAAACGTTGTGGTCACGTGTAACGAAATAATTACATAGAGAAAATAATTATGGAGGGCATAGTTCCAGCGAAACATGAGAGAGAAAAATGTGGTTGAAAAATATCGCAACCAATCAGGGATTGTCTGCTGTAGACGGCTACCATTTAGTGTAGGACAGAAAACACCAGAACAGCTGTCGAGAGAGCCAGATTTCATGACTGACAAGTGAGATGATAATGATGATGATGATGAGGATGATGATGATGATAATGACGATGGCAGTAAGACTCACGTGGAACAAACTTGAGAAACAGACTCAAGGTAGATAATCATGACAATCTTCATTGAGTATCTTATGTGCTGGTAGACGCGAAGACAATCGGTGTTTCACATTCTCTCCCTCAGACAAGATTTATATGTTCTATATAGTCAAATTGAACTGGACTACAAAGGACAAGAGGTAAGGTTCGATCCCAATCGACGGCTTCCGGGTTCACCCAGCCTTAAATGGGTACCGGATTTTTTTCTGGGAAAGTAAAGCGGCACGGGCGTAATACCGACCACATTACCCGAAAAATTCATGAGCTGAAGGTCTGTAAAAATTATGGTCACTAACACCATATTCCCTATACGCCACTTGGCGTGACGGGGGCTCTTTACTTTTCTTATATAGTCTAATCTCACTTTGCCCTGCTTGAAGTCAGATTTATTGCACGTACAGAAACGAGATTTTTATCTCTCGCTCTCGTCTCGGCTCCTCACTCCTGGAAATCCTGATAATATCTATCCATTCAGCCATATTTTTTATTTCTTTCTCTGAAAGGAAGTAATATTTTTTTATTATGTTTCGTGTGTGTGTGTGTCTGATGTCTAGTCAAGAGAGATATCCCATGTGTCAAAATGAAGCTTAGTCTATGTCTAAGAATGAAGAAACATGTGTTCTCTTTCCTGAAACAGACATTCCATGCTTCGCTTCAATCTAGTACTATGTATTTATCTCTCTCCTCTCTCTCTCTCTCTCACTCTCTCTCTCTCTCTCTCTCTCTCGCTCTCTCTCGCTCGCTTTCAAATTTTCTAATTCACTTTCTCAACTTCATTTACTCAATTTATTTCTTCTTTTTCATTCTTCTTTTCATTCGCTCTCATATTCTCTCAGTCTTAATCTGAATAAATACCTCTCACTTTCTCCCTCTTTTGCTCACACTATCTATCCCGCTCACTCTATTATTATATCTCGCGCTCACCTATTCTCTCTTTCTCGTGTTCATTCCCTCGCTCTCATTTAAACACTTTCTCTTTTTCGTTAATTTACTCTCTCATTCTCTCAAATACACGAACACTCTCTCATTCTCTCAAATACACGAACACTCTCTCATTCTCTCAAATACACGAACACACTCTCACTCTCTCAAATACACGAACACTCTCTCATTCTCTCAAATACACGAACATTCTCTCATTCTCTCAAATACACGAACACACTGTCTCATTCATTAATTTTCATTCTCCCACTCTTGTTTACATTTTAATTCACAAATATAGATAATTACTCTTTCGTTATTTTACACCTTGTCTATCTATCTATCTATCTATCTATCTATCTATCTATCTATCTATCTATATATATATCTATCTATCTATCTATCTATCTATCTATCTATCTATCTATCTATCTAACCTAACCTAACCTAACCTAACCTAACCTAACCTAACCTAACCTAACCTAACCTAACCTAACCTAACCTAACCTAACCTAACCTAACCTAACCTAACCTAACCTAACCTAACCTAACCTAACCTAACCTAACCTAACCTAACCTAACCTCACCTCACCTAACCTCACCTCACCTCACCTAACCCAACCCAACCCAACCCAACCCAACCCAACCCAACCCAACCCAACCCAACCCAACCTAACCTAACCTAACCTAACCTAATCTAATCTATCTATCTATCTATCTATCTATCTATCTATCTATCTAATCTATCTAATCTATCTAATCTATCTAATCTATCTAATCTATCTAGTCTATCTAGTCTATCTGTCTATCTGTCTATCTATCTATCTAATCTATCTAATCTATCTAATCTATCTAGTCTATCTGTCTATCTGTCTATCTGTCTATCTGTCTAATCTGTCTAATCTGTCTAATCTATCTAATCTATCTAATCTATCTAATCTATCTATCTATCTAATCTATCTAATCTATCTAATCTATCTAATCTATCTATCTATCTATCTATCTATCTATCTATCTATCTATCTATCCGTCCATCCGTCCGTCCGTCCGTCCGTCCGTCCGTCCATCCATCCATCCATCCATCCATCCATCCATCCATCCATCCATCCATCCATCCATCCATCTACCTATCGATCTCTTGCAAGCTCGAAGATTATCCAATTCTTTAATAAATGGAACGAATAGTTGCGCATTGTCTCAGGTAGTTTCACTAGGCAAGTAAAGTATGAAACAAGAAAATACTGTCACGAAACATTCCAGATGTCACAGTCCCTGTTTGCAGAGTTTGAAAAGATACATCTCCTAGTCTTATCATCATGTGCCATACCGGTTGGCGTAGGCGATCATGCCCTTCCACAATCTTCTATCTACAGTGCATAGTATCATTTCTATTGTTGACTGTTTTCCATGCCATGACACTAATCTATCCAGTTTTTTTTCTCTTTGTCGTCCGCGATCTCTCTTTCCTTTTATTTTGCCAGTTGTAACCAAGTATTCCAACTTTCCTCTTCTCATGATGTGCCCGAAAAACGTTGATTGCTTCTTTTTGATGTTTTTTAGGAGCTCCCTTTTTGTTTTGGCCTCTTTGAGAACTTCCTAATTTGTCTTTTTAGCTGTCCAGGGAACTTTCAACATTATTCTGAGAAATTCCATCTCTGTGACCTCTAATCGTCTTTTCATTTCTCCTGTTCTAGGGGCGTTAAAACATTCATTTATTTATATAATAAGGTGACGTGAGACAGCTACACAGTATGGATAAGTTTAAATGCCTCCTTTATGATTTGGTGATGTTGATGTTAATGCAGTCGATATGCAGTGTACAGATTAGATTTATATAGTATACCACCTATAGAAATGTTTGAAAGAATCAATTAACATTTTTAGGACACATCATGAGAAGAGGAAAGTTGGAATACTTGGTTACAACTGGCAAAATACAGGGAAAGAGAGATCGCAGACGACAATGACAAAAATACTGGATAGCTTGGTGTCATGGCATGGAAAACAGTCAACAATAGAACTGATACGATGCACGGTAGATAGAAGATTGTGGATGGACATGATCGCCTATGCTTACCGGTATGGTACATGATGGTGATGATATAAATGTTTAATTAATTAACGCCTGTTAAAAATATTTTTTGCATAATTCCGAATCAATTTAGATCAAATTGTGAGATTACAAATTATTAGACGTCCAGTTTTCTTTATGCTCTCTATCTTAATTCTTGACATGCATGTCTACGTTTATTACGTGGTAAAATGTATCTTCTCAATCAGCAATTTTAGATTATTTAGACACGGGAAAGATTAGATAGGATCAAAAAAGATGTGAATGTTAAAAAACAGGAGCATTACAGTAGCAACTAAAATACAAGGAGCGGATGGTCTTGTTCAGTGATTCTCAAATTACTCGTTATAGGTATAAACCAAGACATTTAAACACGTAAATAAATACTGAATTAATTGAGAGAAAAAGAAAACGTATTCAGCGTAAGTTTTTAGTCTGTATCTGGTCAATGTGGCTGATAGACGGCAGGAACCATTGAGGGGCTGTCTAAAGAATAAAACTAAATACAGGAGAAATGATTTTATCATCAGGACACCAGGAACCTTCACCTCCACAGTGAAGGGGTAGCTATAATGTTAACAAGGAATGCACAGAAGACACTAATAGAATGGGAAGCAGTAGTACCAAGACTAATGAGAGCAACATTTAAAACAACCAAAAACAAAATAAAATTACACATTATCCAGTGCTATGCACCAACCAACGATAAGGATGATTTAGTAAAAGATGATTTCTATAAACAGCTAAAATGTCAGATAGATGCAAGACGAGCCAAGGATATTATAATCTTGATGGGAGATCTAAATGCTAAATTAGGATCAGACAACAGAGGCTTTGAAGAGATTGTGGGAAAACATGGGCTTGGAGATATAAACGAGAATGGAGAGATATTTGTGAATTTCTGCGCCCTTAATCAAGTGAGCCCAGGAATGAACAATATTCCAACATAAAAGAATACACAAAGCTACATGGGTGTCACCAGATCATAGAACGGAAAATCAAATTGATCACACATGTATTAATACAAAATGTAAACGTATATAGAGGGGCAGATGTAGCATCTGATCATCATCATCTGATAACCAAACTTAAAATTAAACTAAAAAGGTATACTACAACGAATAAGGGTAGAAATTATTTCAATGTAGGGTTTCTTAAAGAACAAGGAATTAAAGATAAATTCGCAGTCACAAAATCAAACAAATACCAAGTCCTCCAACAACTAGAAAATACAATAAATATAGAAGATCATTGGAAACAGGTAAAAGAAAACAGGTGAAAGAGACATGCGAAGAAACACTGGGAAAAGAGAACGTCAGAATAAGGCATGGATGACAGGGGAAACTTTTGATAAAATTAAAGAAAGAAGGAACAAGAAAGCAGACATAAATAAAAACAAAACGAGAAGTAATAAAGTCAAGACACAGGAAGCTTACACAGAGGTGAACAAAGAAGTGAGATGATGCATTAAAAGGGATAAGAGGAAATATATAGATGAACTAGCTAAAGAGGCAGAAGAAGCAGCAAATAAAGGGAATATGAAAGAACTGTACAACAGCACAAAGAAATTAAGTGGAAAATACAAACAGATTAATGCCTTTATTAAAGATAAGAAATGAAATCTGCTTAGTAATATAAGGAAACAAATGGAGAGATGGAAAGAGCACTTTGAAGAACTTTTGGACAGACCCGGCTCAAATAATCCTCCAGATATACTACCATCAGAAGAAGAGTTACACGTTAACTATGGAAAACCAAGCAAAGAAGAAATTATGAAAGCCATCAAATTATTTAAAAATGGTAAAACCACAGGACCAGATGAAAATCCTTCGGAAACCATCAAAGCAGATATTAACACCTCTACCAAGATGTTACATAATCTATTAGATAAAATTTGGGAGAGGGAAGAAATACCTAAGGACTGCAAAAAGGTTATATGATCAAACTACCAAAGAAAGAAAGTTTACAGGAGTGCACACATTATAGGGGAATTATGCTACTATCAGTGCCAGGAAAAATATTAGGCAGAATCATTCTGGAGAGACTAAAAGAGGCCATAGAGAAACATTTGAGAGAGGAACAAGCAGGTTTTAGGAAGAACAGAACATGTGCTGATCAAATAACTACTCAACGTATAATAGTTGAACAAAGTTTAGAACTAAAATCCCCACTTTATATTGGATTCATAGATTACGAAAAGGTATTTGATAGTTTAGACAGAAGAATGCTTTGGAAGTTGCCGAGTCATTACAGAATCCCCATAAAGTTTATTAACTTGATAAAAACAATGTATGAAGTAATGAAATGTAGTGTGGTGCATAAAGGACAGCTTACAGAAGCATTTTAAATAAGAACAGGAGTAAGGCAGGGATGCCTTCTGTCTCCATTTCTCTTTCTACTGGCCATAGATTGGATTATGAAAATAACTCAAAACAACAGAAATGGGATCCAGTGGTTACTGACCAAACAACTTGATGATTTAGACTTTGCTGATGACATAGCTCTCCTATCACACAGCCATCAATAGATGCAGGATAGAATGAACATACTTGATGAGAGATCACAACAGGCTAGGACTGAAGATTAATAGAGATAAGATCAACATTATGAGAATTAATACAGTTGACAATAACCAAATAAAACTAGGAGAAATACCTCTACTAGACGTACAATCTTACATATATCTTGGCAGTAATATAGATAAAGAGGTAAGAACAGAAAATGATACCAAAATAAGGATATCAAAAGCAAGAGGAGCTTTCATTGCACTGGGAAAGATATGGAAATCCAAAGAAATTAGGTTAAATACAAAAATAAAAATTTTCAACTCAAATGTTAAGGCGGTCCTATTATATGGCTGTGAAACATGGAGAACAAAGAAATTGACAATCACGAAGATACAGACTTTCATTAATGGATGTTTACGCAGGATAAAAGGATAGTACAACAACAACTTAAATGGTTTGCCACCTGGTCAGAATGAATCCTTACCAATCACATCAAGGGCGTTCTTCTCGAGAATGCATGGAAAAAGACCAAGAGGAAGACCCAGAAGAAGATGGATAGATGCAGTGACAGAGACATGTAACAACAAAGGAAAATCACTAATTCAGACAGTCCGAGCAGCGCAAGAACGACAAATGATATAACCACGACACCTTTTCGGTATCAGTGAGAAAGAGAAAAGAAGAAGATGGATAGATGCAGTGACAGAGACATGTAACAACAAAGGAAAATCACTAATTCAGACAGTTTGAGCATCTCAAGAACGACAAATGATATAAACCACGACATCTTTTAGGTATCAGTGAGAAAGAGAAAAGAAGATCTTCAAGACTTGTAGATAAGATAATAAAACGTGATCTAGTTGTTGTATAAATACTTGTGAGTTGTCCATTATTTCAGTGTGATATATGATGTGTTTAGAGTTTTCCTCTCATGTGATATCTCACTTCATGGATCACGTCTTGTTTTCAAAATATGCAATGAAGAATAATGCAGTCCTTATTATTGCTCAAATACAAGTACAATATCACCAGAAGGGTAGTGTCACAGATACTAATGAACTGCTGTAAAAGATTATAATAAGAAGACAGCGTACCAATAACAACAGAAGAGGAAGGCGGTGTCAATAAAAATAAAAAGATTAATAAGACGAAATAAAGTTCACATTAAAATGAAGAAGTGCCAACAAGAATGGTGGTGATTCAGTGGGAAGAGAAAAGTGCAAATACAAAAGAAAGAGTGACATTAAAGAGTGATTTTAAATGTCAGAATGTTATACAACTACAATGTGTTGACATTATGGAAGAGGTGTGTCAATAAGACCGGTATAGAGTTAAAACAAAAATGGTCATTGTAAGTGTCTAACTGTTCAGGGTACTGGTACTCTAGACTCAACCCTGACGTCATCACGATGTTAAGAAACTAATTAATAAAAAGAAGAATGAATTTAATTAGAAGCAAATCGAACTCCACACAGAAAAGACAGATTTCACCTTCTACTCATGGATATTATAATGTCTAATAATAATAAAGATATGAAACAAACAGGCTAAATATTGTGCAACTCGGTACTCTTTCTACGCAACAATAACAGAGGAACAACAAGACCTTAAAAAACTAATTCAAAAATTGTAAAAGTTACACTAACTTAATGTCGACATAAAGGAAGGTTCTGTCTTCTTCTGATGCTGCCTTTACCTGGAAGATTATTTTTATTCTTCTCTTCGTACAGAAATTGTGGATTGTTTAAAGATAACAAATAATAGTTAGTTTAAAAACAGATCAATGTTAAAACAGACAATAGGAATTCGAGGAAAAAAACCATTAAAAGCACGTTAAGGGGTGTAAATACGCTGTGTTGTAGTTTGAAACAACCTGTGGTATTTGCACCTTTCGGCATAACAGCATAGACTTCAGCAGGTCAATTTTGTGAAGGGAAGGGAGTGGGACGCATATCGGGTTGCCGTTACTCTTCCATCGTTTGACCAGAGAGAGAGAGAGAGAGAGAGAGAGAGAGAGAGAGTTAATCCAGTACCAAAGTGAGGTAGAGTAGGATCTTTACCAGCTTCCGTTCTCTCATCCTGATGCATAATTTTTAAGACAAGAAGGAGGGGTGAGAGGCTCGATGGTCTGGAGATGTTAGTCTCTGGACATGATTGTCTCGGGCTCAAATCCCACCATGGGCCGTGGGAATATTTCAAAACTGAATTCGGAGTTTATTCATGGGGTTACCTTGTTTTTTTGTGTAGAGATGATCCGAGGTCTAGCTATCTCGTTTCTGGGTAGAAATGATCCGATGTCTAGCTATCTCGTTTCTGTGTAGAAATGATCCGATGTCTAGCTATCTCGTTTCTTGGTAGAGATGATCCGAGGTCTAGCTATCTCGTTTCTGTGTAGAAATGATCCGAGGTCTAGCTATCTCGTTTCTGTGTAGAAATGATCCGATGTCTAGCTATCTCGTTTCTGTGTAGAAATGATCCGATGTCTAGCTATCTCGTTTCTTGGTAGAGATGATCCGAGGTCTAACCATCTCGTTTCTGGGTAGAGATGATCCGAGGTCTAGCCATCTCGTTTCTGGGTAGAGATGATCCGAGGTCTAGTCATCTCGTTTCTCGGTAGAGATGATCCGAGGTCTAACCATCTCGTTTCTGGGTAGAGATGATCCGATGTCTAGCTATCTCGTTTCTTGGTAGAGATGATCCGAGGTCTAACCATCTCGTTTCTGGGTAGAGATGATCCGAGGTCTAGCCATCTCGTTTCTGGGTAGAGATAATCCGATGTCTAGTCATCTCGTTTCTCGGTAGAGATGATCCGAGGTCTAACCATCTCGTTTCTGGGTAGAGATGATCCGATGTCTAGCTATCTCGTTTCTGAGTAGAGAGTATCCGATGTCTAGCTTTCTCGTTTCTGGGTAGAGATGATCCTATGTCTAGCTATCTCGTTTCTGGGTAGAGATGATCCGATGTCTAGCTATCTCGTTTCTGGGTAGAGATGATCCGATGTCTAGCTATCTCGTTTCTGGGTAGAGATGATCCGATGTCTAGCTATATCGTTTCTGGGTAGAGATGATCCAAGGTCTAGCTATCTCGTTTCTGGGTAGAGATGATTCAAAGACTAGCCATCTCATTTCCGAGGTCTAGACATCTAAAATACGAAAATAGAAGGTGCAGTGTACATTAATGCACGTTAAGAACCTTTGACAGTTAAAAGTCGAAAAGAGCGGACCAAAAAAGGCCGGGCAAAAGTTGTTAAGCAAACTTGTCAATGCCGTAGTGTAGGGACTAAATGTGTCGCAGCTGTGCCGTAAACTAGCGACACAGCGCATTCACACCGCATGAACATTGGGACATACAATAGCATTCAATGTACTTGAACATTGGAACATACAATAGCATTCAATGTACTTGAACATTGGAACATACAATAGCATTCAATGTACCTGAACATTGGGACACACAATAGCATTCAATGTACCTGAACATTCGGACACACAATAGCATTCAATGTACTTGAACATTGGGACACACAATAGCATTCAATGTACATAAACATTGGGACACACAATAGCATTCAATGTACCTGAACATTGGGACATACAATAGCATTCAATGTACCTGAATATTGGGACACACAATAGCATTCAATGTACCTGAACATTGGGACACACAATAGCATTCAATGTACTTGAACATTGGGACACTCAATAGCATTCAATGTGCTTGAACACTGGGACATACAATATCATTAAATGTACATGAACACTGGGACATACAATAGCATTAAATGTACTTGAACATTGGGACATACAATAGTATTCAATGTACTTGAACATTGGGACAAACAATAGCATTCAATGTACTTGAACATTGGGACACACAATAGCATTCAATGTACTTGAACATTGGGACACACAATAGCATTCAATGTACATAAACATTGGGACACACAATAGCATTCAATGGACCTGAACATTGGGACACACAATAGCATTCAATGTACCTGAACATTGGGACACACAATAGCATTCAATGTACTTGAACATTGGAACATACAATAGCATTCAATGTACTTGAACATTGGGACACACAATAGCATTCAATGTACTTGAACATTGGGACACACAATAGCATTCAATGTGCTTGAACACTGGGACATACAATAGCATTAAATGTACATGAACACTGGGACATACAATAGCATTAAATGTACTTGAACATTGGGACATACAATAGCATTCAATGTACTTGAACATTGGGACATACAATAGCATTCAATGTACTTGAACACTGGGACATACAATAGCATTCAATGTACCTGAACACTGGGACATACTATAGCATTCAATGTACTTGAACAGCGGGACACACAATAGCATTCAATGTACTTGAACACTGGGACACACAATAGCATTAAATGTACATGAACACTGGGACACACAATAGCATTCAATGTGCTTGAACACTGGGACATACAATAGCATTCAATGTACTTGAACATTGGGACACATAGTAGCATTCAATGCACTTGAATATTGTGACACACAATAGCATTCAATGTGCTTGAACACTGGGATACACAATAGCATTCAATGTGCTTGAACATTGGGACACACAGTAGCATTCAATGCACTTGAATATTGGGACACACAATAGCATTCAATGTACCTGAACATTGGGACACACAATAGCATTCAATGTGCTTGAACACTGGGACACACAATAGCATTCAATGTGCTTGAACATTGGGACACACAGTAGCATTCAATGCACTTGAATATTGGGACACACAATAGCATTCAATGTACTTGAACACTGGGCACACCAAGAAAGATCCACAACCATCTATAGTTATAAGGCCTGCGGGCTGAGAGCAAGCGTCCAAAGTTTGTGACGTTTTCAGCTTTGCGAGCAGGAACAGTAAAATGACGTCAGTCATCTACATAGCTCGAAAAGCTGATGACGTTACAAACTTTGGTGACTACGAGATTTCTCTCTCTACCAGCAGGAGTTAGTAACACTAAAGCTGAATGTGGAAGAGCGAGGAAAATACTATTATTGCTATTTTTGTTGTTGCCTTATCCTGTGATCGACCAATACTGTGTTTTATCATCATCAAGTCTATGAGCTCCTATATGAATATCACATTGTGTTTTATGACTGTATCTTCTTCTGCTTATCCATTGATCATTCCGATAATGCTTGTTTGTTCTGCTGTTCACAGAGAAGACTAGTTACGATACAATTATAGCACCTGGTTTGTGCTCAGCCTTCGAAGTCTCCTCACTTAGTATCACCCATCATCATCATCATTGAGTGCCGTCGCCACATCGAAGGTTGGCTACCTTGGATCACCATTCCACTTTGTCTCTTGCTTTGATCGAACATATTGTCATAGGCTGACTTGTCCATCTTTTGATGTTACTTGTCCATGTTAGTCTTGGTCTGCCTCTGCCTCTTTTACTTTGTATTTTCCCTTCCAATATTACTTTTATTAGGCTGTTGCGTCTTTTAACATGCCCCAAAAATTTCATTTGTCGAGTTCTAATTGTGTTTAGTAGTCCTCTTTTCATTTTTAGTTGTTTTAAAGCTTCATCGTTTGTTTTATTTTCTTTCCATCCAATTCTACCTATTCTTCTATAGATCCACATTTCAAAGGCTTCCATTTTCTATTCTATTTTCTTTCTTGTCTAATTTCCATGTTTCTACACCATACAGGAATATTGAGAAGATGTAACATTGTGCTATTCTTAGTATTAGCCCTGGTGTTATTTGTTTTGATGTTAGTATATTTACATTTTATTTTCTCATAGCTAAAAAGACTAATGATGAAGTTCTCAAAGAGGCCAACACAAAAAGGCAGCTTCTAAAAACATCAGAAAGAAGCAATCAACATTTTTCGGACACATCATGAGAAGAGGAAAGTTAGAATACTTGGTTACAACTGGCAAAATAAAAGGAAAGAGAGATCGCGGACGACAAAGAGAGAAAATACTGGATAGCTTGATGTCATGGCATGGAAAGCAGTCAACAACAGAACTGATACGATGCACTGCAGATATAAGATTGTGGAAGGACATGATCGCCTACGCCAAACAGTATGGTACATGATGATGATGATATTTTTCATGGCATTAAAATTACTTTTTGCCATACCTATTCTTTTGTTTATTTCAGTTGTACATTTTTCATCCCTGATTTTAGTATGTCCAATGTAGTTGTAGCTCTGGACTGTCTCTAGATGTATTCTTTCAACTTTGATATTTAACTGTAGGTCTTGAGAGTTTCCTTTGTTTATGATCATAGTTTTAGTCTTTTTGATATTCATATCTAGTCCATATTTTTGGCTTGTCGTGTTTATTACATTAAGTAATTGTTGTAAATCTTTAGGATTTTCTGCTAGAAGTACAGTATCATCAGCATATCTTATGTTATTGATTATCTTTCCTTACCTTCCTCACTTAGCAATAAGAGAAGAAACTCTGTTTCCGGAACCACAACTTGGAGGTATTAAAGAATCTTTGTCAGTTATGGTTCACTGGCCTTCACATACTAGTCGGTCAGCTTTAAGTCGCCAACTGTTTTCACTCTGTGCTTTGCACATCTCATTATACAAGTTTACTTTTTGAAAATTCTGAAGAAATCCACATATTTACCAATTAAGACTTGGGAATTAAGGGACGTAATCGTTTAAATTGTTCAAGATTGTAATTTATTTATTAACTACCCTTAAAATTTTTTTCGAAATATGTGGAAGGCAGCATGAGCTAGCCCTAACAACCTCGACCATGATCAATCAGTTCGGACATCATGTAACATTATAACTCAATAGATGTTCTACTTAGGTGTTATACTTATTTATGTCACATGTTATATTATATCCTTACTTGGGGGAACTGGTTGGTCTTGAGGCAAGATGTCGGCCTCGAGACAGAGAGGTTGTGGGTTCAAATCCCGCCTGCACCAGTTGGCAACCACCCCTGGTCTCAGCAGCGAGTCCCGGCTTGAAACGTCAATTACTCATGGACGTAACAAATATGAGTACCTCCGAAAACGGAGTTATCTGCTTGTGCGGCGAGGGACCCCTGTGCACACGGCTGCCAGGGAAAAATGGATTAACACGCAAATTCAGTTCCTAGTTTCAAGGGACTTCGTCAGAGGTAAAAGCTGGCGAACGCAAAAAAAAAAAAAAAAAAAAAATATGTATATCCTGACTTATGCATGCGGGATCTTGAAAACAACAAAAGAAATTGAAAATAAACTGGATGCATTTGAAAACAAATGCTTGAAGAAAATACTTCGGATACCATGGATTTAGTTTAGCACTAGTGCAGAAATAAGAGAAATGACAAAGAATAAAAAAAATATCAACTATAATGAAGATCAGAAGGTGGTCATATACTGGTCATGTAATAAGGAGAGACAATACAAGAAATTCAAAATAAGTCGTGGAATGGGAACCAGGGGGTAAAAGAAAAAGAGGCCGACATCATCATTATCATCATCAAGTTATTGAGTTATTTGCGGGCCATCATCATTGCATTCCTAACATATCCATGGGTGCTCAGATCCCCTCCTCAGCACGTGCCGCAGTGTCCAGCGACTGACGACTCCATTTCTGTGTTGGATGATAAGTCTTCTTACACGCTCACTAAGTTTCACATTTCTGGCTGTGCCATCTTAACTCCCATCTATTTCATCCGAAAGAGTGGCGTGGATTTGTGGTTGTTGAAGTCCTGTGCTCTTCCCATACCTCGGAGAACATTGATGATGTCCGCCCAATCCATTAGTTGACCGTCCTCAACTATAACGCAGCTAGCCAACCTGTCCGCTCTTTTATTTCCCCGCACCATCATCATCAAGTACCATGCTGCTGGAGTAGGCGATCATGTCTCTCCACAACTTTCGATCTCGACAGTTATTTATCATTTATGTTGTTGACCTTCTGCTAAGCCATTCTCTTGAGCTGTCTGGTATCTTTTCTCTTTGCTTCCCTCTATCTCTTCGTCCATCAATTTTTCCAGTTTACAATATATTCCAGCTGTTCCATTCTCATTACATGGCGATAAATTATGATTGTTTCTTCCTAATATTGGAAATTAGCTCTCTTTTTGCTTTGGCCTCATTCAGAACGTAATCCCAAATACCCCCTATTCCCTAACATCATCCTAATACCAAGCATCCTCCTAATCTCAAACATCCTCCAAATACCAAACATCCTCCTAATCTCAAGCATTCTCCTAATACCAAACATCCTCCTAATACCAAACATCCTCCTAATCTCAAGCATTCTCCTAATACCAAACATTCTCCTAATCTCAAGCATTCTCCTAATACCAAACATTCCCCTAATACTAAGCATCCTCCTAATACCAAACATTCTCCTAATACCAAACATCCTCCTAATCTCAAGCATTCTCCTAATACCAAACATCCTCCTAATACCAAACATCCTCCTAATACCAAACATCCTCCTAATCTCAAGCATTCTCCTAATCTCAAGCATTCTCCTAATACCAAACATCCTCCTAATACCAAAGAACCTCCTAATCTCAAGCATTCTCCTAATACCAAACATCCTCCTAATACCAAACATCCCCCTAATACTAAGCATCCTCCTAATACCAAACATCCTCCTAATACCAAACATCCTCCTAATCTCAAGCATTCTCCTAATCTCAAGCATTCTCCTAATACCAAACATCCTCCTAATACCAAACATCCTCCTAATCTCAAGCATTCTCCTAATACCAAACATCCTCCTAATGCCAAACATCCTCCTAATACCAAACATCCTCCTAATGCCAAACATCTTCCTAATGCCAAACATCCTCCTAATACCAAACATCCTCCTAATGCCAAACATCCTCCTAATACCAAACATCCTCCTAATGCCAAACATCCTCCTAATGCCAAACATCCTCCTAATACCAAACATCCTCCTAATACCAAACATCCTCCTAATGCCAAACATCCTCCTAATACCAAACATCCTCCTAATGCCAAACATCCTCCTAATACCAAACATCCTCCTAATGCCAAGCATCCTCCTATTATCAAGCATCCTCCTAATCCCGAGCATTGTTCTAATCCCAAAAATACAGGGAAAGAGATATCGCGGACGATAAAGAGAGAAGATACAAGATAGCTTATTGCCATGGCATGGAAAACAGTCAACAGCCGAATTGATACGATGCACTGTGGATAGGAGATTGTGGAAAGGCATGATCGTCTACGCCAACCGTCTGGCACAACCAATGATGATTAATCAGTAAATGCTACACGAATGTATAATTATAAGATTTAATGAAATAATCAGTGTACGTCTAGCACGGATTAATCGAAATTACATTATTTCTGTGGGGGGCATTTGGATCAATTTGTAATTCTAACAGACTCCTAAAAGGAATTGTATACGGAAAAAAGGATACGTTTTTATATTTGGTAGTTGAGGTTATATACTTTCTGTACTCTCAGACTCTCGTTTTATTTATACTCTCTTGAATTCGAAATCATATATATATAAATACAAGCAAAACGTATTTTTTCATCATTATGTGCCATACAATTTGACGTAAGCAATCATGACTTTTCATAAACTGGACTACAAAGGACAAGAGCGGGTTCGATCGTGATCGACCACTTTCGGGTTCACCCAGCCTTAAATGGGTACCGAATTTTTTTCTGGGAAAGTAAAGCGGCACGGGCGTAATACCGACCACATTACCCAAAAACCATGTGTCGAAGTCTGGAAAAATAATGGTCACTAACACCATATTCCCTATACGCCACTTGGCGTGACGGGGCACTTTTCTTTTTTTTTCTTATTCATGACTTTCTACAATTTCTTTCCCTTCAGTGCATCGTATCAATTCTGTTGTTGACTATGCCACGACAACAAGCTATCTAATATTCTGCTCTTTGCCGTCCGCGATGTCTCTTTCCTTGTATTTTGCCAGCTGTAACCAAGAATTCCAAATTTCCGCTTCTTATGATGCGCCCGAAAAATACTGATTGTTCCGTTCTTGTTTTTTTTTTATGAGCTCTCTTTTTGAGCTTACCCATTTCATTAAACATTAAAATGCACAACTACAAGCTTTGATAATGAAAGTCATAACAGAGGTTACTGCAACAGTGCAAGAAAATATTTACTGGCAGAAACAAGCTGTACGAAGCGTACAAAAATAGCATGAGCAATATCATTAGGACTTCAAAGAAATAGGAAAGCGATAAGCCGTCATGAAAGCTGCATGTTTAGAACACGATGACAGAGAAAAGACATTTGTCAGATTTAGAGCTGCGACTGAGGTCGGCAATAACAGGAAATATGAATCAAGTTTCTTAAGAAGTTCATCAATCAAAATGATGAAGAGGGAAGGCTAGCATAAGAGGGATGGGATTTTGTAGGCTAAACTTGTCCAAGCTGTGGAGAGTGGTGGTTGATGCCTTACTTTCTAATGAGAGTACGGGAACATTACATATAACTGTATCATGCAACTTGGTATAGAGAAATGTTTTCTTCGTTATTGCAGAGGAACAGAAGTGAAATTAATAGAAAATTAGAGGAGAGGAAGATGAAGATGGAGAAATGTAGAGGGAGTGAGAAAAGTAGAGAAAAAAATTGTAAGAGGATGAAATAGAACTGAAGGAGTGTAAATGGAGGGAATGAAGAATTAGACAAAAGTGTGAATAAGACAGAGGAGGAAGAGAGCGAAAGTGAGTGATTGAATAGAAAATATTAAAGCAGCAATAAGAGAAAGAGAAAGCATGACGGATATTTATGTAGGGAGAAAAATAGAAACAGTGTTGCAAGGTGAGTCATGGTGAAAGAGAAGGGTCGCGATCCAGAGAAAGAGATAAATAGAACAATGTAAGTACAGACTTCATTATTCAGAAAGTGAATCTCACTTGGAAGTGACCTGAGTTTTAGTCTGAAAAAGGTCATTCTCTTAAATACGACACGTTAACTTGCGTCAGTGAACTGGTTTGTACTTGCAACCAATACCTTATTTAGGATCAGACACCCATTACGATCACCATAAACTATGGCGTGTCGTGTGAGAACGAACTTTCATTTACTTTTCTTTCATTCATTAATGAATGAGTAAACTATAAAGCAAGTTTATTCTTTCAACGATTGTTCAGTACTTTTTTTTTCTTTTTTTTCAATGTTATATTCTTGTCCACATATATCGGCAACCCTCATTTTCATCCTTCTCACATACTCTCTCTCTCTCTTTCTCGATTTCTCTCTACCTATCATTCCATCCCTCTCGTTCTTCTTATTCTTGTCACAGTTCTCACCCTCCCCCCTCTCATCTCCCATTTTTCTCACTTCCATGTCGCACATGCTCACCACTCTGTCCATCTCTTTCTTCCTCCCACATATTTATCAACATTTTAGTGTTTTTTTTTCTTAAAATCTCCTCTTAGTGATTTCATACATTGATGTCGGTTACAGAAATACATGGAGAACACAAAAACACTCATTGACTTCCAACAGATATAGAATGTAACTTTATCGGAATATTCTAACATATTGTGGCTGGAGCTGCATCAACTCATTAAGTTTCATGTGGCAGAAGATGGTATCACACACACTCGATGTGTACTGCGCCGGTCATTTGACAAACATCGACGCGACAATCTAGCTCAGACTAGACTCTCTGCAGCATTTTCTGCGTGATCAGGTTTACAGCTTTAGTAAAGCGTTCCTGCAGATTATTCAGGGTTGCGGTTGTAGGTAAAAAAAAAAGTAAAGAGCCCCCGTCACGCCAAGTGGCGTATAGGGAATATGGTGTTAATGACCATAAATATTCCAGACCTTCAGCACATGATTTTTGGTGTAATGCTGTCGGTATTATGCCCGTGCCGCTTTACTTTCCCAGAAAAAATCCGGTACCCATTTAAGGCTGGGTGAACCCGAAAACCGTCGGTTGGGATCGAACCCTACCTCTTGTCCTTTGTAGTCCAGTTCACTAACCACTGAACTATCGCGGCTCCCTGTTGCGGTCGTAGGGGTAAGTAGTAAATACACTCTGTACTTCAGGTACACCAACAGAGAAAAGTCATAGTTCGGTCCGGTGATCTCAGGGGTCACCTTCAGAACGTTTGATCGTTTTGTCCAGCATCTTTTTGGAAGGTGTTCTTGGAGAAATTTGCAGACAGCGAAATATCAATGTGACGGTGCCTTGCAAAAAAAAAAAAAAGGCAGATGCCACCATCAGCTCTAGGCGTGTAATCAAGAAGTTCCTTACCATTTCCAGGTAAATCAAGGAGTGTTTTTGTGCTCACCATGTATGCTTCACTGAGGTTCACAGACTCTCCTAAAACTAAACAGTTTCACCTTCAGAGCCGTCAAAGAACAAGATTGGTCTCCTACTGAGTGGGTCTGGGTAGTTTAGAACTAAGACGATGGCCACCGGACAGGAAGGTTTGGGTAGTCTAGAACTAAGACAATGGCCACCAGACCTGAAGGTCTGGGTAGTCTAGAACTAAGACGATGGCCACCGGACAGGAAGGTTTGGGTAGTCTAGAACTAAGACAATGGCCACCAGACCTGAAGGTCTGGGTAGTCTAGAACTTAGACGATGGCCACCGGACAGGAAGGTTTGGGTAGTCTAGAACTAAGACAATGGCCACCAGACCTGAAGGTCTGGGTAGTCTAGAACTAAGACAATGGCCACCAGACCTGAAGGTCTGGGTAGTCTAGAACTAAGACGATGGCCACCGGACAGGAAGGTTTGGGTAGTCTAGAACTAAGACAATGGCCACCAGACCTGAAGGTCTGGGTAGTCTAGAACTTAGACGATGGCCACCGGACAGGAAGGTTTGGGTAGTCTAGAACTAAGACAATGGCCACCAGACCTGAAGGTCTGGGTAGTCTAGAACTAAGACAATGGCCACCGGACAGGAAGGTTTGGGTAGTCTAGAACTAAGACAATGGCCACCGGACCTGAAGGTCTGGGCAGTCTAGAACTAAGACGATGGCCACCGGACCGGAAGGTCTGGGTAGTCTAGAACTAAGACAATGGCCACCGGACAGGAAGGTTTGGGTAGTCTAGAACTAAGACAATGGCCACCGGACCTGAAGGTCTGGGCAGTCTAGAACTAAGACGATGGCCACCGGACAGGAAGGTTTGGGTAGTCTATAACTAAGACGATGGCCACCGGACCGGAAGGTCTGGGTAGTCTAGAACTAAGACAATGGCCACCGGACAGGAAGGTTTGGGTAGTCTAGAACTAAGACAATGGCCACCGGACCTGAAGGTCTAGGCAGTCTAGAACTAAGACGATGGCCACCGGACAGGAAGGTTTGGGTAGTCTAGAACTAAGACAATGGCCACCGGACCTGAAGGTCTGGGTAGTCTAGAACTAAGACGATGGTCACCGGAATGGAAGGTCCCAGGTTCGATTCCCACCACAGACGATGAAAATATTTTTTTTAATCGAATCTGTGGGTTCCTAGTCGCTTTACCTTCCCCTGGTCTTTTGGTAGTGAAATCCTATGTTTAGCTTTCTTAGAAAAAGGAGAAAAACAAGAGGCCTCGCGTGCATTCGAGCACGTTAAAAAAAACCATTCCTGATAGTTTACAATTGAAATGAGTAGGCCAAAAATGACCTGGGCAAAAAATGGTAATTAAATGTACCAATACCGAAGACCATAGGATGGCGTTGGATAGGACAAACACCGCGGAAGCCAAGTGAGAGTATTACACAACCGGCCCTCTTTGGAATCCTCAGGAGAAAAGATATAGAGAAAGACCAAAGAATTCTAGGAGAAGACGGATAGAAGCAGAGATTTGTTGCAGAAGCTACTGAGTTAAGTGCTCTGTGCACACCGTGAGCTGTGTGTCTCATCCGTTTTGATCATGTTACGATATTCCAATTGTTTATGATGAATGATGATATCGTATGACAGGGAACAGTTGGCTGTGTTCACTTTCTCCGCGGTTTCGCCTTATGTCTTTTGGCGTGTGCTGAGACTGCTACGATGGGGACTACAGTTACCTTTCTTTGTTTGGGAGATGAGATATTAATTCGGATGATTACACTGACACGGGCGGTTGAGCAATTATGGATTTTAATTCGTTTGCAGTGATACCGGGGCCTTCCATAACCAAAGAACCAAAGCAGAGATGAAGATGATGGGGAAGACATGGAAGGATTTTAAAAGAATGGCAAGAAACAGAACTGCTTGGAAAGTGTTTGTTGAAGACCTATGCTCCACAGGGAGCTGAAAGGTAGAAGAAGCAGAAGAAGATACCGAAGACGGATGTGTCGGACCGAAAGGCGCAGATATCGGGACTTTGCCGTAAACTAGAGATACAACGCCTTAACGTCCACTTAACAGGTGTCTGCTAAGGCTAAGAGGTCTTGTACTAAAGTGTACAGGTTGTAAACACGAAGAATATCTTCTGCTAAGATTGACCACACCTTAAGATAGCAGGTGATAGAACTGGCACAAATCGGTCCCGATTAGATGCAAACAGGCTCAAGGCCACTGAAAAAGTTGTATTCTTTGTTGTTTTCTAACGGGACTGAAATAAAACCTCAGACTTGAAAAACTCCTGGTGACTGTACTGGGCATGCGGCCTGTATTCTCCAGTTCTATAGTTCCCACCGGCAGATCTTAGAAAATATATTAACTGGGTAAAGATAGCAAATGATAAACCGTGTCTTAGTAAGTAAGATGTGATAATTAGAATGTGTCGGGTCTTATTAAACTCATTGTTCCTTCTCAAATTCTTGCATATTTCATATTTTTTTAACTAATATATCCTATTTCTCAAATTCCTGCTTGTTTCCTTTTCCTATCTCTCTCTCTCTCTCTCTCTCTCTCTCTCTCTCAAACACACACACACACACACACACTCTCTCTCTCTATATATATATATATATATATATATATATAATCTCTTATTTGTCCAGTTCTTGCAAGCTCCCCTGTCATCTATCTATTATAACTAAATTGTCCTATTCTTGCATATTTCCTTTCCCTCTCGCTGTTATCTCTTAATTGTCTAATTCGTGTAGGCTTACTATTTCTTTTCTCTTTAATCTCTTACATATACAAGTGCTATATCATCATCATCATCATCAAGTACCGGGCCTACTGGCGTAGGTAATCATGTCTCTCCACAGCTTTCGATCTCGACAATTCTTTATCATTTCTTCCGTTGACCTTCTGTCAAGCCATACTCTTAAGCTGTCTGGTATTTTCTCTCTTTGCTTCCCTTTATCTCTTCGTCCCTCAATTGTTCTAGTTGTTACAATATATTCCAGTTGTTCTCCTCTCATTACATGGCCAAAAAATGATGATTGTTTCTTCCTAATATTGGAAATGAGCTCTCTTTTTACTTTGGCCTCTTTCAGAACATTTTCAATACTCATCTTAGCTGCCCATGGTATTCTCAACATTCTTCTGTAAAACCACATTTCTACAGTCCAGTGATTTTCTTGTTTGTTGTCCTATTGTCCATGATTCACATCCATATGTTAAGACTGGCTCTACATAAAGTGCTATATACAAGTGCTATATCGAAGGGATAATTCCTTGTTGTGTCAATATAAATGTGGCGTGAATTCCTTTTTCAGTTTTCTATACTAACTACGTATGCTACAAAGTTGGAGTTCTTCTTTTCCTAACTATTGTATATCATTCACTTACTACAAGTACACCGTGATATTTTTACCAACACGCACACACGCATACACAAACACATGCCCACACACGCATGACCATACACATGTTCACACGCGCAAACACACCACACGCAAACACTCACACTGTGTATGTACAAACGCATACACAAAACACACTGTCCCCTGGCAGTGACTAGACAACACAGTCAAAGCTGACCTCATTTCTGCCACCTTGTAGGTTAGTGAGTCCATTCCTGCACTTTATAAAGCACTTTGTACAGTCCATGTTAAATTCTATGCTTTTATTCCATATATATTTAAAAAAAAAACAAATTACATTTTGCAAGAAGTGACTTTATGCTTGTGTCATCACGAAGTGATGGCTCATCGTAGATCCCTAGACCGGCCTTACGCTAATCTTACGGTCTGTTGTTTGATGTGCGACGGGGATAATCTGACGAATTGGAGTCAACAACGATGGCCTAACATCATCAAGCGCCATACATTTTTTAAAAAATATGATGATCATCATTTCCAGGAGAACGTGAACTTCCGGTATATGGTGGATAGGCGGCAGGAACCATTGAAGGCTATGCATGAAAAGTGTTCCTTGTTGCAGTTTCCTCATATTCCCAGTCCATGGGGGACTTGTTGGTCTCGAGGCAAGACGCCGGCCTCGAGACAGAGAGGTTGTAGGTTCAAATCTCGGCGACATCGGTTGGGATTTTTATTTATGATTTATCTCTGCGACAACCACCCCTGGTCTCAGCAGCGAGACCTGGCTTGAAACGTCAGTTACTCATCGACGGAAAAACATGAGTACCTCCGAAGTCGGAGTTATCAGCCTGTGCGGCGAGGGACCCTTGTGCACACCGCTGCCAGGAAAAATTGATTAACACGCAAAATTCAGTTCCTAGTGTCTAGGGACTTCGTCAGAGTTGAAAGCTGGCGAACGCAACAACAATTCACGAAGTGTCTATGTCTGTCATTGACAGCATAAAGATGTGCTTGTGTGAGTATATAGCACTCTTTGGGGCCTCGGTAGCCTAGTTGGGAAAACCACCCGACTGGACTACCGACGTTCGGACAACCCGTGTTAGATTCCCGCTGGGAGCAGTGTGAATTGTACTCGTGGTTGGAACGAAAAAAAAATACCCCCACGGTCGACCCAGCCGTTGGCAGAAATGGGGAAGGTGAGGAATGTCGCTTCGCATCTAAGTTTCGATGCTTGAGGCGACACTATACAGAAATATCCGAACATTTATGGATAGGCGGCCGAGCACATATGGGTGGAAACTCGCGTGCTAAGACGCATGTTCAAGTCTCGTACTTTACCTTTACCTTTTATCTTACAAAGATGTTTGTTTTCTTCATAAAATGGCATCTTAGTTCTAACCTTTAAAATGTTGCACCATTGATCGAACAAGACGACACGAGTCTCTAATACATTCCACTTAGTCTTGACATTAAATTTATGAAAGTGGTTCTGTGTGTGACATCACACACACACACACACATACGCACACACACACACATACACACACACATCACCCAGACACACACAGACACACACTTAATATTTTATGTCTGTAGTGAACATTACAAGAAGAGTAATGAAAACGTTATGAAAGAGACCAAAGCAAAAAGAGGGCTAATTTCCAATATTAGGAAGAAACAATCATCATTTTTGGCCCTGCAATGAGAAGAGAACAGCTGGAATATATTGTTACAACTGGGGAAATTGAGGGACGATGAGATAGAGGGAAGCAAAGAGAAAAGATACCAGATAGCTTAAGAGAATGGCTTGGCAGAAGGTCAACAACAGAATGATAAATAACTGTCGTGATCAAAAGTTGTGGAGAGACATGATCACCTACGCAAGCAGGCTCGGTACTTGATGATGGTGAGTGAACATGTATGTGTGGACGATATTTTAGTAGTTAGTGCATATAATAAAAAGATCAAAGATTGAGCAATCTAAGAGTCTACGAAGGGTACAATTTTGAGTTTTTAACCACAATAGTGACTAAATGTTAAGAAGTACCTTCTACTCACTTTGAACGTGAGAAAGAAGATATGTGTCCATTTGATCTTCCTAGAAAGCATAAAAATAAACAGGACAAATCTGAAACAAGTGCAACGCGCCAAATACTAGGACATAATAACAGCAGATGGAAGATGCACCACAGAAATAAAAAGTAGAATAGCACAGGCCAAAATAGCATTTCAGAAAATTAAAAACGTCTATTGCAACATGTCAATAGAAGTAAGAAAGATATTTCATCGGTGCTATATAGAACCAATTATGACCTGTGGAAGCGAATCATGGACAGTAGACAAACAAATTAAAAAACTATTAGAGGCCACAGAGATGGGATTTCTCAGAAGAATGTTGAAAGTTCCGTGGACAGCTAAAAAGACCAATGAGGAAATTCTCAAAGAGACCAACACAAAAAGGGAGCTCGTAAGAAACATCAGAAATAAACAATCAACATTTTATTTTTCAGGAATATCATGAACAGAGGAAATTTGGAATACTTGGAACAATACAGGGAAAGAGAAATCACGGACGAAAAAGAGAGAAGATGCTAGATTGCTTGGTGTCATGGCATGGAAAACAGTCAACAATAGAATTTATACGATTCACAGTATATAGAAGGTTGTGGAAGGACATTATCGCCTACACCAACCGGTATGGCACATGACGATGATGATGATAAAGACACGAATGATCAAATTTACTAAAGTATCAATGATCAACAATTGATAGCATAATGTCGGTGGAAACAGTACATGACCTATCAATGTATTAATTTACAAAGTAACATTTGGATGTGTCAGAATGGATGTCATTTGATAGTTGTTTACTTTCTGGATCCTGTTTATTGAAACCAGCCTCACCCATCTAGTGCGTCAAACGTTATGACACGGCGATATGGCAGATAACATTGGATCCACACAGGAAACTATCACCAACACAGACCACGACCTGTGTGTATTTGTGTGTTTATTTGCTCTGAATACCATTAAAGAAAATAAACATAAAAATAGTATTGATCAGCTAAACTAACAGAAAGACAGGACAAGCGACAGCGTTTCGGTAAAAGCCTTCAACAGGTATAACAAACAAACTATAAACATTAAACACAAAATTTCGAGTTAGAATACACAACTACACAGCTCTAAAAATGGCGGAAAAACTGTGTAGTTGTGTATTCTAACTCGGAATTGTGTGTTTAATGTGTATAGTTTGTTGGTTATACCTGAGGAGAGGTTTTGCCGAAACGTTGTTGCTGGTCTTGTCTTTCTATTAGTTTAGCTGATCAATGCCATTTTATGTTCATTTTATTTGTTTGTCTGCAGCTATACACGCGATCCCGCATAGTAGTTCATATTTTATTATATTTAATATCGATGCTATATATAGAGAGAAATTAAAATGGTTTGGCCACGTGACAAGGGAGAGTGTTCAAATATAAAATACAACGAGCCCTCAATAAACGTTGCGAGAATACCCGACCCAGGGGTCGACTACGATGGATCGACGTAATATTAGAAGCACTAGGAAACATAACAGCAGCCAAGGCGAACAGAAGAGCAAAAGACCGCAAATTATATCTCCCCTCGACGCTGAAAGGCAAATGAGGAAGGAGAGAAGAAGAAGAAGATTTCGGTGCTTATCTCGGTTGCCATTCACCACCATGTGTCATACTGGTTGGCCGTAGGCGATCATGTCCTTCCATAATCTTCTATCTACAGTGCATCGTATCAAATATGTTGTTGGCTGTTTGCAACGCGATAGCACCAAGCTATCTAGTATTTTCTCTCTTTGTCGCCCGCGATCTCGCTTTCCTTGTATTTTGCCAGTTGTAACCAAGTATTCAAACTTTCCTCTTCTTATGATGCACCCGAAAAATGTTAGTTTCTTTCTGGTGTTTTTTAGGAGCTCCCTTTTTATGTTGGCCTCTTTGAGAACTACCGCGATAGCTCAGTGGTTAGTGAACTGGACTACAAAGGACAAGAGGTAGGTTTCGATCCCAACCAACGGCTTCCAGTTCACCCAGCCTTTAATGGGTACCGGATTTTTTTATGGGAAAGTAAAGCGGCATGTGCGTAATACCGACCACATTACCCCAAAAATCATGTGCAGAGGGTCTGCAAAATGTATGGTCACTAATACCATAATCCCTATACGCCACTTGGCGTGACGGGGGTATTTTACTTTTATTTTTTTCTTTGAGAACTTCCTCATTGGTCTTTTTAGCTGTCCAGGAAATTTTCAACATTCTTCTGAGAAATCCCATCTCTGTGGCCTCTAACCGTCTTTACATCGGTTGCCATTAGCAGCTTCAAAGTGAATGTCAACACTTACATTATAATATGACACGATAACTACAGTTGAAAAAATAATAATTTTGTTCCGTTATTTCATAGGCAATAAGTATAACTAGCCACTTCCCTTTTTTTTTCTTCTTCCCCTCCCCCACCCCTTTCATTTTCTTCCACCTCTTCTTCTTCATATTCTTCTTCCTCCTCCCCTTCTTCTTCTCGGTTCACACGATGCTACCTCCTCCCTATCGACCACTCTGACCTCAAATGGACTGAGATGCCGTGTGTCGCTAGATTGCGAAACGTCTGCACATATCGACATATCAGTCTTCGGCATTGGCATTTTTTAGTTATGGATTTACTTCTCTCTTCAATCCCTACTTGCTTGACTGGGCTGGTTATCTGCCTTTACATCTTCATCTCACAGTTTCCTGTATGATTTTTTAAATACCAGGCCGGAGAGCGTATTAAGAACGATCCAATCTTTGAACTGGCTTACCTTATGAATTTACCACACACAAAAAAAACTAAATATTTAAGATTTTGTGATTGTGGAGGAAGAATATTGGCGATTCAATGCTCGTAACAGCACTTGTATGTGGTGATAAGGGGAGGTGAGACGGTTAAATTTGGGGATAACATTTTAAAGGTGCAAAACAAAACAAAAATAAAAGTGATAATAATTTAAAAAAAAAAAAAAAGGTTCGGAATATCAATAAATGCCTTGCCCCAAAGTTTTGGAAACTCACTGCGTTGAAGCACACTTTGAATTATGTGTTTGTTATTTTGATTTGATGTAATACCACGAGTTGATGCGGGCAGGGTGTCACAGATATGGTGGGTCGTAATGGCTTTCTTGACATTCCCGGCTCTTACTGGAGAAGTTGGGTTTCGTCTATCCCAGGCTATGCTGGGAAACTACTAGTCCAGCCCAGAGGTACTGCAATACTGGATCTTCTATATCAGCAACAGCCACCACTACATGGAACACGGCGATTATATCTTCTGTTAGCCAGCCTCTTTTGACGCAGACTGTTACCAGGGGTGACCACGAGGAGGTAGGTAACTGCAAGGTCTTGGTCAATTGGTCGTGCGCCAACCCTGCTATTGCGACCGCAGGTTGTAGGCGTTTATGCTCCCCCTTAAATTCTGTGATCGGATAAGAATAATTTTGATTTTATGATCGTAGAAGAACACTTTAGATTATATGATCGTAGAAGAATAACACTTTAGATTTTATGATCGTGGAAGAATAACACTTTAGATTTTATGATCGCAGAATAATACTTTGGATAATATGATAGCATAAGAATGAATTTTCCCTTCCAATAAAGCGAAATAGAGATCGTGTACCATCGACCGCTTCAGAATTTGCGCTTTGAGACTGATTAATTTCAACTCTCTAATATTGATGATTGTTGCGTTAAAGTCAACCAGATGTTCCACTTAACGGATTCCCGCTGGTGCTACTAAGTGTGTGCGCCTGGCAGCGGTTGCTTTTGGAGAATCAGGTAGTTCGAATCCGACATTCAAACGTCGATGAAGGCGATATGTGGTTACGTCGTGATACTTAGCGATATTCAATAACCGCCGTTGGATTTGTTCGGCCCCAATTACTTTCAGCTCCTGAATGTGCATTGTCGTGCTAAGTCAACCGAATGCTCCACTTTAAGGATTCTGCGCCTGCACTGCAGCGTTCGTATGTCATGGCTGCGTTCTTTGGAGTGAATCATGCGCCGTATAAAAATCCATTGTTGACAATGTTGTGCGAACTACGTCTGGATAGACAATCGTACATCCCCAGGCCGAAAGAATGGCAAGATGATAAACATGTTGATGTTGTTCGTGAGTCTGCAGTCCTGGTGCTACTCCCGGATATATACGTTCATCAAGAGAGATATTGACTTAATGCAGTAGAGCTACGAGAAGATTAGAGGAAGGCATGTGAATCCGTTGATCGTTTCACACTGCTGGATTTGCAGGGGAGGAGATCTGAGCGCTTGTGGACAGTTGTTCGTAGTGCGATGATGATAATCCAACGGCTAACTAACTAAACAAACAAGCTGGAGAATACGTTGGACTATATGATCGCAGAGGAATACTTTGGATTTTATAATAGCAGTAGAAGAAGACATCTTTGGACTATATGATCCCAGATGAATGATTTGAATTTATAGTCGCAGAAGAAGTCTTTGGATTATATAATCGGATAAGAAAAATTTGGATTATACGGTCATAGTAGAAGTCTTTGGATTATATGATTGCGGTGCAAGACATATTTGGATTATACAATCGCTGAAGAAGATGTCTTTGGGTTATATGATCGCAGCGAATATTTTGGATTATGTAATCGCAATTGAGAAATACTGTGGATTATACAATCGCAGAAGAAGAAGCAATCTTTGGATCATATGATCGCAGAAAAATACTTTGGGTTTATGTAATCGCAGTTGAGAAATATCTTCTTTTCATTTGAGATTGACCTATCGGTGATAGGTCATTGTTTTTCACTGTCGCGCCAGGCAGACGGAAATGTCCATTCCGAATTGTGCAAAGTCTGCAATGGTGGATGGGGCGGAAGAGTCAGCAATGACCAACGGCCCAGAAAGCGAAAACTGCAAAGTGTGTGGCACACAAGAGGCATGTTCAGGACACGAAAGACTAATGTGGCTGTCCACCGTGAAAGAGATTGGAGCCTCATCACGTACTTGTCGAGAAGAAGCCGTGGAGAGGAATTCTAACTTATTGTCGGAGGAAAGATCTTAAAATAAGTACATGGAATGTTAGGACTCTATATCAAGAAGGGAAATTGGAAAATCTGATTCAAGAAGCAGAACGAATATATATAGATAGTTTAGGCATATCAGAGACAAGATGGAAAGAAAAATATATAAGTACCCACTGGACATACAGTGATAGGATTATACTACTCAAGTTGAAAGCAAAACCTTTCGACATAACAATAATACAGACATATGCACCTACTCAAGACTACACAGATGAACAAACAGAGGCATACTATGAAGACCTAAATAAAGTTATGAAGCAAGTGAAATCGTCGGACATCTTGATTGTAATGGGAGACATGAACGCTAAAGTAGGAAAAGGTAGATATAAGACAATTATAGGAAATCATGGTTTAGGAAAACGAAATGACAGAGGAGAAAGGTTAATACAATTCTGTGAAGAAAATAGGCTGATAATATGTAACATCTACTTTGAGCAAGAGAAAAGGAAACTATACACATGGAAAAGCCCTGGATATAAGGAGATGAATCAAATGGATTACATAATGATAAAAGAAGGGTTCCGTAACAGCCTAAGGAAAGCCAAAACCTACCCAGGAGCAGATATTAATTCAGATCACAATTCTGCAAAGATAAAAATGAAAATCAAACTAAAGAGAAACAAGCGAAAGTCTGATTCATCAACAAATCCACTAGATATAACAGCTTTAAATTAAAAAAAATATTAAAGATACCTATACAATACAAGTAAAGAACACATACCAGAAGTTGCTAGAAGAAGGAATTGAGCAATACAGAAGATAAAATCATGATGAAAAAGTAACAACCAATGGCAATAAAGAAAAGCATACAAGAAACCTGCGACACCTTACCCAAAAGAGAAAAGAACAAAAAACAAAAATGGATAACTAGCACCATCTTAGAAAAAAATGGAAGAATGGAGACAAGCGAAGAACATTGCCCAATACAATAAAATAGATAATTAAATACGCAAAATGTGCAAAAAGGCAAAAGAAAGCTGGCTCAGCCAAAAATGTATAGAAATAGAAACTATGGAAAGCAAACAAGACTTAAGAGGAATGCACACAGAAATAAAGAGAATGACTAATACACATAAAAAAAAGACTAAAATATGATCATAAACAAAGAAAAAAACTCATAACCCACAAATGGACATCAAAATTGAAGGAATAGACCTGGAGACAGTTCAGAATTACAACTACCTTGGACATACTATAACCAGTGATGGAAAATGTACAACTGAAATAAACAAAAGAATAGGAATGGGAAAAAGTAATTTTAATGTCCTGAAGAACATACTAACATCAAAACAAATAACACCAGGGCTAAAACTAAGAATAACAAAATGTTACATCTTCTCAATATTCCTATGTGGTGCAGAAACATGGACATTTGGCAAGAAAACATAGCAGAGAATTGAAGCCTTTGCAATGTGGATATATAGAAGAATAGGTAGAATTGGATGGAAGGAAAAGAAAAAAAAACGATGAAGTCTTAAAACAACTAAAAATTAAAAGAGAACTACTAAACACAATTCAAACACGACAAATGCGATTTATAGCATTGTTAAAAGACAATACAGCCTACTAAAAGTAATTCTGGAGGGGAAAATACAAGGTAAAAGAGGCAGAGGCAGACCAAGACTAACAGGGCATAGTAACATCAAATGATGGACAAATCAGCCTATGACAACCTGCACCATCAAAGCAAGAGACAGAGCAGAATGGCGCTCCATGGTAGCCAACTTTTGTTGCGGAGACGGCACGCGATGATGATGAGTTGAGAAATACTTTGGTTTATACAATCGCAGCAGAAGAAGAAATCTTTGGATCATATGATTGCAGCATAATGAAGTGGATTATATAATCACAGAAGCAAAAATCTTTGCATGATATGGCCGCATGAAAAAAAACCTTCAATTACATAATGGAGAAAGAATACTTTAAATTATGTAATTGCAGAAGAGAAATACTTAGGGTTATGTAATAGCAGCGCAAGAATACTTTGAAATATGCAGTAGCAGATTAAAGATACAGTGGATTCTTGTTTGCATGAACGAAAATAGACATAAATGTATGGCTGTGAGAAGAAGAATAATTTCTCAAAAATTGCAAGAAAAATACACGTGAAAACTCATTGTTGTTATTAATGATGCGCCAGTGTGCCCATTCGCGATGACAACCTCGGGCCCAGTGGAGATAATCAACTTTTTAAAAATATAATGCAACATATAATTGTCCTTCGGGAGAATTTGGGGATAAAAATAGCATTCCTTTTATTAAAACAACTTATGCAGAATGAATTACTTGAACTTTCTTATTTTTATGAACGTCACATGATGCTGAATGTATGCATAGGCTGACTCTTCATAGTTCATTCTTACTAAAATTGACATTTCAGCACATAGGTGTTCAGTTACTTTCAGAAGATGGCGAAGTGTGAGCAAAATATAATGTCAAATAGTATTTGGCAGTTAAACTAATAGGAAAACATCTCAACTTTAACATTTCGGCCACAAGCCTTCATCTAAAACAGGACATCAAATAGCAAATAAAAAAGAGTGTATGAGAACAGGACATCAAATAGCAAATAAACAAGAGTGTATGAGAACGACGGAAGATCCATCGCAAACAAAGATGACAAGCAATGAACAATAAGTAGCGGCAGAGTACATTAAAATCAAATAAGTAGCTTGTGTACATTGATGGTTTCAGTAGCTTGTTGGTTATACATAAACTCAGTTCGCATTGTAAAGCGTCTTGTCTACTTCTTTAACTTTGTATTGTAAACAGTTGTAGTTCCAAGACCATCAAGAGCCGTGTCAGTTACAAACACACAATCGCGTGAGCCTTCAAGACGTCACCCGTGTTCTTTTGCACCATTCTTACCACAGGCGCACCTGAGATCTGCATTCGTAATTTGACCTTTTTTTGACGCCAGATTCCAGAAATTTGGCTTCCCCTCAAATGTAGTTAGCGTCATAAAGTGTGTTTTCCTATTTGGCATTTCCCCCCATTAACATTAATTGTGCTTAAATTACAAGCCATATTCTTTTATGTCATATTTTTCTTTTTAAAAAAATATTATTTCTTCCCTAAAATATCAACAAGTTAATGAAGGTGGAATTTAGAAGAAAGAAGGAGTAAAATAAGAAAAAAGAACTCATGTAGTTTCAAATTGCTGTTTCTATTTTGATTGATATTTGATCCAAACTTTAAAGCAAAGTGTTTGTCGGCTTAGATTAAACACTACGTGTGCTTGTCGAGTTTGTTGAAAAATAGTTCAAGTGTCCGATGTTGTTATACATGACTGGTTATTTTCACATAAAGTCATGTCGTTAAAGAAATTATTTGTTTAATATAAATCTTGGAAGGGAAGATACAAGGTAGACGAGGCAGAGGCGGACCAAGGCTAAATATAGATTGGTGAACCTATGACAGTGTGCACTATTAAGGCAAGCCACAGAAGAAAATAGCTTCACATGGTAGATATACCCTTCGATGTGGATACTGCACCCACTGAATTAGTAACATTCATTAATATATCTGTGGTTAAGAAAAAGCATGTTAAATGCTAAACAAAGGACTCCTATTGGATTAGATAGAACATAGTGTGAACTTATTCCGGTGCATTAAAATACAAAGCTTGAACAACATTTGAAGTTATGAAAAATTGCTTCTCTTTTAATAGGAACGAAGTGGCAACATTTCAGAAGAGCTGTCTCCCTACAGACAGTGAACATTTTGGGATTTGTTTCGACATCAATTATTAAGTGCTGACCGCCTTGTCTTTACCTGTTTTTAAACATCAGTTAGTATACCGTAGGAGTAGCTGTAGCATTAGCAGTAGCAGTAGTAGTAGTAGTAGTTGTTGTTGTTGTTGTTGCAGTAGAAGTAGCAGTAGTAGTAGCAGTCGCAGTAGCTGCAGTAGCAGAAGCAGTAGCAGCAGTAGTAGTAGTAGCAGTAGTAATTGCAGTAGCAGTAGCAGTAGTAGTAGTAGTAGTAGTAGTTGCAGTAGCAATAGTAATAGCAGTAGCAGTTGCAGTAGTAGTAGTAGTAGTAGTAGTTATTGCAGTAGTAGTAGCAGTAGTTGTAGTAGTAGTAGTAGTAGTTGCAGTAGCAGTAGTAGTAGTATTAGTAGTAATTGCAGTAGTAGCAGTAGTAGTAGTTGTAGTAACAGTAGTAGTAGTAGTAGCAGTAGTAGTAGTAGTAGTAGTAGTAGTTGCAGTAGCAGTTCTAGTAGTAGCAGTAGTAGTTGCAGTAGCAGTAGTAGTAGTAGTTGCAGTAGCAGTTCTAGTAGTAGCAGTAGTAGTTGCAGTAGCAGTAGTAGTAGTAGTTGCAGTAGCAGTAGTAGTAGTAGCTGCAGTAGCAGCAGTAGTAGTTGCAGTAACAGTAGCAGTAGCAGTAGTAGTAGTAGTAGTACTAGTAGGAGTAGTAGTTGTAGTAGTAGTAGTAGTAGTTGCAGTAGCAG